>CM039672.1:237210857-238410857 GCA_022496015.1 Hordeum marinum | reverse complement strand
TAAGGAGGACGCGGACTTTGATGAGCTCAAGCAATACCTCATGAGCCTGTCGGTGATGGTAGCACCTCACCCTTGGGAGCCCTGCTGATGTACCTAGCTGCCACCCCCACTCCGCTAGCGCTGCGCTGGTGGCAGTTAGGGAGCAGCGGTTCGTCACGCGTGCCAAAACAACAAGCGTTGGCGGGCCCCCAAACACGGAGCCAGGGGGATCGCAGGATCCTCAGGAGCGTGTTTCCCACCAAGAAGATCTACCTGAGCCCCAAGCTGCCCCAGCGGCCCCTAAGGCGCTCCACAATCCTGAGGCCCAAGCCGCTCCAACTACCTCAGAAGCGCTTGGCCCGCGCGAGGCTTCCCCCGCACCGATGGCCCCCGAGGCACTCAGGCCTCTGGGGCCCGCAACGTTACAGGACAACAGAGAGGGCCTCGCTCTCGTATAGCACCTGGTGTATTATGTCAGCACAGTGTTGCGGGACGCATGCTCACGCTACCCCATACAGCAGAAGCTCCTCCTATTGCTCCTCGTCGCTTCAAGGAAAATGCACCAATACTTCCAGGGGCATCCCATCAAGCTCGTTTCCGCTTACCCCTTGGAGAAAATCCTGCGTAACCCCAACGCGATAGGAACGGTCGCCAAATGGAACATCGAGATGCAAGCCTTCAACATCGAGTTCAACACGACCAGGGCTATCAAAGGGGCAGCCCTAGCGGATTTTGTGGCAGAATAGATAGACGCCCTAGACAAGGGGATAGACAGGATCCAGTCCCTCGCCCCTGGCTATGAGGCACCAGAAGGATGGATCATGCATTTCGATGGAGCCTTCACACGCAAGGGGGTTGGAGCTGGGGTCGTGCTCACTTCCCTGATGGGAGACAAGCTTGGGTATGTTGTACAACTGTGCTTCATATATGGGGAGAAGGTCTCTAATGACAACATAGAGTACGATGGCCTCATCACCGGCCTCGGGGAGGCGACGGCTCTGGGAGTCCGGTGCCTCACCGTCATGGGCGACTCCCAGCTCCTCATCAACTTCTCCAACAAGGAATATACGCCGAAGGACGAGCACATGGAGGCATATTTGGAGGAGGTACGTAAGATCAAAAAATGATTTCAGGGCCTGGAGTTGCAACATATCTTGTGAATAAGGAAGCCGAGGGATCGCCAAGAGGGCCTCGCGTCACAAGCCCTAGGAGCCAGGCGTCTTCGAGGAGCGGCTCTACAATCCCTACGTGGCGCCGCATGATGAGGACCTTGCGCCACGAGGTGAGGAGCTCCCCCAAGCATCGACCTCGGGAGCTCCGGACTACGGCTAGGCCTCAGGAACATGACTGCTCCCGGCCCTGGAGCTTTAGGCTGATAGCTGGACGGATAAGTTCAAGTCGTATCTACTTCACGACACACTTCTGGAAAAGGAGGAAGACACGGAGCGTGTGGCCCGGCAGGCCACGGCCTATTGCTTGCAGGACGGCCACTTGTACCATAGGCGCCCGAACGATGTTGCTCTGCGATGCATCTCCAAGGAGCAAGGGTGCGAACTGCTAGACAACATCCATGGAGGAGACTACTGACATCACTCCTCTTCACGCACGCTCGCAGGTAAGGCATTCCGATCGGGCTTCTACTGGCCCTCGGCGCTTGACGACGCCATCAAGTTGGTGCGGTCTTGTGAGGCCTATCAGTTTCATGCCAAGCAGATCCACCAACCCGCACAGGGCCTCCAGACCATCCCGCTCTCCTGGCCCTTTGAGGTTTGGGGGCTGGACATCCTGGGGCCCTTTCCCCGAGCAGCAGGTAGGTACCGCTACCTCTACGTCGTCCATTGACAAGTTCACCAAATGGGCGGAGGTGGAGCCTGTTCGCACCATCCCAACCGGGTCTGCCGTCAAGTTCATCAAGGGCCTCGTGAGCCGCTTCGGCGTCCCCAACCACATCATCACCGACAATGGTTCATAGTTCACAAGTAACCTCTTCAAGACCTATTGTGCTAACCTTGGTACGCAGATATGTTACGCCTCGATGGCCCACCCAAGGAGCAACAACCAAGCGTAACGCACCAATGTTGATGTCCTGTGGGGCCTCAAGGCAAGGAGCTTCAATAAGAAGCTTGAAGCCTGCGGCAGGGGTTGGATCGGTGAGCTTAAGTTGGTGATGTGGTCCATCGGCACCATCCCATCTAAGCCCACCAGCGAGACCCCGTTCTTCCTTGTCTATGGAGCCGAAGCTGTCCTCCCCGACGAGATCAAGATCCAGTCCCCGCGAGTCTTGGCATTTGACTAGGAGCATTAGGATGCCGAGCGGGAAACAGACCTCCTACTTGGAGAGGAGACGCGTCATCGGGCCTCACTCCGAGCTGCACGGTACCAGCAATCACTATAGCGCTACCATTGCCGCAACATTCGCTCCAGGACCCTCGAAGTCGGAGACCTCATATTGAGATGGGTTCTCTCCAGGGAGGGCTTGCATAAAATCTTGCCCTTGTGGGAGGGTCCATTCCAGGTCGTTCATGTCTCCAGGCCTGGCGCCATGCGCTTGGAGACTCGGGACGGGATCCCCATCCAGAGTGCCTGGAACATCCAACACCTCCGGAAGTTCTACCCGTGACACTCTCACATAATATTGAGCGGGTTGTATACACCCAGAGACCCCTAAGGACACAGAGGGGTTCCTCCCATCCAATGTGGCAGCCATAGTCCGGAGCTGGAGGAGAAGACAACACTGCATATCAATGGCTATGCCCATGCAACGTGGATGCCCTGCGCTCCGTGTTGGGGGAAGACGAAGACCAATCTGAGTGCCGGACGCGGCCGTTGTTTGCCTTTCTCTTATTTGGATTTGCCAACCCGTATGAAATTAAACTCGGGGTTTTTCCAAATCTCGTTTTGGTCAGAAAGGTCAAAATTTTGTTTTCATTCCCATTTCTTATGTTGCTTTCTCTCTCGCCAAGTAAAGCACTCGCCTGCTCCCCTCCCCCTTGTACCCCGCGAGTGGGGGCTAGGGGCACGATGCTTACACCTTGCAAATGGCTTGGCGCCCAGACCCTCGCATGGCAATCATGTGTGGGTTAGTAGGCGCATACCACCTCGTACTCGCCCAGAGGCCATATTCTCGGTCCGACGCGCCATCTTAGAAAGGAAACAAAATTTTATTCAGACAACTTGAGCGCCTAAGGGGGCTCTTGAGCATCGCGCCTCAGGAGCCTTAACGGTCATAAGGCCACTCGACCCCCTGGTGTTGTCCTTTGTTTCTGGTGCCTTAACGGTCACAAGGCCACTCGACCCCCTGGTGTCGTCCTTGGTTTCTGGTCGGCATCAAGAGTGTCGGGGCCTCGCCTCCTGAAGTGCGTCCTTGGTTTCCAGTCGTACCTAATGATGGTGGGAAAGGCGGGGGACCGGGACCTGTCAAAGCGGGGCTACTCAAACGACAACTGAAGCCTCAGGAACCCTCAGGAAGCCTCAAGAAGCAGAATTTTCGGGAGCCGCTTGAGCTTCTAAGGGGGCTCCTGATCATCACACCTCAGGAACCTTACCGGTCATAAGGCAACTCGCCCCCCTACTACTGTCCTTGGTTTCCGGTCGGCATCAGGGGCGTCGGAACCTCGCCCCATGAAGTGCGTCCTTAGTTTATGGTCGTACCTAACGGTGGTGGGGAAATGCATGGAAGTGGGACCTGCCGACATAGAGCTGCTTGAGTGTCGAAGGGGGGTCCTAAGCATCGCGCCTTAGTAGCCTTATCGGTCATAAGGCCACTTGCCCCCCCTAATGTCGTCCTTGGTTTCCTATCGACATCAGGGGAGTCGGGGCCTCGCCTCGTGACGAACGTCCAAGGTAAGTGGTCGTACCTTGCGATGGTAGGGAAATGTGTGGGACTGGGACCTGCAGACATAGAGCGTCAACAGAGCTCCCAACTCACCTCAATCGCAAGAAGAATAAGCCGGCCGGGCAAACGGACCCTCCGGGCGCCACAACCGCGCCTCCACAACCCGAAAGCCTACCACGGGCCTGTCAAGCTAAGTAACCTAATTGCGATCAGAATGCAACTCTAGTTGATAGAATGCAGAAGGTATTAGTAAAGAGTAGAAGGCGCCCGAATGTGTTACACGCCCACAGGGCATCCCTTAGTTCTTAGATTGCAGGTAGAAATAAAAGGAGGAGAAAGAAAGTGACACTACAAGAATCAGGTAATTTGCCATTGGCCATGGCTGGCGGCAAAGGGCAGGACAACGAACGACAAAGGCCTTTGTCGTCCGTTAGCACACGACAAAAAATTTGGCAAAGAAAAACCCGGTAAAGCGATCCTTTGTCGTCTGCCTCAAGACCACGGACGGCAAAGAGTTTGGACGGTAGACCCAGGGGCTATGGCCGTCAAGTGTTGGAAGAATTCTTTGCCGTCCACTCCCTTTGTCGTCGGCCTTCTTCCCCCCTTTGCCGTCGGTGGGTGGACGACAAAGGGTAAGGCCCTTTGCCCTTGGGGTCCCCCCTTGTCGTCGGCCTTGGGCCCCTACGTTTGCCGTTGGCCTTGCCCACCCTTTGTCGTCGACCATGCTGACCCCTTTGCTGTCGCCGGGCCGACGACAAAGAGTGAGCCCATTTCCCCGTGGGGTCCCCCTTCGCCATTTGCCTAAGGCCCCCCTTTGCCGTCAGCCCATCGATGGCAAAGAGTAAGGCCATTTTCCTTTTTTTATTTTTTATTAAATCCATTTTCACAGTAATTTTCATCCATACATATTATGAAAGTTTCATAAATATGTTGCCATACTGGTAACCATATTCAAATAAGTTTCATCCATACATATTATGAAAGTTCCATAAATATGTTGCCATACTGATAAACATATTCAAATAAGTTTCATCCATACAAATTATGAAAGTTTCATCCATACCCAAGCATATTACAATAGTTCCATCCATACATCCATAGTTTCATATACATATGTAGCAAGTGTCACATTGTTCATCGATACAAAATAAAAAATACAAGTAACCCAAGCACTCCATCAATGCAAACTTCCGTGTCAAAATTAGAAGAAGACTAGATGAAGAACACAAGGTAAAAATAGGTCATTTAGGAGCTAACTATGCTTATTATGCCATTTTGGAGCAACGTAAGCTAAGTATATGTCATTCAATAGCTAAGCTAGGTAAAATAGGCCATTTTGGAACTAGGTAAGCTTATTATGTCATTTAGGAGAGAACTAAGCTAAATATAGGACATTTTTTATAAAGTAGGCAATTTTGGAGCTAATTCAGCTTACTATCTCATTTAGGAGGAAACTAAGCTAAATATATGTCATTTTAGAGCTAACTTAGGTAAAAACAGGTCACTTAGGAGCTAACTATGCTTATTATGCCATTTTGGAGCTAAATAAGCTAAGTATAGGTCATTTAATAGCTAAGCAAGGTAAAATAGGTAATTTTGGAGCTAGGTAAGCTTATTATGTCATTTACGAGAGAACTAAGCTAAATATACGACATTTTTGATAAAATAGGCCATTTAGGAGCTAATTTAGCTTAATATGTCATTTAGGAGGAAACTAAGCTAAATATATGTCATTTTAGAGCTAACTTAGGTAAAAATAGGTCACTTAGGAGCTAACTGTGCTTATTATGTGATTTTGGATCTAAGTAAGCTAAGTATAGGCAATTTAATAGCTAAGCTAGGTAAAATAGGTAATTTTGGAGCTAGGTAAGCTTATTATGTCAGTTAGGAGAAAACTAAGCAAAATATAGGACATTTCTGATAAAATTGACCATTTAGGAGCTAATTCAGCTTACTATGTCATTTTAGAGCTAACTTAGGTAAAAATAGGTCACTTAGGAGATAACTATGCTTATTATGTAATTTAGGAGCTAAGTAAGCTAAGTATAGGTCATTTAATAGCTAAGCAAGGTAAAATAGGTAATTTTGGAGCTAGGTAAGCTTATTATGTCATTTACGAGAGAACTAAGCTAAATATACGACATTTTTGATAAAATAGGCCATTTAGGAGCTAATTTAGCTTAATATGTCATTTAGGAGGAAACTAAGCTAAATATATGTCATTTTAGAGCTAACTTAGGTAAAAATAGGTCACTTAGGAGCTAACTGTGCTTATTATGTGATTTTGGATCTAAGTAAGCTAAGTATAGGCAATTTAATAGCTAAGCTAGGTAAAATAGGTAATTTTGGAGCTAGGTAAGCTTATTATGTCAGTTAGGAGAAAACTAAGCAAAATATAGGACATTTCTGATAAAATTGACCATTTAGGAGCTAATTCAGCTTACTATGTCATTTTAGAGCTAACTTAGGTAAAAATAGGTCACTTAGGAGATAACTATGCTTATTATGTAATTTTGGAGCTAAGTAAGCTAAGTATAGGTCATTTAATAGCTAAGCTTGGTAAAATACGCAATTTTGGAGCTAGGTAAGCTTATTATGTCATTTAGGAGAGAAGTATGCTAAGTATAGGACATATTTGGTAAAATAGGCCATTTAGGAGCTAATTCAACTTACTATGCCATTTAGGAGGAAACTAAGCTAAATATATGGCATTTTAGAGCTAACTTAGGTAAAAATAAGTCACTTAGGAGCTAACTATGCTTATTATGCCAGTTTGGAGCTAAGTAAGCTAAGTATGGGTCATTTAATAGCTAAGCTAGGTAAAATAGGTAATTTTGGAGCTAGGTAAGCTTATGATGTCATTTAGGAGAGAACTAAGCTAAATATAGGAAATTTTTGATAAAATAGGCCATTTAGGAGCTAATTCAACTTACTATGCCATTTTAGAGCTAACTTAGGTAAAATAGGTCACTTAGGAGCTAACTATGTTTATTATGCCATTTTGGACCTAAGTAAGCTAACTATAGGTCATTTAAAAGCTAAGCTAGGTAAAATAGGCCATTTTGGAGCTAGGTAAGCTTATTATGTCATTTAGGAGAGAACTATGCTAAGTATAGGACATATTTGGTAAACTAGGCCATTTAGGAGCTAATTCAACTTACTATGCCATTTAGTAGGAAACTAAGCTAAATATATGTCATTTTAGAGCCAACTTAGGTAAAAATAGGTCACTTAGGAGTTAACTATGCTTATTATGCCATTTTAGAGCTAAGTAAGCTAAGTATGGGTCATTTAATAGCTAAGCTAGGTAAAATAGGAAATTTTGGAGGTAGGTAAGCTTATTATGTTATTTAGGAGAGAACTAAGCTAAATATAGGACATTTATGATAAAATAGGCCATTTAGGAGCTAATTCAGCTTATTATGACATTTAGGAGGAAACTAAGCTAAGTATATGTCATTTTAGGGCTAACTTAAATAAAAATAGGTCACTTAGGAGCTAACTATGCTTATTATGCCATTTTGGAGCTAAGTAAGGTAAGTATAGGTCATTTAATAGCTAAGCTAGGAAAAATATGTCATTTTGGACCTAGGTAAGCTTATTATATCATTTAGGAGAGAACTAAGCTAAATACAGGACATTTTTGATAAAATGGGCTATTTAGGAGCTAATTCAGCTTACTATGTCATTTAGGAGGAAACTAAGCTAAGTATATGTCATTTTAGAGCTAACTTAGGTAAAAATAGGTCACTTAGGAGCCAACTATGCTTATTATGCCATTTTGGAGCTAAGTAAGCTATGTATAGCTCATTTAATAGCTAAGCTAGGTAAAATAGGCCATTTTGGAGCTAGGTAAGCTTATTATGTCATTTAGGAGTGAACTATGTTAAGTATAGGACATATTTGATAAAATAGGCCATTTAGGAGCTAATTCAGCTTCCTATGCCATTTAGGAGGAAACTAAGCTTTATATATGTCATTTTAGAGCTAACTTAGCTGAAAATAGGTCATGTAGGAGCTATCTATGCTTATTATGCCATTTTGAAGCTGACTAAGCTAATTATAGATCATTTTATAGCTAACTTGGGTAACATAGGTCAATTTGGAACTGACTAAGCTTATTATGCAAGTTGGGAGCTACCTAAGATTCTTATATCATTTAGGAGGAAACTAAGCTAAGTATAGGTCATTCTAGAGCTAACTTGGGTAAAATATGTCATTTTGAACCTAAGGTAAGGTAAGTAACCATCATTATGCGGTTGTTAAGCAAAACACTAGAAAAACGTACCATTCTCGTCAGCACGGAGGTGAAGCATGGTGGTTCTGGCTTGTTTCACCTTGAGAAGGCTGCCCTGTAGAAGGGACGTGCGATGCGTTTCGGGAGATATTCTACACCAAACATCATTTGCAATGTGTCGTTACCATGATGACACTCAAAAGATCACTGCATTGAATGAAACTCACCGTCCCCACCATGTTAATGACTGGCGTAACCGGAGGGACATGGCCAGTCTTCTCACACATAGACTGTACATTTGGTTTTGACAAGTCAATTTTTATTTATTTATTAATGAAACGAACATTAACATGCAATATTTGACAAATATGACGAAGGAACTTACCACAAAGAACTTGTACATGGCCCTGTTAGAAGCATCGTTCCGTGCCCTCTTCGCCTCCATCAACGCAGTCGTCCTATCCTCCAACTCCTTCATCTCCTTATCCTTCGCTGCCAAAAGCGTTTGCGTTGCCTCTCTCTGTTTCATAATAGCATCCTGCAAGACAACTCATTGTTAGCATTGTAATCATATTGGTTCTTACACACAACGTAATGCGGAAAGATAGTCGAGTCCATTAAACTCACCTCGATGGTGAGCTCGACTGGCCATGGACGAGGTGTTATCTCAGGATATGAGCTCGTTTGGCATGCCTTTATCTGCCGGAGAGTGTTAGGACAACGTATAAGGCGGTCTCCAATGGCGATTGAGCCATGGTGCCTCCTATTGCTAGCTATCATCACCAGCTCTGGATCAATATGCCCCTGGCTCGAGTTAAAGTCCTCCCCTTTCCTCGCCTTCCCGTGATCTCTATACTTCACGAGCTTGTGGTGGGAGGAGATGTTGGTGAAGTTTTTAGGATGATCGAGGTCAGACTCAGAGAATGCCTTGACCTTCTTGTACGAGGCAGTATGGGCCATCGCATAGAGGTCGTACATCTCTAGCACCTCCGTCTTATTGTGACGCGCCTAAAAGAGAGAGAGAGGAAAAAAGTATTAGTAAAGGGCTAAAGCTAGCATTAAGAATGAATTGCATGAGTCATGAAGCAAACCACATACCCAGTTCTCACCAAATTCATTTAAGTTGACGCTCCCTTGATGGTATGGCACACCAACCATTTTGCTACACTTATCTTTGGCAGTGTTGTGGCTGGCCTCCCACTTGTTAGCGCGCTACTGATCCACCAAGGCCTCCCAACAATCCATCTTATCCACACACCATCTCGGGGGCACCTAAGTTAATAAAGAGAAATTTGAGCGCTACGCGTAAGAATCAAATCAAGGAAACTAACTACAGGGCCTTAATAATATGTAATTACCTTCATGTAATGCTCCTTCTCCATATTAGAATCGCGGCACTTCCCCTTTCCCTTCCTAATACGCCACGAGGCATAGTAGTCTCAAACGGCCTGCAGCTGAGCCTTGCGCCGCCAGTTTTTAAGTAGGAGGCGGCATTCAGTTTCGATAACATTTGCTGTGGCCTCCTCGTATCCCTCCTCACACCTGTAGAAGGTCTACAAATGAGATAACACTGATTAGTACAATAACTAGATATTGTTGATTTTTAATTGTGTAAAGGAGAAATTACCTAGAACCGTCTGGTCACCATGTCAGCCGTCGTGTGGCACAAAACATCGTCGATCTCCACCTCCGGCGGGGCCGGGGCACCTAAGTAGTGCTCCTAGGTCAGTCCTACCTCTCGACCCCGACCAGGCAATGTAACAAACCCCGGGAAGTTTTTCCAGCAAAGCACACCAAGGACGTTGTTGGGCACGCGAACACTCCTGGCAACAATCCAACCCCTGTAGTATGACAAATTAAAGCCAACACATTAGATAATTGAGAAAACGTGAAGGCAAAAGGTTAAATAAGAGTAAATGAACTTACTTGACCCCACTTGGCTGAATCGACCACCTCTGCTCGCGGGTTGCCGGCATGAGCGGGATCCCCATACTACCACACTGGTTGACGGTTGCCCCCTCACCCAGCTCCTCGTTGCTATTAGCATGGCCACTTGGCTCTAGCTGACCCAGATCAGGCCAGGTATCCCGCTGGGTCTCTTGGGACGTACCCTCATCCCTGCTTTGCTCTAGAGTCTCATGGAATGAAGCCTCTGGGACATGAGTCTCATTGACCTAAGGCTCGTCGACCTGAGGCTCATGAACCGGAGTCTGTGTAGCCTCCACCACAGATGGGTCCACCCTAGCAGTCCTGTGCTTAGGTGAATCAGCTGGGGGTGGCAGCGCGGAAGGCGTGGAAGCCACCCTACCTCTCCCGCGGGCTCCATGTGTACCTTTAGTAGCTCTCTTCTTTGATGGGGTTCTACCTCCTCTCACGGGGGCCACGGTCGTCAAAGAAGCGGCCACTCCTTGCAGAGTAGCGAGCAACTCTCTCCAGAGAGATAGGGCAGGAATGGGAGTACCCATCCCACCACCCGTCGGCGAATAAGGAGCCTCGGAGTGCTCTCGACCCTTTCCCACCATCTTTCAACACCTTCCATGACAAAGAGTAAATGAAATTAGTACAACATAAATAAGAACATGAGTAATAAAATGTATATAATTTAAGTGTATCATCATCATAAATACCAACATGAGTAACAAATTTTTTATATATGTATATAATAATAGTTGAATACCTCACATGAAGTAATAATAATCTTGATCGTCTATATATCCTTCGGGATCAATAAATGCATCATGATCATCACTATCATCAATAAATTCAGCATCATCATCACTATCAGGAAGAACATGTGGAAGGCCTCCATTATGTAATCGGTCAAGAAGTGACAGGTCATCCACATCAGTAACCTCTTCTTCTTCCGGCTCTTCCTGTTCCGGCTCAGGGGTTAAGACGGATTCGCGGTCATTGTCTACTTCAATGTTCTAGGGTGAAGTAGAGCGGTTCTTGAAACGTTTTTTTGGACATACGTGTTTCTTGGAAGAATTCCCTTCATATGTGTCTGGGTTAATGTGAGGTTCGTAATCCTCTTCATTGAGGGTAGGTGGTCTAAAACTTGGTGGCACTTCATAAACGACATCCCAACCTTTCACATTTGGATCAGTTTCACAGGCCCACAATAGATCAAAAACTTGTGTCGTCTGTTGAGCCGTAATATTGACATCGGGAACATCTAAATGAGTGCTTGGGTTGATTTAGACTAGCCTTATATGTTCATGAGTCCTAATCTCCTTCGGCTGAAACCAGTAACATTTGAAGACTACGACGGTCGGTGGGTTTTCACCATAGCATAATAGTTCATAAATTGGTTCAACTCTTCCATAATACCCGGTACCTCCTTCGCCGATAGTAGAGACACAACAATTTGTAGTCTTTACGTCGGGCATAGATAGCTCTTTGCCAAAGGTACGAAAGCGATACCCGTTGATGTTGTATTTGTCAAATGAACGGACCTTGTAGTCGAAACCATTAGCGACTTGTCTCAACTCGGTGTCTGTCGTGAATTTATCACGGCAGATGTCTGGGTGAATGGACTTGGATTCGAGGCCATCGCTAACGTGATGGACTCAAAGGGGTTGATTGGGACGAAGGAAACGAGTTTACCCAGGTTCGGCCCCTCAAGTCGAGGTAATATCCTACGTCCTACTTGTTCTTGTATTGCTTGTTGTATCAATTACAAGGGAGCTAAAGGTTGACCTAGTTCTCGATCACCTGATCTCTAAGTCGCCCCGGGTTTGCCTTTATATAGGAGGTCAGGACCACGTGTATTTACAATTGTCTAACCGAGTCTCATTGTCTATCTGAGTCTTCCTCTATCTTCTTGTCCAAGCTAGAGGACCACCTGTTGCAGTTGAAAAACTTTCCTTCTCCGACTCGCTCTTCATCTTCTTCCTCTCATCACCTCTGCTCCAGTGCACTCTGCTCCAGCGCCGTCTTCCCATCGTCATCAACTAGGCTGTTGCATCAACCTATGTCGATCCAGAGTTTCTTCCGCGTCCGCCGCTCCATCATTGGTAAGCCCAAGCTCCTCCTTAGATCCATGCCACCGTAGTAGGTTTTGTGGAAGCTCCACCGCCGCTGCTTGGGCTTCGGCAACACCATGGTCGGTGTACTCCCGACGTTGTTGACGCCTTTAACGTGTGTCCCTGCCACGCCGTTGGGTACGGGGCGGCCGTACGCAATGTGCGGATCCGTCGCGGCTTTGTTTTCTTTCTTCTGCTTCACCTGTTCATCGCTAGGTCGAAAATAAGAACATTTCTTCCTGCTTTTGTAGATCCGTAACTATAGCGGTAGTTTGTGAAACCTGTTTTCAGGACTTAGCCGATTTTCGCCCTCCTTTCCTTGTTGATCCACCATGACTTTCCGGCTCTCATCAACCGGATCATGGCACATTATTCGTAGAGCCCTTAAATTTGTAAGCCGTCACAGATATCTGCTTGCTCTTAACTCGCCGCGTATTTAAGTTTGCACAATCTTTAAGCCGCCAGTATGTCTCGCGCCTCCAACTCATGCAAATGGGTCGGGTCTTGCATCACGGAAGAGTACTTAACGGATTATGTTGGCGCGGGCACTCTTCCTTCCAAGGAGGTCCTTCATTGGTGGGTTCCGAGTGACGAAACACGGCCCTCTCCCCAAAAAGGAGAGGTAGTAGTTTTCTCTGACCATATCGAGCGAGGATTCGTGCCACCCGGCTCGAAATTATTCTGTGATGTTCTCCACCTATACAAGCTTCACCCTCAAGACTTGGCCCCCAACTCTGTTTCAAACATATGCAATTTCCAAGTGCTCTGCGAAGTCTACCTGCAAATCAAGCCGTCTGTGGGTTTGTTTCGAGAGTTTTTCTACGCCAACCGCCAAACCAAAACGAAAGGCGGTCGGAGTCTGGAGCTTGGCGGTATTTCCATTCAACGATGCAGAGACATCATCTTTCTGGATGCACAAGTGCCGAGTCATCCGAAGGATTGGAACAAAACTTGGTTCTACTACAAGGACACCTCTCCTGAAAATGAGCGCCCATTGTCGGGTTATCGTCCCTCCCGGCTCAGAACAGATTAAGAACTTCCTGGCCGGCTCTCACCTTCAGAACTTGCCAGGTATCAGCCAGCTCATGCGAAGATCAAGGCACTCATGGCCAACAGCCTTTCCGGATTAGATTTGATCCGCTGCTGGATTTCTTGGCGGATTATGCCCTTAGGCCGTAGAATCCGTCTTATGTGTGAATATGAAGGCAAGTATGACAACTCCTTATGCTTCAGTCAATCAACCCTGACAGAGGATGACATCATCACTGTCATCCAGAGCCTTGTCCATGAAGCCTCCGGCTCATGCACCGCCATTGGCCTGATGCCTTTTAGCGTCAACAATCCGGCTCCAGATGTAAGTCAATTTGTTTCCATTCGTCTCCTAGATTTTTTTTTGTACCTTACTGATCTATTACTCTTCTCCGGTTTATTTTTGCAGGATGACTCAGATTTCTGGAAGAAGGAATACGTCCCTCCTCCGAAGAAGCTCAAGAAGAAGGCTCCATCTGAGAAGCCAAAGAAAGACGCCCCGCGAGAGGAATGGTTCGACCCGCCACCGTCATCCAGCTCAGAGGTAAAATTTTAGTTGTCTGTTTGATACTTTGCCTTCCTGTTTTACCAATGCTTGTTTTACTCATAGGATGACATGGAGACCAGCCGTGCCAATGCCCCTGCGGTAAACTATGTTTCTTCCGGCTCAGAGTATTTTGTCCCCCGAAAGCCGTGGAGGGTTACCAGAAAAGTTCCTCTTTCTCATCCTCTCGCTTATCTGGCTCTCGACTTTCTTTTCAAAAAGCAACAAGAGGCTGAACGTCGCTAGACCCAGAGCGTCGGCTCCACTAAACTTATGTCCGGCTTGCCGAACTCGCCGGCTCCAAGGAAACGCCCCATAGAGGTATGTGTTCCTGTTTGATTCATTTCTGTTTATAACTTTGGTGCTATCTCATCTTTCTTGATTTTCATCTCAAAAGTCGCCCTGTTCAGGCGACTCTTCGGCGACCGCTCTGCCGCCTCCCAAGATCAACCCGCTGTAAGTGTCTTTCCACTATAACATCCGTCTCTTTGCATGGTAGTAATATCCTTTGGATTCTGATCTTTCTATCTTGCAGTGCTCAAGCCAAGCGTCGGAATACCAACAAGCCCTCCCCCGACCCTTCTGCTCAAGAACCAGAGAAAGAACAACCAGAGGAGCCACAACCGGATGTAGCTCCGCCAATTGCCTCCACTGAGCTAGCTGCTGAAGATATCATCCCGAAGAGCCCTCTAAGGGGTTCTTCGAAACCGCCAAGTCCTGCCAAGACCACTGCAACTCCGGAAGCCGTGATCACCGGTTCTGCTCCTCAGTCTCCTCCGGCTCAGGTGCTGACCAGGCATAAAGTGTTGGCCGAGGCCTCCAAGAAGCTGGACTTCGACTCTTCTTTGGACAAGATGACGGCTGAAGAACTCCATGCTGGGTATACGAACCGGCTTTCCCCCAGCCTAGATCTAGAACTTTGGCTGGTCAACTTGATGAAGATAAAAATATGAGAAACTCCTCCTCTGGCTATAACCTTACTTAGCCCCCAAGGGTCGGTTCAATTCTAGCTTAAGAGTTGAACCGGGTCTTTTCTGATCCTCTGTAGAAAATCCAAATCCATTGCCCCCAAGGGCCGACTCAAACTTGATAAAGTTGAGTCGGAGCTTTAATGTAGACAGCCTGAAGAACCACTTGTAGCCCCCAAGGGCCGACTCAAACTTGATAACGTTGAGTCGGAGCTTTTATTATAAGTCAATTTGAAGAGCCATATTGTATCCCCCAAGTTCCGGATTAACTGTGATGAAGATGAGCCAGAACTTTATTGATTTCTCGAAGATCAAATATGCATTAGCCCCCCAAGTGTCAAACATATTGCTTGCAATCTGCTTGAGACTTGTATAACTTTGTCTTTAACCTTCATCATTTGATACAATTTCCATTCTGGCGACTTATTCTGTATTTTGATATGTCACAGGAGGCCTTAAATGAAGTCGGGTCGCAGTTGATGGACCTGAAGACCAACCTAGCGACTCAGCAAGAGGCCGGCAGCGTCGCCGATGAAAAGTGTCGGCTTCTCTCTGAGGATCTCGCCACAATCAAGGCCGATTTTTTTGCTCTTAAGGAGTCAGCTAAATCTAAGAAGACTGCTTTGACCCAACGGGCAGATGACACCGACCAGCGGCTGATAGCTGTCGCGGATGAACTCCAAGGCTTGAAGCGCCACATAAGCAAGATGTCAGCCGCCCTCTTTGGTAAGCTTCTGACAACTTTGTGTTTCCAATGGGTACATCTTTACTTAGATTGGCGACTCATCGGAATTGCCCGGTTTATATAGGTCCTAGGAGCCGGCAGTTGGCTTCTGATAGCCTGCTGCCGTTGAAGGCCATATATACCTTAACTGAGAAGTTGTATTGTGGTGCAATCTGCACTATCAAGGCCGTGCAATATAAGGATAAAATTACGGCGACTCTCAAGGGTGTCTTAGAGCTCTTCTCCACCATGCCGAAGCAGATCGCCGAGCTCAAGAAGTCAGCCACCCTCCAAGGGGCCATTGCGGGCATCAGCCGGGCTTTGGCCTTTGCTCCGGGCCTAATAGCCGCCGAGATGATGGAGGGCTTCCCTTCAAGAAAAGATGACGACTCAGAGTTTACTGACGCTGACTACAGCCGGTGCATGAAGGAGTCCCGGGTGTTAGCTTCGGTCTTGGCGGAGGAGGTTGATCTGTCAACTTATCAAGCAGCTTACGACCCGGAGCAGAAGAGAGTCCATGGTCCTTTATACGACTGCAAAGATTTGACGCCTGCTTGGAGTAAGGAGCTCTTTGCTCCAGATCTTGACCCATCACCTTATTTCGAAGGCTCTTTTGGGGCTCTAACGAACTGCAACTGGCATTTGGACAACCTCCAGATCAGGGCCGCAGAAGAGCCGGCGCAGGATGACCCGTCAGCTAATTAGCTTTTGCTTTAAGAACTTGTATCAGCTTAACCCGCTGTGTGATGGCTGAAAAACTTGTTTGAAATTTTGCTCTCCTCTGGGAGTGTAATAGCTAGATGAAACTTGTCTGAAACTTGTCATGATGTTTCTATAAGATGATCCGGCTTTTGGCTGTCATTTGTCTATGTATGCTTTGAATCATTTAGACTTGCCTTGTCATCATAGAACACACCTGTAGCTGAGAGTAGGTAAACTGCACCCGGAGGCGGTGACTCCCTTTTGGTGATTGCAGCTAATCTGGTCAACCGGATATGGCATAAAGCCTGGCCGATAAGGAATTTAGAAGATACACCCAGAGGTAATAATATGGCGTAGACGCCGGCGGATAAGCATTAGAACTTGTACCTGAAGGTAAGAAGCCGCCCTCGCCGCGGCTAATTTTCCTTAGCCAGATTTTTATAAGAACAGCTAATAGGCGTTAGAAGCTGTACCCGAAGGTAAGAAGCCGCCGTTAATCGCAGCTAAGTTACCTTACCTGTTTTTACAAGAACAGCTAATAGGCGTTAGAAGCTGTACCCGAAGGTAAGAAGCCGTCGTTCACCGCAGCTAATTTACCTTAGCTGTTTTTACATGGCCTTAGGCCGGCTAATAGGCACTAGAAGCTGTACCTGAAGGTAAGAAGCCGCCGTTCGCGGGTCATGAGATGTTAGCTACCCGTCGGTAAAAGACCTCTCATAACCGCGGCTAAACTGGTTAGCCGGATATAAAGCCAGCTGATAGGGTGTTAGACGCGATACCCGTCGGTAAGAAGCCCCCCTCAGTAATATGGCGTGACCCGCCGGCAGATAGGCGTTAGAAGCTGTACTCGAAGGTAAGAAGCCGCCATCGCCATGACTAATTTACCTTAGTCGGTTTTTTTGTGTGGCAAAATGCCGGCTTAATAGGTGTCGACCACCGTTCAGCAATACGACGCAAAGCGTCGACAGATAGGCGTTAAAAGATGTACCGGCTAAAGGTAGGAAGCTGCCCTCGCCGCGACTCATTTTTCTGAGCCGGATTTTATGGCATAACGCTTGGCTAATAGGCATCTAATGTCGTTCGCCGACCTTAGTTGATGTATCAACCGGAATATTGTTTAATCTTGTCTCATACGAGGATATGTGAAACAACAGAGGCTTCTATGTTTATTTATATAAATGTAATATGTACAATGATGGTGTACAATGGTAGGTATTCACACCCTTAGGTGAAATAAGGCCGGAGATGCGCGATGTTCCATGGCCGACGGGTCTCCTGACCCGCCGTACCTGAGTCGTCTCGGATATCGATGAGGTAATATGACCCGTTGTTGAGATTTCTACTGACCATAAAGGGTCCTTCCCATGGAGGTGATAGCTTATGCATATTTGTCTGGTCTTGAATCAGCCGGAGCACCAAGTCGCCCTCCTGGAATGTCCGGGTCTTGACCCTACGGCTGTGGTAGCGGCGCAGGTCTTGTTGATAAATCGCCGATCGGGACACTGCTAACTCTCGCGCCTCTTCCAAAGCATCCAATGCGTCTTGGCGTGTCGTCTCATTGTCTGTCTCAACGTAAGCCGCCACCCTTGGCGAGTCATGCCGGATGTCTCTGGGTAAGACGGCCTCGGCGCCGTACACCATAAAGAAGGGCGTGAAACCCATGGACCTGGTAGGGTTGGTTCTGATGCTCCATGAGACAGAGGGTAATTCTTCGACCCAACACCCGAGTGTTTGCTGCAAAGGAACCATAAGCCATGGTTTAATCCCTCTTAGAATTTCCTGATTAGCGCGCTCCGCCTGTCCATTGGACTGTGGATGTGCCACGGCTGAAATATCAAGCCGGATATGCTCTTCGTCATAGAATTTCTTCATAGCCCCCTTGGATAGATTTGTACCATTGTTAGTAATGATGTTGTGCGGGTAACCAAAATGGTAGATCAGGTTCTTAATAAATAGAACCATTGTAGCCGCATCACATTTGCTGACCGACTCTGCCTCTACCCACTTGGTAAATTTGCCAACCGCCACCAGGAGGTGTATTTCCTTGTCCTTGGATCTCTTGAAGGGCCCTACCATGTCCAGCCCCCAGATCGCAAACGGCCAAGTGATTGGTATCATCCTTAGTTCTTGAGCCAGAACATGAGCACGCCGGTCAAATTTCTGACAGCCGTCGCACTTGCAGACTAAATCCTATGCATCCTTGTGAGCTGTTAACTAGAAGAACCCGTGCTGGAAAGCCTTGGCCACTAAAGATTTCGAGCCGGCGTGGTGTCCACAATCACCAGCATGAATTTCATTCAAGATCTTCCGGCCTTCCTCTGGTGAAACGCAACGTTGAAAAAACCCTGTTACACTGCATTTATGCAACTCACCATTAACTATCATCATGGACTTAGAGCGCCGAGTGATCTCTCTGGCCAGGTCTTCATCCTCAGGTAACTCGCCCCGGGTCAAATAGGCCAAATAAGGAAACGTACAATCGGGGATAGCGTGCAGAGCCGCCACCAATTCTGCCTCCGGCTCAGGAACAGACAGATCTTCCTCTAAAGGTATCGTGACAGTCGGATGGTGTAAGACGTCCAGAAAGACATTAGCCGGTACCGGCTTATGTTGGGAACCTAGTCGTGATAAAGCATCAGCCGCCTCATTCTTGCGACGATCAATGTGATCTACCTGATACCATTTGAAGTGACCCGCAATAATATCAACCGCCTTCCTATAAGCCGCCATCCACGGGTCTTTGGAGTCCCAAGTGCCAGAAACTTGCTGAGCCACTAGATCTGAGTCGCCCAAACACCTGACCCAGCTCATATTCATCTCCTTGGCTAATCTAAGACCATGAAGCAAAGCCTCGTACTCAGTCGCATTGTTAGTGAAAGGGAACATCAGCCGGAGCACATAACAAAACTTATCACCCTTGGGGGATATCAGAACAACCCCCGCTCCGGACCCCTCTAACTGCTTGGATCCATCAAAGTGTATAGTCCAGTATGTGTTATCCGGCTTTTCTTCGGGAGCTTGACACTCTGTCCAATAATTTATGAAATCCACCAAATCTTGGGATTTGATCACCGTGCGAGGAACATACTTGAAATTAAGAGGTCCCAGATCAAAGGCCCACTTAGCAATCCTCCCTATGGATTCTCTATTCTGGATAATATCCCCGAACAGAGCAGAACTGACCACAGTTATTTGATGCCCTAAAAGGTAGTGCTTTAACTTGTGGTTGGCCATAAAAGCCCCCGTCTACCAGCTTGCGCCAATGCGGATATCTTTGCTTAGATTCTGCTAGGACCTCACAAATATAATAAACCGGCCTTTGCATGGGATACTCCTTCCCAGCCTCCTTGCGCTCGACCACAATTGCAACGCTGACTGCCCTATTGTTAGCCGCCACATAAAGGAGCAACGGTTCTTTCTTAGCCGGAGCGGCTAACACTGGCGGCTCAGTGAGCTGTTTCTTAAGCGCCTCAAGTGCTTCACCCGCCCCTTTGCTCCAGACAAACTTGTTTGTCTTTTTCATCATCTGATATAAAGGAATAACCTTCTCTCCAAGACGGATTATGGACCGACTCAACGAAGCAATCCGCCCTGCCAAGCGCTGAACGTCATTAATGCAAGCCGACTCTCCAAGCAAAGTAATGGCCTTGATTTTATCCAGGTTAGCCTTGATGCCACGCTCAGAGACCAAAAAACCCAAAAGCTTTCCCGCTGGAACATCGAAGACACACTTGGTTGGGTTAAGCATCATCTTGTAGACCCGGAGATTGTCAAAGGTTTCCTTTAGATTCTCCAAAAGAGTCTCCTTCTTTCTGGATTTGACCATGATGTCATCTATGTAAGCATGAACATTACGGCCAATTTGATTGTGAAGGCAGTTCTGCATGCATCGTTGATAAGTCGCCTGGCAATTCTTGAGCTCGAAAGGCATAGAGACATAACAGAATGCCCCAAAGAGTGTAATGAACGCCGTCTTCTCCTGGTCTTTCACTGCCATCTTGATATGATGATAACCAGAATAAGCATCCAGGAAGCATAAGCTTTCACATCCTGTTGTAGCATCAATGATTTGATTAATACGTGGGAGGGCAAAGGGATCAGCCGGACAAGCCTTGTTAAGGTCCGTGTAATCCACACACATACGCCATGTGCCATTCTTTTTGAGCACCAACACTGGGTTAGCCAACCATTCCAGGTGAAAAACTTCTACAATAAAACCTGCGGCCAAGAGTCGGGCAACTTCTTCCCAAATAGCCTTGCGTCTCTCCTCATTGAACCGCCGCAGAAACTGTTTGATTGGCTTAAACTTTGGATCCACATTAAGGTTGTGCTAAAGGAATTCTCTCGGTACACCTGACATGTCAGAGGGCTTCCATGCAAAGATGTCCCGATTCTCACGGATGAATTCAATGAGCGCACTTTCCTATTCGGGATCCATATGAGCTCCAATGATGAACTACTTAGATGAGTCACCCGGATTGAAATTTACTGCCTTGGTATCATCTGCTGAAAACTTGAGGGGCGGCTCAACCTCCCTGGTTGGCTTCTTCAGGGGGGTCATATCCTCCGGATCAACATTCTCCTTATAAAACTTAAGCTCCTCCTGGGCGCAACTAGACTCTACGTAAGCCGCATCTCCTTCTTCACAATCAATAGCCGTGTTTCGGTTACCATGAACGGTGATGGTACCATTTAAGCCGGGCATCTTGAGCTATAAGTAAACATAGCAGGGCCAAGCCATGAACTTAGCATAAGTCGGCCGTCCAAACAAGGCATGATAAGGGCTCTTGATCTTAACCACCTCAAACCATTTAAGCCGGACTCCACTCTATAGTTGTATTCATCGCTGAAAACCACTTCCAAAGAAATCCTACCCACCGGATGCGCCGATTTAGCCGGAACCACACCAAGAAAAACAGTGGGCGAAGGTTTTAAGTCTTTGTCAAGCAACTTCATCCGTCGGAAGGTGTCATAATAAAGGATGTTTATGCTGCTGCCGCCATCCATGAGCACCTTGTTCAACATATACCCACCCACTTGGGGGGCTACAACCAAAGCCAGTCGCCCTGGGTCATCAACGCGTGGTGGGTGATCTTCACGGCTCCATGTTATGTCATATTCAGACCACTTTAGGTACCATGGAAGAGCCGGCGTAACCGCATTGACCGCCTGTTTTTGCAACTTTTGGTCCTATCTATTGAGACTAGTCGTGAAACCGTGGTACTGTCCGGAGCTGACCTGCTTCGGGTTACTCTAAAAACCGGACTGATTCCACTGTTGCTGCTATTGTTGATTGTTATTACCAGAGTGCAGCTGCTGCTCCCCGTGATTATCCTGACCCAGATGACTGGATGCTGAACCACCAGAACCAAATCCGGCTCCTGACCCGCCATGTCCTGGGCCGCCTTGCGGGCCGCCACCGCGATGGTTAGGTTGTGTGACATACCACTTGCACTTCTGCATAAAAGAACAACTCTCCCATGTAAGATTTGCCGGCCTATCAGGCAAACTGTGATTCGGACAAGGTCGCTTAAGCAACTCTTCCATGTTCAAGGAAAAATTATCCCTGCCCGAGGGCGGTCTAAACCTCCTGTTGCCCTTGGGATGATTCTTCTGGGCATTTGTGTTGGCCACCAGCTCTGATCCTGCTTCTGGATTCTTGCGCTTGCTCTGGCTACCATTGTTCACTGCACCCTTGCCTTGGTTGCCCTTCTTGCCTTGACTAGCCTTTTCCTCATCAGAACCCAGATCGTTCGTGTTGTCTAAGTCGGCGTACTTCGTGAGAGCCGTCATGAGCTCTCCCATGTCCTGACACATACACTTGAGCCGGCCAAGTTTCTGCTTTATAGTAATAAAGTGGTAGTTCTTCTCTAAGATCAACACCGCTTGAGCTGCTGTGATCTGTTCTGATGAGTGAATAATTGTCGAGACCCGTCGTACCCAATGATGAGCCGACTCACTCTCCTGTTGGACACAGTGATCAAGATCCACAATAGTCATAGGCTGCTTGCACATCCCTTGAAAGTTTTTAATGAATCGAGCCCTGAGCTCTGCCCATGAATTGATGGTATTAGGTGGTAACCCCTTTAGCCATGTACGAGGCGGGCCTTCAAGCATCATGACGAAATACTTGGCACAAACCGCCTCACTAACATCCAACATCTCCATGGCCAGTTCATAGCTTTCCACCCAAGCCTCTGGGGGTAAATCAGCTGTGTAATTTGGGTCCTTGCGGGGACCTTTGAAGTCTTTCGGCAACCGCTCGCTCGGAGAGCTGGCGATAGACACAACAGCCCTCCCGTCCTGGGGGTTACTCCTGCCCCTACGGAAACGGAAGGTCCGGGCTCTCTGTGCCGGTTGCTGCTGGAACCTGCTGGTGACTCGTAGCGCCGGCTAAAACTACAGTTAGGAAGAGGGGTTGAATGGACATGGCTCCGGCTATGAGAGTATCTCTCTTGCTGGGCCATGGCCGTCTGCAAGTACCCGATGGCGTTCCGCACATCCTCTGCAAAGGGTGCTTCATCCGGGATAGGGATCGTCTCAAGCCGGGTGGCAGCTGCTACCATATTCTCGGCCAGGTTAGAATAATGACCCGCCGGCGTTGGAAAGCCCCCAGGTAAAGCTTGGTTACATTGGGCTGGATGAGTCGCCGGCCGTTCCGTTGGGCGGCTCTCGGGCGCGCCCATGGCTCACCCCGCGCCAGGGGTATTAAAGAGGTTCCTCACTTGATAATGCTCTGGTAGACGGGACTGATGCCTCCTCTGGTGTACCGCTGCTGCTGACATTTGCTCCAACCCTCGACGAAAAGCATCTGTCTTGATATGTTCTGCCTCTTCTTCCATCTGGACCTTCAGCTCAGCCATCCTTCGTCGTTCCTCTGCCATCCGGCCCTTGATCCTTGCAATCTCTAGATTCCGAGCTGCTTGATTATCTGGTGTGACTTCAGTGGCCATGAGAGCCGCAAGTTCATCCATTAGCTCCACAAGAACTTGAGCCGGCAGCGGTGGGTTACCACCCGAAGTGGCGGCTCCCGCAACTGCATTACTTGCGGCTGGGACTGATCCCGCCATGAACACCGCCGCATGAACCGGAGGTTTCATAACATCCGACTCAAAGCCATCCGATTCAGGGTATGCATCATCGTAGCCCCCAAGGCCACCGTTGCGGAGCTGGTACACTTGAAGATTCATCTTCTGAATAAACAAGGGTTTCCTGTGACCCGGATGCTTCCAGATCCATACCTTGAGTGAAGCCTACAAAGACATGCCTTTGACCCGGACTGGCACGGGCAGGCTGCACGTTACTTGCAAATTGGAGACGCCGAGCCGGCTCGACTATGTTGGTGCAGACGTCCGGCCCAGGTGTAGATCCATCAGCCTTTCCGATGAGAACGTGGATCTCGCCGAACGGAACCCGGAATCCATACTCAACGGATTCGGCGTCAAGCCCCCAGCCGGCATCGTCGATGTAGAACCGGCCGCGGCGACTCTTGCTCATCCTTCCAACCACGTATCCTTCGAGTCTTGGGAGAGAGCCCTTTGAGAACTCAACACCACCAAGTGCAAGCCCCACGGTGGGCGCCAACTCTCGTGGATTTATCACGGCAGATGTCCAGGTGAACGGATTGGATTTGAGGTCATCTCTAACATGATGGACTCAAAGGGGTTGATTGGGACGAAGGACATGAGTTTACCCAGGTTCGGCCCCTCAAGTTTAGGTAATAGCCTACGTCCTGGTTGTTCTTGTATTGCTTGTTGTATCGATTACAAGGGAGCTAAAGGTTGACCTAGTTATTGATCACCTGATCTCTAAGTTGCTCTGGGTCTGCCTTTATATAGGAGGTCAGGACCACAGGTCTTTTCAATTGTCTAACCGAATCTCACTGTCTATCTGAGTCTTCCTCTGTCTTCTTGTCCAAGCTGTCCCCGAGCAGCTTACACGCCCGGGTCTTCTCTGTCCGGGCCACCTTGCGGCCCACACCTTGAGCCGCTTATCTTCCCGGGTCGTATACTTTATGGCTCACCCTTGGGCCGGCTCACAAGCCATCAATGTGACCTCGAACCTTAATGGCGGGTCATATTGTGGGGTTATATCCCCAACAGTGTCCATAGACTCTGCATCAGCCTGCAAGTTTAATACAGAAGAATGGATGCATTAGCTGCATATTAGACCAAGAAATCAAATGGTCCAGTAATGGTAATTAATTACCCTTTGTTTGAAACAAGAGATGAAACCGGGATAGTCGCCTCCATGCTTTGCGAAAAGCTCATACTCTTCGACGAAATCCTTTTCGATGACTGATCCAACCGAGAATTCGGCGAAGTATCGACTATATCAAATATCCGAGAAAAAGAGCAGTTTAAAGGAATTAGAAGTTGCGTAACAATAATTTACCGAGAACTTACTCGATGTACGGCCGCACTTGTGTTAGGTTGTTGAAGATATACAATGAAATGGTCCGCCATTCTTCGACATCCAACGATTTCCCTTTCGAAGCACCGGCTGGTGCGAGCTTCCCTTTGAATAGGTTGAGGTTGGATCGACCTTTTTTATGCTCGCCATCATTGTACCACAGCTTCGGGTTATGCATATGATGATTTTTGGTTCGTAGTGTGCTATCACGAAGTTTGCTGCTGCCTAAGTAATGAATTCCTCGGCCACCGATGATTCAACTCTACGTTTATTTTTTACACTTAGCTTGAAGCGTCTTCTGCATCCTTTCAGTTGAGAAGCACCATTGATTTTGAACTGGCCCCTCCAATCTTGCCTAGGTCGGGAGATGCAAAATCAAATGCTGCATTGGATTAAAGAAGCCCGATGGAAAGATCCTTTCTACTTTGCAGATCAACTCTGGCGCCAACTCTTCCATTTCATCTAGCACGCCAAGCGATAGTTCTTTCGCACAAAGAGAACAGAACAAATAGCTCAGCTCTACCAATACTAGCCATTCATCCTCAATGACAAAGCCAAGCAACATCACCGGCGTTACCCTCTCAAGCCATATGTGCCAATCATGACTCTTGAGACCAAATATTTTCAACTTTTCAAGACTCGCTCCCCTCTTTAGATTCGCAGCATACCCATCAGGGAAAATCAACCGCATTTTCACCCACAATAGCATTTCTCTCATAGCTAGCCTTCCAAGATCGAACCATGCATTTGGCTTCGCTACGCTTTGCTTTCCTTTCCGTTGTCGCAAGTTTTGTAATGGTCAATCACATAGAGCCTCCCGGTTGATTCTAGCCTTAGGATTATCCTTTGACTTCCCCTCTATGCCGAACAATGTACCAAAAATGGCCTCCACCATATTCTTTTCAATGTACATCATGTCTATGTTGTGTGGGGAAATGAGGTCTTTGAAGTAAGGCAGATCCCATAAGCAATGCTTGTAAGTCCAGGTGTGTTCCATATTATACCCTTTGAAATACCCTGGACGCAAAGGATCAGGCTCGAGAGCGTTTAACTGAACAAGGATCTGTTGGCCTGTCAACATAGGTGGTGCAGTGCTTTTGACAACTCTACCTTTGATGAAATTCTTCTTGTCTTTTCTGAACTTATGGTCAGGATGCAGGAACTGTCTATGCATGTAGAAGTAAGAAAACTTGCGACCCGCCTGCAGCCAATGGAACTGAAGAGCTGCCTTGCATGTGGGGCACGGGAACCTTCCATGCACACACCAACCAACAAATGGCGTCTACACCGGATAGTCATGCATCGAGTACATGTACCACACATGCATTTTTGAAGTTCTTTTGGGTAGCGGCGTCGTATGTCTTGATCCCATTATCCCAGGCTTCTTGCAATTCATCCTTAAGCGGCTGCATGTACACATTCATATTCTTCCCCGGATATTTTGGCCCTAGAATTATCAACGTCAGGAAAATGTTCTTTCTTTTCATAATCTCTCTAGGGGAGATTGAGTGGAATGACAAATACAGGCCAACAACAATATTGTGCTTCCGTCATACCATACACATTGAACCCATCCGTGTTGATGGCAACTCGATGATGCCTTGGATCTGCCAATTTATCCTTATGTAATGCATCATAGTGCTTCCACGCAAAATCATCTAAAGTGTGTACCAACATCTTGTTCCCATCTGCATCTAGTTTGGTTCTTTTCCCCAATTTGTGCCATGTCATCTGTCTGGCCGTTTCTTCGACCATGAAAAGACGTTGAAGTCTTGGTACGATTGGCAGATATCGAAGAACATTAATGGGGATTTTGGTCTGAATCTTGTCACCCATACCGTTGTCTACCACAATATACCTAGAAGAATTGCAAATGGGGGAATAGTTCAAGGCTACATACTCAAGCCTAAATAAGCACATCCATTCTCATAGGCATGTATCTTCTCATAGGGCATCTTAAGTACACGGAGGATTTTGTCTGACTGGTACAGGTTTGTAGGCGGTACATGGCCTTTGGGTAGAAATGGTCCAAATATCGTCAGCATCGCGTCGTAGCATTCTCTGCCTAGGTTGAATTGAGCCTTCAGATCCATTACTTGCACGATGGCATCCAGCTGACAAAGCTCAGTGTGCTTGTGGAGAAGACGTTTTGAAGACTCCAACATTTCACAGAAGGCCTTTGCAGATTCCTCCATCTCATCGTACGAATCCCGAGCATAATCAAAGTCTTGCACCATGTCTTCGATCCCGGTACCATGATCGTCGGTGCAACGACGAACCACCTCAGCTCTAGCACGTTGGTCAGACTCACCATGAAAAGTCCACATCGTATAATTAGGCTTAAAACCCCATTCTATAGGTGTTTACCCATTTTAAACTTTGTCTGACTTTTAATGCTGTCACATTTGGGACAGGGGCATCATGTTTTTTGCTGGCCATTTGCAAATGCGGCTCTCAAAAAAACCCTGGTTTTTGTTAACCATTCACTTGTCATGTCTTTATGACTAGGGTGACGAGTGTACATCCAAGCACAATCACTCATCTTGCCTACCTACTAAACACACAAGAAATATATATCTATCTATCTATATATATAATTCTTCATCTATATTCATCCGATAATCAAGTTTGTCAGCTTTATTACGTCCATGCAACCTACATGCTAATAGGTAGAGATAGGTCCTAATCCCACCCGAGTATGTGTAGATTGGGTTCGTTTTCCCATGCTTTGCGCCGGATCCGACATAGAATTTCGGTAGCACCTCCCCGTTGTTCTCCTGATACACGTCTCGGCAATAAGAAGAGAGAGGATGTGTACCCAGAGAACAACAGGGAGGCACTGACGAAATTCTGCATCGGATCGGGAGCAGAGCATATGGGGAAACGAACCCAATCTACACATACTCGAGCTGTCCATGGATAACTTAGGACAATTCGAAAGAATCATGGTTATAAATATGCAAATGCATGCATATTTATAGATCTAACCCTTTCGAACGGGAGACGCATAGTGGTCACGCATATTGATGACTGAAGACTATAGCTAGCAAGTTTCATTGGCACGAAGACCGGAACAGAGCAAATTAAGGGGGGAGGAGATGTGTGCTCACCCACGAATGCAGGGGAACTTGTCAAACACACAGGGAGGTCGTCAAAAAGCAGACCCTCGTAGCGATGAAACAAGTGCACATTGAAATCCAAAGATGAGTAACGTATCATTATTGTTTTTTATGTCAACCTAACTAAATATTTAAAATACGATGCCACCGCCAAGTTGAAATTTAGGGTTCCATCGACGCTGAGGTATGCCCTCCTCCGATAGGCCACCCTGGCCCTCTCTTTCCCATCCTCCTCCTCCTTCTCTTCTTCTTCTTCTTGATACTTTTCCTTTTCCTTGTTCTTCCCTTTTCCTTTTTCCTCTTATTCTCCTTAATTTTCTTTTCTTCTTAGTTTTTTTCATCTTCCTTCTTCTTCTTCTAATTATCTAAACCTAAATTAAACCAAGCCCTAACCTAAACCAAACACTAATTAATCTAAACCTAAATAGAATAAAATGGAAAAAATGGGAAAAATCACCTTGAGGGCCGGTGGTGGAGGGTCAGCACGGTGGTGGAGGAGGGTCGATGCGGTGGTGGAGGAGGGCCAGCGCAGGGGGAGGAAGGCTGCTGAGAGGGGGGCAGAGCCGCGGCCTGCTCCGGCAATGGGGCGGTGGTGGGCGGTGGGGCAGTGCCGCGGCCACTCCCAGGACGTTGGGGGAGGGGCGGGTGCAGGGGCCGGAGAGCGGGGCGGCGGGGCAGGTCATCAGGGAGGGGCAGCGAGGGAGCTCGTCGAGGGAGGGGCGGCCGTAGGGTCGGGGAGCGGGGCGGGGCGACCCGTGACGGTGGCGGCGGGGTGGGGGCGGACAGTGATGGTGGCGGTGGGTGAGGGGTGGCAGGTGAGGGTGGCGGTCGGTGAAGGGCGTCGGGGCACCAGGGCAGGGGCGGCCGGTGAGGGGTGGCGATGGGTGAGGGGCGGCTGGTGGAGCTGCGAGGGTGAGAGAGAGATGTAGAGAGAGACAGGGGGTCGTCTACGGCCGGGGTGGGCTGGGGGCTAATAAGCATTAGCCACGCGTCTTCTTTGCCGTCCGCTAGCGGATGGCAAAGGGACCAAAGGCAGATGGCAAAGATTCAGCGGACGGCAAAGGGGCCATCCATTTGACCTAACTAGCTTCACGGCCCAGTGGGGCCCAACTATGCTCTTTGCCATCTGCCTTTGGTCCCTTTGCTGTCCGCTGGCCGACGGCAAAGAGCTAGGGGACGGCAAACAATATCTTTGCTGTCAGCCTGTATTTTGCCATCAGTTTTTTATCAGTTGACGGCAAAGACGTTCCTTGCCGTCCGCCAGTAGGCGGCAAAGAACTGATACATGGCAAATTCCCAGATTCCAGTAGTGTGAAAAGCCGCACGGGGGCTGTCACCTTAGGAGCCCTAACGCCTGCGCACCAATGTACAGTCGATGTCCTCCTCTTCCTTCATGGCCCCATGGAAGCACGCCGGGACAGATGCCCTCAGAGCGGTAGAATGGCGCCGCGGCGGGGGGCTATCCATCGAGACCCGGCGCGTCGGCGTGGCGGCACATCGTAGTTGTTGTCGCTGCTATCGCTCGGGCTCTCCTCAAAGGGGGTGCGCTGGTGCTAGAGGCGCGGCACCCATCATGTAGGGCAAGCTCATCTCCAGGATCGCTGCGGACAACGTCCTCCGGGCAGCACCCCAGGCGCTCGCCCTCATCCCCGAAGATCTTCACGAAGAGTGACGCCTCCCCATCAGACTTGAAGTGGAGGGTGCGCCTCTCCATCAGGCCTCAGGGGCAGGCAAACACTTGCCAGCCATGATTTTGGTAGACATAGCCTCTGGGGGTGACCTCGAACTTCACCCAAGATGCCCCGCTGTACTAACCGTCCGCCCACAGCACGAACTCCTTGGCCGTGTCAGCCGAATGGAGCCGTGGGCACGGCCGCCGGGTGGACACCGCCGACCTCCCACCCCGACCACCACCGCTTTCACCGCCGTGGCCGCCCGCGCTGGACGACATTCCACCGCGGCTGCCGCGACTCGCTAGGACACGACTGCGCTCGCCATGAGAAACCTCCGGCGTCATGGCATATTTCTGGGGTGACCATAGCAGGGTCATTCCCGGGAACCTTCCCCTTCTCGGCACCTGAAAACTTCCTCACCGGTGCCATTGCTGGGACAGGATGGTTCAAGAGGTGTGGAGACAAAGAAAATGAAAATGAGTGAGGGTTTTCTCGTCCATGCATGTTTATATATAGCTAAAGACAGCCAGTGCCCCATCACGTTCCGGGTGCGCGTGGCCTACAAAAGGGACACATTGGCGTGGCCCGAAGAAGCAACAACATTCAATGGGAAGCAATGATGGCCAGCATTGTGCCCAGGCGTTGCATCGGTTTGACACGAAGTGGTTTCGGACGCCCTCGGGCAATGGAGGCACCGCTGCCGGGGCATTCGACGCATGCAAGGCATGGCCCGTAGGCATTTGGGGCCCGTGGCGCTTCGGACCATCCTCCAGGCTTCGCCCATAAGCCAGCTCAGGTGCGCCTTGGGCCCGGGGGCTACGATCGGCTTTCTGGGCACGGGGTACCCAGACCTGCCTGCCTGCAGCCCTTGGTATGGCCTACTTTGTCGACCACGCATGGCCAGACATGGCCTCACTCAAGACAAGGCCCTTGTGAGGGCCCTAGCCTCGCAAGGAGGAACAACATCAGGATCGACATAGGAGGGGCCTCCGCAGGCCCTCTCCGGAGCGGCGGCGATCTCTATGCAAGGCCCGGCCTCTGGAGTCAAGGGTGACGCAACGAAGGATAGGAGGGCACTAGCACACCAAGTAGCGCAGTTTCCCCTTTGGTTCAAAGGGATGAAGGACCTATGCGGGTTCCCAATGCACCCCCCAAAGGGTTCCATTCCGGTGTGACAAGACCGCAACCACCCACCCCGAAGGGCGGATGTCATCGTTGAGCCTATCCCTGCGTCGTCTACAGCTACTTTGTTGGCAAAGACCGCCTTTGGGCAGGGCGAGCACGTACTCTTGCCCCCCTTCAAAATTGGACATTGTACTATCCCTTCCCGCCATTGTGATGAGGAAAGAGGACCCAATCCTCCACTATATATAGAGGATAGGTTGCACCGTAGAGAGGGACCCCGATCCATTCCATCATCCATCCACCACCTGGCTACAGAGAACACTATAAAAGTTCATCCACACCACCTACTTAGGAGGCAATCCACCAAAGCAGGAATAGGGTATTAAGCTTCGTAGCGGCCGGAACCTGGGTAAACTCTCGTGTTCATCTTCTACCTCCTCATCGTACGATTTTGCTGTTGTGTTCATCGAGTAGCAAGCTAGGTTGGGCGTGGCTGCAAGGGATCTTTGCACACGCCCCTGTGTTTGAATCTTAAGGGTTTTACGGAGCCCGAAATCCAACACTCTCCATGATTTTATCCAGCGGGGTAGGTCCTTTTCGATTGCCTTTAGGAGGCTTCATCCACTGGCTGGATCGGGGATTGCGGAACCCGGTGTTAACGGCCATGTCATCATCGTCGCTATTGTTGTGTCGACGCTCATTTTTGTTGCTTCTTGGTTTCCTGTTTCCGTCCTGAACTTCGGAGGTACCAGGCTCTTCGGGGTTGTGGCTATGTCCAGCGAGCCAGTGATCCTAGCCCGTGCAAAAGAGAGACATGCGAGATGTGAGGGTGGCCATTGTCCTAGGTTTGTCCTGACCGAGCTGGTGAGACAACCATTCATCCCGAATATTATGCCTGAAGGAGGCTATTGCCTTGGCATTCGGGCAATCCACGACCTGTTTTTTCTTGGTTAAGAACCGATTCCAAAAGTGGTGAGTGGACTCTCCTGCCTTATGGACGACATTGCTTAGGTCAGAGGTGTCCAGCGGTCGTACATAGGTGCCTTGGAAGTTAGATCGGAAAGCATCCTCTAGATCCTCCCAGCACCCAATAGCGTTTTCGGGGAGGCTATTTAACTAGTGCCAAGCTGGCCCCTTAAGTTTTAGCGGTAAGTATTCGATGGCGTGGAGATCGTCTCCTCACCTCATGTGGATGTGGAGGAGGAAATTCTCAATCCATACTATTGGGTCAGCAGTCCCATCATATTTCCCTATGTTCACGGGTTTAAATCTTTCGGGAACTGATGCTGCATCACCTCCTCGGTTAAGCACGGTGGGTGGACAGTGCCTTTGACTCAGGCTATGTCGTGCCGGTAATCAGCGTCTGTTCTGGCCCGGTTTTCGTTCCTGACCTCTATAATTGCGGTCGAGCTAGGGCCGGGCATCCGTCCCGTCTATCAGGGGAGTACCCTCTGGATCCGTAGATGGATCTTGTATGGTCTGTTCCATGATCCAGGTCATGTCACAGGTCATACTTGTCATCTGGCTCTTTTGGCTCCTTTCCCCTTCTTCATAGTATCACCGTCCTATAACCATTATCGCCGGCCATCCTATCTCCTCCTCGGGGAGGACGGTCTGGCTGGTCATATGGAGTGTGCTTGGGAGACGGTGTATTGGGGAGCTTGTCTTTGAACTGCAGCAGTAGCCGTTGGCGTGGGTAGCTCTTATGTTGGTCCAACACACCGGTACCGTATCCCTCCTCGGCTGATAGGACCTTCGTCCATCTGTCGCAGAGGTTATCTTGTTTGGCCTTAAGCTGCCATTATTTTACTTTCAGGCTTCGGGCAGTAGCTATAAGTTGTTGCCAGAACTCTTCCTGAACTTCAAGGTTATCGAGGATGGCAAAGTCATCGTATTCCGGACTGTCCTCCTCTTAGATAGGGGGGAGGTAGTTGTCATCCTCGGAATCGTTTGGATCATTGGGGTCGCGCTGATCTTTCGGCCTTTCCTAGTCCCCTAGCGGATGCTAGGGGATATCGGGATCGCCGAGGTCCTCCAGGGTATTGCTTTCCTGCTGCCGGCAATGGCTTCCCTTCCCTTTTTTCCCTTGACCGTTTGGGCGGCTTCCGGCACCTTGATGGTGCTTCACCTCATCTATCACCATTGTTTTTGGGTGTGTGATTGCCGCTATAGGCTGGAGTGTCCACCATGTAGACGTCATAGGTGGAGGTGGCAGCCCATCGCCCGGTATTGATGGGGGCGGGGGCGCAATCCTCCTCATCCACGTTTTTTGCCTCCTCGGAGATGTAGTCCGACAAATTGGTTAAGTCCTAGATAGTGCCTACGAAGAGGCTGGTGGGTGGGATGAAAAATTCCACTTTACCTGTCTTAAGGCCGATCGGATCATGGATCAGGGTTAGGTCGGTAGTAATTTTCATCAATGAGATCCGATTTAGAGCCTCGTTGAGTGTCGAGAGCTCGACCGGGTCGACCTGCCCAGAACTTTCGGAGTCAATCTCCAATGCGTCCGCCCAAGAATGGTGTTCGGTGAGGGTTGGTGTTCGAGCATCTGGTGCTATGGACGAATCCGAACCTAAAGCGAGGTTCGAGGTGAAGGCCTCGGAGTCTTCAGGCACATAAGATGAGATCAGAGCCCGATGAGAGAAAGACCACCCTGAGAGTCTGCAGAGAAATCTAGGTTCCCGAGTCTGACCTCCTGGTCGGGGGCGAAAACCCCCGACCTGGCTCAAACGGCCGGCCAGGTCAGCGTGCAGCGCAATGTTGCCGAAGGCAAAGATATGTCAAGGGACAAAGGAGTCGACGCCGTAGACTTCTTCACTTATGATAACGTGAGCCATCGATTCCTTCAGCAATCACAGCGTACCTCGCAATGAAAGCACCAATGTCGGAGTTGAAATCAGTGGATCTCAGGTAGGGGGTCCGGAGCTACGAGACTAGAATCGATGGTAACAGGGGACAAAGGAGACGACGTTTACCCAGGTTCGGGACCTCGTTTGTAAGTAAAACCCTATGTCCCGCTTGATTATATTGATGGTATGAAGGTTACAGAGTTGATCTACCTCGATATCGAATGGCTAAAACGCTAGATGAATTCTTCTGCCCTATATCCTCAAGCCCTCCCGATTTGTATAGACAACGAGGGGTACGTAGGGTTTACACATGGTAGGTCTCCTATCGGGGATGGAGATGTCGATTTCCTCATCTTGACTTGGAGTGCACAACACGCCTTCGGAACATCCTTCTAGAATGAGGGCTCTTCAATGTATCCGGCCCTTACTACCATGGTCACAGAGCGGCCCACCAAGCCGGCCTATTAGGAGATAGGCCGACGGCCCAAGGACCCCTTAGTCCAGGACTCCCTCACCGGCACCAAAACATTTGTGCACATTTATGCCGGGATTTAGATGATGAGCATCCGGTGAGGTATCTTTCAACTTGATGTTGAATTACATTTACTGTTAAGGATTTGATTTCCTCTATTTCCGCGGAAGCATATTCAAGATTACATCTCGTGTGGTCAGATTTCTCCCCTTGTTTCTCTCATTTCCGTAGAAAAGTGGTTTATCATCTACCTCTACTCTTTCTGAAACTTTACTGCATGAATATAAAATTTAGTGACACCTTTGTCATTAGTAAATGTATGTGGCAGATTTGCAACGGGTTGCAAATATGTGATTCTAAACTTCTAGTTCAGATTCTTCGAGTGTGTGGATATAAAGACTGAATTTCAATAACATTTCTAATTTATTTCTCGGGTTTCTTTGTGGTACTTATCCCCCCTAATGCCGGAAATGTCCTTATTGCTGATGCAATCCGTATACGCGTTATAAATAATTTTGACTAACGAATAAATTGTTATTCCTCACATAGATCCCCAATTTTCTATGAGGGCCCATTGATGTATGTTCGATTGGTGATATTGGTATGTAACCGAATTTCTCGTAGATAGGAAATATTTTGTTTATTTCGACGTAACTACTACAAGGGGAAAGTAGTATGCTATGCAGTTGGTATGATTTAGATCATACTTACAGTGTGTAAGGTCATCTCTGTCTAGCAATAGGCTAGTAAATTACAATTCTTTAAGGTTGGTCGTGTAATTAATTTCACCATCTTTGATAATATATTAAACTAAACCATTATAGGTATATATAAAAAGTATTATGTAATGAGACATTGCTCGTGAAATGGATTTGTATTTTGTTTAGAAGAATTTGCTCGTGCTTTGACAAGATGATCAATTAATTTAGTAAGATCATTGATGATTTTGTGTGAAAAGAGACACGCTTGAAATCATTTTATAATTTTCTCTATGTGTACCATGAAGTATCTATGTAATACCGCATAATGGTCGAGTAATCCACATTTCTTCTTAATGTGTTCAAGGAATAATGAGTGGCTCATTTGAATTTTTAAGGTGATAGAGCCTTAAAACTTATTTCCCCTGTGGCACATGTGGTGCACATAAAATCTGATGATTTGGGATATTTTGCAACTTGTTAAGTTCTGACCAACAGAATCGTCAATAATTTTCTAATCATCCCCAAACCAGCATGGTTAAGGCCATCAAGCCTAATATTTAATTTATTAATACTTACAAAATCATAGTGTAAGCAACAATATTGAGTATGAGTTGAAACATACATTCAAATTTATCAAATATTGTATCCGAGGGATATGATATTTGACATTAAAAGTATAGGTAATAATATGTTGGGATATATAGGAGATTACCTGAGGACTCGGATAGTATTCAGTGTGTCGTGGTTTCGTCACGGCAGATGCCATAGGTAGGCTTATCGAGAGGGGTCGAAGGATGACGGCGGGCTCCGGGAGCGGGATTAGGCACAAGCGATGGCTGACACACGATGTACCCAGGTTCGGGGCCCTCCATGGGAGGTAATACCCCTAGTCCTGCTCGGTCTAGTTGAGACAATGGTAGGGCTATAATGGTGCTCCTTGAGATGTATGGATCGAGGAGTAACAAGGAGCTAGCCTGCTCTTCCGCTTCTCTATGTGCTTGTGCGTAGAGTGGATGTGGAGCAGCTGATCGATCGTCCCCTGCATGGGGGTGGCCCGGGGGGGTTTATAGGCCAACCCCCCGGAATACAATACAAATAGAAGGTCAAAGGGGGCCCCAGCCGACAACCTCTCTAGCCGGCTGCGGGGGCTCGGCTGTGGGATCTTGTCGCCGGTAGGTCCCGTCAGTTGATGGGTCGCGTCGGGAACCAGCGGGGCCCGCGAGGTGGGCCCCGACGCCAATCACATCACGGCATGGGCCGCACCTTGTGGCGTCGTCTTGCGGCGGGCGGTCGGGGTCAGCGGTACGGCCGGCTACCCTGTAGCCACGCCGGGGCAGGTGACGGAGTGGTTGAAGGCATGCTGGCACTGTTGGAAGCCCGATCGCCATCCGCCAGGGTCAGAGGTCCTGACGCCTTTGCTGTAGCCATACCGGCGCTAACCCTCGATGGGATGGGGGCCACTTTAGCCACGCACGCTGTGCAGATGGTATCCAATGCCTAGCCGGCTAGGGGCAGCCGGCGGACCACCTCTGATAGGGCGTAGCCATACTGCAGGGGAAGGAGGCCCACCCTTTGGTCGTGTTTAGGAGGCGGGGGAAAAGGGACGCTTGAGGCTACCCCGGGGTCATCCCCCCATCAGTAGTCCTCGAAGCCGGGGAGAACCCGCCGATGGGCTGCGGTGGTCCTCACCGGCTTGAAGATCGTTCCTGTGTTGCAGGCAGCCTTGAAAGTCGAACTAAATCGGGGAGCGATGGCTGGCTCCACAGCCGGCCGACGCTTCACGTGCCGCCTCGGGCTCCCCGCCTGGCTAGGGAGACGCGCCACGCGGCGAAAAAGACCGGGCAGCGGGGGCGAGGCCTCCCACGGCCGCAGCCTCGGCCCGCGCGTAGGGATCCTTTATGGCGCGGGGCGGACGGTTGGCATTCCTGAACGCCACGATGTCCACCCCGCGCACCGCGGGAATCGTGGGGGATGTGCGCAGTGAATCCGGCCCCCACGATCGTTCGCGCGGGGTATAAATGTCGAGGAGGGGGAGGCAGAACGGCCTGTTTGCTCCCCCTCCTGCCGCCGCATTGCCTTCGTCGCCTCCCTCCCCCCGCTGCGCGCGCGTGAGAGAGAGTCCGAAATACAAGGACAAGTCGCGCCGTCGCGTGCCGCCGACAAGGGCTCGTGCCAGCACCCAACACTCGCACCCGTTGACGCGACCGCACGCACCCCTCGGTGGCCATGGCGGGCAAGGGCGCTTGGGACGACAGTGATGTGGACGAGACCTTCAGCGAGCACCTCCGCCACCGCCGCAAACTTCCGGCGGAGCAGCACCTAGTGTCGCGCCCGGCCGGGCCAGAGAACTCCCCGGCCCCGCGGGAGGGCGAAGTGGTCGTCTTTGCCGACCACTTCCTCCGTGGGCTCGGGCTGCCGGCAAGCGCATTCTTCCGCCAGTTCCTGACGCAATTCGGCCTGCAGCCGCACCAACTCACCCCCAACGCCGTCCTGTAGCTAGCGGCGTTCGTCACCCTCTGCGAGGGATACTTGGGAGTCGCACCGAGGTTTGACCTCTGGTGCCGGTTCTTCTTTCTTAAAAGGCAGACGGCAAAGGACCTGGCGAAGAAGCAGATGGTGATGACCGCCTGCAGAGGCGCCCTGATCCACATTCGCAAGGGAACCGGCTTCCCAAAGCTCCCGCTGCACGAGTCGGTGAAGCGATGGCAGCAAGGGTTCTTCTACGTGAAGAACGTGAAGCCGGAGGAGGACTACATCAACCTCCCCGACTTCGCCAACCACCCGCCGACCGCGATGCTAAACTGGCGAGCGGCCGCGTCTCCGGGGCCCGAGACGGCAGACCGTCTCTACAAGCGCCTGCTCGTGATGACCGGGTCGGAGGAGCTGAAGGCCACGGACCTGCTGGCCACGATCGTGGCGCGCCGGGTGTAGCCGTTGTAGAGCTGGCCACACCTCATCTGCCAGATGGGAGGACGCCACGACCCCTACCGGCTCTCCACCAAGGAGATGAAGCCTGCCTACGTGGTGAGGAGGGTGAACGCCATTTCGACAGCGAAGATGGCGGAGGGAGAGTGGCAATGGGGGAAAACCCCGTACAGCCAGAGCTGCCCGGCACCACGGGTAACTGACAAGCCGGTTCCCCCTCCATCTTATTTTAGAGGTGATATCCCTCCCCTTGGTCTAACCGTGAGCCGCCCGACCCACCCGCAGCTCTTCCCTCTGCTGCAGAACTATGGGGAGCCAGCCCCCGACACGGCAGAGTCGGATCCCGAGGAAGTTGAGGACGCCGATGACATGGAGCCGGCTGACTCCGAGCGAGCCGGAGCATCTGGTGCCGGCGATGCGGAGATGAAGACGGAGGGGGCCGAAAAGGCCGAGTCGACGGGAGAGTCCCCTCCCCCGACGCGCGTAGTCGCGGCCCTGGAGAAGTCCGAGGCCTCGGAGGAAAAGGTCATGGCACCGCGGAGGCGCCAACCTCGGGCTGGCGGCGGCTCCAGCCAGGGAGGCCCGGGCGCGGGCGACAAGGGGAAGGGGCCGGCTGCCACCAAGCCGATGCCACGCGAGTGGTGACCGCGCAGCCGGGCGGCAGCCTCGGAGGCGGCGGCAAGAAACAGAAGGTCGCCCAGGCGGGACCCGTGAGGAGGGCGATCCCCGTCATCGCCGGGTAAGTCCATCCTCTCCTCCATCTAGGTTTTCCGGCTTGTCTCCTTCCAATCTCTTATGTCTTCGTGACCAAGGATGCGCGCGCCCTGGGGAGGACACCAGGTGGCGGGACGGAGAGGGCGGCACCGCCCACGAAGACCGAAGAGAGGGAGCGCCAGACGTGGCTCGACTTCGAGGCGGCTGAGCGGGAGCAGCGTACCCAGGAGCTCCGCCCCTGGGAGGAGGCGGTGAAGAGGCGAGGGGGAGCCAGCAGGGAGGCCGCTGGCGGAGCGTGGGAGCCGTTCCCCCTCCTCCATGGAAATGGTGGGGAGACCATGGGCGGATATTGGGAGCCCTTCCCCCGCGGCCGGGAGAAGAGGCCGAAGAACCACCATGGCTCCGGGCGAAGGCCGGAGGCGAGCATGACGGCCGTGGGGGGTGAGGCAGCAACGGGCCGCGACGCTTCCCGGACGATCGCTGACGCCGTGCCGCCTAGGCCGGAGCTACCGGCTCCGGTGGCACCACCACCGGTCGTGCCGGTTTCTGAGGCGCCAACGTCGACAGAGAGTCAGCCCGAAGCAGCCGGAGGGGGAGCCGTGACGGCCATGAAAACGGCTTCCGCGAGTGTGTCAACGGCGGCCCCCTGCGCGGCGGCGACAGGAGGGGCCAGTTGCATCGAGGTCCCCGATAAGGGAGAGCCGGTAGACGGGGCCCGACCACAGCAGACCTAGGCAGCGGCTGGGAGCCCGTCTTCTGGTGGGACATTGAGCGCCCTCGGAGCGGCGGTGGTGGCTGCCGTGGAAGCGTTTGCGGCGGCCCGTGCCTAGGCGACGCAAGATGCTCGGGCCGCCAACGACCAGCTGGTGAGTTTGGAGCGGGCGGTCGCGGTGAGTCTTCTTTCCTTCTTCCCTTTACTTGCACTTTCCCATCGTTTCTAGTGGGGACGCGCCGGCGCACCCACTGGGTGTAGCCCCCGAGGCTCGAGCCGGCTGAGGCGCAGGCGGGTTGAGTCTAACTAAAGTTCTTGTTTTGCAGGCAGCGCACGACCGCCGGGTAGCAGCATACAACACCCTACTAGGGCTGTACAGGGGAGCTGAGAACCGGCTCGCCGTCGTGTCCACGGACCTGCGAGGAACGTTGCCCTTGCGAGCGTCTTGCGATCTTCTAGTGGGAGTGCGCAAGCACACCCACTGGGTGTAGCCCCCGGGGATCAGGCGGGCTTCCTCGGAGGCGGGCTGAATCCCTTCTGACTCCTGTGTCTTATGCAGCCACCCATGCTGAGACGGTCTGCCTCCGGTGCCAGGTGGTGCTCTTTACGAGGAGCGGGAACTCCTGACGACGGAGGGTGACCGGCTCCGTGGGGAGGCGGACTGGGCAAAGGTGGAGCGGGAGGGCCAGGAGGCGGCCCATCATCGAGCGCTGGCAGACCAAGAGGCGGCCCTCCGGCGGGAGGCGGAGGGGCAGGAGAAGGCACTCCGCGAGCAGCTGGCAGCCAAGGACGCCGCCTTGGCCAAGGCGGCCGAGGACACGCAGGTGGCCCGGGACGAGCACGAGCGCCAGTGCCAGGAGTGGTCTACCAGGGAGGTGCGGTTGCAGGAGCAAGGGCACGAGGTGGACCACATGTTGCATAGTAAGTTTCCGCCGCCTTGCTCTTCCTTCCTGGTTTTCTGGTTTGGCTCCCCGCTCATTCCCCACGCTCTTCTTAGGGCTCTTCGCTAGCATGCGGGAGGTCACGGAGGTGGCCGTCGAAGCTGACCGTGAGGCCCGGCGGGCGCAAGGAGAGGTCGTCGGGCCGCTGGCCCCCTGGACCCTGGATGAGGTGGGGATCGCCGCCGAGGCGCGCCTGTCAGAGGTGGTCCGTGCCCTGAAGCGACTCCAGGTGGCCGGCATGACGCTGGTCCGCACGCTCTAGCCCGGCGCGGTGGAGCTGATCTCCATGAACCAGCTATCGAGGTGGTTGGACTTCAGGATGGCATGGGTGAATGCCTGGAGGGCCTCCGCGGCACGAGCCGGCATGGGCATGGCGCTCCGCATCACCAAATCGTGGTACTCCGAGCTGGACTTGGGCTTGCTCACGGCCCAGCTCGCTGGGGCCGACCTGGAGGTGGAGGCGATGGCCGACAAAATGCTGGTGAGGGCGAGCGATCTTGCGTCCTTCTCCACGTGGGACGAGTACGTCCCGGAGCGCGGGGCGGATGGCGTGGTGGTCCCAAAGGACTAGTATGGGCTCGCCCTGGATGACCCTGATGGGAGCGCTGTCGAGACGGCCGATGAAGGCTCCGACACCGACGAATACGCCGAGTCTGGGCCGACTCCGGCTGCGGGGACTTCTACCTCGGCCGCCCCGGAGGTGCCGGCTTCGAAGGCGCCCGCGCCGCCGGCTCCCAAGGCGTGAGCACCGCCGGCTCCAGCGGCATTAGGACTTTGAGGAAGGCCGGCTCGATGCTGCCATAGCTTAGAACTTTTCTTTCCTGCATTTCTGTTTTTAGACTGGAATTCCACCCACTGAGGGTGTATATGTAATGAACTCGTGCTCGTGGGCCTTTTATATGTAATGAACTCGTGCTATTTGTCCTAGAAAGAACGTGCGTGCCGGCTCTTCTTTCACCCTTTACCTTTTGACTTGTGTTTGCGCGCCAGGATTCCTTCCGGCTTCCACCCCGCCTGCCGGCCAGCCAGGAGCCGGTATGGGAAAGGGATGGGGCTTCATCCTTAGGAAAAATAGCGGGCTCCTAGAGTCAACCGGCATGGGCTAGGTTGAGCCGGCAGAGGCTGATTACTAAGATTAACATAGCTCGGTTGGGCCGGTCCGGCTGCCGCGCATGTCGGCTGACCTTCATGTGAGAAGTTCCTTCATACCCTGTGGTCCCTTCAGCCGGACAGCCGAGGGCCGGTCTGTAGCTGGTTAGGGAAGGGGAGGCGAAGGGCTGCTTCCTCACATTATTTGTCCGCCTCGGTGGGCAGCCGGGCGAGTCCCCGGGCCCGGGAGCCGAACCAGATTGTCGTGCCTTTAGATAACAGAACTTTGTAGGAATCGAAAATGGCGTGCCCCTAGTGTCGGCTTAGGGGCCGCCGTTGCGTTTATAGGCCCAAAAGAGGGAGGATACATACAATGGTTTTCAGCAATAAAAAGGGCGGAGGAGCGCCGCGTTCCACGGGAGCTCCGTCTCCTCGCCGGAAGCATCTCTCTTGTGTTTCTGTGGCTTCTGAGCGTCTATTAGATAGTACACGTTGTTGTGCAGCGCCCGGCTGATGATGAACGGGCCCTCCCATGGGGAGGACAGCTTGTGCTGGCCGGCGGTTCGCTGGATCCGCCTGAGCACCAAGTCTCCTTCGTGGAAGGAGAGCGGCCGGATCCGCTTGCTGTGATAATGCCAAAGCTTCTGCTGGTAGATGGCCATCCGCCTCAAGGCCAGCTCGCGGGCCTCCTCGAGGAGGTCGATGCCGTCTTCCCTTGCCTCCTTTGCGTCCTTTTCGGTGTATAGGGTGACCTGAGGCGAATCGAACTCGATGTCGGTTGGGAAGATCGCCTCGGACCCGTAGACGAGAAAGAACGGAGTGTAGCTGGTCGACCGGTTGGGCGTGGTCTGGAGGCTCCAAAGGACAGCCGGCAGCTCATCGACCGAGCAGCCGGCCGACCGGACCAGTGGTGTGACGAGCCGGGGCTTGATGCCGGACAGGAGCAGGCCGTTCGCCCTCTCGACCTGGCCGTTTGACTGCGGGTGGGCGACGGACACCAGGTCGAGCCGGATGCCCCGCCTCGAGTAGAAACGTGCTAGCGCGCCCTTGGCGAAGTTTGTGTCGTTGTCGGTGATGATGTTGTGGGGGACGCCGTAGCGTACCATGATGTCTTCGATGAACCGGACGGCCATGGGGCCATCTAATTTCTTGATTGGCCAGGCCTCGATCCACTTGGTGAATTTGTCGACGGCTACCAGCAAGTGTGTCATGCCACCTCATGCAGTTTGGAAGGGTCCCACCATGTCCAGCCCCCAGACGACGGAGGCCACGAAAGGGGGATGGTCTGGAGGGCGCTAGCCGGAAGATGGCTCTGCGTTCTGAAGCGCTGGCAGCCCTCGCACTTGTCAACCAGCTCCTTGGCCGCCTCCAGGGCAGTCGGCCAGTAAAAATCGTGACGGAATGCTTTGGCCACCAGGGACCTGGAGGCGGCATGATGCCCGCACTCGCCCTGGTGGATGTCGAGGAGGATTTCTTGCCCTTTCTACGGCTTGACACAGCGTTGGAAAACGCCGGTGGTGCTGCGGTGAACCAACTCGTGGTTGATGATTTTTGTAGGCCGGGGCCTGGCGCTGAATTTGCCTTGCGGTGGCCTCATCGGAGGGGAGCTCGCCGCCCTAGAGGAACGCAAAGATGGGCTGGGCCCACGAGGGGGCCGAGATGAGGGTCGGCCCAGCCCCCGGGAACGAGGCGGCGGTGGGAGCGTTGACCGTTGTCGTGATGGCGATGAGGACGGTGGCGACGCGCAAAGGTGTGGCCGGCTCGATTGCCGTGGCGGACGGCGCCAGACCGGCGGCTGGTGGTGGCGGAGCCGGCAGAGCTGCTGTAGCCGGCGGGGCCGGTTGGGCGGCTGGTTCCGCCGGGGTGCCGGCCGCGTTTGCCGGCACGATGAAGGACTCTGATTCGGGAGAAGGCTTGATCGAAGGCTTCATCAGCCGCTCGAGGGAGACGCCGGCTAGGGTGGCCTGCCAGGTGGAGCCGATCTTAGCCAGTGCGTCGGCCGCCTCGTTGTCCACACGGGGGATGTGTTGGAACTCGCAGCCCTCGAAGGAGCCGGTGAGCTGCTGGACGAGGAAAAGATAGCTGGCCATGTTGGCATCCCTGGTGTCCCATTCGCCAGAGACCTGTTGCATCACGAGGTCAGAGTCGCCGAAGCAAATGATGCGTTGGATGCCAATCTCCCTGGCGAGCCGGAGGCCATGGACGAGGGCCTCGTATTCGGCCACGTTGTTGGAGGCGGCGAAGTGGATCTGGAGGGCATAGCGGAGCTGGTCTCCTATGGGGGACGATAGGACGATGCCGGCTCCCAGAACGGCTCGCATCTTTGAGCCGTCGAAGTGCATGCGCTAATGCGTGGAGTCGGGCGGAGGCGGCACGAACTGGGTTTCGGCCCAATCGACGAGGAAGTCGGCCATTGCCTGGGACTTGATGGCGATGTGTGGCTTGTATCGTATTTTGTAGTTGGCCAGGGCGATGGCCCATTTGGCGATCCGGCCGGTGGCGTCCCGGCCGGCCATGATTTCGCCCAGCGGCGCTGTGCTCACGATGGTGATGACGTGCTCCTGGAAGTACTACTTCAGCTTCTGGGCGGTGAAGTGTACGCCGTAGCACATCTTCTGGTAATGGGGGTAGTTTTGCTTGGAGGCGGAGAGGACCTCGCTGAGGTAGTAGACGGGGCGCTGCGTCAGCAGTGCCTTGCCTTCCTCCGGCCGCTCCACCACCAGGACACGCGTGGTTGCCGCAATGTAGGCGAGCAGAGGATCCTTGTTAGCCGGCACGGCCAGGATGGGCGCGCTGGTGAGAGCTCGCTTGAGGTCGCGGAAAGCCGCGTCCGCCTTGTCAGGCCAGTCGAACAGGGCCGGCCTCTTCGAGAGGTCTCGGCCCGACTTGACCAGGGCCGACTTGCGTAGGAGCCCATAGAGGGGCAAGGCCTTCTCGCCCAGCCAGCTGATGAACCGGCTGAGGGAAGCGAGGCAGCCGGTGAATTTCTAGACGTCGTGGCGCCGGACCAGCTTGGTCATGCGCTCAATCGCCCGGATTTTCTCGGGGTTAGCTTCGATGCCGCGGGCGGACACGAAGAAATCCAGGAGCTGGCCGGCTGGGACGCCGAAGACACACTTCTCTGGGTTGAGCTTGATCTTGTATTCACGCAAGTTGGCGAATATCTCCCGGAGATCGTCGAGGAGGCTGAAGAGCTTCTTGGATTTGACGACGATGTCGTCCACGTAGACGTGGACGTTCCTACCTATTTGAGGCAAGAGGCACTTCTGCATGTAGTGCTGAAAAGTAGCGACTGCGTTCTTCAGGCCGAAGGACATGGTGATGTAGGAGTAGGCCCCGAAAGGGGTGATGAAGGAGGTCTTGAGTCGGTCGACCGGGTCTAGCTTTATCTGGTGGTAGCCGGAGTAGGCGTCCAAGAAAGATAGCAGATCGTAGCCGGCCGTGGAGTCGATGAATTGGTCGATCCGTGGCAGGGCGAACGGGTCCTTGGGGAATGCCTTGTTCAGGCTCGTGTAATCGATACACATGCGCCAGGTCTTGTTTTTCTTCAGCACCAGGACTAGGTTGGCCAACCAGTCCGGGTGAAACACTTCCATGATGAAGCCAGCTGCGAGCAGCCGGGCGATTTCTTCTCCTATAGTACGTCGCTTCTCCTCGGAGAAACGGCGCAGGGGTTGCTTGACCGGCTTCGCATCCGGCCGAACATGTAGCTTGTGCTCAGCGAACTTCCTCGGAACATCCGGCATGTCTTTGGGGGACCATACGAAGATGTCCCGATTCTCACGGAGGAAGTCAATGAGCTCGCTTTCCTATTTGCTGTCGAGGCGGGAGCCGATGGTCACACTCTGGGTGGGGTTGGCCGGATCGAGTGGCACCTGCCTGGTGTCCTTGGACGGCTGGAACGAGCCTTCGCCGACCGACTGGGACGGAGGTGTCGGTACGGCCGGCTGGGCGGAGGCGAGGGCCACAAGCCGGTCGAGCTGCCGCTTCTCTTCGGCTATCTCCAGGGCCTCGGCCAGCCGGCTGCCATCTCGCGCGCACGCCATTGACATCTGGTACTTGCCGGCGATGGTGATGATGCCCTTGGGTCCCGGCATCTTGAGCTTGAGGTAGGCGTTGTGGGGGATAGCCATGAACTTGACGAGAGTGGGCCTGCCGAGCAATGCATGGTAGGGACTGTCGAGGTCCACTACCTTGAACAAAACCGGCTCGCGGCGGAAATGACCGACGTCGCCGAAGAGGACGTCGAGCTTGATCTTGCCGACGGGGGTACAAGACTTTCCCGGCACGATGTCGTGGAAAATGGTCCAACTTGTTTTCAGGTCCTCCACCTTGAGCCCTAGCTTGAGCAGGGTGTCGAGGTAGAGGATGTTGATGTTGTTGCCTTCATCGATCAAAACCCGCGAGCAGCGGCACGAGCGCTTCTCGGAGGCGATGGTGGGATCGAGGACGAGGGCGTAGCTGCCAGGGTTCGGCATCGCGTCCGGGTGGTCCGCCCGGCTATAGGTGATCGGCTTCTTGGACCAATGCATGAACTGGGGAGTCGCGGGCATAGTGGCATTCACCTCGTGGTGGAGCCCATGCTAGGCGTGCTTGTCCGTCTCTTCACTGGTGAAGACGACATAGCAGTCGTCGTATTCGAGGAACTGGTCATGTAGCCGGCCGTCGCCCCGACCCGGAGTCGGGTCCGCCTGAGCCGGACCGGGGGCCGGGGCCCGAGTCGGGGCCGACGCCGGTGAGGGGGCTGGCTACGCGGGGGGAGCTGGGAGCCCATCCCTCTGGGCCAATCGCTGCGAGAAGCTGCACTGCCAGAGCGTGTGCGTGGCCGGCTTGGCGCCGGAGTGGTTTTTGTATGGGAGGTCAAGCATTTGCTCGAAAGTCAGGTTGGGCTGCCAGGCAGCCTTGCCAGTGCGCTGGCGCTGACCAGAGGCCTGGACACCCGGTTGCTCCCCCTCGATGGAGGCGACCAGCCGGCTCCCGTAGCGGGGATCGGGCTGGTCGTTCTTGCGCTTGCCACTATCTGGCTGCCGGTTGTCGACCGCAGCTCGCGGTGCGGCGCGGGCGTAGCCGGCTTGGCCGGTGCCTTAGCCTTCATCCTCATTAAGGAGTCAGTTGTGGCGTATTTGTCTGCTTTGGACATCAGGTCCGCCAGGGAGGTTGGCTTGGAGCACAGGAGCTTGTGCTTGAGTGGGGTGCCATCGTAGCAGCCCTCGATGAAGTACTGGATGGCCTATACCTCGTGTACTCCTTTGCAGGAGTTGCGGAGCTCGGTCCAGTGCATGAGGTAATCGTGGAGGGGCTCGTCTGGCTCCTGGACGCACATAGCCAGCTCGCGGGGCCGGCCAGGGTGTTTGTAGGTGCCGGTGAAGTTGCGGACGAAAGCCTCCTCGAAGTCCGTCAAGGTGTTGATGCTGCCGGCGGCCAGGCTGTTCAGCCAGGTGCGGGCCGAGCCGATCAGCATGAGGGGACATAGCGGACGGCTACGCGCTTGTTCCCAGTGGCGATGCCGACGGCGATGGTGTAGTCGATCAGCCAGTCCTCCGGCTTGGCGGCCCCGGTATACTTCGGGGTGTCATGGCGGAGCATAAAGCCGAGTGGAAAAGGCTCGTTGCGGATTCGTGGACCGAAGCAGGCTAGACCGATCGAGCCCTCCTCCTCGAGGAGAGCCAACTGTGCCAGCCGGTCAAAACAAAGCCGCGCATTGTTATCGCTGTGGGGGACGCGGGGCCCGGGCCGGGCGGTGAGCTCGGGGCGAACGGCCGGCGGGATGGACCGTGCGGGTTCCTGTCGCAGGGGTGGAGTATGCCCGCGGGTGCGCCGGCTGCCGCCAGTCGGCGCCTCGTCGTGGTGGTGACTGCCAACCGGATTGTTGCTGCGTCGGCTGTTCACAGCCGACTGCTCGTTTCCGCATGATGGGGCACGTTTAGGGTTGCTCCCCTGGGCGTTCCGGCCGGATGGACGAGGGGTGCTGGAGTGGTGAGTCAGCCGGCGGTCAGCGGCCCTAGTGTCCTCGCCCTTGGGATGGGGAAACTCGGAGACGGCCCCGTCGGGGGTGAGGACGACCTGTTGTGCATTGGCGGTGTCGATGAGGTCCTTGATGTGCCGCTCTTGTGCGGCCCGCTCCTCGCCCTCCAAGGTCGCCAAATCCTCGTAGGCAACCTTGGCGGTGTGCAGGTTGGCCGCCGGGGTGTCATAGATGGGGAAACGGCCGCCGAGGATTTCTGCAACCACGCGGCCGCATTCTCGCACAGCACCACGCCGGCTGGGCTCGGGGCCAGCCGTGGTGAGACCGTACGCGGAGTTGTATTCCTGCTGCGCGGCCTCCATCTGGCGCCTCTCGGCAACGAGGGCGCTGGCGTCTTCGAACAGCAGGCGACGGGCTGCCTCCAGCTCGGCTCTAGCGGCGACCGGGTCCGCCGTCATGGCGATAGGAGTGCCCAGACCCCGGAGGGTGGCGGCGAGTGGGTCGGGGGAGCCGGCGCGAGCGGCAGTTGCGTCGGCCTCGGCCGCTCGCGCACGGCCTGAAGTGGCGGAGGAGACGGTGACCATCACTCCCACGCGGGTGTGGGGGCCGATGGCCTCGCCCGTGGCGAGCGTGCCCACGGACGAGGGCAGGTCGGTGTAGTCGAACACCTGGCTAGGGTACACGTCGGCCTCCGGTTCTTTGGCGAGGCTCAGCTTGCCGAACCGCCCGGAGAGCGTGGCGACGTCTAGCGCTAGGTCGCAGCCGAGGCACTCGTCAGGGATGCCGGCCGCGCCGTCCACAAGGCTCGCCGGAGCAAGCCCCACGAGCACGCGGTTCTGCCCGGACGCGAGGTGGTTGGGGGAGGCGGTGAAGGGTCACGCCCGGAGCGTGACTCCGGCCGGCGCCGCGAAGAGCTCCATGGTGGGCGCCAACTGTCGTGGTTTCGTCACGGCAGATGCCATAGGTAGGATTATCGAGAGGGGTCGAAGAAAGTTGGCGGGCTCCGGGAGCGGGATTAGGCCCACGCGGTGGCTGACACATGATGTACCCAGGTTCGGGGCCCTCCGTGGGAGGTAATACCCCTAGTCCTGCTCGGTCTAATTGAGACAATGGTCAGGATAGAATGGTGCTCCTTGAGCTGTATGGATCGAGGAGGAAGAAGGAGCTAGCCTGCTCTTCCGTCTCTTTATGTGTGTGTGCGTGGAGTGGATGTGGAGCAGCTGATCGATCGTCCCCTGCATGGGGATGGCCCGGGGGGGTTTTATAGGCCAACCCCCCGGAATACAATACAAATAGAAGGTCAAACGGGGCCCCAGCCCGCAGCCTCTCTAGCCGGCTGCGGGGGCCCGGCCATGGGGTATTGTCGCAGGTAGGTTCCACCGGCTGAGGGGTCGCGTCGAGAACCGGTGGGGCCCGCGAGGCGGGCCCCGATGCCGATCACATCGCGGCACGGGCCGCACCTTGTGGCGTCGTCTTGCGGCGGCTAGTCGGGGTCAGCGGTACGGCCGGCTACCCTGTAGCCACGCCGAGGCAGGTGACAGAGTGGTTGAAGGCGTGTTGGCGCTGTTGGAAAACCCGGTCGTCATCCGCCAGGGTCAGAGGTCCTGACGCCTTCGCTGTAGCCATACCGACGCTGACCCTCGACGGGATGGGGGCCACTGTAGCCACGCACGCCCTACAGATGGTATCCAATGCCCAGCCGACTGGGGGCAATCGGCGGACCACCTCCGACAAGGCATAGCCGGACTGTAGGGGGAGGCGGCCCGCCCTTTGTTCGCGTTTAGGAGGCGGGGGAAAAGGGGCGCTTGAGGCTACCCCGGGGTCATCCCCCGGTCACAGTGCAAGTGAGTTCATCCTCCATTTACTACACTAGATTTTGATTCTTCTTCTAATGAAGATCTTGAGAGCAATCAAGTACCGGAATATTTAAGGTTGCTATTTTTAAGTTATAAAATTTACCCCATTTAACTTATTAGCCCTTTTCAATAAATTGGTGTTGTAGTTTGACCATATGGTTGAGGGTTTGGTAATCATAGGTTTGATATTTGTATAACCACACATTTGACAAACTTGAGAGTTGTCGTTGTGATCGTTTGAAAACGATATATTCCCTATTAAGAGATAGTTCTATCTTTGGTTGTGTTTTAGCATCCACTTTACTTTGAATTCATCATGGTTCTACGTTGTGACCACTAACTTTCATAGTATTCTTAATACTAGTAGATATTTGATATAATGGTATAGCAGCCGTTGGGTGAATATGATGATTTTAAGAAATTACAGTTTTCTTTACGATGAATATGCTAGTACCACCCTAAAAGTATGTAAAGTGTATTACGGGCTTTTCAACCGGATTCAAATATGAAAAACATCTAATCACAAAATCTCAACGAAAAGTTGATTTTATAAATACCAAAATTGTAAGTTGCGATAGACTTGAGGCCTTGAACAATGAATGGGTGATCATTCATGATGTGCTCATGGCAGCATTTTTCTCTTAAGGGGAATATTCAAGGTGAATAAATATTCATTAATGTTGTACTTGGTTTGAGAACTAAGTTAAATTGTTGGCATATAAAATGCATATAAACATACTTAGCCATTAAGAGAATAACCACAACACAATTTCCTGAATATGGAGTTACATTGGCCACAATTCCATAGATGTATACAATGAATGAGTCATGAAGCATCTTAAAATAAGCACTCCCACCTAACATGAATTTAATGCACATGGAAATGGCAGCCATGTGTTACTGAAATTCTTCATGCAGTTATTTAATTTACTTCTAGGAGTAAGCAATATATATGGATAAAATGATTAGTTTCAAAACAATCATGGACAAGTTGATCCTTGGCGATGTGTATCCATTAATAAAACGTATGTGATGAAATCATTACTAACATTTTGGACTTATTTCTCGAGAAAATATGCAAATTTAGAGCCACAATCAAAAACATAGACGTTGCATGTTCAACATAGGTTAGTAACTATGAAAGTATGACCACAATGTGATGTGGGTATTGCAATGGTGTTTGAGAAGCTCCCCACAAATTATGGTATCCCTCTTGATGGATGGACGACACTGTAATTAGAAATAGTGACATTGGCTCTAGTGCCATGTATTTTAACAATGTAATAGAAGTTAATCAACATTATATGCAAATATTTGCGTGACGCCCTATTCAAGTAAAATGAGGCTTGAATAGTTGATATAAGCACAAAAATACCATTTCGACATGTCAAAATTGTGCATGAATAATATTTACTATGAGAGTAAATCATTTTAGTGAACAACAAAAAATGCTTCAGAGGAGCAAATTTTAGAAATAGATGCTTTATAACCACATGTGTATACCTCAATTTATATAGTATAACACATTGAAGATAATCACCAATATGGTGTAGATCTCGCAGTAACAGAAAACATAGTCTGACTTTTGTAGGTAGATGTTTATAATTCTATTGCCTTGTGTTATGCTAAATGTATAAAATCACTTTGAAGGTAATCAACTGTCAGAGTGACATGATGTAGACCTTTGTAGTAATAGTGGATAGCCTGTAAATTTTTGTAGTAGATGCCAGTATTACCTTGTGACATTTTGACGTAGTTACATATTAATACTTCAAAGCGCACTTTAAATGTAGGCATCTTATGAAATAATAGGACGTGGACCATACAGTAATGATGAAGAATACACAAACTGTGCAGTAGATGTCATCAATACCTTATGATTCACAAATAAAATTTGTGCTAGTCATATTAAGTATGACACTTTATAACTCTTATTAGAATTTCATTAAGATTTGCAATAAAATTGATTTCTATTGCAGAATCATAGTTGTTGTCACAAATCGCATGTAATGCTAAGGGGTAAAGACACAAAGGATGTCATAACATTTGGAATGTAAGCAAAATATTTCGTTATAGTTGTATTATAGCGGTAATACATATATGAGAAAAATTAACTTACATACTTGTGCAAATATATGAAGACATGATGTCATCTGCTGACAATTTTATACATTGTAAAATGGTTATAATTAGTTTGTATGAAATTTAGGATGAAATTAGGTCAACCACATGCATTTTGTTATAGCCAAGGGCTTGGAATGTAAACTGTGAGAACCATTGAGTTAAATTGCTAAAAAATTGAGTACTAAACTACAACGTCCATTGGCCTAATTGGTAAATGGTAGAGATTTGTTAAACTATCCAATTCCTTATAGCATGTCTAGCCATTGCCCCCCCATGTCGGTGTCAAAACCGGCGGAACTCGGGTAGGGGGTCTTGCGCTGTGATACTAGGATCGAAGGTAACTTGAGACGAAGGAGACGATGTTTACCCAGGTTCGGGCCCTCCTATGGAGGTAACACCCTACGTCTTGCTTGATTCTATTGATGAGGTGTAGGTTATAGAGTTGATCTACCTCGAGATCGAATAGCTAAACCCTAGATGAGTTGTCCTCTCCTACAACCTAAAACCCTCCAGCTTATATAGACGCCGAGGGTACCTAGGGTTTACACATGGTCGATTACACGTCGGAGGGATAAACATGCCTATTCACTACTCCAAACACGGAAAATACACCAGGATTCTGAAAGCTTCCTTCCTAGAGATAGGGTCTTCAATCAATCCAATGCTCGGTAAGCGGCCCATATAGTCTAGCACATAAGAAACCGGTTGACCACCCAAGGACCCCTTAAACCAGGACTCCCTCAGTAGCCCCCGAACTTGCCTCCAACAACAAGGGTCTTAGCTCCAGATGCTTCGTATGATCAGAGTCTTCGGCTTGCGAGGTGAGTTCTTCCCTCCGAGTTTAGTTCGGCCTCCGATGACATGTAGTTTTCCCGATCAGAGGATCGTCCGAACACCATAAATAGCTCAGCCCCAAAGGCCAAATATCAAGGAGTAAATAGTGTTCCCTCACACCCTTTCTAACAAAAGGTCATGACCCGCCACGACCGCCACACTAGTTGCAAAAACTCGATTCGCGGTTCGAGGTTGTTTTCATCAACACGATCCATCAATGCACAGATCGTGTTCCGTTTCATGCGGAATATGTTTAATCATGCACGTATAACGAAATACATGTCTTGGGAGGTGGAGGGATATGCGGCGTAGTAAAGGGAGGTTAAACAGCAACTAGCCCCACAAGAAGGTCAAAAACCCCAAGGCACAGCCACGCTTCCCATTCACATCCCCTACTTCCCCAATCTCTTGAATCTCCAGAGCACAGATCTAGGTTTTCCAAAACTCCCCCTCCGAGCTCGACCATGGCTAGTTCCGTTTCCTACGGCAAGTGGGAGGCTTCCACGGTCACCGACCAGGACATCCGGGACCTCAAGAACGCCGGCTGCCTCCCCGCCAACATCTACCACCGCGCACCTAAGATGGTCCAGGTGATTCCCACTCCCAAGCCGGGCGAGAGGGTGTTCTTCATCCCCCACTTCATCTGGGGATTGAGCATCCCGCTCCACCCCTTCGTTAGGGGACTCATGTTCTTCTACGAACTCGACTTCCACTACCTCCCGTCAAACTCCTTCATGCACATATCAGCCTTCATCATTGTGTGTGAGTCCTTCTTGCGGGTCGAACCACACTTCGGACTATGGCTCAAGATATTCAATATCAAGCCAGAGTGTGTTGCGGGCGAACAAGCAAACTACGGCGGGGCAGTCATCGCCAAACTCCCCCTAACGAGTTTATTACCCATGGGTAGGCCAAAGCTAAGGGGTTCTCCCCCCGTTTCAAGAAAATACATGCCGCCGGCTAGTCCGCGGCCGGCTGGCGGGCTGCCAGCTGTCTCGAGGCTGGCTCGCAGTCAGCTGGTCAAGGAGTCGGTTGTCTGACCTACAGCCAGCCTACGGCCGGCTGCCTCCAGGCCGGCTCCTCCACTGACCTTTGGGCGGACAAGCTCCCGTCCTTTCCCTCTGCGCACAAGTATGGCGACGAGACAAGACCACCACGACGGCCCCTAAGTGGCCACAGCGACTGCTGACGCACGGGTGCACATGGCTACAGTCCCACTGGTCGTACCGCTGACCTTGGCTGACCGCGACCGGGCGGGGCAACAGTGTTGGCACGCCTCCGCACACTCCATTACCTGCCCTCGTGTGGCTGTAGTGCTGCCGGCCGTACTGGAGGCCTCGGCCGGCTGGCATATGACGACACCACTTGAGGCGGCCCATGTTACTGCACGTGAGAGTAGGCCAATCGCGAAGCCGGCTGGCGGGCCCTAGCGAGCGCTGATACGGTGCAGCAGCAGGCCCTACACATGACAAGACGGCTCAAAGGGCGGGGGCCCTGACTAGCCGGAGGGGCTGCTAGCCGGGTCCCCCCACTCAATACTTTAGAGATATTGTAAGCCAGAGGGTTGTCCTATAAACCCCCTGAGCCCCCAATGTATTGACAAGCACACACGCACGAAGGATCATTCCTCCCCACGTTCACCCACATAGCAAAGGAAGGGGAGCTGGCTGCTCCTTCTTGCACCTCTAGACAACAGCTCTAGGAGCACCATTGTAAGTTCACCCGTCTATCAACCTAGACCAAGCAAGACTAGGGGTGTTACCTCCGATGGAGGGCACCGAACCTGGGTACATCGCGTGTCTTCCACCGCTTGTGCCTAATCCTGTCTCGGAGCCCGTCGGCATCCTCCGGCCCCAACCACCTTGGATAAGCCTGCCCATGGCATATGTCGTGAGAAAACGACGACAGTTGGTGCCCACCGTGGGGCCGTACGGAGCCACACTCTAGGCAGGACCCTTCACCACCTCCCACGTCTGCCTCACGTCCGAGCGGAACTGCATGCTCGTGTGGCTTGCTACGGCAGGCCCTACGGGCAACGTTGTTGGCCTCTCCGACGAGTGCCTCGGCGGAGACCTCGCGCTCGACGTCGATGCACTCACCAAGCGCTTTGGCAAGATGAGTCTCACCGATGAGCCAACAGTCGATGAGTACCCTAGCCAGGTACTTAACTGCTCCGATCCGCCCTCGTTAATTGGTGCACTCGCCACTGGCAAGGCCTACGACTCCTGCATCTGCGTGGGTGTAATGGTCACCATCTCATCCACCTCTTGTGGTCGCGCGTGGGCCGAGGCCAACGCGGACGATTCACGTGCCGGTACCTCTGACCCGCTCGGTGCCACCCTCCGGGGCCTGAGCACCCTGATCACTCCGACGGCAAACCCGGACGTTGCCATAGCCAAACTGGAGGCGGCTCTCTACCTACTGTTCGAGGACACCAGCGCCCTCGCGGCTGAGTGGCTCAGCGGGAGTACAACTCCGCTTATTGTCTCACCCCAGCTAGCACCAAGCCCAGTCGGCGTGGGGCTGTACGTGACTGCAGCCTCGTGGTCATGGAAATCCTCAGCGACCACTTGCCCATCTATGACATCCCCGCGGCCAACCTACGGGCCGCCAAGGTACCCAACGAGGATTTGGCCGCCTTGGAGGGCAAAGGGCGCACCTCGCGCGAATGTCACATCAAAGACCTCATTGACACTGCTAACGCGCAAGAACTCCTGCTCAACCCCGGTGGAGCAATCTCAGAGGTTTCCCAGCCCAAGGGCGAGGGCATTGGGACTCCTGGCCGTCGGTTGGCTCAACACTCCTCCTCCCCTCGTGACTCCGGTCGGCGGGTCGAGGAAGCAAAGTTCGGCGCTCCCAGCTGCCCGAGAACAAGAAACCAGTTGTGAACAGTCGGCTCAGCAACAACCCGGTCGGTTTCAACCACCGCAATGAGGCGCCGGCTGGCGGCAGCTGGCGGCAGCCGGCATAGCCGCAGGCACAATCAGCCTCCGCGAAAGGAGCCAGCACGGTCCATCCCAACGCTCGTCCGTCCTGATCTCGCAGCCCTACTCGGGCAGTGGGTCTCACACAGCAAGAATGGCACACGTGTCCGCATCGACCGACTAACGCAGTTGGCTCTCCTCCAGGAGGAGGGCTCAATTGGCCCGGCATGCTTCGGCCCCCGGATCCGCAACGAGCCGTTTCTGCCCGGCTTCACCCTTCCTCGGAACACCCCAAAGTACAACAAGGCTGTCAAGCCCGAGGACTGGCTGATCGACTACACCACTGCTGTCGGCATCGTCAGGGGGAACAAGCGCGTAGCCGTCTGCTACGCCCCCCTCATGTGGATCGGTTCAGCCCGTACCTGGCTAAACATCCTGGCGGCCGACAACATCAACACCTGGACGGACTTCGAAGAGGCGTTCGTCCGCAAATTCACCGGCACCTACAAGCGGCCCAACAGCCCCCACGAACTTGCCATGTGCGTTCAGGGCCCGGACGAGGCCCTCCACGAGTAGCTCACCCGATGGACCGAGCTCTGCAACTCCTGAGTAGGAGTGCACGAGGTGCAGGCCATCCAATACTTCATCGAAGGTTGTCGTGATGGCACCTACCTCAAGCATGAGCTCATGTGCTCCGAGCCAACTACGATGGCAGATGTCATGGCCAAGGCAGACAAGTACGCCACGGCCGACTCCGTGATCCGGGTCAAGGTCGGAACGCCCGCCAAGGTGGCTCCACCGCCGGCTGCTTCACGACAGGCTGCCGACAACTGGTAGCCACAGAACAACAAGCGTAAGGCCGATCAGCCTGACTCCCGCTACGAGAGCCGGCAGGTCACCACAATCGAGGAAGAGGAACCGGTAGGTCGCCACCATCGAGGAAGAGCAGCCGGCTGCCCAGACTTCCACTCAACGTTAGCTCATCGACAAGGCTGCCTGGCAGCCCAAGCTCACATTCGAGCAAATGCTCGACCTCCCCAACAAGAATCATTCTGGAGCCAAGCCCTCCATGCACACGCTCCGGCAGTGCAGCTTCTCAGAGCAACTGGCCCGGGGGACGGCCTTCCGGCCCCTCCCGTGCCACCTCTGCGTGCACTGGCACCAGCTCCGGCTCTCGCTCTGGCACCGGCTCCGGCTCTGGCCCAAAACAACGGTCGCTTGCTCGACCAGTTCCCTAACCAAGACGGTTCCTATGTCGTCTTCACCAGTGAAGAGACGGACAAGCACGCTTAGCACTGGCTCCACCGCGAGGTGAATCCCACCATGCCCGCGACGCCCTGGTTCATGCAGTGGTCCGAGAAGCCGGTTACATGGAGCCGGGCTGACCACCTGGCTATGATGACGAGCCTTGGCAGCTACGCGCTCGTCCTCCATCCCACCATCCCCTCTGAGAGGCACACATGTCACTTCTCAAGGGTGTTGATTGATGGGTGCAGTAGCATCAACATCCTTTACGTGGATATGATGCTTAACCTAGAGCTCAAGGTAGAAGATCTGCAGGCGAGCCGGACAATTTTCCACGGCATTGTGTGGGGAAAGTCCTGCACCCACATCGGCAAGATCAAGCTCGACGTTCTCTTCAGCGACCACAGCCACTTCCGTCGCGGACCAATATGGTTCGAGGTGGTGGACCTCGAGAGTCCCTACCATGCGTTGCTAGGTCGGCCGGCTCTCATCAGCTTCATGACGATCCCCCACTATGCCTACCTCAAGCTCAAGATGCCAGGTCCCAAGGGCATCATCATCATCGCTGGCGACTACAAGATATCGATCACGTGCGTGCGAGACAACAGTCAGCTAGCCGAAGCCCGGGAGATAGCAGAGGAGAAACGGCAGCTCGACTGGCTCATGGCTCACGCGCTAGCCAGCCAACCATGTCGGTTCCTCCCTTGTAGTCGGTCAGCGAGGCTTCTTTCCGGCCGTCCAAGGACTCTAGGCAAGTGCCCCTCGACCCGGCCAACCTCAAGTAGTGCGTCACCCTCGGTTTTCACCTCGACAACAAATAGGAAAGCAAGCTCGTCGACTTCCTCTATGAGAATTGGGACATCTTCCCATGGTCCCCCAATTACATGTCGGGTGTTCCACGGAAGTTTGCCGAGCACAAGCTTCATGTACGGCCGGATGCAAAGACGGTCAAGCAACCCCTACACCGTTTCTCCGAGGAGAAGCAGCGTACTATAGGAGAAGAGATCGCCCGGCTGCTCACAGCCGGCTTCATCATGGAAGTTTTCCACACGGACTGGCTGGCCAACCCAGTCCTGGTGCTAAAGAAGAACAAGACCTGGCGCATGTGTATCGACTACACAAGCCTGAACAAGGCATGTCCCAAGGACCCGTTCACCCTGCCGCGGATCGATCAAGTCATCGACTCCACGGCCTGCTACGACCTGTTGTCCTTCCTAGACACCTAATCTGGCTACCACCAGATCAAGCTGGACCCAGCCGACCGGCTGAAGACCTCCTTCATCATCCCTTTCGAGGCCTACTGCTATATGACCATGTCCTTCGGCTTGAAGAATGCAGGCGCTACCTTCAAGCGTTGCATGCAGAACTGTCTCCTGCCTCAGATAGGCAGGAATGTCCATGTCTACGTCGACGACATCGTCATCAAAATCAAGAAGCACTTCAGCCTCCTCGACGATCTTCGGGAGACGTTCGCGAAGTTGCGCGACTACAATATCAAGCTCAACCCGGATAAGAACGTCTTTGGCGTGCCAGCCGGCCAGCTCCCGGGTTTCTTCATGTCCGCCCATGACATCGAAGCTAACCCAGAGAAAATCAAAGCCACTGAGCGCATGGAGAAGCCATCCAAGCTCTGGGAAGTCCAGAAGTTCACTGGCTACCTCACCTTGCTTAGCCGGTTCGTCAGCCGGCTGCGGGAGAAGGCCCTGCCTCTCTACCAGCTCAATGGGTAGGCGACCAAGTTCGAGTGGACCGACTGTTGGGGAACGTTGCATGGGGAAAAAAATTCATACACACGCAAGATCTATCCATGGTGTTGAGCATCTACAAGTGGGGGAGTCGATATACATACCCTTGTAGATCACTATACGGGAAGCGCTAAGAAACGTGGTTGATGTAGTCGAACGTCGTCGCGATCCAAATAGCCGAGTGTCCCGTGATCCCATCACGATCCATCTCACGATCCCATCATGATCCATCTCGTGATCCCATCATGATTCGTCTCGCGATCCAATCATGAACCGTCTCGCGATCTTAATCACGTTCCTTCCTATCTAGCGCCGAACGGACGACACCTCCACGTTCAGCACACGTAAAGCTCGATGACGATCTCTGACTTCTTGATCTAGCAAGAGGGAGCAGAGAAATACAAGAGTCCTCTGGCAGCACAATGGTGTTTCGGCGATGGTGGTGGAGCTATTCGAGAAGGGCTTCGCTTAAGCACCGCTGAAACCGATCTACAGAAGAAACTACGATATAGAGGAGAGGTAGCATGTGGCTGTTTTTCTTTATCTCAAAAACCCTCAAAACCTCTAGTATATATAGTACAAGGGAAGGAGGAGGCTTGGCTCCCAAGGGGCCAGCCCTTGGCCTTGGCGCAAGTAGGAGAGGAGGAGTCCTCCTCCAACCCTAGTAGGATTAGGACTCCTCCTTCCCACTTGGAAACTCTTTCCACCTTGAGTTTTTTCCTTCTCAAACCACTCCAGCCACATGGGCCCTTAGGGGAGGCTTCGGCCAGCCCACCAGGGGCTGGTTTACCTCCTCCTCCCACAGCCCATGTACCCTGTTGGGTCGAGACACCCCTCCCGATGGTCCGTCGATACCCTCCCGGCAGTCCCGGTACACTACTGATGAGCCCGAAACTTTTTTGGTGACTAAAACAGGACTTATATATCAATCTTTACCTCCGAACCATTTCGGAGATCGTCATGATCTGAGGGATCTCATCCGGTACTCCGAACAACCTTCAGTCACCACATAACTCTATACTAATGAAACGTCACTGAAACTTAAGTGTGCAAACCCTGCGGGTTCAAGAACTATGTAGACATGACCGAGACACCTCCACGGTCAATAACCAATAGCGGGACCTGGATGCCCATATTGGTTCGTACATATTCTACGAAGATCTTTCTTGGTTGAACCTCTATGTCAACGATTCAGTTAATCTCGTATGTTGTTCCCTTTGTTCTTCGGTATGTTACTTGCCCGAGATTCAATCGTTGGTATCTCCATACCTATTTCAATCTCGTTACTGGCAAATCTCTTTGCTCATTACGTAATACAAGATCCCGTGGCTAACACTTTAGTCACATTGCTTGCAAGGCTTGTTGTGATGTTGTATTACCAAGTGGGACCTGAGATACCTCTCCGTCACACGGAGTAACAAATCCCAGTCTTGATCCATGCCAACCCAACAGACACCCTCGGAGATGCCTATAGAGCACCTTTATAGTCACCCAGTTACGTTGTGGCATTTGATACACACAAGATACTCCTCCGATGTCAGTAAGTTGCATGATCTCATGGTCATGGGAACAGATACTTGACATGCAGAAAACTGTAGCAATAAACTGACACGAGCATATGCTATGTTTATTGTTTGGGTCTTGTCCATCACATCATTCTCCTAATGTTGGGACCCCGTCATCAAATTACATCTCATGTCCATGGCTAGGAAACCTTAACCATCTTTGATCAATAAGCTAGTCTATTAGAGGCATACTAAGGACATGGTGTTGTCTATGTATCCACACATGTATCTGAGTTTCCGATCAATACAATTCTAGCATGGATAATAAACGATAATCATGAAGAAGGAAATATGATAATAACTAATTTATTATTGCCTCTAGGGCATATTTCCAACAGTCTCCCACTTGCACTAGAGTCAACAATCTAGCTCACATCGCTAGATTTGTTATGAATCTCACACCCAATGAGTTTCGGGGTTCAATCATGTTTTGCACGTGAAGGAGGATTTAGTCAATGGGTATGCGACATTTAGATCCGTATGTACTTTGTAAATATCTATGTCATACTTTTAACACTACTACCACGCTCCACTTGGAGCTATTCCGAATGGCTACTCCACTAGACGTATCCGGATTGCTACTAAGAGTCATCCAGATCGGTGTTAAAGCTTGCATCGACGTAACTCTTTACGACGAACTCTTTATTACCTCCATAATCGAGAAACATCTCCTTAGTCCTCTGGTTACTAAGGATAATTTTGACCTCTATCCAGTTATCCACTCCTGCATCACTCCTGTACCCCTTGACAGACTCATGGCAAGGCACACACCAGGTGCAGTACACAACATGGCATAATATAGAGCCTATGGCTAAGGCATAGGGGATGACCTTCGTCCTTTCTCTTTCTTCTTCCGTGGTCGTGCTTTGAGTCTCACTCAACATCACACCTTACAAATCAGGCAAGAACTCCTTCTTTCATTGATCCATTTCGAACTCTTTCAAAATCTTGTCAAGGTATGTACTCATTGAAAGTCTCATCAGGCGTCTTGATCTATCTCTAAATATCTCGATGCCCAAAAATTAAGTAGCTTTATCCAGGTCTTCCTTTGAAAAAACTCTTTGCAAACAACCCTTTATTCTTTCCAGAAATTCTACATCATTTCCGATCAACAATATGTCATCCAGATATATTTATCAGAAATTCTGTTGTGCTCCCACTCACTTTATTGTAAATAAAAGTTTCTCATAAACTTTGTATAGACTCAAAAACTTTGACCACCTCATCAAAGCATGTATTCCAACTCCGAGATGCTTGCTCTAGTCCATAGAAGGATCACTAGAGCTTGCACACCTTTTAGCATCCTTAGGACTGACAAAACCTTCTAGTTGTATCTCATACAACCATTCCTCAAGGGAGGAAACGATGTTTTGACATCAGTCTGCCAGATTTCATAATGGAAAAAACGCTGCAACTACTAACATAATTCCAATAGACTTTAGCATTGCTATGAGTGAGAACATCTCATCACAGTTAACTCCTTGAACTTGTCGGAAACTTCTTTGTGATAAGTCGAGCTTTATAAATGGTGACATTCACCATCAACGTATGTCTTCATCTTAAAGATCCATTTGTACTCAATGACCTCCCGTTCAATGGGCAAGTCTACCAAAGTCCATACTTGGTTTTCATACATGGATCCTTTCTCGGATTTCATGGCCTCTAACCATTTATCGGAACCCGGGCCCATCATCGCTTCTCCATAGCTCGTAGGTTCATCATTGTCCAACAACATGACCTCTAAGATAGGGTTGCCATAGCACTCAGAAGCAATACACATCCTTGTCGACCTACGAGGTTTGATAATAACTTGATCCGAAGCTTCATGATCATCATCATTAACTTCCTTTGCAACTAACGTAGGCTCCACAGAAAAACTTTCCGCGTTGCGCTACTCTCTGGTTGAAACAAAGGTTCAACAACCTCATCAAGTTCTATCTTCCTCCCACTCAATTCTTTCGAGAGAAATTCTTTCTCGAGAAAGGACCTGTTTTTAGCAACAAACACATTGCACTCGGATATGTGATAGCAGGTGTACCCAACTGTTCTTAGGGTATCCTATGAAGTTGCACTTTTCTGCTTTGGGTTCGAGCTTATCAGACATAAGTGTCGCATTCCCAAACTCTGAAAAATGACAGCTTAGGTTTCTATCAAACCATAATTCATACGGTGACATCTCAACGGATTTAGATGGTGCCCAATTTAAAGTGAATGTAGTTGTATCTAATGCATAACCCCAAAATGATAGTTGCAAAACGATAAGAGACATCATAGTACGCACCATATCCAATAAAGCACGACTATGACATTCGAGCACACCATTACACTATGGTGTTCCAGGTCACGTCAGTTGTGAAACAATTTTCACATTGTCTAAAGTTGTATGCCAAACTCGTAACTCAAATATTCACCTCCACGATCATATTGTAGACATTTTCTTCTTCTTGTCACGATGCTCTTAAACTTCACACTGAATTTGTTTGAACTTTTCAAATGTTTCATATGTGTGTTTCATTAAGCTGATATACTCATATATACTCAAATCATCAGTGAAGGTAAGAAAAATAGCGATATCCATTGCATGCTACAACACTCATTGGCTCACATACATCAAATGTATTATTTCCAATAAGTTACTAGCCTGCTCCATCATACTGAAAACGGGGTCTTTAGTCATCTTGCCCAAGAGGCATGGTCCGCATGTCTCAACTGATTCAAAACCGAATGAGTCCAAAGATCTATTAGCATTGAGTTTCTTCATGCGATTTATACCAATATGACATTTAGCAGAAGTGCCACAGGTATGTGGTACTATCATCATTAACTTTGCATCTTTTGGCATCAATGTTATGAACATGTGTATTAATACGATCAAGATTCAACAAACCATTCTCATTGGGTGCATGACCATTGAAGGTATTATTCATGTAAACAGAATAACCATTATTCTCTCACTTAAATGAATAACCATATTGCAATAAACACGATCTAATCATGTTCATGCTTAACGCAAACACCAAATAATATTAATTTAGGTTTGTCACTAATCCCGAAGGTAGAGAGAGAGTGTGATGTTGATCACATCAACCTTGGAAACATTGCCAACACACATTGTCACCTCACACTTAGCTAGTCTCCGTTTATTCCGTCGCTTTTATTTCGAGGTACTAACATTTAGCAACCGAACCTGTATCCAATACCCAGGTGCGACTAGGAGTACTAGCAAGGTACACATCAATAACACGTATATCAAATATACTTTTGTCGACGTTGCCATCCTTCTTATCTACCAATTATCTAGGGTTGTTCCGCTTCAGCGACCGCTCTCCTCATAATAGAAGCACTTAGTCTCGGGTTTGGGTTCAACTTTGGGTTGCTTCACTTGAGGAGCAACTGACTTGCCATCCATGAAGTTTCACTTCATACCCTTTCCCTTTTTGAAACTAGTGGTTTTACTAAAAGTCAACACTTGATGCTCCTTCTTGATATCTACCTTCGCGGTTTCAAACATGACTAATAACTCTGGGATCATCATTTCCATCCCTGACATAATCATAGTTAATCATGAAGTTCTAGTAGCTTAGTGATAGTGACTTGGAGAACTATATAAATGACTATCTTATCTGGAAGATCAACTCCCACTTGATTCAAGTGATTGTAGCACCCAGACAATCTAAGCACATGCTCAACAATTGAGCTATTATCCTTCATCTTACAGGCAAAGAATCTTGTTGGACATCTCATATCTCACAACATGGGCATGAGCCTGACAACCCAATTTCATCTCTTAGAACATCTCATATGTTCCTTGATGCTCAAAACGTTTTGGAGCCTCAATTCTAAGCCGTAATGCATGACGCACTAAACTATCAAGTAGTCATCGGAATGTGCCTGTCAGATGTTCACAACATCTACAGACGATGCCAGAGGGGGGGGGGTGCACCGAGCGGTATATTAAGGACATAAGCCTTTTGTGTAGCAATGAGGACAATCCTGAGATCACGGACCAAGTCCTCAATATTGCTACCATCATCTTTCAACTCTATTTGTCTAGGAACATATACCAATTCAAGGGAGCTACAACATGAGCTAGTAATCTACAGAATAATTTGCAAAGACACTACTAACCTATGTTCAAGATAACAAGTTCAATTAATCATATTACTTAAGAACTCCCACTCAAATTAACATCCCTCAGGTCATTCGAGTGATACATGATCCAAATTCACCAACTCAAGTCTGATCATCACTTGAGTTGAGGTGGTTTCAATGGTGTACATCATTATGTTGATCATATCTACTATATGACTCATGTTCGACCTTTCGGTATCTTGTGTTTCGAGGCCATGTGTGTACATGCTAGGCTCGTCAAATTTAACCCGATTGTTCTGCACGTGCAACACTGGCTTGGACCCATTGTATGTGAACGTCGAGTCTATCACACCCGATTATCACGTGGTGTCTTGACATGACAAACTTTCGCAACGGTGCACACTCGAGGAGAACACAATTGATCTTGAAATTTTAGTGAGGGATCACCTTATAATGCTACCGTCGTCCTAAGAAAAACAAGGTGAATAAAAGGATTAACATCACATGCAAATCATAAGTGACATGATATGGCCATGAACTTGTGCTTTTGATCTCCATCCTTAAAGCACCGGCATGATCTCCATCGTCACTGGCATGACACCATGATCTCCATCATCTTGATCTCCATCAACGTGTCGCGATGAGTGTTGTCTTGTCAACCATGCTTCTACTACTAGATAGCGGTTAATGATTGACACGCAGGTCATACAATAATTAAAGACAACCCTATGGCTCCTGCCGGTTGCCGTACTCATTGACATGCAACTCGTGATATTCTATACAATACATGATTATCTCATACATCACATATATCTCATCATGTATGCCAAACTCGTAACTCAGATATTCACCTCCATGATCATATCGCAGATATTTTTATCTTCTTGTCACAATGATCTTAAACTTCACTCTAAATTTGCTTGAACTGTTCAAACGATTCAGACTTGTGTTTCATTAAGTAAACATACACTATATCTACCCAAATCATCAGTGAAGCTGAGAAAATAACGATATCCACTGCATGCTACAAGACTCATTGGATTGCATACATCAACATGTATCATTTCCAATAAATCACTTGCCCGCTCCGTCAAACCAGAAAACGGAGTCCTGAGTCATCTTTGACCAAGAGGCATGGTTCGCATGTCTCAACTGATTCGAAATCGAAAGAGTCCAAAGATCCATCAGCATTGAGTTTATTCATGCGTTTTATACCAATATGACATTTAGCGGCAGTGCCACAAGTATGTGGTACTATCATTATTAACTTTGCATCTTTTGGCATCAATGTTATGAACATGTGTACTACTACGATCAAGATTCAACAAACCATTCCCACTGGGTGCATGACCATTGAAGGTATTATTCATGTAAACAGAATAACAATTATTCTCTAACTTAAATGAATAACCGGGTTGCAATAAACACGATCTAATCACGTTCATGCTCAAAGCAAAACACCAAATAACACATATTTAGGTTTGTTACTAATCCCGAAGGTGGAGAGAGCGTGCGATGTCGATCACATCAACCTTGCAAACACTTCCAACACACATCGTCACCTCACCCTTAGCTAGTTCTCCGTTTATTCCGTAGCTTTTATTTCAAGTTACTAACATTTAGCAACCGAACCGGTATCCAATACCAAGGTGCTACTAGGAGTACTAGCAAGGTACACATCAATAACACGTATATCAAATATACTTCTGTTGACGTTGCCAGCCTTCTTATCTACCAAGTATCTAGGGTTGTTCCGCTTCAGCAAATGCTCTCCTCATAATCGAAGCACTTAGTCTCGGGTTTGAGTTCAACTTTGGGTTGCTTCACTGGAGCAGCAACTGACTTGCTATCCATGAAGTTTCCCTCCTTGCTCTTGACCTTCTCAAAATTAGTGGTTTGACTAACCATCAACACTTGACGCTCCTTCTTGATTTCTGCCTTCGCGGTGTCAAACATCGCGAACAGCTCAGGGACCATTATTTCTATCCCTCGCATTTTATAGTTCATCATCAAGTGCTAGTAGCTTAGTGATAGTGACTTGGAGAACTATATCAATCACTATCTTATCTGGAAGATCAACTCCCACTCGATTCAAGCGACTGTAGCACCTAGACAATTTGAGCACATGCTCAACGATTGAGCTATTCTCTTTCATATTACAGGCAAAGAATCTTGTTGGAGATCTCATATCTCGCAACACGGGCACGAGCCTGAGATCCTAATTCATATGTTCCGTGACGTTCAAAATGTTTTGGAGCCTCAATTCTAAGCCGTAATGCATGACGCACTAAACTATCAAGTAGTCATCAGAACGGGCCTGTCAGATGTTCACAACATCTACAGACGACGCTAGAGGGGTTGGCGCATCTATCGTGCATTAAGGGCATAAGCCTTCTGTGCAGCAACAAGGACAATCCTCAGATCACGGAGCCAGTCCGCAATATTGCTACCATCATCTTGCAACTCTGTTTCTCTAGAAACATATAAAAATTCAAGGGAGCTACAGCACGAGCAAGTAATCTACAACATAATTTGCAAAGACACTACTAACTATATTCATGATCATGAGTTCAATTAATCATATTACTTAAGAACTCCCACTCAAATTGACATCCCTTCGGTCATTCAAGTGATACATGATCCAAATTCACCAACTGAAGTCCGATCATCACGTGAGTTGAGGTGGTTACAATGGTGAACATCATCATGTTGATCATATCTACTATATGACTCATGTTCGACCTTTCGGTCTCTTGTGTTCCGAGGCCATGTCTGTACATGCTAGGCTCGTCAAGTTTAACCTGAGTGTTCCGCATGTGCAACACTGGCTTGCACCCGTTGTATGTGAATGTAGAGTCTATCACACCCGATCATCACATGGTGTCTCGACACGAAGAACTTTCGCAATGGTGCACACTCGGGGAGAACACAATTTATCTTGAAATTAAGTGAGGGATCACCTTATAATGCTACCATCATCCTAAGCAAAACAAGGTGCATAATAGGATTAACATCACGTGCAAATCATAAGTGACATAATATGGCCATGAACTTGTGCTTTTGATCTCCATCGTGAAAGCACCGGCATGATCTCCATCGTCACCGGCATGACACCATGATCTCCATCAACGTGTCGCCATCGGGGTTGTCGCGGCCACCATGCTTCTACTACTATTGCTACCGTTTAGCGATAAAGTAAAGCATTACATAGCGCTTAATGATTGACATGCATGTCATACAATAATTAAAGACAACCCTATGGCTCCTGTCGGTTGCCGTACTCATCGACATGCAAGTCGTGATAATCTATACATCACATGATCATCTCATACATCACATATATCACATCATGTAATTGGCCATATCACATCACAACATACCCTGCAAAAACAAGTTAGACGTCCTCTAATTGTTGTTGCATGTTTTACGTGGCTGCTACGGGTATCTAGCAAGAACAATTCTCATCTACGCAAAAACCACAACGGTGATACACTAGTTGCTTTTCAACCTTCTCAAGGACCGCCTTTGTCGAATCCGATCCAACTAAAGTGAGAGAAACTGGCACCCGCAAGCCATCTATGCAATAAGTTGCGATCGAGGGAACCGGTCTCTCGTAAGCGTCGCCGCTTCATCTCACAATACCGCTGAACCAAAATCATACCAAGGGAGGAAACAATCTAAGCATCAACACCCACAAACCTTTTGTGTTCTACTCGAGATCTCATCTATACATAGACCTAGCTCATGATGCCACTGTTGGGGAACGTTGCATGAGAAACAAAAAATTTCCTATGCACATGCAAGATCTATCCATGGTGATGAGAATCTACGAGAGGGAGAGTGGATCTACATACCCTTGTAGATCACTAAGCGGGAAGCGTTAAGAAACGCGGTTGGTGTAGTTGAACGTCTTCGCGATCCAAATCGCCGAGCGTCCCGCGATCTCATCACGATCCGTCCCGCGATCCAATCACGATCCGTCCCGCGAACTCATCATGATCCGTCCCACGATCTCATCACGATCCGTCCCGCGAACTCATCACGATCCGTCCCACGATCTCATCACAATCCATCCCGCGATCTCGTCACGATCCGTCTCTCAATCTTGATCACGGTCCTTCCGATCTAGCGCCGAACGGACGGCACCTCCGCGTTCAGCACACGTACAGCTTGATGACGATCTCTTCCTTCTTTATCCAGAAAGAGGGAGCGGAGAGTTAGAAGAGTTCTCCGGCAGCGTGACGGTGCTGCGGCGATGGTGGTGGAGCAATTCCGGCAAGGCTTCGCCGAAGCACTGCAGAAAACCGATCTGGAGGAGAAACTATGCACTAGAGGAACGGGTAGCACGTGGCTGAAAATTCTGTGCCAAAACCCTAAAATCCTCTAGTATATATAGGAGGAGAGGAGGATGAGGCTTGGCTGCCAAAAAGCCAGCCCTTGGGTCGGCCAAAGTGGGGAGGAGAGGAGGACTCCTCCTCCAATCCTAGTAGGATTAGGATTCCTCCTTTTTTTGGCCTTTTTCCACCTTTTTCCCTTTGGGCTTTTTCTCCCAGTCGCATGGGCCTTGTGTGGGACTTCCACCAGCCCACAAAAGTCTGGTATTTACTCTCCCATATCCCATGAATCCTCTTGGGTCGAAATACCCCTCCCGGTGGTCTCCCGGTACACTACCGGCACTCCCGGTACATTACCGATTAGCCCGAAACTTTTCCGGCGACCAAAATGGGACTTCCTATATATCAATCTTCACCTCCGGACCATTCCGGAGCTCCTCGTAACATCCTGGATCTCATCCGGTACTCTGAACAACCTTCGGTCACCACCATACATAACTCTATACTACCGAAACGTCACCGAACCTTAAGTGTGCACACCCTACAGGTTCGAGAACTATGTAGACATGACCAAGAAACCTCTATGGTCAATAACCAACAGTGGGACCTCGATGCCCATATTGGTTCCTACATATTCTACGAAGATCTTTATCGATCGAACCTCTATGTCAAGGATTCAGTTAAACCCGTATGATGTTCCCTTTGTTTTTCGGAATGTTTACTTGCCCGAGATTCGATCGTCGGTATCTCCATACCTAGTTCAACCTCATTACCGGCAAGTCTCTTTACTCGTTTCATAATACAAGATCCCGTGACGAACACTTAGTCACATTGCTTGCAAGGCTTGTTGTGATGTTGCATTTCCGAGTGGGCCCTGAGATACCTCTCCGTCACACGGAGTAACAAATCCCAGTCTTATTCCATTCCAACCCAACAGACACCCTCGGAGATACGTGTAGAGTACCTTTATAGTCACCCAGTTACGTTGCAACGTTTGATACACACAAGGCACTCCTCTAGTGTTAGTGAGTTGCATGATCTCATGGTCATAGGAACAGATACTTGACATGTAGAAAACAGTAGCATTAAACTGACACGATCATATGCCACGTTTGTAGTTTGGGTCTTGTCCATCCCACATTCTCCTAATGATGTGATCCCGTTATCAAATGACATCTCATGTCAATGGCTAGGAAACCTTAACCATATTTGATCAACGAGCTAGTCTATTAGAGGCATACTAGGGACATGGTTTTGTCTATGTATCCACACATGCATCTAAGTCTCCAATCAATACAATTATAGCATGGATAATAAACGATTATCATGAACAAGGAAATATGATAATAACTAACTTATTATTGCCTCTAGGGCATATTTCCAACAAACATACCCTGAAAAAATAAGTTAGATGTCCTCTTATTGTTGTTGCAAGTTTTACGTGGCTGCTACGGGTATCTAGCAAGAACAATTCTCACCTACACAAAAACCACAACGGTGATACATAAGTTGCATTTCAACCTTCTAAAGGACCGCCTTTGTCGAATCCGATCCAACTAAAGTTGGAGAAATAGACACCCGCCAGCCATCTTTGTGCAACAAAGTTACACGTCAGTCGATGGAACTGGTCTCTCGTAAGCGTACGAGTAAGGTTGGTCCGGGCTTCTTCATACCACAATACCGCTGAACCAAAATACGATGAAGCGAGGAAGCAATCTAAGAATCAACGTCACAAACTCCTTTGTGTACTACTCGAGATCTCATCTACACATAGTCCTAGCTCATGATGCCACTGTTGGGTAACAATGCATGGGAAACAAAAAAGTTCTACGCACATGGAAGATCTATCCACGGTGATGAGAATCTATGATAGGGAGAGTGGATCTATATACCCTTATAGATCACTAAGCGGGAATCGTTAAGAAGCGCCGTTGATGTAGTCGAACGTCTTCGTGATCCAAATTGCCGAGCGTCCCATGATCCCATCATGATCCATCTCGCGATCCCATCACGATCCATCTCGCGATCCCATCATGATTCGTATCGTGATCCAATCACGAATCGTCTCGTGATGTCGATCACAGTCCTTCTGATCTAGCGCCGAATGGACGACACCTTCGCGTTCAGCACACGTATAGCTCGATGACAATCTTTGCCTTCTTGATCCAGCAAGAGGGAGTGGAGAGATAGATGAGTTAGCTGGCAGCGTGACGACATTGCGGTGATGGTGGTGGAGATATTCAAGTATGGCTTCGCCTAAGCACCGATGAAACCGTTCTAGAGGAGAAACTACGATCTAGAGGAGAGGTAGCACGTGGATGTTTTTCAGTGTCTCAAAACCCTCAAAACCTCTAGTATATATAGTAGGAGGGAGGGAGGAGGCTTGGCGCCCAAGGGGGTAGACCTTGGCTTTGGCGCAAGGAGGAGAGGAGGAGTCCTCCTCCAATCCTAGTAGGATTAGGACTCCTCCTTCCCACTTGGAAACTCTTTCCACCTTGAGTTTTTTCCTTCTCAAACCACTCCAGCCACATGGGTCCTTAGGGGAGGCTTCGGACAGCCCACCAGGCGCTGGTTTACTTCCTCCCAAAGCCCATATAGCCTCTTGTGTCGAGACACCCCTCCCGATGGTCCCCCGTACCCTCCTGGCACTCCCGATACACTATTGATGAGCCCGAAACTTTTCCGACGACCAAAACAGGACTTCCTATATATCAATCTTTACCTTCGTACCATTCCAGAGATCCCCATGACGTTCGGGATCTCATTCGGGACTCCGAACAACCTTCGGTCACCACATAACTCTATACTACTGAAACGTCAACGAACATTAAGTGTGCAGACCCTGCGGGTTCGAGAACTATGTAGACATGACCGAGACACCTCTACGGTCAATAACCAATAGCAGGACCTAGATGCCCATATTGGTTCCTACGTATTCTACGAAGATCTTTATCGGTTGAACCTCTATGTCAAGGATTTAGTTAAGCCTGTATGTTGTTCCTTTTGTTCTTCGGTTTGTTACTTGCTCGAGATTCGATCGTCGGTATCTCCATACCTACTTCAATCTCGTTACTGGCAAGTCTCTTTACTCATTACGTAATACAAGATCCCATGGCTAACACATTAGTCACATTGCTTACAAGGCTTGTTGTGATGTTGTATTACCGAGCGGGCCCTAAGATACCTCTCCGTCACAAGGAGTAACAAAACCTAGTCTTGATCAATGCCAACCCAACAGACACCCTCGGAGATACCTGTAGAGCACCTTTATAGTCACTCAGTTACGTTGCGACGTTTGATATACACAAGGTACTCCTCCGATGTCAGTGAGTTGCATGATCTCATGGGTATAGGAACATATACTTGACATGCAGAAAATTGTAGTAATAAACTGACACGATCATATGCTACGTTTATAGTTTGGGTCTTGTCCATCACATCATTCTCCTAATAATGTGATACCGTCATCAAATGACATCTCATGTCCGTGGCTAGGCAACCTTAACCATCTTCGATCAACAAGCTAGTCTATTAGAGGCATACTAAGGACATGGTGTTGTCTATGTATCCACACATGTATCTGAGTTTCCAATCAATACAGTTCTAGCATGGATAATAAACGATTATCATGAAGAAGGAAATATGATAATAACTAATTTGTTATTGCCTCTAGGGCATATTTCCAACACCGACCAGGCGGACGAGATATTCTGCGACCTCAAGTGAGCGCTCTACGGCATGCCCGTCCTGCCAGCACCCACGGAGAAGGAGCCCATACTTGCATACATCACGGCCACCACCTGCGTGATCAGCGTCCTGATGGTGGTCGAGCGGCCGGAGGAGGGCAAGACGCTGCCGGTCCAGCGCCCCATCTACTACCTCAATGAGGTGCTCTCCGCCTCCTAGCAGAACAACACCCACTACCAGAAGATGTGCTACGACATATACTTCACCGCCAAGAAGGTCAAGCAGTACTTCCAGGAGCACACCATCACCGTGGTGAGCACGGCCCGGCTCGGCGAGATCATGAGCAGTCGGGACGCCACAAGCCAGATCGCCAAATGTGACATCACCCTCGCCGACCACGAGATTCGGTATGAGCCGCGTACCACCATCAAGTCGCAGACGATGGCCGACTTCCTCGTCGACTGGGCGGAAACCGAGTTCATGTTGCCTTTGTCGGGGGGTAACCCTGGGGTATCCTAAACCAACCCACTGCTCCAACTTTCTGAAACAGCCAAAGGGCGAGCCGCCTTCCCCTACGGCCAAGATTGGGCTCGGCCGGCTACGCGGCACCGACTGGGTCATGCCAGCTACACATGGCTCGCTCCGCTAGGGATGCCGGCATGGTGCCAGGATTCCGGGCCCCCTAGCCGGCCATGCCTTAGATCGCACAGCCCAGGAATGCGCGGCTACAGTGGACCCCATCCCGCCGAGGGTCAGCGCCCATATGGCCACAATGGAGGTAATAGTGCCGCTTACTTTGGCTGACCATGACCAGGCTTCCAACAGTGTCGGCACGCCTCCAACCACACCATGACCTGCCCCGGCATGGCTTCAGTGTAGCCGACCGTACCACTGACCGCGGTCGGCTGCCACAAGGTGACACCCAGAAGGACGACCCGTGCCGAGAAGTGACCATTGCTAGGACCTACTACGTGGGCCCCTCCGGCTCTTGATGAGACCTCCCAGCCGGCAGGCCCTACTAGCGACGAGACCCTACAGCTGGGGGCCCCACGGCTGGCTACAGAGGCTGCCAGCTGGGGCCCCGCGGTTTTCCACCCATATTGTAATCAGGGGGGTTGGCCCATAAGACCCCCGGAGCCTCCCATGCAGAAGCAAGGTCAACAGATAGACAAGAACCCACACATTCACCCATGTAGAAAAGGAAGGCGAGCCGACTGCTCCCTCTTCCACCTCTAGACAACAGCTCCAGGAGCAACATTGTAACCTTTCCTCATCGATCAACAAGATCAAGCAGGACTAGGGGTGTTACCTCCCACTAAGGGCTCTAAACCTGGGTACATCGTGTGTTAGTCACCGCTTGTACCAAATCCCGCTCCCAGAGCCTGTCAGCGTCCTGTGGCCCTAACCACCTTCGATAAGCCTACCCATGGCATCTGTCGTTAGAAAACGACAACAATTGGCGCCCACCGTGGGGCCGTACGCGGCGCCGATCGGAGTCATTCTCCGGGTGGGACCCCTCGCCATTCCCCACGGCCTCCGCACGTCCAGGCGAAAACGCAGGCTCATGGGGCTTGCTCCGATAGGCCCAGCGGGAAGCTCCGTTGATCTCTTGCTCGACATCGAGGCGCTCATCGAGCGCTTTAGCAAGGTAAGCCTTGCTGAAGAGCCAGTCATCGACGAATACCCCAGCCAGGTGCTCAAGTGCACCAACCCTCCCATGGCTGTGGGCGCGCTCGCTGGGACCCAGTACAACAGCTCCCACATCCACGTGGGAGTGATAGCCATCGTCTCCTCCACCTCCTCCGGCCGCTGCTGGCCGAGGCCAACACGGCCGTGATATGTCTCCAATGTATCTATTTTTCCAAACTCTTTTGACCTTGTTTTGGACTCTAATTTGCATGATTTGAATGGAACTAACCTGGAATAACGTTGTATTCAGCAGAATTGCCTTGGTGTTATTTTTGTGCAGAAATATAAGTTCTCGGATCATCCTAAAAATTTACGAAGAATATTATTGGAATTAATAAAAAAATACTAGCAAAAGATTCAACTACAGGGGGCCGCCACCTGGCCACAAGTTTGGTGGGCGTGGCCACACCCCTAGGCCGTGCCGAGCAGGCTTGTGGGCTCCCTGCTGCTCCTCCGATCTCGTTTCCACTCATACATATTCGTATTCGGGGAGAAAAAATCAAGGAGAAGAGTTCATCGCGTTTCACAATATGGACCCGTCGCCACCTCCTGTTCTTCCTCGGGAGACCAGATATGGAGTCTGTTTTGGGCCCCGGAGAGGGGAAATTGACGCCTTCGTCATCACCAACCATCCTTCATCACCAATTCCATGATGCTATCCATCGTTCATGAGTAATCTCGTTGCAGGCTTGCTAGACGGTGATGGGTTGGATGAGATTTATCATGTAATCGAGTTAGTTTTGTTGAGGTTTGATCCCTAGTATCTACTATGTTCTGAGATTGATGTTGCTATGAATTTTCTATGCTTAATGCTTGTCACTAGGGCCCGAGTGCCATGATTTGAGATATGAACCTATTATGTTTTCATGAATATATGTGTGTTCTTGATTCTATCTTGCAAGTTGTAGACACCTATTACGAGTTATGATCCGCATCCCCCATGGTGATAATAACTGGGATTCTTTGCGGTGATTACTGTAGTTTGAGGAGTTTATGTATTCACTATGTGTAATGCTTTGGTCTTGTTCTCTATTAAAAGGAGGCCTTAATATCCCTTAGTTTCCAATAGGACCCCGCTGCTATGGGAGGGTAGGAAAAAAGATTTCATGCAAGTTCTTTTCGATAAGCACGTATGACTATATGCGGAATACATGCCTACATTACATTCATGAATTGGAGCTAGTTCTGGGTCACCCGATGTTATAAATGTTGCATGATGAATGCCATCCGACATAATTATCCATCTCCGATCCATTGCCGATGAGATTTTCATATATTGATCTTTGCTAAGTTACTTCTTCGTTGCTACTGTCACAATCACTACAAACTGCTACTACCACCTTGCCCCAGTTACCGTTACTACCATATTACTTTGCTACTGAGTACTATGCTGCAGATATTAAGTCTTTCAGGTGTGGTTGAATTGACAACTCAGCTGCTAATAATCGAGAATATTATTTGGCTCCCCTTGTGTCGAATCAATAAATTTGGGTTGAATACTCTACCCTCAAAAATTGTTGTGATCCCCTATACTTGTGGGTTATCAAGAACTTTTTTCGCGCGATTGCCGGGGAATATAGCTTTATTCTCTAAGTCACTTGGCAAATATATTTGTTGATCAGTATGAAGAATCTGAAAGATCCAAAAACCAAGATCTATCCCTCTACTACGAGGGGAGGTAAGGAACTGCCATCTAGCTCTGCACTTGATTCACCTTCTGTTATGTGTAAGTTTGTGACACCACCACCTCCTAGTAATTTTGATATGTCGCAAGTAATTGATTATGCTACTTCTGCTATGCATGATGCTTATGATGATACTTTTCTTGATGATACTATGCCACTTGGTGAATTTCTTGATGAACAAATTGCTAGAGCTAATGCTGAAACTGATAATATTTCTGAATCTGATTAAATTATTGAAACTGAACACTATGATACATCTGCTAGACCTAGCTCTCCTAGATATGAATTTCCTGATATACCTGAGGGGTCTGTCATGGAAGGAGAGGTAGCTAGGGACTTTCTTGCTTGTGAGGATAGAGATGATCTTAAGAAATTGCTTCGCAAGTGGAAGGAAAAATCTTTGAATGCTAAAATGCATTATGATCCTAAGTTTGCTACTTCACCTATATTTGTTACTGATAAGTATTATGAATTCTCTGTCGATCCTGAGTTAATTACTTTGGTTGAATCTAATACATTCCATGGTTATGAATCTGAAATTGTTGTGACACATCTTACCAAATTGAATGATATATCCACCCTATTTACTCGTGAGGAAAAAATTCGCTATTACTATATTCTTAAGTTGTTTCCTTTCTTGTTGAAGGGTGACGCTAAGATATGGTTTAATTCTCTTGCTCTTGGTTGTGTGCATAGTCCCCAGAATATGATTTATTACTTCTCTGAAAAATATTTTCCTGCCCATAAGAAACAAGCTGCCTTGCAGGAAATACTTAACATTGTCCAAATTGAAGAAGAGAGTCTCCCACAAGCTTGGGGGAGGCTTCTCCAATTGCTTAATGCTTTGCCTGATCATCCTCTCAAGAGAAAAGAAATACTTCATATCTTTTATAATGGACTAACCGGTGCTTCTAGGGACCACCTAGATAGTTGTGCCGGTTCTTTTATAATGAACTATTGAACAAGCTGAAGTACTATTGAATAATATATTGAGCAATGATAATGATTGGACTATTCCCGAACCACCTCCAAAGCCAACTCCGAGGAAAAGAGGAATTCTATTCCTCAGTCCTGAAGATATGCAAGAGGCAAACAAATCTATGAAAGAAAAAGGTATTAAAGCTTAAGATGTTAAGAATCTACCACCTATTAAAGAAATACATGGTCTTGATAACCCGACACAGGTAGTAGAGGTAAATTCTCTCAATAGATTCGATGAAGGAGATATCCCTTATAATAAGTCTATTAGCCAATGCTTGGATGAATTTGATAATTTTATTATGAAGCAAGAAAATTTCAATGCCTATGTTAGTAGACAATTGAAACATAATGCTTATATGCTTGATCACTTGGGTGATTATTTGAGTACAACTGTCAATGATCTTAAGCTTATCAGTAAACATGCTTCCATGGTAACCACTCAAGTAGAACAAGTACTTAAGGCTCAAAATGATTTGCTTAATGAGATGAAGAGTAAAGACAATGATAATTCTGTTAAAGTTGTGACTAGAGGAGGTAGAATGACTTGGGAACCTTTGTATCCTGAGGGCCATCCTAGGAGAATTGAACAAGATTCTCAGAAAGTTAATGACGATGCACGTATTCCTTCCAATAAGAGTAGGACAAAGAATGATGATAGTACTTTGCATGCTGCTAGTGAACCTATTATAGATACATCTGAGAATCCAAATGATATTTCTATTTCTGGTGCTCAGACACAATCTGGTGATGAACATAAGCCTAATGATAACATTAATAACGATGTTCATGCTTTTACTCAACCTACTAATGATAATGATGTGGATATTGAACCTGCTGATGATCTTGATAACCCACAACCTAAGAATAAAAGATACGACAAAAGAGACTTCATTGCTAGGAAACATGGTAGAGAAAGAGAACAATGGGTTCAAAACCCCATGCCCTTTCCTCCTAAACCATCCAAGAAAAAGGATGATGATGACTTTGAGCGCTTTGCTGAAATGCTTAGACCGGTATTTTTACGTATGCGCTTGACTGATATTTTGAAAATGTCTCCTTATGCTAAGTATATGAAAGTTATTGTGACAAATAAAAGAAAGATACCGAAAGCTGATATTTCCACCATGCTTGCTAATTATACTTTTAAAGCTGGAATCCCTAAGAAATTAGGAGATCCATGAATAGCTACTATACCATGCTCTATTAAAGGAAATTATGTTAAAACTACTTTATGTGATCTTGCAGCTGGTGTTAGTGTTATGCCTTTCTCTTTATACCATAGACTTGATTTGAATAAGTTGACACCTACTGAGATCTTTTGCAAATGGCTGATAAATCAACTGCTCTACCTATCGATATTTGTGAGGATGTACCTGTCGTAGTTGCAAATGCTACTATCTTGACGGACTTTGTTATTCTTCATATTCCCGAGGACGACAGTGTGTCAATCATCCTTGGTAGACCCTTTTTGAATACTGCAGGGGTTGTTATTTATTGCAACAAGGGCAATGTCACTTTTTCATATTAATGGTAATGAACATACGGTACACATTCTGAAGAAACAACCTCAAGTTCATAGTATCAACTCTATTGAAAAAATTCCAACAATTATTATTGGAGACTTTGAGTCCCCTCTTCCTACTGTCAAGAAGAAATGTGATATAATAATTGTTGGGGAAATGCATATCCCCATTGAGGTAACTTAGTGTTATTCGAAAATTCTTGGGTTTCATGATATTCGAAAGAAGTTTGTTAATAAGACTTTATCAACCTTATTGATGGATTCCTTTTGATGAACATGAGATGGATGAATTTAGAAAGCACAACTAACTTCACCTAACTTTTACTTTCTATTACCTAGATGAAATTAAGTAAAAATGCTATTACTTTTCTATTTTCTGAGTTTTTCGTGCAATAGAAAAATGACCTAAAAATAAAAGTTCCCAGAATTCCCTGAAAAACTAGTATGATTTTTTCTGGAATATTTAAGAAATTTTGGAACTGAGAATGCATCAGGGGGGATGCATCAGTGGGCCACAAGCCTGCAGGGTGCATCCACCCCCCTAGGCGCGCCCTTGTGACTTTTGGGTCCCATGTGGCCTTGCTCCACTTATTGCAGCACCCATTCACTTCATCTTCCTCCAAAAAAATCACACCATTGCTCACACCCATGTTCTAGCACATCTTGCTGCCATTTTCGATTTCCTTGCTCAAAGCTCCATTTGCAAAACTGTTTTAGGGCATTGCTCATCGAAATGTTGACAAGGTTACTAAGAGGTTCTTCAAGCCGGGGTTCTAAGGAAGATGAAAATGAAATGAAGAAGAAGCCCAAATATAATCTTCCTCACGTCATAGAAATCCGACCATGTGAATGTCCGAGTGACACATTCTTGAGGGCGGACGGATTTTATGAAGAATTCCATTATTTGGCCGAGAATGCAGGCTTCACCGACTTCCTCAACAATAAGTGTGACCAGTACCTCTTGCTCACTAATACATTTGTGCAAAATTTTCACTTTCATCCTAGGGAAGACCCTCCTACAATAGAATTTCAATTATATGATGTTCCTAAGAAAATGAACATTTATGGTTTTTGCAAAGTTTGCAAGATACCCTATGACGGCAGCATTAGGGAACCACGTCCTCAAGACATGGAAGATTTTATTACGGCAATCACTTTAGGAGAAGAGAGAGGCGTGTCAAGGGAAAGAGTAGCTAGTTTACATTTTCCTGTGCTATGCTATTACTCATTATTTCTGGGAAGATGTTTAGTTGGTCATTGGGAGAGTGGAAGCCTTAGTGCCCTTGACCTCGCTATTTCGTGCCATGCTTTATTTTCTAATAGAACCTTTCATCTAGGCTCTATGATGGCCCAATTATTGAACGCCAACCGTTCGAAGGGGCCCATAGTCGGAGGTATCTACGCATCTCGTTTAGCTAAACATTTTGAGATACCCATTAGGCTGCACGAGAAAGATGAGAGGCTAATAATCGCAAAGTTTTTATATTATGACCGTATGGTAGCCCATGATGTTATTAAAAAGAATGATGATAGGACGCTGATTTACAATTTAGTATTTAGTTAGGGTACTTGTGAGATTATTACTCTGCCTGCTTCTTCTCTGTTCGATATTCATTTAGGCAGGTACACTGTTATGCCCGATGAAATCTACATCTACCGATATTGGGGTTTGTCGCAACCCACAGCACCTGAGCAAGCACTAGCCCCTGATCCATATTAGGTCCCAGTCTTTCAATGGGAGCCACAAGAGGTTGCTAATCAGTGGAACCCTCAATGTCCCCCGGAGTATCTCGGAGAAGGTTATTTCTAGCCATGGCCCTAGACCAAGTTAGGCCAAAAGCCTAAGCTTGGGGCAGTACGTATTTCTTACGCACATTACATTCATGTTCACACACTTATTTCAGTTGTCGGTGTTCATACTTTTTCATTGTACTATCCATGGTAGTTTATTTTCTTCTTTATGCTTTATTCTTGTGTGTTTAATTAACTTTGAGGAAAATACAAAAAAAATAGTTCTAGCTTTATTTCCTAGTTGCTTAGTTGTAGCATTAAAGAGAAAACCCAAAAAGATTTCTCGTTCTTCTTTTTGCTTGTTGGGAGCTTTCCCGTGTAAATAATATTCCTTTCTTTTCTCTGGTCATAAGGAGAATACCATGATGACATGTTGAGTGGCTGTCATATGCACTATTGTTTATCTTACAAAGAGTCTATATTGCCTTGTCTTCTCCTTTGATTTATTGTTTCCAGATTCTAGCTTAGTTCAATGCACGTGCACTATTATTATTCACATCATTCGGTCGTGCAAGTGAAAGGCAATAATGACGATATTTGATGAACAGATTGAGATGGAGAAAAACTGGTATGAACTCGACCTATCTTGCTTTTGTAAATATGGTTAGCTCATCGTTTCAAATTCAGTACATTATGGTTGAACATGCTTGCAATGATAATTAGAGATTATAGTTATTCATGCCATGCTTAATTAGCTAAGAGTGGATAATGGTTCATCTTGAGTACCAACATGCGCATTAAAATGGTTGTGATGTAGTATGATAGAATGGTATCCTCCTCTAGATGATTCAAGTGGCTTGACTTGGCACATGTTCACGCATGTAGTTGAAAAAAATCATCATAGCCTCCACGGTATTTATGTTCATAGTGAATTGTATCCTACTCACGCTTGCATTCAATGTTGGTTAATCTCAAAGCATGTTGATGACTGTGTCGCTCTCTAGTTGGTCGCCCCCCAGTCTTTTGCTAGCCTTCACTTGTACTAAGCGAGAATACTGCATGTGCATCCATCTCAATAAACCCAAAGTTGTTCCATATGAGTCAACCATATCTACCTATATGTGGTATTTACCTGCCGTTCCAAGTAAATTTGCATGTGCTAAACTTTAAACCTTCAAATAAACTTTTTGTTTTGTATGCCCAAATCGCACATGTGGCGACTGGGGCCTGTCAGTATCTTCCATGCTAGGTGGGTTATTCTCACGATATGTGTTGATTTATTATCATTCACGAGAAAGTGGCCCGTCGTGGAGTGTGATTCATTGGTGGAGGGGGAATAAAAACTTTACCATTCTGCTTGGGAACCGCCTATAATGTATCAAGTAAGGAAGATATTGAAAACCTCTTGGTCGTTATTTGAGCAACGAAAGCATACCTCTCCAAAATCATTACCTATCTCTGTTTTAAAGCTTGAGCTTTGGCACCTCTGCAGATCAATGCTTCCCTCTCCGTAGGGTCTTTCCATTTACTTTATTGTTGAGTCATCATCCTCTTATAAAAAGCACCAGTTAGAGAGCACCATTGTCATTTGTATGCCTTGCTATTAATTGATATTGAGTATGAGCATGAATGGATCTCTCTCACCATGAATTACAATGTTTAGTCGGTCCTTGTTCTCCAGAGGTGCTCGGCATTTATGTTTTGCAGTCTTAGAAAGGGCTAGCGAGATACCATTCTGTCATATTGTATCATGATTGTTTTGATAAAATTGTTGTCATCCAAGACATGTTATTATTGCTCCCTAGTTGGTTATGTCATTGCTATGAGTAAATGTGCAACCTGAGTGTTATTATGGATGTGGTTAGTTTATAATCTTTGCTGAAAATCTGAACATAAGTTAGACATATTTACAACAGCAAGATCAAACAGAGTTTGTAAAAGTTTTTCTTTCTCACTTTCAGTTTATCAACTGAATTGCTTGAGGACAAGCAAAGGTTTAAGCTTGGGGGAGTTGATACGTCTCCAATGTGTCTACTTTTCCCAACTCTTTTGCTCTTTTTTTGGACTCTAATTTGCATGATTTGAATGGAACTAACCCGGACTGACCCTGTTTTCAGCAAAGTTGTCTTGGTGTTATTTTTTTGCAAAAATAAAAGTTCTCGGATCGTCCTGAAAATTTATAGAGAATATTTTTGGAATTAATAAAAAATATTGGCGAAAGAATCAACTACAGGGGGGCACCACCTAGCCACAAGCCTGGTGGGCGCGGCCACCCAATAGGCCGCGTTGAGCAGGCTTGTGGGCCCCTGCTGCTCCTTCGACCTTTTTTTCACTCCTATATATTCCTATTCGGGGAGAAAAAAAATCAAGGATAAGAGTTGATCGCGTTTCACGATACAAAGCCGCCGCCACCTCCTGTTCTTCCTCAGGAGACCAGATCTGGAGTTCGTTTTGGGCTCCAGAGAGGGGAAATCGACGCCTTCGTCATCACCAACCATCCTTCATCACCAATTCCATGATGCTCTCCACCGTTCGTGAGTAATCTCATCGTAGGCTTGCTGGACGGTGATGGGTTGGATGAGATCTATCATGTAATCGAGTTAGTTTTGTTAGGGTTTGATCCCTAGTATCCACTATGTTCTGAGATTGATGTTGCTATGACTTTGCTATGCTTGATGCTTGTCACAGGCCTGAGTGCCATGATTTCAGATCTGAACCTATTATGTTCTCATGAATATATGTGTGTTCTTGATCCTATATTGCAAGTTGTAGACACCTATTACGAGTTATGATCCGCATCCCCCAGGGTGACAATAACTGGAATTCTTTCTGGTGATTACCGTAGTTTGAGGAGTTCATGTATTCACTAAGTGCTAATGCTTTGGTCCGGTTCTCTATTAAAAGGAGGCCTTAATATCCCTTAGTTTCCAATAGGACCCCGCTGCCATGGGAGGCTAGGACAAAAGATGTCATGCAAGTTCTTTTCCATAAGCACGTATGAGTATATACGGAATACATGCCTACATTACATTGATGAACTGGAGCTAGTTATGTGTCACCCTATGTTATAACTGTTGCATGATGAATGCCATCCAACATAATTATCCATCACTGGTCCATTTCCTACGACCTTTTCATATATTGATCTTCGCTAAGTTACTTTTTCGTTGCTACTGTCACAATCACTACAAACTGCTACTACCACCTTGCCCCAGTTACCGTTACTACCATATTACTTTGCTATTGAATACTTTGCTGTAGATATTAAGTCCTTCAGGTGTGGTTGAATTAACAACTCAGCTGCTAATAATTGAGAATATTCTTTGGCTCCCCTTGTGCCGAATCAATAAATTTGGGTTGAATACTCTACCCTCGAAAACTGTTGTGATCCCCTATAGTTGTGGGTTGTCAGGCCACTGCCCACGTCGGCACCTCTGACCTGCTCGGCGCGGCTCTCCGAGGCCTTAGCACCCCCATCGCTTCAATGGTGAACCCCGACGTCACCACAGCCGAGCTCGAGGTGGCTCGTCGCCTATTGTTCGAGGATGCCAGTGCCCTTGTGGCCACGCGGCGCCGCATGGAGGCTGCTCAGCGGGATTATGCCGCTGCCTACGGTCTCACCCCCGCTGGCATCGAGCCCAGCCCGCGTGGGGCTGTGCGTGACCGCGGTCGCATGCTCGCCGAAATCCTGGGTGGCAACATGCCCGTCTACGACACACCCGTGGTCAACCTGCGGACCGCCAAGGTAACTTACAAAGATCTGGCTACCTTGGAGGGCGAAGAACGTGCCTCCCGTGAACATCACATCAAAGACCTCATCGACGCTGCCGACGCATAGCAGCACTGGCTCGCGGCGGGTGGAATCGCCTCTAAAGACCCTCGACCCGTGGGCGAGGACACTAGGACTGTTGGTCGTCAGCCACCTCAGCACTCCTGCTCCCCTCGTTTCTCTGGCCGGCGGGCCGAGCCAAGCAACCCTCGGCGCTCTCAGCTGCTAGGGAACAAGCAGCCGGCTGTCAATAGCTAGCACAACAACGACCCGGCTCATAGCAATCGCCGCAACGAGGCTCCGGCTGCTGGCAGCCAGCGTAGCCACGGGCACACACCGCCTTCGCGGCACGAGCCGGCGCGGTCAGTCCCACCTATCATCCACCACAAACTCTCAGCCCGGCTCAGGCCATGGGTCCCCCACAGCAAAAATGATGTCGTCTCCACATCGACCGGCTTGCGTAGTCGGCCCTCCTCGATAAGGAGGGCTTGATTGGCCCGGCTTGTTTTGGCCCTCGGATCCGCAACGAGCCGTTCCTGACCGGCTTCACGCTCCCCCGGGACACCCCAAAGTACAATGGGGCCGCCAAGCCAAGGACTGGCTCAACGACTACATCACCATAGTCAGCATCGCCAGGGGAACAAGCGCATGGTTGTTCGCTACACCCCCCTCATGCTGATCGGTTTGGCCCGCACCAGGTTGAATAGCCTGGCGGCCGGCAGCAACAACATCGGTTCGGCCCGCACCTGGCGGTGAATCATTCGTCCGCAACTTCACCCGCACCTACAAGCGGCCCGACCGCCCTCGTGAACTAGCCATGTGTGTTCAGGGGCCGGATGAGTCCCTCCGCGACTACCTCACCCGATGGATCGAGCTCCGCAACTCCTGCGAAGGGGTGCACGAGGTGCAAGCCATACAGTACTTCCTAGAAGGCTGTCACGATGGCACTCCCCTCAAGCATAAGCTCCTGTGCTCTGAGCCGGCTACACTAGCCGAGCTCATGACCAAGGCAGACAAGTACGCCACAGCTAACTTTGCCATTCGCGTCAAGACGACCACGCCCGCCAAGGAGATGCCTATGTCGGCGGCGTCATGACCGGCTACCGACAACCAGCAGCCACAGAACAACAAGCGCAAGAACAACCAGCCCGACTTCCGTTATGGGAGCTGGCAGGTCGCCACCATCGAAGAGCAAGAGCCGGCTGCCCAGCTTTCCGGTCAGTGTTAGCGCACCGGCAAGGCTGCCTAGCAGCCCAAGCTCATGTTTGAGCAGATGCTCGACCTCTCCTGCAAGAACAACTCTGGGGCCAAGCCCTCTATGCACACGCTCCGGTAGTGCAGCTTCTCACAGTGTTTGCCCGGGGGGACAGCCTTCCGGCTCCTCCCATGCCACCTATCCATGTGTCGGCCCCGACCCCAGCTGCCGCCTAGATGCCAGCTCTGGCTCCGGCCCAAAATGACGGTCGCCTGCATGACCAGTTCCCCAACCAGGACGGTTGCTACATTGTCTTCACCAGCGAAGAGACGGACAAGCACGCTCAGCGCCGGCTCCACCGTGAGGTGAATGCCACCATACTGGCTACTCCCCAGTTCATGCACTGGTCGGACAAGTCGGTCACCTAGAGCCGAGCAGACCACCCGGCTATGATGCCGAGTCCTGGCAGCTACGCCCTGGTCCTTAACCCCACCATCGCCATTGATAAATGCACATGCTGCTTCACGCGGGTGCTGATTGATGGTGGTAGCAGCATCAACATCCTCTACCTTGACACGATGCGCAAGGTGGGGCTGAAGGTAGAAGACCTACAGGTGAGCCGGACGGTCTTCCACAGCATCGTGCTGGGAAAGTCCTGCTCCCCTGTCGGCAAGATCAAGCTCGACGTCCTTTTCGACGGTCCCGATCACTTTCGTCGCAAGCCGGTATGGTTCGACGTAGTGGACCTCGAGAGTCCCTACCACGCGCTGCTGGGCCGACCGGCTCTCGTGAAATTCATGGTGGTCCCCCCACTATGCCTACCTCAAGCTCAAGATGCCGAGTCCCAAGGGGATCATCACCGTCGCGGGTAATTACAAGATGTCGATCGAGTGTGCTCGAGATGGCAGCCGGCTGGCCAAGGCCCTGGAGATAGTCGAGGAAAAGCGGTAGCTCGACCGGATCGTGGCCCTTGCTGCTAGCGAGCCGGCTGTATCGGATCCTCCCTTGCAGTTGGTCGGTGAGGCCACCGCCCTGATTTCTTGGAAGCCCCCAGTACCATCGTCATGCATGTCTTCCTATTTCCTCCTGGGTGGCGGAGGCAACCGATGTAGTCCAGCCTCACGCGAGCAAGCCTCGCAAGGCTGGCCGCGTCGTGACCCCTCCGAAGGGTCGTCGCGCCAGCGGTCCTCTTGACGCGGCTCCCGGTTGTCCCAGCGGCCTCCACCACGGCCACCGCCACATACAAAGCCTCGGTCACCTCGGTCAGGGTGCCTGCCGAAGTGCTCGACACAGATCAGTCGGAGTTCCTGGCAGTCGGCGATGTCGTGTTGTTGGTGCCAAGGAAGATGCAGGTTGGCCTTCCTCCTGGGGGATGTTCTTCTCCTTGGTTGCACTTTGCCTCAGGTTCGGCCGCAAGCACTGTCGGGGCCTTGCGCTTTGCTTCCTTGGCCTTGGTCTTCTTCTCTTCTCGCTCCACCGCCGGAGGCCCGCGGAGCGATAGGCGGCCCTCCTTGGCCTTTGCACACTTGTTCGCCAGGTTGAACATCTCTAAGGCAGAGCACAGTTCGTCGTTCATGGTGAGCTCTAGGGATCTTGAGGCGTGTGATCGTGAAATGTTGTATGAACTTGTGATAGGTCTCCCCATCTTGTTGCTTGATACGCCACAGGTTGTTCACGGTGGGCACGCGGTCATGGGTGCCTTGGAAGTTGGCGATGAAGCATTTGCACAGACCCTCCCAGGAGGTGATGGATGCCTCCAGGACGTTGAAGAGCCACAAGAAGGCGCTGCCCTTGAGAGCCATGGGGAACCAACATGCCATGACCTTGTTAGCTCCTCCTGTCGCCCAGATACTCAACGAGTAGAGCTGTAGGAACTCAGCTGGGTCTGGGGTGTCGTCGTAACGCAGGGGCAGGTCAGGCTTGAACTTGCAGGGCCACGTAGTTGGGTAGGGGTGATGGCGAGGCACCCCACCGGCTTGACGGGCGCCATGTGCACAAGGGCAACCTGGTCTTGATGCTCCTGTGGGGCCGCCTCAAGCGGTATCCGGCCGTGGCGTTGGGTCGGTAACCCAGGGAATGCACGTGCATCGGCGCGCGGCCGGGGAACCACTTGGCAGCTTACTTCATCCCCCGGCCTTGCCCTTGATTCACAAGGCCGGTCACGGGGGCGCGCTTCTCGCCTGGGCATGGGGTCAACGTCACGTCGCGGAGGAGGAGGTTGTGCGTCTTGTACCACGTCGTTTTCCAAGGACGTTTGGGGTCGAAGCGAGTAAGAGGGCGCCGAGGCATCACCGGCAGCGCAAACGAGCTCTGCGATGCGCCGAAGCTAGTCGTCGTAGTGGTCGGGAGTGGGGCAGTAGTGGAGCAGTTCGTTAGCCATGGCGAGCGCGGCCTAGCCATGCACCGGCCCTGGTCGAACATGAGAGAACGAACCAGAGGCTGGGATGATCGACTGAGTGGCGGTGTGGCCGTCGCGTTGCGCGGTGACCGGCTGGGAGAAGTCTTGTTAATCATGGGCATCGGGGCCTGTGGCGGTGTTCGCCACGGGCGAGGGCGACCTGCGCGCACCAGCGTGGCCCACCGGCGCCGTCTAGGCGACACGGGTAGCATAGCGCTCTGCGCGGGCTCGGTGAGCATCATACATCAGAGCGGTGAGGTGGAAGAAGATCTTAGCTTGAGGGATACTCTGACACGCCCCCAACCTGGCGCGCCAAATGTCGGATTTCGGGCTCCGCAAAACCGTGAAGATTCAAACACAGGGGTGTGTGCGAAGATCACCTACGGCCTCGTCCAACCTAGTTCGCTAGTGGACGAATACAACAAACAACTCGCACGATGACGAGGAAGAGAACGAACACGGCCGTTTACCCAGGTTTGGGACGCTGCAAAGAATAATACCCTACTCCTACCTTTGGTGGATTTCCTCTCAAGGAGGTGAGGTGGATGAACAAGTAGAGTGTTTTGGGGCCTCTTGAGGGCTCTCGATGGTGTACGAGGCTCTTGGAGAGTTGGCGGTCGGTCTGGATTCGTCTCGGGACCCCCCTCTATGAAGAAGCCTACCCTCTATATATAGTGGTGGCCCGGGTCCTCTTCCCTTATCGCAATTGCGAGAAGGCTTGGATGATCCGACCTAGATAAGCATGGCCATGCGATGAGGATTATGAGATAATCCGAAGTGTTGGTCGGATTCACTCGAATGAGAAAGAGGTCGTGCTGCAAGAAGGATGACTGTGTCGCCTTGTGCACGACAACATATATCATATGGCAAAGGGAACAGAAGTGTGAAGCACAGGTAAGCCTAACCAGCTTCATCGGAGACTTGGATTCGGCATGTCTTGCTAGAGGCCGCTACCGACCGGTCGAGTTGGATGTCATCTGACTCGCGACCAAGTGTACAAGAAACTAAAGGGTCGCGCGCTTAAGGGAGGAACATGTGGGCTTTAGGATCCATGCGAGGCCCAAGAGTTGACCCCGTGCCGGATGCCTATATATAGTGGAGGTGCAGCACACCCATCTGGTTGATTGCTTCGGTGTCGTCATTAGGGCTTTGCACGTGTTGCAACTAGCCACCTCCACTCGCTGTTGCCAACCGTGTGATCGGACCTAGCAGTCCGCCGCACCGGTGTTCCTCTTGCACGAGCGGATACCGTTAGAGGCAATGCACCTGCGCCGCTCTGGTGAACCTGTACATGGGATCCGACGACCGCCAGTTCGAGGGAGATCGGACGAGGAGGAGATGGACCACACAAACGTGCTGCCACAACTCAACTTCCGCTCCACGGCACTGCGTATCTAGTGCTAATGATCTATGATCCATCTCCGTAGCATGTCCTTGGATGTTCTGCGCATAGAAATTTTTTAATTGGCATGCGATGCACCTACGGTAGAACTCAATAGTGGCATCAGAGCCTCTGTTATAGTATTTGGATTCAGATCGGTAGCATATGTGATATGTGGAGGTGGCCGATGAGATCCGTCGTCGTTCATGAGATCGGCTATGTGCACTATTGATGAGATCAAGTGCACATTGGGATTTTTGAGGCTATGTTTTCTGTCAGTCGGAATCGATGAGCTCGTGACACAACCTACCCCTACCGGTCGATATCCGCCATCGGGGTTAACCGTGAAACGAAAACCCGACTCGGGTTCGTGCTGATCGATGGGATCGGTCAGATCAGAAAATTTGGCATGATCGGAGTGCATATGCAATCTGTGATTTCCGAAAACATCGGGCACTGCATGTCATGATTGTCAGTCGGCAGGAGCCAAAGTCTTGTCATTATATTGTATAATGACCTGCGTGTCGACTTGTGATTCTCTGCAAATTCATTACTAGTTGTAGTAGTTGGAGGACAGAGAACAAGTTTGAGGCTTTGGCGTCCTAGCGAGACGGACAAGATGGAGTTCCGCCCTGGTCATCGGAGTTGGAGCCGACCTGGAAGGATGTCCATGAAGGAGCCATACTATTTTACATATTTATGTTTATATGTGATTGATATTGCTTCTTGTTTCTATGCATGTTAGTATGGTAGAAAGATCCCTCATTCATATCAAGCACATTGTCATTCCGTATGTTGCACCTTCGCACGTCAAGTACGTCTAGTGGTGGGCTCATAAAATCGAGCTGCTACTAGGTGTCTTAAAACTAGAGGGTTCATGTCGGACACGGACATGCACTGCATCGGGTTAACTTGACAAGGCTATCAAAACAGTTTTGGGCCTTGTGGCAGAGAAGGTTGGGAGCCGGGGTATGAGATACCTACCCAACCGACAAGAGTTGTATAGAGATATGATTAGCAAGGAGTTGCTTACTGAATAGGCAAGTTGGCTAGCAGAGATGCTAAAGCTCACTAGTCGCTCGCGCTAGACGGGTCCTGAATCACTGAGAGTTTGCGGAGGGATGCTGACTTCAGTGGGAGTAGTTCTGTTTAAGGCTTGAATTGCTCTACATAAACACATTCTTAGTGATTCCATATTTTCTGTTGTAGATCAATGGCACCACCTGCTCAACCCAACTTTGCATTGAAATCAATTCTGGAAAAGGATAAACTGAACGGAACAAACTTTACCACCTGGTATAGAAATCTGAGAGTTGTTATCAAGCACGATAAAAAGGAACATGTTCTAGAGGATCCACTTCCAGGTGAACCTGCCGAGAATGCTAATGCCACAACCAAGAATGCCCACCAGAACTCATTGATGAATCAAACGAGATCAGCTGCCTCATGCTGGCTTGCATGGAGCCCGATTTGCAACAGCATTTCAAAAACATTCAGGCTTTTGATATGATCGAGAGTTTGAAGAGCATATTTGAAGTGCAGGATAGGACCGAAAGGTTCAACGTCTGGCAGTCCTTGACGGATTGTAAGCTAAAGGAGGGTGATCCACTGAGCCCGCATGTGATCAAGATGATCGGGTACGTGCAAGCTTTGGATCGGTTAGGCTTCCCACTTGGGGACAAGCTGTCCACGGATGCAATTTTGCGTTCTCTTCCACCTAGCTACGGGACATTCGTCTCGAACTATCATATGCACGGCATGGATAAGAAGCTCACTGAATTGCATGGTATGCTCAAGGTGGCAGAGCAAGATATTAAGAAAGTCATGCATCAAGTGTTGATGGTGCAAAACTCGGGTAAGTTCAAGAAGAGTTGGTCCAACAAAAAGGTTAAGGCAAAGGGCACGGAGAAGGCTGTCTCCGCAGCTGAGCCAAAGTCCGGGCCAAACTCAAAGACCATTTGCTTTCACTGCAAGGAAGCTGGTCACTGGAAGAGGAACTGTAGCAAGTGGCTTGCTGAGCACGACAAGAAGGCCGGAGATGCTTCTTCAGGGAAAGGTACACTTGTTACATATGTTATAGACATTTACCTTGCTGACATACCTACTAGCTATTGGGTATTTGATATAGGATCGGTTGTTCATATTTGCAACTCGATGCAGGGGTTGGTAAGAACTAGGCGTGTGGCACAAGGGGAGATTGACATCAGGGTCGGCAACAAAGCAAGAGTTGCTACGTTGGAGGTCGGCATGATGTAGCTCAAGCTTCCTTCTGGAGTTATTTTGGGATTGAATAATTGTTATTACATTCCCACACATAGTCAGAATATTATTTCTGCCTCATGCTTGATGACTCAAGGTTATGAATTCAATATAAAGGACAATGGTTGTTCATTTTATTTGAATGGAATGTTCCATGGCTATGCACCCATAGTAGATGGGCTATTTATTTTCAATCTAGAAACGGAACCAATCTATAACTTGAATGTCAAGAGGCATAAGCCTAATGAGATAAATCTGACATACTTCTAGCAATGCCGGCTTGGACACAATAGTCTGGAACGCAGGAAGAAGCTCCATGATGATGGACTACTAACTTCGTCAGACTTCGGGTCATTCGAGACATGCGAATCATGCTTTCTAGGCAAGATGACTAAGTCTCCTTTTGATAAGAGTTATGAGAGGGCGTCCGAGTTGTTGGAGCTTATACATAGTGATGTGTGCGGTCCAATGAGCACAATGGCCCGAGGTGGCTCTCAATACTTCATGACTTTTACCGACGACTTGAGTAGATATGGATATATCTATTTGATGAGGCACAAGTTGGAAACTTTTGAAAAGTTCAAAGTGTTTCAGAACGAGGTTGAAAATCAGCTCGGCAAGACGATAAAACTTCATAAATTAGATCGTGGAGGTGAGTACATGAGCCAGGAGTATGATAATCATCTGAAAAGCCAAGGTATAGTACCTCAGCTCACACCTCCTGGTACGCCGCAGAGAAACGGTGTGTCAGAAAGGAGAAACTGAACCTTGTTGGACATGGTCTGATCGATGATGAGCAAATCGGATTTACCCTTGTCATTCTGGGGATACGCTCTAGAATCTACAGCTTTCACACTTAATAGGATACCATCTAAATCTGTAGACAAGACACCACATGAGATGTGGACTGGGAAGAGTCCTAGTTTGTCTTTTCTAAAGATTTGGGATTGTGAAACATTTGTCAAGCGACTCATATCCAACAAGCTTACACCCAAGTCGTATAAATGCATATTCATGGGATATCTGAGGGAAACCTTGGGATATAACTTCTAAAACTGAGAAGAGAACAAATTGTTTGTTTCTCGGAAGGGGGTTTTCCTAGAGAAAGAGTTTCTCAGTTGGGAGGCTAGTGGGAGAACGGTGCGACTTGAAGAAATTCGAGAGCCACTCAGAGGACAACTCGGTTGGTGATGAGATCACATCGGAGTCGGTCAGAGGACACGTAGTGGAGTCGGCACCAGAGCCACGGAGGTCGGAAAGATTGCGCAGAGTGCATGGCGTTTTGTTGCTAGAAAGCGACGAGCCGACCACGTATGCAGAAGCGATGGTGAGCCCAGATTCCGAGGCATGGCTAGAGGCCATGAGATCCGAGTTAAAGTCCATGGATGATAATCAAGTATGGGACTTGGTTGATCCGCCACCTGGCGTAGTTGCCATTGGCTGCAAATGGGTCTTTAAGAAGAAAACCGATGTGGATGGAAATGTTCAGATCCACAAAGCTTGGCTTGTCGCTAAAGGTTATGGACAAGTTCAAGGAATTGACTATGACGAGACCTACTCGCTGGTAGCGATGCTAAAATCGGTGAGGATCATACTAGCTATAGCTGCATATTTCGATTATGAGATATGGCCGATGGTTGTCAAAACGGATTTCCTTCATGGAAATTTAAAGGAGGATGTATACGTGGTACAACCCGTAAGTTTTGTTGACCCAACTAACGCTGGTAAAATATGCAAGCTCAAGAGATCCATTTATGGATTGAGGCAAGCAGCTCGGAGTTGGAACATTTGTTTTGATGAAGTCTTCGTTAACCTTGGTTTCATCAAGAATGAAGAGGACTATTGTTTATACAAGAAGTCTAGTGGGAGCGCGGTAGTATTTTTGATCTTGTATGTGGATGACATACTACTGATCGGAAATGATGTTTCGCTCCTGAACTCAGTCAAGGAATCATTGAATGGAATGTTTTTGATGAAAGACCTAGGAGAGGCGGTGTACATTTTAGGAATCAAGATCTATAGAGATATATCGAGGAGGCTACTTGGCTTGAGCCAGAGCACGTACATAGACAAAGTGTTGAAGAGGTTCAATAACCTCATCAAGCTCTATTTTCCTCCCACTCAATTCTTTCGAGAGAAACTCTTTCTCAAGAAATGTTCCGTTCTTAGCGACAAACACTTTGCCTTCGGATCTGAGATAGAAGGTATACCCGACTGTCTCTTTCGGGTATCCTATGAAGGCGCATTTCTCCGCTTTGGGTTCCAGCTTTTCAGGCTGAAGCTTTTTGACATAAGCATCCCATCCCCAAACTTTAAGAAACGACAACTTTGGCTTCTTGCCAAACCATAGTTCATATGGCGTCGTCTCAACGGATTTTGATGGTGCCCTATTTAAAGTGAATGCAGCTGTCTCTAATGCATAACCCCAAAACGATAGTGGCAAATCAGCAAGAGACATCATAGAACGCACCATATCTAATAAGGTTTGATTACGACGTTCGGATACACCATTACGTTGTGGTGTTCCGGGCGGTGTCAACTATGAAACAATTCCACATTGTCTTAAGTGACTGCCAAACTCATAACTCAGATATTCACCTCCTCGATCAGATCTTAGGAACTTAATCTTCTTGTTACGATGATTCTCAACTTCACTCTGAAATTGCTTGAACTTTTCAAATGTTTCAGACTTGTGTTTCATCAAGTAAATATACCCATATCTACTTAAGTCATCAGTGAAGGTGAGAAAATAACGATATCCACCACGCGCTGTAACATTCATTGGACCGCACACATCAGTATGTATGATTTCCAATAGGTCACTTGCCCGTTCCATTGTTCCAGAGAACGGCATTTCAGTCATCTTGCCCATGAGGCATGGTTCACATGTGTCAAGTGATTCAAAATCAAGTGACTCCAAAAGTCCATCAGCATGGAGCTTCCTCATGCGTTTTACACAAATATGACCTAAACGACAGTGCCACAAGAAAGTGGTACTATCATTATCAACTCTACATCTTTTGGCATCAATGTTATGAACATGTGTATCATCGCTATCAAGATTCAATATGAATAAACCCCTCACATTGGGTGCATGACCATAAAAGATATTACTCATATAAATAGAACAACCTTTATTCTCTGATTTAAATGAGTAACTGTCTCACAATAAACAAGATCCATATATAATGTTCATGCTTAACGCAGGCACTAAATAACAATTATTCAGGTTCATCACTAATCCCGTTGGTAATAGAAGAGAGACCGTGCTGATGGCGATCACAGCAACCTTGGAACCATTTTCCACGCGCGTCGTCACTTCGTCCTTTGCCAGCCTTCATTTATTCTGTAGTTCCTGCTTTCAATTGCAAATGTGAGCAACCGAACCGGTATCAAATACCCAGGCACTACTACGAGATCTAGTAAGGTACACATCAATAACATGTATATCATATATACCTTGTTTGTCGTTGGTCGCCTTCTTGTCAACCAGGTACTTGGGGCAGTTCCGCTTCGAGTGACCAGTTTCCTTGCAATGAAAGCACTCAGTTTCTGGCTTGGGTCCATGCTTGGGCTTCTTTGCAGGAGTAGCAACTGCTTTGCCATCCTTCTTGGTTTTACCCTTCTTGCCCTTGCCCTTGACTTTGCCATGTTTCTTGAAACTAGTGGTTTTATTGACCATCAACACTTGATGTTCTTTCTGGATTTTAGACTCAGCGACTTCTAGCATCGCAAACAGCTCGGCGACTGACTTGTTCATCCCGTCCATGTTATAGTTCATCACAAAGCTCTTGTAACTAGGTGGCAGTGATTGAAGAACTTTGTCAGTGATCACCTCTGGCGGAAGGGCAATTCCCAACTCTGCTAGACGAATTGAATACCTAGACATTGTGAGTATATGTTCACTGATAGACCCGTTCTCCTCCATCTTGCAAGCATAGAACTTATCGGAGGTTTCATACCTCTCGATCTAGGCGTTCTTCTGAAAGATAAACTTAAACTCCTAGAACATCTCATATGCTCCATGACGTTCAAAACGTCTTTGAAGTCCCGGTTCTAAGCCATACAATATGGCACACAGAACTATTGAGTAATCTCCAGTACGTGCCTCCGAAGCGTTCTTAACGTCTTCGGAGGTCATGTCTTCTGGTTGGTCACCAAGCGATCCATCAAGGACATATGATTTCTGGGAAGCCGTGAGGATAATCCTCAGATTACGGGCCCAGTCAACAAAGTTACTTCCATCATCTTTCAGTTTAGCTTTCTCTAGGAACGCATTAAAATTCAGGGGTGCTACTACGTGAGCCATTGATCTACAACATAAATATGCAAAGTTCACTTAGACTATCGTTCAAGATAATGAGTTTAGTTAATAAAATTACTAAAGCTCCCACTCACATTGACATCCCTCAGGTCATCTGAGTGTCACATGATCCAAATCCACCAACTCCAGTCTGATCATCACGTGAGTTGAGGTGGCTTCAATGGTGAACATCATTATGTTGATCATATCTACTATATGACTCATGTTCGACCTTGCGGTCTCTTGTGTTCTGAGGCCATGTCTGTACATGCTAGGCTCGTCAATTTTAACCCGAGTGTTCTGCGCATGCAACACTGGCTTGCACCCGTTGTATGTGAACATAGAGTCTATCACACCCGATCATCATGTGGTGTCTCAACACGATGAACTTTCGCAACGGTGCACACACGGGGAGAACACAATTTTATCTTGAAATTTTAAGTGAGGGATCACCTTATAATGCTACCGTCGTACTAAGCAAAACAAGGTGCATAAAAGGATTAAGATCACATGCAATTCATAAGTGACATGATATGGCCATGAACTTGTGCTTTAGATCTCCATCTTGAAAGCACCGTCATGATCTGCATCATCACCGGCACGACACCATGATCTCCATCAACGTGTCGCCATCGAGGTTTCACGCCCTGCATGCTTCTACTACTATTGCTATCGTTTAGCGATATAGTAAAGCATTACATAGCGCTTAATGATTGACACGCAGGTCGTACAATAATTAAAGACAACCCTATGGCTCCTGCCGGTTGCCGTACTCATCGACATGCAAGTCGTGAAATTCTATACATCACATGATCATCTCATACATCACATATATCACATGATGTAATTGGCCATATCACATCACAACATACCCTGTAAAAACAAGTTAGACGTCCTCTAATTGTTGTTGCATGTTTTACGTGGCTGCTACGGGTTTCTAGCAAGAACGATTCTCACCTACGCATAAACCACAACAGTGATACATAATTTGCTTTTCAACCTTCTCAAGGACCGCCTTTGTCGAATCCGATCCAACTAAAGTGAGAGAAACTGCCACCCGCAAGACATCTAGGCAACAAGTTGCGTCGAGGGAACCGGTCTCTCATAAGCATACGAGTAATATTGGTCCGGGCCGCTTCATCTCAAAATACCGTTGAACCAAAATCCGGCCAAGGGAGGAAGCAATCTAAGCATCAACGCCCACAGACCTTTTGTGTTCTACTCGAGATCTCATCAACACATAGACCTAGCTTTGATACCACTATTGGGGAACGTTGCATGGGAAACAAAAAATTTCCTATGCACACGCAGATCTATCCATGGTGATAAGCATCTACGAGAGGGACAGTGGATCCACATACCCTTGTAGATCGCTAAGCGGGAAGCGTTAAGAAACGTGATTAGTGTAGTCGAACGTCTTCGCGATCCAAATCGCCGTGCGTCCCATGATCCGATCACGATCGTCCCACGAACTTGATCACGATCCGTCCCACGAACTTGATCACAATCCTTCCGATCTAGCACCGAACGGACGACACCTCCGCGTTCAGCACACGTACAGCTTGATGACGATCTCCACCGTCTTGATCCAACAAGAAGGAGTGGAGAGGAAGAAGAGTTCTCTGGCAGCCTGATGGCGCGCCGGCGATGGATGGAGCAATTCCGGAAGGGCTTCGCCAACGCACTGCAGAAAACCGATCTAGAGGAGAAACTATGCAGTGGAGGAACGGGTAGCACGTGGCTGAAAACCTAGTGCAAAACCCTAGAAATCCACCAGTATATATAGGAGGGAAGGAGGAGAAGAGTCAGCCTTGGCCTCCATGCCTTGGAGGCTTCAGCCGAAGTGGGAGGTGGAGGAGGACTCTCCTCCAATCCAAGTAGGACTAGGATTGCTCCTTTTTGCCTTTTTCACCTTTTCCTATTGGGTTTTTTCCTCCCGCCACATGGGCCTTGTGTGGGAGTTTCCACGAGCCCACTAAGGGCTGATATTCACTCTCCCACAGCCCATGAAGCCTCTTGGGTCAAAATACCCCTCTCGAAGGCCTCCGGTACACTACCGATGAGCCCGAAACTTTTCCGGTGACCAAAACAGGACTTCCTATATATGAATCTTTACCTCCGGACCATTCCGGAGCTCTTCGTGACGTCCGGGGTCTCATTTGGGACTCCGAAAAAACTTCGGTCACCACCATACATAACTTTATACTACTGAAACGTCACCAAACCTTAAGTGTGCAGACCCTGCGGGTTCGAGAACTATGTAGACATGACAGAGACACCTCTACGGTCAATAACCAATGGCGGGACCTGGATGTCCACATTGGTTCCTACATATTCGACGAAGATATTTATCAATCGAACCTCTATGTCAAGGATTCAATTAATCCCATATGATGTTCCCTTTGTTCTTCGGTATGTTACTTGCCCGAGATTCGATCGTCGGTATCTTCATACCTAGTTCAACCTCGTTACTGGCAAGTCTCTTTACTCATTCTATAATACAAGATCCCATAACTAACACTTAGTCACATTGCTTGCAAGGCTTATTGTGATGTTGTATTACCGAGTGGGCCCTAAGATACCTCTACGTCACACGGAGTAACAAATCCCAGTCTTGATCCATGCCAACTCAACAGACACCCTCGGAGACACCTATAGAGCACCTTTATAGTCACCCAGTTACGTTGCGACGTTTGATACACACAAAGTACTCCTCTGATATCTGTGAGTTGCATGATCTCATGGTCTTAGGAACATATACTTGACATGCAGAAAACAATAGCAATAAACTGACACGATCATAAGCTATGTTTTGTAGTTTGGGTCTTGTCCATCACATCATTCTCCTAATGATGTGATCCCGTTATCAAATGACATCTCATGTCCATGGCTAGGAAACCTTAACCATCTTTCGATCAACGAGCTAGTTCACTAGAGGTATACTAGGGACATTGTGTTTGTCTATGTATCCACACATGTATCCATGTTTCCAATTAATACAATTATTGCATGTATAATAAACGATTATCATGAACAAGGAAATACAATAATAAACACTTTATTTATTGCCTCTAGGGCATATTTCCAACATATGGCATTGTCCAACAAATTATTATAGTCAAATCTTAAACTAAAGATGTGTGGTTGAAAGTTTACTTTTAATATTATGCAAATGAAGTTTATATAAAATATCATGCACACATATACATGTGTATGGTCTTAGGACATAGGGGGCCATATCATCGAGTTTGCCTAGGGCCTCCCGAAACACAAGGCCGGCCCTGATCAAAGGGGAAACTACACCGCCTGGCGCATTGGCGCCCGCCTGTCCTTCCTTGCGTCACCCTTGACTCTCGAGGCTGGGCCTAGCATAAAGATCTCTGCCCCTCCGTACGGGGCCTGGGGAGGCCCGTCCCGTGCTGGTCTTGATGTTGCTCCTCATCGCGAGGCTTGGGCCCTCACGAGGGCCTTGTCCTGAGTGGGGCCATACCTTTCTGCGTATTGTCAATGAGGTGGGATATGCCCTAGGCCATAGGCAGGCAGGTCTGGGTACCCCCGTTCCCAGAACGCTGACACCCCCTACCCGAGATCCGCCGGTTTTTACACCGACATTGGTGCTTTTATTGAGAGTTCCTCTATGAGAAAGATGGAATCGATGTCTCACCTTCTCATTAACGAAGAGGACTGCAACAAGGACACTTTTGTCCCTGGACAGATCTTCCCCTTCGGCAGCATTGTGCTCCATGCTGATCCCACTGGCCATCTAGGCCGTGTTGAGAGCTTCGCCCCTGATCGAGAGGTCAGATTCAGAAACTAAGAGTTCTCCGTAGACTCGCGGGGTGACTTGTCGTTAATCGGGCTCGCATCTTCGCCTGTAGCACCCGAGGACTCTGAGGCTTTAACCTCGAGCCCCTTCTTCGGAAATGCCAATGGTGTCACCCATGGTGATGGGCCGATCTCCTATCCTGGTCCGACCATTGAGCCAGATGACCGGACACGTGTTCTCGCCGAACACTCCCCATGTTCGGACGCCTTGAAGGTTAACTCTACAAGTTCCGAATAGCTTAATCTAATCGGGCCCTCAGCTGTTGACGAGGCCCTAGATCGGATCTCGTCGATGAAGATTACTGACGATCCAGCCCCGATCTATGCTTAGTTTAGTTGCGGTGCAGGTCAGGACAAATTGTTCAACCCACCCACCACACACTTGATAGGCACAGTCAAAGATTTAACCGACATGCTGGACTATGCCTCCGAGGAGGCAGAATACATGGATGAAGAGGACCATGCTCACACCCCCGTTAACATCGGGAGGTGGGCCGCCACTTCCACATACAATGCCTACATGGTAGATACTCCTGCCGCTAACGGGGACAACACGCATAACAATGATGGCGACAAGTCAGGTGATGCACCGTCAAGGCACCGCAAACCACATAAGCGATCCAAAGGCAAAAAGGGAAGGAAAGCTATTATCAACAACGGGGGCGGTAATACCCCTACTGACTATGGCAACCTCGATGTCCCCGAACACCCGTTAGAGGGTCCGGAAGGGCCTGAGGACCAAAACAACCCCGATAACGTCAACGATTCTGAAGACAATAATTACCTTCCCTCCGTCGAGGAGGATGATATACCGGAAGCCAATGACTTGTACATCCCCGACAACCTCGAAGATCAAGAAGAAATCAGCCAGCGACTCATAGCAATGGCTCGCAGCTTGAAAGCTAAAGAACGGCAACTCAAAGACGAACAGGATGACCTCAATGATTGATGGATGAAAGTCCTCTTAGCTGAGGAAGTATATGGCACCGGTCTGTCGGACCATCCCAAAAGCTACCCGCAGAGAAGGTTGTTGCCGCAATTCGATAACGAACTCATTGATACTCAGTCTCCAAACCGTACTCCATATGACAAGCCGTACCGCCCCACTCACGGGTGGGACAGGACGGCTGACGACACAAGTTATATACCGGTAATGCCCCAAAGACATGGTAAGGAGCCATTAGAGCCCAATGAAAGATTTGACCTGCGAGATGACCTAGATCACAGAGCCGTCCATACAAGATCCATTTATGGATCTAGAGAGTACTCACTCGATAGACGGGGCGGGTACAGACCATGGTTCGACCAAAACAACATAGTCCGGGAACGCAATCGTGCCCACACAGACGCCGAATATAGGCGCGACATAGCACGGGTTAGAGGCGCTGCTCACCCACTGTGCTTCATAGATGAGGTAATGCGACATCAATTCCCTGAGGGGTTTAAACCTGTGAATATAGAATAGTATTATTGGACTACTGAACCAACCGTCTGGATTGAGGACTTCCTCCTCCATGTCCACATGGCGCGAGGAGATGATCTCCATGCCATCAAATATCTACCTCTTAAGCTTAAGGTGCAAGCTCGGCACTGGTTAAACAGCCTCCTCGAAAACTCCATTGGATGCTGGGAAGACCTGGAAGATCCGTTCCGCTCTAACTTCCAGGGAACCTATATCTGCCCGCCGGACTCTTTTGATCTTAGTAACGTCGTCTAGAAGCCCGGCGAGTCTGCTCGGCAATTCTAGAATCGGTTCTTGACTAAGAACAACCAAATGGTCGACTATCCGGATGCTGAGGCCATAGCCTCCTTCCGGCACAATATTCGGGACAAACGGCTGGCCTGCCAGCTTGGCCGGGATAACCCTCGGACCATGCCCACCATTACTTCCCTCATGACCCGCTTTTGCGCGGGCGAAGACAATTGGCTAGCAAGACGTAGCCACAATTCCGAAGATCCCGTAGCCTCTAAAGCCTAGGATGGCAACAGAAAACCAAAGCGCAATAAGAATAAGTGCCGACATAATAATAGCGATGCCGTTGACACGGATGTAAATGCCGGATTCCTCAACTCCCGACCTAGGCATCGGAAGAAGCCTCCTAAAGACAATCATGACGGACCCACCTAGCTGGAGAAAATCATGGACAGGCCTTGCCAAATCGATGGGACTTCGAAGAAGCCCACCAACCACACACACTGCAATTGCTTGGTCTTTCAATAGGTTGGCAAGATACCACCTGAGGACCAAGGCAAAAGCTCTTGCAGCAAGGACGAGGATGAGCCTCGGGGTCCAATTGGTGGCGAACAGAACAAATTTCCTCCCGAAGTCAAAAAAGTGAATATGATATATGCCACCCATATACCTATGAAGGATAGGAAGCGCGCCCTTTGGGAGGTCTATGCTATTGAACCCGTAGCCCCTAAGTACAGCCTATGGTCGGCATACCTGATCACCTTTGATCGCCGCGATCACCCAACCAGTATCCGTCACGGGGATTCGGCGGCCATAGTCCTAGACCCCATTATAGATTGGTATCACCTCAAAAAAGTCGTAATGGACGGAGGAAGTAGCCTTAACCTGATTTACTCAGATACGCTGAAAAAAGATGGGCAGAGATCCGTCAAGGATCAAACCTAGTAGCACCACATTCAAAGGAGTGATCCTAGACATTGAGGCCCGATGTATGGGTTTTTTCGGGGATATACCCCGCGGTATGACCCGGCCTGGCGACTCACAGGAGACCTGGTCAAGACATGGTGTTTTATTGATGACCTGGTAGGCGGGTCGCAGGATGACCAGGCCCAAGACCCAGCGTGTAAGCCGGCGCCAGGCGGCTCACAAGAGAGGGCCCAAAGGAGAAAGGATTCCCTTATGAGAGAAACAAGACCCGGAGCAGGATTCGTGAAAGACTAGTCATAGTCCTACTGGGAGTAGGACTCTATTTGTAAACCTACCCTCTCCACTTATATAAGGAGGGGTAGAGCGCCCTTAGAGAGACAGGTTCATAAGTCCACAAGTTTAGACAGACACAAGAGATTAGATAGACACATTAGAGGCTCTCGTGATTAGAGGTAGCAAAACAGCACTCTTGTTTGAGAGAGATCTTCTTCATCATCAATACCAGACAAGCAGGATGTAGGCTTTTACCTCCATCGGAGGGGCCGAACCTAGGTAAGACTCGCATCTCTCGATTCCGACCAACCCCTTCAAGCCGCCACATAGTTGTGCTTCTGCCCCAAACCTAAGTCCGTCCAGCTGGACATCTACCGTGACAAATCCACAACAGGTTCCATAACCCTAGAAGTTGTGTTCGGCTCGCCCGATAACTTTCGCAGCGAAGACTTGATCTTCGACATTGTGCCCTTCCGCAGCGGCTATCACGCGTTGCTTGGTCGGACAGCATTCTCTCATTTCAACGCAGTCTCACATTACGCATACCTCAAGCTCAAGATGTCGGTGCCCAAGGGGGTCAATACTGTTAACGGCAATACAGAGCGCTCCCTTAGAACTGAGGAACATGCACTGGCCTCGGTGATACGTCTCCAACGTATCTATAATTTCTGATTGTTACACGCTATTATATTATCTGTTCGGGGTGTTTTATATGCATTAATATGCTATTGTATATTATTTTTGGGACTAACCTATTAATCTAGAGCCTAGTGCTAGTTTTTGTTTTTTCCTTGTTTTTGAGTTTCGCAGATAAGGAATACTAAACGGAGTCCAAACGGAATAAAACCTCCAGAATGATTTTTTTGGAAAATATGGAAGCCACGAGACTTGAGAACCAAGGCAGAGGAGTTTCCATGGGGCCACAAGCCTGCTTGCCACAGCTAGGGGGGCCACCCGCACCGGGGAGTTTTGTGGGCCCCTGGCAACTCCCCTAACCCTAATCTTCGGCCTATAAATGTCCAAATATTCCATCATTATCGAAACGAGCCACGAAAACACTTTTCCGCTGCACGAAAACACTTTTCCGCTTCGTTCCCAAGAGATCCGATCTTGGAGCCTTTTCCGGTAATTTGTGATGAGGACATGACTACCTGGATACAACCAAAAATATTGCATACATGCATATTTGTAAGGTGATTTCTTATAAGAATTATGCAATAATTTATTTATGTTATCCGGAACAAAATTACTTCACCTATTTTTATTTTATGCCTAAATGCAGAATGGTCGAACACTTGTATGAACCACGTGTGATGACAAAGAAAGAGGAAATGGTTGGGTGCTATTCAAGAGGTCCTCTAATGTCAAAGGAAACAATTAGGTGTTGTTCAAGAAATTCTCTCACGTCACTTTTAGCCCAAGAGAAGATAGAGTCCAAGTCTCTCACGTTCTGGACTCAGATTCGGACTGCACAGACATATCTGTCTCAAAACGCCAACAACTTTTTCATACGGACTCGGAATTGGGTGATTCTTTTTGTTGGAAACTAGATTTCATATGAGTTACATCCTAGTTGAAATCACCTTAAAATGCGTCCGTATCGCAAAGATATCGACGAAACAATCTGACGTTGCAACAGAATCCGAGTCAAACTACAAGTCCAAAGGTGTTGCATCACTTCCACTTGGGGCCATGGACCTTGTACGACCTAGGGTTGGTTCTAGGGTGTCTTGGGACGTCCTCCCACCTCCTTGGCCACCACTCCTTGCTCCTATATAAGTAGATCAATCTAGTAGCTTTTCCTTTGGGTTTTGTTTAGTTAAAAGTTAGTCATTGCAACTTCGTGTACTTCGTTTGTGTCCAACGAACAAACCAAGACCGCTTTCAGAACCCCACCATTATCAATACTTCATCTATATTCACAATATTCAAATTGCATTATCATATTCTTGCTTGTTCTTTGATTGCTTGCAGGAATAGACCTTCGTGGTTAGGTTGATCGTGATCCGTCATGGTCAGTAACCTCTTGAAGATTGGTTTAGTGATTGCTAAGGCGCAACGTCTTGCACGTTCGTAGTCGGATCGAAAACTAGTCTCCACTAAATCAATAGTTATAATCTCGTCGAAAGATCGGGTCCCTCGCCTCTATCAAGTGGTATCAGTTTTCAGATTGCTTAGTGAGAACTTTCCAGTTATTCGCAGATTAGATTTATTTTCCTTACCTATTGCCCCAAAAAATCCACAAAAAATTAGATCTATCCATCTTTTCTCCAAGCCAGTCTAAGCCTTTGCAATTTTATTTTTAGTGCCTGCATAGTTGAATTAACGGTTGCATCGTCGTGTCGAGTTGCTGGTCTAAGCGTCTAGTCTTTTAGAGTTTCGAGTTCTATTCACCACTTGCCATGCCAGCGTTGCACCATCTTCATCGCTGCTACCGTATACCATCACCACGCCACCGTCATCGCTTTCGTTGTCATCCACCATCATCCATCAATTTTCACCACATGCTACCATTGTTCATCATCATTATCACACTCGAAGTCATTCACATGTACGCTTGATCCAATCTATATCTTATCTAATTTGTTGGATAGAAAAAAGTGAGAGAGAAAAAGTAGAGAAAAAAAGAAAAAAAGTGAGAAAAAATTGGTAAAAAAAGAGAGAAAAAAATAAATTTCGAATCTATTTGACTCAAATCTCGTATCTGAATTCGGAGTGGAATCTGCTTTGTGTAGCGTTCAGTAAACCAATCGTATCTTCCTCATACGAACTCGGAATTGAGTGATTCTTTTTGCATACGAAAACTTGAGTCAATAGCATTCTTGAGAAAAAATATCCGAATTTTGACATATTATCTTACATAGGAAAGTTGTCGAGAGAGTTTTGGTACATCCTGCTTACCGATCATTTGTCATCATTATCTTTACTGTCATTGTGATCTTCACTTATATCTTGTTGTCTAGAGCTAATTCATATCATCTATTACTGCTATTTTTCCTATGTCGTGACTCCATTAGTGTTCTAGGCTCACATATCTAGTACGGTCTAACCTAGGACCAGCACAGTACCGTCGTTGAGCGTTTATTCAACATTGCATCTCTCAATTGATTATTGATAATCTTTTGCTACCAAGCTCCACATAATTCTACATCGTGTATACATACGTTCACCCTGGTAATTGATTTACCCAATCTATGGAGATATTGACACCGTCGGTTGCCGGTCGCCACCTGCTGCATGGTAAGAATTTGTAAGACATTGATATTAGCTTTGTTGTGAGCGTTTTACCACCACATCCCAGTAGTTCATAGGAACAATATACTTGGATCTTTGTTTCTTGTTTCTACTAGTCATGAAAGGATCCAGAGTTGTCAGTTAATGGGTTTCTTCGATCGTGGGAGACGTGCCACCACAAGAACCGCTACGAGAGCTGCGAAGAGATCCATATGCACATGATCAGGTAAATGTTTCTATACCATAATTTATTGGCCGTTTTAGACCTGCTTTATATATTGAATGGGAGTTTTAAATGAATGATATATTTGCTTCCCATAATTTTGTTGAACATAAGAAAGTTAAGGTCACGGTTGATTCTTTAACTGATTATGCTTTAGTTTGGTGGAGCGAATATTGTCGGTTACACCATGATATTATACCTACTACTTGGGCTGATTCAAAACTTTCCATGAGACACACATTCATTCCTGCTTATTATACTCGTGACAAGCTTAAAAGTAACAATATTTAAAACAATGTAGTGACACCGTAACAAAATATTATGATGATTTACAAACGACCTTGTTGCATTCTTCATTAGAATAAAGTGAAGCAGATTTTATGGATAAATTTTGGGGAGGATTAAACCGTGAGATTCAGGAGATACTAACTCATGAAAAGTGTTATTCTATGGATCATTTGTTTCATCTTGCTTGCAAAGCTGAACAGGAAATAAAACAACGTGTTGCCCACAAGGAGACAGAGCACAAGGTGCCCATTCGAAGGGTTGATATAGTTGTTCCTTCAACTACTAGGCGTACTATGGCAACCAAATCAATTCTTGTGAGGGATACATCACCTTCACCATGTAATACGTCACCACCAAGAGTGCCTACATCATCTGAGTTGATCATAAGAGGTAATGGCAAAGGTATTGATCTTCCACCTCCACATGAGTATGATGAATGCCTTGTCAATTCCAATGTACCTTGTGATGATCTACCCATTACTTTGATCACACCACCTATTTTAGAGGACTATGTTCATGATTTTACTTCGTTATGTGATCAAATAACTACGATATCAACAATTGTGAGTGAACCCATTGAATTCACTATTGATGAGCAAGAACCGTGTGAATCAGGATATAAATAAAATTTGGGTCAAATATGTTTGCGAATAATTCTGCCGGTGTTTAATCATTTTGATATGACCTCCAATCTTGGTGATAATTCTGTGTCAAATGACATGTTGCATGTTTGCTTATTTAAGCATGGTGTAGCATCTAAATTTGAAACAATTCACGTTTATTTACCAATATTGGGATGGTTTACTGATGAACATTATGAATATTTTGATATGAATAAGGACTTCACTTATATGTGCAAACTGAGTTGCAATATTGTGATGCCTTCTACTTCTTGTCATAATCTTTTGGCTTTATATTTCATGACATGTGATGAGTGCCCTTGTATATATGTGTCACATGTGTCGCAACTGAGAACAATAAAAATGGATGACATATACATGTACAATGTGTACGTCTTTTCTCTTTTGGTATCCACATTTCAGATTAAGCAACGCCTAGGACGGCTTTGTTTTCAAGAAGGGGAGGATGATGAGGACATGACTACCTTGGATACAACCAAAAATGTTGCATACATGAATATTTGTGAGGTGATTTCTTATAAGAATTATTCAATAATTTATTTATGTTATCCGGAACAAAAATACTTCACCTATTTTTATTTTATGCCTAAATGCAGAATGGTCGAGCACTTGTATGAACCACGTGTGATGACAAAGGAAGAGGAAATGTTTGGGTGCTATTGAAGAGATCCTATAATGTCAAAGGAAACAATTAGGTGTTGTTCAAGAAGTTCTCTCACATCACTTTTAGCCCAAGAGAAGATAGAGTACAAGTCTCTGACGTTCTGGACTCAGATTCGGACTGCACAGACACATCTGTCTCAAAACGCCAACAACATTTTCTTATAGACTTGGAATTGGGTGATTATTATTTTTGCTGGAAACTAGAATTTATATGCGTTCCAGCCCATTTGAAATCACCTACAAATTCTACCGGATCGCGAAGATATCGATGAAACAATCTGACATTGCAACAGAATCTAAGTCAAACTACAAGTCCAAAGGTGTTGCATCACCTCCACTTGGGCCCATAGGCCTTGTACGACCTAGGGTGGGTGTTAGGGTGTCTTGGGACGTCCTCCCACCTCCTTGGCCGCCACCCCTTGCTCCTATATAAGTAGATCAATCTAGTATCTTTTCCTTTAGGTTTTGTTTAGTTAGAAGTTATCCATTGCAACTTCGTGTACTTCGTTTGTGTCCAATGACCAGACCAAGACCGCTTTTGGAACCCCACCATTATCAATACTTTATCTATATTCGCAATATTCAGATTGCATTATCATATTCTTGCTTGTTCTTCGATTGCTTGCAGGAATAGACTTCGTGGTCAGGTTGCTCATGCTTTGGTGTGGTCAGTAACCTCTTGGAGATTGGCTTAGCGATTTCTAAGGCGCAACGCCGTGCATGTTCGTAGTCGGATCCTCATCTCCACTAAATCGATAGTTATCATCTCATCGAAAGATCAGGTCCCTTGCCTCTATCAATCTGCCGGAGCCGGATTCGATCATGGAGGGCATCTACATCAACTCCATTGCCCCTCAGATGATGCGTGAGTAGTTCACCACAGACGTATGGGTCGATAGCTAGTAACTAGATGGCTTCTTTTCTCTCTTTTCTTCTCAATGCCATGTTCTTCATGATCTTCATGGAGATCTATCCGATGTAATACTCTTTTGAAGTGTGTTTGTCAAGGTCCGATGAATTGTGGGTTTAAGTTCAGATTATCCATTAATATTATTTGAGTCTTTCCTGAATTCTTATATGCATGATTTCATATCTTTGCAAGTCTCTTCGAGTTATTGGTTTGGTTTTGCCAACTAGATTGGTAATTCTTGCAATAGGAGAAGTGCTTAGTTTTGGGTTCAATCTTGAAGTGTCCTCACCTAGAGACAAAGTAGGGGTAGTGAGGCACGTATTGTATTGTTGCCATCAAGGGTAAAAAGATGCAGTTTTCATCATATTGCTTGAGATTATCCCTCTACATCATGTAATCTTACTTAATGTGTTACTATGTTCTTCATGAACTTAATACTCTAGATGCAGGGCAGGAGTCGGTCGATGTATGGAGTAATAGTAGTAGATGCAGAATTGTTTTGGTCTATTTGTCACGAACGTGATACCTATATGCATAATCATTTCCTTGGATATCTTCATAATTATTCGTTTTTCTATCAATTGCTCGACAGTAATTTGTTCACCCACCATAATACTTGTCATCATGAGGAGAAGCCATCTAGTGAAACCTATGGCCCCCGGGTCTGTTTTCCATATTTTGTTTTTAGATCTAAAACCAAAAACACCATTTTTTTTACTTTTAGTTTTACTTTCCGTTCAAGCATCCTATTATATCTATTGGTGGAGTTATATTCCTACTAGATCTCATCCTTGCAAATAACCGTGAAGGGATTGACAACCCCTTTATAGCGTTGGGTGGAAGAGTTTGATTCCTTGTGCAGGTATATTTATTGGTGGCTCGCTTGTATATCCTACTATATTGATACCTTGGTTCTCAAAAACTGAGGGAAATACTTATCTACTTTGCTACATCAAACTGTTCCTCTTCACGAGAAACCAACGCACGCTCGAGATGTAGCAAGAAGGATTTCTCACGCTGTTCCCGGGGAGATATATAGCAAGTCAAGAATACCAAGTACCAATCACAAAATCATCTCTTGCATTTACATAAATTGCCATTTGCCTCTCATTTTCCTCTCCCCCACTTCTAAAATGATTTAAAAAAGATTTGCCTTTCGCCCTTTTTCGTTTGCTTTTTGTGTGGTAGATCGCTCAAACTCATGGCTAGCCTTGCTACTATCGCTTTCGAGTATGAAGTTCTTAACTTTTAGCAAATGGAGGGGAAACCTTAGAAGATGCTTGGTATGGAATTTGCAGTGCTCAAAATAGATCTATTTGTAAGCAATCTACTACCATTCTCCTTCGCAATTATTACGTGGGAATCACTCCTCGGAATAGATATGTCCTAGATACCATCATGTGAGAGAATTTCTTGGGAAGTCATACCTTTGAGTCATATAGTACTATGACAAATTTGTTTGGATCACCCCCAATCATGGTTAATGGGACTATTTTAACTTTGGAACATGTTATGCAAAAATTAGATATCATTGAAAATAAAGTTGCTACTATAGATCTCATTGAAAACTTGGATAAAAAGATTCATAATCATATCACTCAATATGGATCTAAGGTAGGAGTTACTCTAAAAGACATAAGGGAAAAAGAACCCATAGTTAATGAAAAATTGGATCAACATTCCTTTAGAATAGGGAAGCTAGAGGACATTATTACCAACTTGGGTTCTGCTTTTGCCGCTGTTCAAACCACTCCTAAATTTCCTATTTCTAAAGCTACCAAGTTTGTTTACGTTCATTAGAATAAGGGTGAATCCTCTAGTAAAGGGGACGAAGATCTTAAGATGATAAGTGTTCACCCGAATTTTATCAACATTGTCCAGGAACCGATTGCTACAAGAGAGTTTCTCGACTTTTTGCCTTGGAGTATGATCATTGATAAAACTAAATAACCTCAAAAATTGGCAATACCAAAGATGATGATACCTAGATCTATTGTGTTTTGCCTAGCTAGGGGCGTTAAACAATAGCGCTTGTTGGGAGGCAACCCAATTTTATTTGGCTTTCTGCTTTTTGCTTATGTTTTGGTGTGTTTGGCACATTATTACTTCTATAGTAATTGTGTTTTTGTGTTTGAATTATTGTTTGATCCAAGTAAAACCTTTGGCGTGATCTATGGTAGTTGTTGATTTGATCTTGCTGGAAAACAAAAACTTTTGCGCTCAGTCCAGAATTTTTATGAATTTTTCAAAGCGTCAAACTGAGCGAAATATTTACACATGATTTATATACAAATTCCCCTAGTTTTCCTAACTTATCAGAATTTTTACAGTTCCATAAGTATTCGATGTTTACATATTTCTACAGACTGTTCTGTTTTTGACAGATTCTTTTTTCTTTGTGTTGTTTGCTTATTTTGATGTATCTATGGGGTGTATCCGGGGGTATGAGTCATGTAAAAGTTAGAATACAGTAGGTATTACAAAAATATAAATAAATAATGAGTTCACAACAGTACCTAAAGTGGTGACTTATTTTTCTTATACTAACGAATATCATGAGTTTTCTGTTGAGTTTTGTGTTGTGAAGTTTTCAAGTTTTGGGTAAAGATTTGATGGACTATGGAATAAAGAGTGGCAAGAGCCTAAGCTTGGGGATGCCCATGGAACCCCAAGTCATATTCAAGGATACCAAAAAGCCTAAGCTTGGGTATTCCCCGGAAGGCATCCCCTCTTTTGTCTTCAATCCATCGGTAAATTTACTTGAGGCTATATTTTTATTCACCACATGATATGTGTTTTGCTTGGAGCGTCTTGTATTATATTACTCTTTACTTGTTAGTTTGCCACAATAATCCTTGATGCATACATCTTTTGAGAGAGACACGCTGAATCGTGAATTTGTTAGAATACTCTATATGCTTCACTTATATCTTTTGAGCTAGGTAATGTTGCTCTAGTACTTCACTTATATCTTTTTAGAGCATGATGGTGTTATATTTTATAGAAATTGTTGAACTCTCATTCCTCACTTATACAATTTTGAGAGTTTCATAAAACAGCATGGTAATTTGTTTAGGTTATGAATTTAGTCCTAATATGATGGCATCCAAGAGGGATATAATAAAAGCTTTCATATTAAGTGCATTAATAACTATGAGAAATTGGATTCCTTGCATATAGTTTTGAGATAATAGGGATGCTAATATGAGAGTCATGCTAGTGAGTAGTTGTGAATTGAGGAGATACGTGTGTTAAAGCTTGTGATTCCCGTAGCATGCACGTATGATGAACCGCTATGTAACGAAGTCAGAGCATGACTTGTCTAATGATTGTCGACCTTTGTGTGAGGGTCGGGAGCATGCTATGGTTAACTCCTACCAACCTCTCCCCTAGGAGCATGCGTCTAATGCTTTGTTTGATGACTAATAGACTTTTGCAATAAGTATGTGAGTTCTTTATGACTAATGTGAGTCCATGGATTATACGCACTCTCACCCTTCCATCTTTGCTAGCCTCTCTAGTATCGCGCAACTTTCGCCGGTACATCAAACCCTCCTTCCTCAAAATAGCCACCATATATTCCTCAAAAGAGCCACCATACCTACCTATTATGGCATTTCCATAGCCATTCCGAGATATATTGCCATGCAACTTCCACCATGGAGTTTTTCTATGACTTGCATCATCACTTCATATTGCATATAGAGTTATATCTTGTCATAGGAATCGAGTTGTAATTTCTTTTTATTTGAGTTATAAGTAAATAAAAGTGTGATGATTTTTCATTAATAGAGCATTGTCCCATGAGAGAAAAGGATGATGCAGGCTATTACTCCACTAGTAGAAAACAGACCTTTCGTCCCAAGCATTAGTCCCGGTCTGGTTACGAGCCGGTACTAAAGATGGTATTAGTCCCCGTTCGTGCCGGCTCTAACGGCTAGGAGCAGGGCGACCTTTAGTACCGGTTCGTGAGGGATCTTTAGTACCGGTTCGTGTCACGAGCCGGTACTAAAGGGGGCGTTGCAGGCTTTTGGGTCAGACTTGGGCCCCACGTGCATCTTTAGTACCGGTTGCTAACACCAACCGGTACTAAAGGGTAGCCCTTCTATCAAGGTTTTGGAGGAGTGATCATCATGTGGGAGTTTATTTTATTTATATGCAATTTTAGCTCAAATTAACTTGTTAGGTTGCATATGAGTAGGTGTGGTTTATTTGGTGCCTTCCCATCCCCGTCCTAACCACCGTCAATCGTCTGCGCCGTCTCGTTGCGGCACCGGCCACCTTGGTGAGCCTCTTGTTCTTCTTAAAACCTTTTTTTAAAATACTTGTATGATTGAGATAGCTGCGTGTACGATTTACTTACTTGTATTATTGTTAGTTATTCTATAGTGTCAAGGTTATGGTATCCGCCCACGTCGGTCCTCGTCCAGTCTATGATTCAGATGTGGTATGTCGTTATCGTTTATAACTATTTCACAAATCATCTAATGTATATGACAATTAATTATACCACCAAATTGACGTAGATGTTTTTATCTATAGGGAGTAGTTGAACCAGAAATTCCAACCGACTATGCAATTCGGCTCGAGAAATTAACACAAGCTGAAAAAGAAATTGATCATTCGAAACAAAAATTGAAAAGAACTGAAGAAGAGAAGATGGGATTGGAGTTGCATGTTGCCGATATCGTCGATGATCACAAGAACAAGATGGCTGGAATGCGCTTCAAGCTTACAAAGATTAGAAAATATGCCATTCATAAAGAGGCTTGGTATCATTATGCTGTTGGCACAAATTTAGGGTCATTTAGCTCAAAATAAATCATTAAATGCATGAAAAATAGCAAATGAAGTCAGAAAGGTTTGAAAATTGATGATGTGCCTTTGAATGGTGCATACTGAACACACAAAAATTACGGAGTTAAAATAAGTTATTAAAAATGAAATACCTTTGTAATAGATGAGTTTTCGTTCGAAACCCTCATACTTCAAAAGAGATTGTCCAATTTGTACACGAAGTGCATCCAGTTTTTTCCGTAACCCTCTCAACTCTTTAGAAATTGCTATGTGGGTGAAATTATGATGTCATGCCAAGTTACAACCTTTTCAGAGTTCATTTGTACTCCTTTTCAAATTTAGGGTCATTTAGCTCAAAATAAATCATTAAATGCATGAAAAATGTCAAATGAAGTCGGAAAGGGTTGAAAATTGATGATGTGCCTTTGAATGGTGCATACTGAACACACAAAAAGTATGGAGTTAAAATAAGTTATTAAAAATGAAATCCCTTTGTAATAGATGAGTTTTCGTCCGAAACCCTCATACTTCGAAAGAGATTGTCCAATTTGTACACGAAGTGCATCCAGTTTTTGCCGTAACCCTCTCAACTCTTTAGAAGTTGCTATGTGGGTGAAATTATGATGCCATGCCAACTTACAACCTTTTCAGAGTTCATTTGTATTGCTTTTCAAATTTAGGGTCATTTAGCTCAAAATAAATCATGAAATGCATGAAAAATATCAAATGAAGTTAGAAAGGGTTGAAAATTGATGATGTGCCTTTGAATGGTGCATATTGAACACACAAAAAGTATGGAGTTAAAATAAGTTAATAAAAATGAAGTCCCTTTGTAATAGATGAGTTTTCGTCTGAAACCCTCATACTTCGAAAGAGATTGTCCAATTTGTACACAAAGTGCATCCAGTTTTTGTCGTAACCCTCTCAACTCTTTAGAAGTTGCTATGTGGGTGAAATTATGATGTCATGCCAAGTTACAACCTTTTCATAGTTCATTTGTACTGCTTTTTCAAATTTAGGGTCATTTAGCTAATTATAAATCATTAAATGCATGAAAAATATCAAATGAAGTCAAAAAGGGTTGAAAATTGATGATGTGCCTTTGAATGGTGCATATTGAACACACAAAAAGTATGGAGTTAAAATAAGTTATTAAAGATGAAATCCCTTTGTAATAGATGAGTTTTCGTCTGAAACCCTCATACTTCGAAAGAGATTGTCCAATTTGTACACGAAGTACATCCAGTTTTTGTCGTAACCCTCTTAACTCTTTAGAAGTTTATGTGTGGGTGAAATTATGATGTCATGCCAAGATGATTGGATCACGAAGGGCATCTACATCAACTCCATTGCCCCTCCGATGATGCGTGAGTAGTTCACCACAGACCTATGGGTCCATAGCTAGTAACTAGATGGCTTCTTCTCTCTCTTTGCTTCTCAATACCATGTTCTTCATGATCTAAATGGAGATCTATCCGATGTAATACTGTTTTGCGGTGTGTTTGTTGAGATCCGATGAATTGTGGGTTTAGATTCAGATTATCCATGAATATTATTTGAATCTTTCCTAAATTCTTATATGCATGATTTCATATCTTTGCAAGTCTCTTCGAGTTATTGGTTTGGTTTGGCCAACTAGATTGGTAATTCTTGCAATAGGAGAAGTGCTTAGTTTTGGGTTCAATCTTGCGGTGTCCTCACCCAGTGACAAAGTAGGGGTAGCGAGGCACGTATTGTATTGTTGCCATCAAGGGTAAAAAGATGGGTTTTTCATCATATTTCTTGAGTTTATCCCTCTAGATCATGTCATCTTACTTAATGCGTTACTCTGTTCGTCATGAACTTATTACTCTAGATGCAGGCAGGAGACAGTCGATGTGTGGAGTAATAGTAGTAGATGCAGAATCGTTTCCGTTTACTTGTCACGGACGTGATGCCTATATACATAATCATTGCCTTGGATATCTTCATAATTATTTGCTTTTCTATCAATTGCTCGAAAGTAATTTGTTCACCCACCATAATAATTGCCATCATGAGAGAAGCCATCTAGTGAAACCTATGGCCCCCGGGTCTATCTGCCATATTATTTTTTCAGATCTAAAACCAAAAACACCAAAAATACTTGTTGCATTGTTTTTTGCTTTTAGTTTTACTTTCCGCTTGAGCATCCTATTATATCTATCTCTACTAGATCTCATCCTTGCAAATAACCGTGAAGGGATTGACAACCCCTTTATAGTGTTGGGTCGAAGACTTTGATTCCTTGTGCAGGTATATCTATTGGTGGCTCGCTTGTATCTCCTATTGGATTGATACCTTGGTTCTCAAAAACTGAGGTAAATACTTATCAACTTGGCTGCATCAAACCGTTCCTCTTCACGGGAAACCAACACATGCACGAGAAGTAGCACCTGGCGGCCGAACCCAGCTAGAAAGAAGATTGGCAAGTTCCGACATCCGCCATAAAGGCACACAAGGCTGGGAAGCGAGTTCGGCTTCAGACTGAAAACTCAGATACTTCCTCCTCCCTTCTATAGGGACTCGTCCCCCACTACATAACCATAAGATCATCAAAGTACGTGCCAAGGAGGCACAACTTCGCACTTAAAATTCCATGGGTAGCAGTGCGGAAATAAAGATGGGTGTTCGGCCGGCCCAAACCTCTACCCTCAACAAATCTAAGGACAAAATGCAGGTACTCCTAAAGAACTTGCCTATGGTGTAAAGCTCACCTACAATTAGGTGGCCTCTCAAGACCTTGTTTGCAAGATCCGTTAGGCAAACACTAACACTCATCAAGGTGCATCTAAGGGCAGGAGTCAACTATCAATGGGGCATATCGAGGACGTTAGGTTATTAATTGAAGACCCCTAGTACAACAACTCCTATATAATTCCTTTTTTTCACATAACTATAAATAGTTGCTTCGGCAATCCAATCTATAAGAGTTGTTGAGAAAAATATAAATTGCGCGGCACAAGTTTGCCTCATCTGTCCTTTTTCGGCGCATATTTTCACCTCTCTCCCTCTTCTCGTGGACCTGTTCGGTATGATGCGAGGCAACTGGCTAAGAGACCGGGGGCTCAAGTTCAAAAACAAATTTCCTTAGGTACATTCTATCATGAGTTCGGCGTCTTGGTGTTCGCTTTATATGCATCGGTTTCAACCTATATCTTGGGTCAATAGTTGGGTTGTCTGGCTCCTGTGCTTGCCCCTTTACGTTATGCTCGTTCGGCTAAAAGCGCAAAGGGAGCACCCCTGCAATTGTGCTTCCGAATAGTCTGGTTAAGCACCTCAGGGGAGAAAGCCAAAAATTGTTTATCATAGTGTGAGAGATCCGGTCTGTGAACCTGAGCTGGAAGTATTATACTTCAATACTCGTAAGCGGTTATTCCGTGTTATATGAGGAATTTTCCTTTTATGCAAACATTGTGATACCGGCTTTGGCCACGGATCGTCCAAACATCACAACACTTTGGTGGCTAATCGAACGCTTCCCGTAGTCCTTTTCGCGCCCCTATGGCTAAGTGAAAGAAATAAAGCACTATAGTCTGATTGCCTAGTCTACCACACTGTACCACCTTCCAGTTCCGATAATTCGGCTAAGGGACATAGTGCATTGGCATAGACACCCCATGTAGTATCTACATGGGGGTTGAAGCCGACGAATCGCATATTTCAGTATTAAACGGCCACATAGGAGTTATAAAGGAATGTGAAACCATACAGGAACAATAACTAATATCATCAAAAGTTTGGACAAGTCTTCGGACGTGCTACAGCTCATTCAAATAAATGATCGCCCGAACAACGGCACACTATCACCCGAGCACTCTCCATCACTCCATCAAAGTATATCTCGGGGCGTTTATGCTCCTTCCCAGGAGGCGGCGGGGCGGTGGCTACCTTCATCAGGTCTAGACCCGACCAGTGCACCTTCGCTCTTGCCAGTGCCATCCGGACTCCCTCGATGCAGGAGGAGCGCTTGACGATGTCGAGGCGGGGCAAAGCAGCAATCAACCTCTACACCAGGCCAAAGTAGCTACCTGGCAACGGCTTGCCGGTCCATAAGCGGATGCAGAGGTCCTTCATGGACGGCTCCGCCATCTGGTGCAGCTCCATTAGATGTTTCAGCTGCTCCACTAGAAGAGGAGGACGCTCGGGGGCTCCGAACTATGCATAGAACAGTTGAGCGTCATCTCCTTCTCCCGCCGAGGCGAACAACTGATTGGCATATGCCACGCTCTTCTGGAGATCGAAGGAGGCACCTAAGGATCACCACACCTAGGTAAATAATTTGAATTTGCTATCCCCGAATACGCACTTTACTGAGTATGGCTTACCATCTGTTATGTCTTTGGCTTGGCGCACTTGCTCATTGTAGAACCGTCTATCCACCCGCTCCTTCTGGAGTTCGGTTGTTAAAGTGAACAGTTTGGCCGAGCTCGCCTTATTCTTCTGCTCCAATGCCTTGCATTTTTCACTGGCATCCTTGAGCTCCTGCTGAACCTCCGCCACGCGAGCCTCATCCTTACCACTGGTGGCTCGCATGGCAGAAAGGGTGACATCTATTTCTTTAGCAACCGCCCTCTCAGCGGCCGCTTCGTCCTTCACGCATTGGAGCTCAGCCTTGAGCCTCTCCAGCTCTTCCGCCGAAGCTGCACGTACATCATACAATGTGAAAAGGCTGCATTGACAGTATTTGGACGATGGAGTTCAGACAAAGGTATTTGGATTCTGTTTTTGACATACCTTGGGCCTCGTCGAATCTTCGGTTAAGGGCCTCAACTTCGTCTTCGGAGCACTTAAGCTTCCGATTTAGCTCGTCTAGCTCGGTGCCATTTATTGCCGCCGCCGATGATGAAGGCTGCATCACACATATAGTTGATATATTACATGGGTTCTCAATTCCTGAATTATAGTCAATCTGATCATATGTTGAGTTATCCTAACATGTCGGATACTTAAAGTCTATCTAGTCCGATATCGGATATAGGAGTGACACCTAGGTGAGTTTCTTCCCCTCACCTAGGGCTTGGGGGCTACCATGTATATAACAGAAATAAATAAAAACTTTGCAAATAAGAACATCAGGTGACTTACTTGAAAACCTGATAGGAGACCCTTCAAGTCCTCCTTCAGTCCGTTGTCGACGGACTGAATGCTCTTCAACACCGAACCCATAAGGGTGCGGTGCTCTTCGGAAAGGGAGGAGCTTGATAGAGCCTCCTCCATCATCGGCCACCCAATGGTCTATGGAGCCTGTGATGATCGTATCTCCCAATCACCAACCGAAGTTTGAGATGTTGCCTCCGGAGGCGTGTTGCGCTCCAGAGAGGTCCTCGGTGGAGACTAGGCACCCGCTCGTCCAGTCTCCTCAATGACTGGGTGGGGTGTCGCTCCTCGGTCATCGATGGCCGAAGCGTTAGCCTCGGCCATGGTGTTGTCCTCCCCGCTGCCGATGTCCGTCTCCATAGCAGCATTCTGGGACGACACCTGCGCGGCGTCCCTCGTGGCATCCGAAGTGGTGGGATGCGAGGCATTCCCACTCTCTGCCAGTTCGGCAGGCGGGGTCTGCTCGTCCAATATCACGTCGGTGGGGATGATGCGCGGGGGGGCTGCAAAGCCAATAACCTGCATGTTAGCAAGCTCTAAATCTATTCGTAATGAATGGGAGGGTCTTCGGATCCTAACCTTTTTGAAGGGGCTTGAACCATAGGCTCCTTCGCGGAACCTCCTCGAGGTCTTCGGACACGGTGTTTGAGTCCGAACTATCATTGGTCAGAATCACTTGTGCCCGATGCGCCCTCTTCTAGATAGGAGGAGGGACCTTCTCCAGAGCGTCCAAAGACGCCACTCTCTTCCTGGCATGGGGGGAATTACCTTCCCACTCAACCTCGACCTCCTCTTCCTCCTCTTCCTCCTCCTCAGCCTCCTCCTGATTTGAGGAGGCGGGGGTATCCTTGGATGCGGCATCAGGCTCGTCCCTGATGTGGATGCCACCCTAACCCGGTTTCTTCTTCTTCTCTTTTTTTTGTGGGACCCTCGTAGGGCTTTACCATGAGCATTTTTTCTAACAGCCCGGTCCTCTCATCTTTGGGATGAGGCATCGGACTATTAATTTTGACGGCTTTCTTCAGCCATCTCTGCAAAGGCAGATCGGAAAAGGGATTATGAAACCTCCTTATGTAATAGAGCCGGCCAAGCTAGGATGAATCTTACCTCGGGTTCGGGCTTGGCGGTGTGCAGACGCTTGTCCTCATTCTCGGATGGCCAGCTCTTTTGTGATTTGAAGAGCGCCTTCCATAACTTCTCCCACGTAGTGCGGAAGAGATTCTAGACTATGGGCTCGGCGTCGAGCTGACGAGCCCACAAGGGAGTATCCCAGCACTGGAAAGGGAGGATGCGTCTTCGGAGCATCACCTGGACCACATCGGATAACTTGGTGCCCTCCTCGATCATGGAGCTGATGCGCTTCTGCAGGTCGCTCACCTCCTTGCTCGGTCCCCAGATGAGGCCCTTTTCGAGCCATGAAGCCTGTCTGGTGGGGGACCGGATCTGAATGTGGCACGGGGATGCTGACCTTCTTCTTGCACTTATGTGACATAGAACCACTCCTTCTGCCATCCTTTGATGGTGTCAATGAGGGTGCCCGGTGGCCACACGACGTGGGTGAGCTTGCCGATGACGGCCCCACCGCAATCTGCGTGTTTGCTACCGACACACTTGGGCTTGATGTTGAACACCTGAAGCCAAAGCCCGAAGTTTGGCTCGATGTGCAACAAGGCCTCGTAGATGAGGATGAACGCCGAGATGTGCATGATAGAGTTCGGCACGAGGTCATGGAAGTCGAGGCCGTAGAAGAACATCAACCCCCTAACAAAGGGGTGGAGAGGGAAGCTCAAACCCTAATGAGGTGGGGGATGAACACCGCCCTTTCGCCTGGCTTAGGGGTGGGGATCACTTGGCCCTCCTCCGACGCATGGTGAGGGATGTCGGCGAGGAGGTATCCAGCTTTCCTGAGGTCCTGGATGTCCTCATCGGTCACCATGGAGGCCTCCCACTTGCCGTTGCAATCGGAGCCCGTCATTCATGAACTCGGAGGTGGAAGGCGCAAGATTTGGATCTAGGCATCGGAGGCTCAAAGGAATGGGAGGCAGCCGAAGCATACGAGGAGCGTGAATGGCTATGTGGGTTTTCTTCCCTTTTATGAGGCTTATCATTTGAGCACCTATGTCGGGCCGCGAATCCATCCACTTCCCAAGACACGTGCATAGTTGCGCATGCATGATTAAACATATCCCGTGCGAAACAGAGCATGATCTACACGTTGATAGATCATGCTGATGAAACAGCCTCGAACCGCGCATCGACTTCCTGTAACTGGACTAGTGGTCGTGGTGGGATGTGAACTTTCGTCAGAGAGGTCATCAGGGAACATTATCTTTCCCTTTGATGTTTGGCCTTCAAAGCTAACCTATTTCAAAGTATTCGGACGCGCTGCAATTCGGAAGTTGTTTGTCATTGGAGGCCGAACTCTGTTCGTCGAAAGGAACTTACCTCGCAAGTCGAAGACTTTGTTCGTGAAGCAATTGAAGCTAAAGACCCTTGGCGTTGGAGGCAAGTTCGGGGGCTACTAATGGAGTCCTGGATTAAGGGGTCCTTGGGAAGCCGGCCTATTCTTATGGGCTGGACTATATGGGCTACTTACGAAACACAAGAATATTTGAAGGCCTAGTCTCCAAGATGGAAGCTTCATGAAGCACGGCTTGCACTCCACATTTGATGTAGAAAATAAGCATGTTTATCTCTTCGGCGCGTAACCGACCATGTGTAAACCCTGGGCATCCTTGGTGTCTATATAAGCCGGAGGGTTTTAGGGTATAGAGGGAGAATAACTCATCTAGGGTTAGGTATTCGATCTCGAGCTAGATCAACTCTGGAACCCCCATATCATCAAGACAACCAAGTATGACATAGGGTATTACCTCCATTGGAGGGCCCAAACCTGGGTAAATCTGTGTCCCCTTCGTCTCCTCTTACCATCGATTCTAGTCTCACAGTTCAGGACCCCCTACCCGAGATCCACCGGTTTTGGCACTGACACCGGGCACGGGGGGCAGGCCTCCGGTCGGTGGAGGCAGGACGACTGGGACACGGGACAGCGCCTTCCAGACCTGGATCACGTCTAGCATCGTCCTCCATGACCGGCTCGCTTTGCCGCTTGTCCTGGCATCCACCGCGGTGCCGGCTGCCGGCAGACGGTTGGCGACCATGAGGGCGCCGCCGCCTCCCCTGCCGGCCGGCTCAACGGGACAGACGCGGCAGCCGGTGCTTCTGCCTCCACGATGGGCACCTCCGGTGTTGCCTCCGGCGCCACCAGGGTCTCCGGCACGACAACCGCGGCTGGCTTGACGATGGGCGGCATCACCTCCAGCTCCGCCTGCCGAGCCGCCTTCGGGACTAGCTCGGGGGCTGCTCCTGTCAGTCGGGCCACTTCCGCCCCGGGCGAAGTCATGACCGTCTCCGTGGCCGGCCCTCGCGGTTCGCTCGATGGAGGCCTCGACATGCAAGTCGACTCCGCCACTGAATTCGACGCCCGCACGGGATCCGTAGGCCGCCTCCGCCTCCCGTCACTCGAGGCCCCCGAGCGCGAGGGTCCTGCCTTCGCCCCTGACTTTGAGACTTGCAGCTCCACGAGTCTCCTCTTCTCCTCACGTAGCGTGGCTGCATGCTCCAGAGCTAGCCGGCTGATGGGCTCCACTAGGCCGGCTGTCGACTCCACATCATGGAGCTTGATGGGATCCCTCGAGGATACAAACACTCGGACGCCTGTCGACACATGACTTACAAAGAGGAAAAAACACCCCAAGAATCTAAAAGCTCACCCGACGACAACGGGAAGGGACTGCTTGGCCCGCGCCAACGGCTTCGCTATGTCTGCTCGCACTCGTTTGCGAGCCAGCGATTGGGACGCCGGCTCCCCCTGAGACAGCCTCTTGTCCTGACGGGAGGTCCCAGCCACCGGGCTGCGTACCGGTGTAGGATCAAAAGTAGGTCTAGAGGGGGGTGATTATACTACTTGACCAAATAAAATCTAGTTTTGCCCAATTTTCATTCTTGGCAAATTTAGCATTCATAGTATGTCAAGTACACCCTACACATGCATGTCTAAGAGTATAGCAACGGAAAGTAAAGACATTGCACATGTAAGTAAAGAGAGCGTAGGAAAAGCAAACGCAATTGGTGACACGATGAGTTTTCCCTTGGTTCCGATAGGTGGCGCTATCATACATCCACGTTCATGGAGTCTTCAACCCATGAAGGTAACGGTCGCGAGAGTCGATGGAGGGCTCTACCCACGGAGGGTTCCATGAAGAAGCAACCTTTGACTATACCATGATGGCCTACGTCCACGGAGGACTAGCCTTACTCGGGGTAGATCTTCATGAAACAAGAAATCTCCTTTCCCTTACAAACTTCTTGGTTCACTCCACAACATGAAGTAGGAGGCTCCCAAGCGAAACCTAACCAATCTAGGAGGCACCACCCTCCAAAAGGTAATAGGCTTGGTAATGATGATGAACTCCTTGCTCTTGTGCTTCAAGATGATAGACTCCTCAACACACAATCACTCTGTCATAGATATGGCTTGGTAGAAGAGATGGGATTGGTGGAAAGCAACTTGGGGAGGCTAGAAATCAAGATCCATATGGTTGGAGTGGAAGATCTTGACCTCAACACAAGGGTAGGTGGTTCTCTCTTAGAAAATCTGATAGGATAAGTATGGAATGGTTCTCAGTGCTTCTCTGTCGAGTATGTGGTGGTGAAGGGGTATATATAGGCATCTCCAAAAATCCTACCGTTACACACAATAAGTCAGACTCGGTGGCACCGATGTGTTAATCTCGGTGGTACCAAAGTGACTAGAAGGTGGCAACTTTTGAATCTCGGTGAGACCGATATAGGAATCTCGGTAGCACCAATAAGGTGACCAACGGTCAGAATGCTCAATCCCGGTGACGCCAATTCGACAATCTTCGAGGGACTGAAACTGTGAACTTGCATAACAGAAAGTTGCTAGCCCAACTCAGTGGCACCGAATGCAGTATCGGCTGCACCGAAAGGCTAGGGTTTGGCTGAGTATGTTTAGGGTTTGGAATTGGTGGCACCGAATGTAGAATGTTGGTTGCATCAATTTTGAGTGTCTGCCTTTGGACAGACTTTGGTGGGAGAGTTTTTGGGTGTCTTTGGTGACTAGCACTTGTGCACGTATGAGCATTTTGTTCACCAACAAAACCTTAACCCCTTTTAATAGTATTGTCTTTCCTATGGACTCAAGGTGATTTCTCACAAATATAAAAGGTAGAGTCCTCTTGCTTGAAGCTTTGACAACCTATTTCTTGCATCTTGGGGTATTCCACAATCTTTTTTGCCAACCCATCATTGAACGTTTCCTGAAGCATACTTGATGGAAACATTAGTTCAATGACTTATATGTTGTTATGAATTACCAAAACCACTAAGGGAGCAAATGTGCTTTCAGCCAGCTGCTCCTCGCTCCGCCCGCATGGGCCCCGCTGAGCTGTGGGGGAGGCGCGTCTAGGATCCGGACATCATCATCATCATCGTCGTCGTTGTCGTCGTCATCGGTCCAATCTTTGATCATGGGTTCAGAGGGGAACTAACCAGCCACTCTGGACCTGCTGGCTTCCAGGTCACCCACCGTCTCGACCACCTCGGCCTCTCCCGAGGAGTCGATGCCCTCTTCGACGCCGCCTTCCAGTTAGAAATCATCGTAGTCGAACTCGGCGCGCTCCACCTCGAAAATATGGGGGTGGGGGTCCTCCGGCGTGTTCTGTCAAACGAAAAGTTGCGGTCAGCGCGGCATGTGAGCATGAAAGACGGCTATAAAGATACAAAGGGAAAGAAGAGTCACCTCAACAGGGCCTACCAGGGGCGCCGGATTGTGCCGGCTATATGGCTCCTTACCGAAGGCCCTAGTCCCTTGCGTCAGCTTGAAGCTTGTGATGGCATTCACCCGCGTCGCCACTCAAGTCGGCGTTAGCTCGATGGTGGACAACCGGTAGGGGTCCCGTCGGCCCAGACATGTCGCAAATCCGGTAAGGCCTCAGCTGCTGGGGCAGCACCTGGCACGCGATGAAGGTGGCCACCAGGTCGGAGGCAACCAGCCCCTCCTCGCTCCCCATAATCTTGAGTCGGCCTGCTCTGACACCACGGCCCCGGGGGGGCAGTCCCCAACCAGTTCGCTCTGGTGGATGGGACGTTGACCAACGCCGGCAGCGGGAGGTAATCCCGTCGTGGGTCGGCGTTCTTCACGTAGAAGAATGTCTGATTCCACCCCTTGATGGAGTCAATGAGGGTGATGTGGGGAAATTGTGGGCCATGGCAACACACCCCGCACCCCCGCAGGTGTACGGCTCATCGTTGTTCTTCAGGGCCTTGAGGTATATGAGTTTCTTGAAGAGCTCCATGAAAGGGAGCATCCCAAGATAACCCTCGCACAAGGTCACAAAGCTTGCGAGGTAGAGGATGGCGTTGGGGAAGAGGTGGTGCGATTGGAGATCGAAGGTGTCCATCAGAAGACAGAAGAAGTGGCACACCAGCAGGCCAAAGCCGCATGAGAAGTGTTAGCCAAAGACAACATGCTCCCCTTCCTGGGGCTCGGGGACCACCTTGCCGCCCGGCGTACAGGCGATCACGCGCTCCTCCGGCAGTAGTATGCGGGCGCGACAAAGCCACGCAATGTGGTTCCCCATGATGACGGAGCCAGCCCAACTATCCGAGGGACTGTCGACCATCGCGGTGGCGGGTCAGCGCGGGACGGCGAGTGGAGATGGCAAGAGGAAGAAGATGAAGGGGGCAAGAGGAGTGCAACTGCCTTTGCCCCTCGCCCTCCCCTTTTAAATAAGGGGGCAACGCCCGAGGGAGGTGGGGATTAACTGTGCCCACTCCCTTGGGAAATCCGCATAATCGTGGGCGCCTCTGGCCACGACTGCTGTGATCCAGTTGCAGAGGATCTCGGCCTACGGCACGAGGCCTACTGGGCTACGCCCATATCCTAGAGGGCTAGGCCCAGGGCGACGTCCCGTCTGCCCTCAGGTGTGGGCCCTACAGCATCATTGCGCCCCGCATGGCGCACCGTAGGCCGGCACGGGACCCGAAGTGGCGCAAATGGGACCCGAGGCGTGGCGGGTAACCTCTGGCTCAGCTGTTCGGTTCGGCTCCGTGCAAAAGCGGTGGGCCGCCTAAAGAAGCCGCCGACTCCCCCTCGTTAGAGAGATGCGGGCCCTCGTCAGCTTCAGGGACTACTTACGGGGTTTATTACCCCTGGTAGGCCAAAGCTAAGGTGTTCTCTCCCTGTTCAAGAAAATCCATGCCGCGGCTAGTCCACCGCCAGCTAGCGGGTTGGAGGATAGCCGACAGGCCCTCTGTCGGTTGGCTCGCGGCCAGCTGGTCGAGGAGTCGGCCGTCTGACCTACGACCAGCCTATGGCCGGCTACCTCCAGGTCGGCTCTTCCGCCGACCTTTGGGCGGACAAGCTCTCGTCCCTTCCTCTGCGCACAAGTACAGCGACGAGACAAGATGCCCACGACGGCCCCCGAGTGGCCACAGTGACTGCTGACACACGGGCGCACATGGCTATAGTCGAGCCGGTCGTACCGCTGACCTTGGCTGACCGCGACCGGGTGGGGAAACAGTGTCGGCATGCCTCCGCCCACTCCATTACCTGGTCCCACGTGGCTACAGTGTTGTCGGCCGTACCGGAGGCCTTAGCCGGCTGGCACAAGACCGCTCAAGGACCACCATTGTAACCTCATCCATCTATCAACCTAGACCAAGCAGGACTAGGGGTGTTACTTCCCACGAAGGGCCCCGAACCTGGGTACATTGTATATCCGCCACCTCTTGTGCCTAATCCCGCTCACGGAGCCCGTCGGCATCCTCCGGCCCCGACAACCTTCGATAAGCCTACGCATGGCATCTGTCGTGAGAAAACGACGACACCCCCGCATCGGATGGACATCTGACACCTTCATCAACACCATCAAGACTTAGCAAAAAGAGTGGTTCTATATCAATGCGCCAAGGAAGGAAGGCCGAGCAGCTCTGGCCGAATTCAGATATGGTCCCCCCACTAGATTGACCTCATGGCTCCGAAAGGGCCTCGACTAGGGATCGGATACGGAGGTGGACAACCTACAGAGGCGCATCGCCTCCATGATCAAAGGCGAGATTGAGCTGGCCAACATGGTCCAAATTCTGCTTTGGCGGTGTATCCTCCCCTGCCAGCGTCGGGACTCTCGCATGTGGGCTTATCAGCTTGATGATGAGCCTACTATCCTTCGGCTCTTCCATACCACTCGGGAGAAACTCTGGAAGGCGTTGTTCAAGACTCGAGGGAACTAGCCAGCCAAGGAGGAGGATCGGGGTCTACATGCCGATAACCCTCCCTCTCAGGTATAGCATAGTTTTGTTTGATCGACTCTGTTTTCGAAAAGAAATTCTAAGCACTTTCCGATCACCCTTGCAGAAATGGTTGAGCAAGGCCACGGGCATTAACTGCCCGGCTCCACAGCCCGAAGATCCAAGGTCCAAACTGATGTCGGAGATGCTCGTCGTGGCACCTTACAAGGCGCTAGAGAAGAAAGAGAAGAAGAAGAAGAAGAAGAACAAGAAGAACAAGAAGAAGAAGAAGAAGAAGAAGAAGAACCAAGGAGGTCTTTGCATCAGGGACCTGCCAGACGTTGTGTCCGAGGAAACCCATGCTTCCTCTAATCAAGAGGAGGAGCATGAGGACGAGGGGGAAGGCGATTCCCCCTCAAAAGAAAGAGGGCGACATCACCGGATGCCATAGAGGAGGTACCTCCTCCTGCCCCGAAAAAGGCATGTCGACCGCAGTTGATTCTGCCCGACGACAGTTCGGTCTCAGACACCGAGTCCTAGGACTTTGAGAAGGTTCCTCAAAGGAACCTAAGGGTTAAACCCCTAGCTCGAAGGTAAGAATCCGAAGACCACCTGAACTATTAATGTCAAGTTTTAAATGTTACTAATATGTGGGCGCCTATTGATATGCAGCCCACCATGCGTTCTCCCCGCCTACCAAGTTTCAGACGGTGAGACACTACCCGCCAAGCTAGCGGAGAGCGGGACAGCGTCGCATCCCAATCCTCTGGGCGCCGCAAAGGATGCCGTGGAGGTGTCATCCCAGCAGGCTCCTTTGCAGTCGAACACTAGTCGTGGGGGCGATGACATCATGGTCGAGGATAACGCCTCGGCCACCGAAGACCGGGGGGAAAGATCCTCCCGGATACTAAGGAGACTGGACGAGGGGAAGTTCAGTCCCCTCCAAGGTCGTCTCCGGAGCACACAACGCCTCCAGAGGCACCGGTTCAATCCCCGGTTGGATATCGAGTTAACCGATCACCACCGGCACCAATGACCAGTTGGTGGTCGGTGATGGGGGAGGCTCTATCAAGCACCTCAATCTCCTAGGAACACTACATCCTTATGGGTGCGATTTTGCAGAGCATTCAGTCCGTTGATAGCGGACTGATGGAGGCCTTTAACGGTCTCCTATCGGGCTTCGAGGTGAGCCACGTAATGTTTCATTTCTAGAATATTAATTTGTTGTTCTTGTGCTATCGTTATATATATAGTATCCCCCGAGCCCTAGGTGAGTTTTAGAAAAACTCACCTAGGGGTCAATCACAAATAGTGTGTGGAATGTTCTAACAGCCCTTAAGAGGACCGAACATAGGGTCATGTTTATGAAAGTTCGGAGGTCTAAACCCATGTTAGCTGATAGGGGGTTTGTTATCTATAGGCTTCATCATTGACGATGGCTGCTAATGTTGCCGAGCTAGACGATTTAAATCAGAAGCTCAAGAGCTCCGAAGATGAGCCTGACACTCTGAATAAGATATTGGACAAGGCGCAAGCTAAGTCGGATTATAATATCCAAATTTTTCATCATTGTACCATCGACTTAGTATTTATATGTTTGATGCTTATGCAGTCTCGGCAAAAGAAATTGAGAAGGTCAAGGCCGAGCTGCGAAAGGCGAGGCAGGACGCCGGGGACGAGAGGGCAGCGGCCAAACAAGCGGCTGCCATGCTTTCCGCTCTGAAAGCCACCAGTGCCAAGCATGAGGCTGAGGTGGAGGAAATCCAGCAGGAGCTCAAAGATGTCGGACGGAAGTGCGAGGACCTTGAGCAGAAAGGCAAGGAGCAGGCTAGCGAACTATCCACTCTGAAATCCGATCTCCAAAAGGAGCGGGTGGATAGGCGTTTCTTTGAGGAACAAGTCTGCCAAGCAAAATTTATCACGGATGGTAAGCCGTATTTACTGCAGTGTGTCTTCGGGGATAGCAAGTTTGCATTGCTTACCCAGGTGTGGCGTTCCTCAGGCACCTGCTCGGACCTCCAGAAGAGCATAGCGGACGTGAACCAATTCTATGCTTTGCGGGGAGAAGGAGATGAAACTCGTCTATTCTGGGCGCAGTTTGAAGCCCCCAAGCGCTCTCCTCTCCTTATTGAGCAGCTGAAGCAGCTCATGGAGCTACATCGGATGGCGGAGCCGGCCATGAAGGATCTCTGTATCCGGCTATGGCCCAACCAGCCACTGTCGGGCAGCTACTTCGGCTTGGCGCATAAGCCGAGCGATGCCTCACCCTGGATCGATGCACTAAGGCGATCCTCCTGTATCAAGGGAGCTCGGATGGCCTTTGCAAAAGCCAAGGTGCACTGGCCGGGGCTTCATACGATGACGATATCCATGGCTCCTCCGCCTCCTGGAAAGGAGCATAGGTGCCTAGAGAGGTACTTATTCATAGTGACGGAGGGTGCTAGGGCAATAGAAAATCAGTGTTCCAAAGAAAAAATTTATGAGTAAATGTATTGTAATATGTTCGAAGACTTTTTAACGTTTTATGTTCATGATGCATGGTTTATCATGTTTTTAATGTTTTGTATTCCTTATAATCATGTGTGGCCGTTGAAACTGAAAGCTGCGAGTTGTCCGCTTTAGCCCCCATGTAGATGCTACGCGGGGTGTCTCTACCTACGCACTATAACCCTTAGCCGAGCTATGGGTAACCGAAGGCGGTGGAGTGCGGTGGACCAGGCAATCAGACCATAATGCTTTATTGCTTTCACTTAGCCATAGGGGCGGGAAAAAGGAATGCGGGGGGATGATGACTAGCCCCCGGTGATTTGTGATGTTCGGATGAACCGCGACTAAAGCTGATATCACATGGTTTGTGCGAATAACAAACCCCTCGTATGCCACGGAATAACCTCTGACGAGGTCTTTAGTATAACACTTAAGCTGGGATTCACAGACCGGTTCTCGCATACTATGTTAGTCATTTTTCGGCTTTCTCCCTTGAGGTGCTTAACCAGGCTAGCTGGAAACATAATTGCAGAGGTTCTCCCTTTGCCCTTTTAGCCGAATGAGCAGAACATAAAGGGGCAAGCACAGGAGCCGGGCAACCCAACTATTGACCCAAGACATAGTTTGGAACCAATGCATATAAAGCGAATTCCAATACACCAAATGCATAATCAATTGTGCATAAGGCGATTTTTTTAAAACTCGAGCCCCTAGTCTATTAGTCGGTTGCATCGTAATGTACCGAACAGTTTCGCAAGAAGAGGGAGAAAAATAGAATATGTGCTGAAAAGGACAACAAGACAACCATGTATAATGATGTTACATTTGTCTCAACAACTCTTATTGCTCAAATTGCCAAGGCAACTGTTTCCAGATATTTCAAATATAAATTTTACAGGAGTGGTTGTACCAGGGGTCTTCGATGGGTGATCTGACGTCCTTGATGTGCCCTATCGCTTGTCTGCTCCTGCACCTCCTAGGGAGTTGTGTACCTCAATGGGTGGCACTGTTCGGCGAACGGATCTTGTAAACAAAATCTTGCGAGGTCGCCGAAGTGTGGATGAGCTTTACACCTTTAGCAGGACCTTGATGGTAACTGAAGTGTGTCCGAAGACATTTGATGGTAGTAGTTCGATCCAGTTGAACACTTACCCGTTTTCCCCACCAACGCCCATGGAATTTTGATTGCGAAGTTGTGCCTCCTTGGCACGTGCTTTGCTGGTCCTAGGGTTGTGCGATGGGGGCAAGTACCTATTTACATGGATAGGAAGGTTCTGAGAGTTTGGGCTAAAATTGAGCTTGCTTCCCAACCTTACGTGCCTTAATAGCAGGTGTCAGTGTTTGTCAATCATCATTGTAATGGAATTCGGCCGCTAGGGCCAACGCATGTTGCTCGGTTTGGAGGGAGCGCTCTGTGTTGCCGTTGATAGTAATGACCCCCTTGGGGTTGGGCATCTTGAGCTTGAGGTATGCGTAGTGTGGGACGGCGTTAAAGCGAGTGAATGTTGTATGGCCTAGCAGGGCGTGCTAGCCGCTGCGAAAAGGTACAATGTCGAAGATCAAGTCTTCGCTTCGAAAATTATCGGGCATACCGTATACTACTTCCAGGCTTACAGAGCCAGTGCACCGGACTTTGACGCCTGGAATCACTCCTTTAAAGGTAGTGTTGTTGGGTTTGACCCTTGATGGATCTAAACCCATCTTTTTCATCGTGTTTGAGTGAATAATATTGAGGCTACTTCCTCCATCCATTAGGACTTAGTGAGCTGATACCCGTCTATGATGGGGTCTAGGACGAGGGCTGCTAAACCCCCATGAAGGGTACTAGTCGGGTGGTCACATTGATCGAAAGTGATCGGGTACGCCGACCATAGGTTATACTTTGGGGCTACAGGCTCTACGATGTAGACCTCTTGAAGGGTGCGCTTCCTCTCCTTCTTGGGTATATGGGTGGCGTATATCATATTTACTGTGTTTCACCTCTGGAGGGAACTTCTTTTGTCCGCCACCGATCGGACCCCGAGGCTTATGCTTGTCCTTTCTGTGTGGGCTCTTGCTTTGATCCTTGGATGTGAGTTTACCGCCCTGTTTGAATACCCAATAGTTATGGTTGGTGTGGTTGGCGGGCTTATCTTGAGTGCCATGGATCTGGCAAGGCCTCTCCATGATTTTGTCCAGCGGGGTGGGTCTGTCACGATTGCTTTTAGGAGGCTTCTTCCGTTGCCCTGGTCGGGAATTGCGGGAGCCGGTGTTAACGGCCATGTCATCGGCATCACTGTTGTTGTGTCAGCACTTATTCTTGTTGTGCTCTGGTTTCCCATTTCCATCCCGAACTTCGGAGGTTCTTGAGTCTTCGAGGATATAGACCCGTCTTGCTAGCCAGTTATCCTCGCCCGCGCAGAAGCGAGTCATGAGTGATGTAAGGGCAGACATTGTCCTAGGTTTATCCTGGTCGACCTGGCGAGCCAACCATTCATCCTGAATATTGTGCCAAAAGGAGGCTATTGCCTCGGCGTCCGGGTAGTCAAGAATCTGGTTTTTCTTGGTCAAGAGCCGATTCCAGAATTGCCGCGCAGACTCTCCTAGCTTCTGGACGACGTTGCTCAGGTCGGAGGGAGTCGGGCAGCCGAACATAGGTGCCCTGGAAGTTAAATCGGAATGCATCCTCTAGATGTTCCCAGCACCCAATGGAGTTTTCAGAGAGGCTATTTAACCAGTGTCGAGCTGGCCCCTTCAATTTTAGGGGTAGATATTTGATGGCGTGGAGATCATCTCCTCGCGCCATGTGGATGTGGAGGAGGAAATCCTCAATCCATATGGTTGGGTCACTTTTCCCATCGTATTGCTCTATGTTCACGGGTTTAAACCACTCCGGGAACTGATGCTACAACACCTCGTCCGTGAAGCATAGTGGATGGGCAGTGCCTCTGACCCGAGCTATGTCGCACCGGTAATCGGCGTCTGTTCTAGCCTAGTTTCTTTCCCGACCTCTATTGTTGCGGTCGAGCCAAGGCATGTACCCTTCTCGTCTATCGGGTGAGTACCCTATGGATCCATAGATGGATCTCATATGACGTGCATTGTAGTCCAGGCAGTGTCGTAGGTCGAACCTGTCATCAGGCTCTATTGGCTCTTTTCCCGTCTTCGGGGTATGATCGGCCTATAACCAGTGTCGTCATCCGTCATGTCTCGTCCTCGAGCAGGGCAGTCTGGCTTGTTGTATGGGGTGTGTTTGGGAGATGGTGTATCAGTGAGCTCGTCATCAAATTGTGGCAGCAGCAATCTGCATGGATAGATCTTAGGTTGGTCCGATAGACTGGTATCGTATCCTTCCTCAGCTGAGAGGACTCTCGTCCATCGATCGTGGAGGTTGTCATGTTCGGCTTTAAGCTGCCATTCTTTTGCTTTCAGGCTGCGGGCCATGGCTATAAGTTGTTTCCTGAACAGTTCCTGATCTTCAAGATTATCGGGATGGCGAAGTCATCGGCTTCCCGTATGTCCTCCTCCTCGACAGGGGTAGGGGGTAATTGTCGTCCTTGGAAACGTTTAGGTCATCGGGGTTGCGCTGGTCTTCAGGCCTCTCCTGACCCTCTAACGAGTGTTCGGGGATATCAGGATCGTTGAGGTCTTCCGGGGTATCTCCATCCCTGGTGCCAATGATAGCTTTCCTTTGCTTTTTGCCTTTTGACCATTTATGCGGCTTCCGGCACCTTGATGGTGCTTCACTCGATCTGTCGCCATCGTTTTTAGGTGTGTGCTCGCCATTAGAGGCTTGAGTGTCCACCATGTAGATGTCGTACATGGAGGTGGCCGCCCATCTCCCATTGTTAATGGGGGTGGGAGCGCAATCCTCCTCATCCGTGTATCCTGCCTCCTCGGGGGCATAGTCCAACATGTCAGTTAAATATTTGACTATGGCTATCAAGTGGGTGGTGGGCGGGACAAAAAATTCATCATGACCCACCCTGAGACCAATCTGAGCAAGGATCGGGGTTGGGTCATTGCTAATCTTCATCAATGAGATCCGATCTAGGGCCTCGTTGAGTATCGAGAGCTCGATCGGGTCTACCTACTTGGAGCTTTCGGAGTTGACCTCCGTTGTGTCCGGCAAGGGGAGTGTTCGGAAAGAACAGGTATCAGGTCATCTTGCGCTATGGACGGATCCGGACTAAGAGTCAGGTCATCACCGGGGTAGATCCCGTGGGCGGGACCGAAGGAGGAATCCGACGTTAAAGCCTCACAGTCTTCGGGCGTGGCAAGTGAGACTGCGAGCCCGGTTAGTGAGAGATCGCCCCGAAAGTTTACTGAGAACTCTAGGTTCCCGAATCTGACCTCTTGGTCAAAGGCGAAGCTTCCGACCCATCCTAGATGTCCGGTCGGGTCAGCGTGCAGCACAATGTTGCCGAAAGCGAAGATCTGTCTGGGGACAAAAGTGTCCATGTTGCGAACTTCTTCATTGATGATGACGCGAGCCATCGATTCCTTTGGCGATCATAGCAGAACTCTCAATGAAAGCACCAATGTTGGTGTCAAAACCGGCGGATCTCGGGTATTGGGTCCCGAGCTGTGATACTAGGATCGATGTTAACAGAAGACAATGGAGACAATGTTTACCCAGGTTCAGGCCCTCCTATGGAGGTAATACCCTATGTCCCGCTTGATTGTATTGATGAGGTGTAGGTTACAGAGTTAATCTACCTCAAGATCGAATAGCTAAACCCTAGATGAGTTGTCCTCTCCTACAACCTAAAACCATCCGGCTTATATAGAAGCCGAGGGTACCTAGGGTTTACACATGGTCGGTTACACGTCGAAGGGATAAACATGCCTATTCACTACACCAAACATGGAGGATACACCATGATTCCGAAAGCTTCCTTCCTAGAGACAGGGCCTTCAATCAATCCAATGCTCGGTAAGCGGCCCATATAGTCTGGCCCATAAGAAACCAGTAGGCCACCTGAGGAGCCCTTATAGCAGGACTCCCTCACCCCTCCCCACCCCCACGTGCGCATCTAGCGAGGCTGCAAATGTTCCAGCCAGTGCTATTTCTGCCCTGGGGGGATCAACTTCCTATACGCACCCCCGAATTTCGGACACAAGCACATGCAAATTCAAATGTTTCATTTCTCGCTACCCAAAATACAACGCAAGTCGGCGATCATGCCACAGTTCGGCGTCGGTCATGCCACAAGTCGGCGTCCATCATGCCACAGTTTGGCGATCAAAACAAGTCAATAGGTAGGCATACAAAAAGGCGAGAGACATGCACATAGAACTCAAATGGCCAGCTTGTCATCTTCCGGAGGGCGGGAGAGGTCAGCGTAGGCGTCGGCTTCCGGAAGGGCGTGTTCGGTGGTAGCGACGAAGGCGCACTCGGTGGCAGCATGGGCGATGCGGCCGGTGCCATGATAACCCATCAGTATAGGGATCGTTTGTAGCCTTTTTCGATAAATAAGAGTGTCAAACCCAACGAGGAGCTAAAGGTAGAACAAATATTCCCTCAAGTTCTATCAACCACCAATACAACTTTACGCACGCTAATGCTTGCTTTACCTAGAACAAGTATCAAACTACTTTGCGGAAATAAAACTAGAAGTACTTTATGTCATGGTTTTGACACGACAAGATGTCCGGGTTAAAGGACTTAGGTGTGAGGCCATCGCAACTGTGTGGCAGCTTGAGAGGGGTTGGTCAGAATTGAGAGACGCAAATTTACCCAGGTTCAGCCCCTCCGATGGAGGTAAAAGCCTACGTTCTTCTTTGTGTTGTATTGATGATGAGGAAGATCTCTCGGTTACAATGGTGCTGTCTTGCTACCTCTAATCTCGAGAGCCTCTAATCTGTCTATCTCTAATGACTTGAACTTGCCAGCTTGTCCCTCTAGGGGCACCTTACCCCTCCTTATATAAGTGGAAGGGCTAGGTTTACATGTAGGGTCCTACTCGGAATAGGATTAGGACTAGTCTCTCTTCAGTCCTAATCCGGGTCTTGTTTCCTTTGTGAGGGAGTCTTTCCTTTTTCTCCTTGGGCCTGCTCTTGTGAGCCGCCCCTCTAGGCCCGCTCCAAGCCCGTGCACGAGCTTCCTTGCGCCGGCTTGCTTGCTGGGCCTTGGGCTTTGTTCCTTGTCTGACCCGCCTGCCGGGTCACCAATGAGTCGCCAAGTCCTGGCCGGGTCATACTCCCAGTCGCGTTTTACCGAGGTGTAATATCCCCGACATTAGCCCCCAGGTTAGCTTGAATTTATTCATGCTAAGCTCCTGAAATAAGAATAGCAAATATGTTAAGGGACCAACTTGTTCCACTGGCCATCTTAATGAAATGACGCCTTGTAAATCCGGGTTTCTTATTCTTATTAATGAGCCGTCTTCACAATCATCTTGTGGGTCCATATCCTTTGAAATAAAATATTGGTAATACAACACCCATATGTCGTTGAGTCGGCCTCCAATGCTCTTGGCGGGTCATCTCCACCGGGTCATAATCATTGATGATACCGGGTCATGATCGTTAGTTACGCCGGGTCAAAACAAATGGACTCCAATTGACTTGGTAAATATATTGGGATGAATATCCATCTAATGTAGAGTCGGTCTTTTAATGCTTCGGTTAAATAAAAATCAGTTGAGCCGGTCTCACTCACAATTTACACCTTGAAAACTCTCTTCAATTTTTTGATATATCCATATTACCTGTAGCCCCCACGCTCTAGGTTTATCCATGATGACTTGGCGCTTTGCAATAATATCTTTGATTGTGTAGCCCCGAAGTACCAAGTTGTCTTGCCTACAGCAACTTGGGACATGTAATTATCTTATACTTTATAAAGCTTCGGCTGGTATAGCCCCTAAGGGCAGGGATTTTTCGCTTGCAACAACCTGGGACTTTTGAACTTGGTGTTGAATGTTGAGAAATTTGGGTTGTCATCTAAGTTGTCAGATATATACTTGTATTTCACATGTGTAGACCTCAAGGGCCGCCTCATCAGTATGTGATGGGTCGTGTCTTCAATTTGGACCTTATAATCTGCTTGAACAACTGAATATTGTAGCCCCCAAATGCTGGGTTGCACGCTTGTGGCGACATGGGACTTTAGCAATTTTGATCTGAGTAGTGTAGCCCCCAAGTGCCGGATTGCACGCCTGCGGCAACTTGGGACTTATATCAACTCTCCTTTGAAAATAAAATCATCATATGATGTAGCCCCCAAGTGCCGGATCGCATGCCTGTAGAGACTCGAGACTGTGTGACAATAACCCATCATAATGCCCTTCAGAAGTTCTCTTGAACTGTTATTGATCTGATTTCAATGAATCCTTGACTGTGATTGTAATATAACCTGGAATGAATATCCTGGAATAATTCCTTTGTCTTTAAAATGAAATCCCTGCTCGTGGTTGCGATGCAACCCGGAAAATATATGTTTGAGAAATCCATGAGTGTTGTAGTATACTAGAGAGCACAGGTTGAAAAATACAATAGCCGGTCAATTAAATGACATGGCATTATATCTGATCTGGCGGCTCTTCAAGAATAGTCAATTCTCCAAGCTGGCTTGAAAAAAAACCAATCATTTAATACTGGTTATGATAAACCATGATGAAGATCCAGCCATGTTGGCTATTTGAGATTTGAATAATATAACCCGGTTTGAAAAACTCGGATACTGCAATGTAGACCAGGATATCCATGCATATATGATGCATGGTAAGATGATCCAGTGATGATGCAATGTATGATGCAATCCAAGTTGAGCTGATGAAGAAGAAATATGAGGTAAACCTCCTATCTTGCCTTTCCCTGTATCCTTATGTACTTATTTGTCTTATATTCTGCCCATGATATCTTTCATCACACTTAATGGCGACTCGGATTAGGAGATAAGACCTGGAAAAACAAGACAGAGTATGTTCTGCATTGTTGTGAGGGCTGCTTGAAAAAGCACAGCCCAGAGATGTTAAATATTTCATGACCTTGCTTTTTCTTTTTTGAAAAGTCATATGACGGCTCTCCTGGCATGAACTCGTTGTTTGAACTCTTAGCAGTACAGGGTCTCTATTGAGAGTGACAGTCAACTCCTTTGAGCGGCTCAGGGTCTCTAGGCAGGATTAACTGGTAAGAGCAACAACAAACTAGAGAGAGGTGCAACAGACGGCAGGTCATACCCTCAGGGCCCATAAGCTACTTCTCAGATGACATAAATCCGTCGTTTGAACCATAAATAGTGCAGGGTCTTTAAAAGAGTAACTGTTTAAGAGTATGAATGGGCCACATAGCGAAGAGTCTGTAGGAGATGAGTGAGTTTATCCTCACTTTCCGTAAGCAGTCCCTCACGTGACAAGATCCATCGGTTAAACCTTGACCAGTACAGGGTCTCTAGTGAGAGTGACTGTCAAATATTTTGAACAACTCAGGGTCTCTAGTTGAGATTAAGTAGCAAGAGTTTGGCGGGTCACCTAGTGGAGCAGCAGCAGCTTATAGGCAGGTTTAACTCCAACTTGCTTTGGCTGAAGAGCCGATCAAGAGGGTGTGTAAGCTAAACCCGGTGGGTTGCAAGCCCCCAAATGACCTTGTTGACGGAGTCAACTTTTGGGTATACAACCCGCCTTACGGTGGTTGAAGGGCCGATCAAGAGGGTGTGTAAGCTAAACCTGATGGGTTGGAAGCCCCCAAATGACCTTGTTGAAATATGAACATTGTTGCACCATCTTGTAAGCCGCCATCTTGTAAAAAGAAATAGCAAAAGCCCCCAAGTGACTTTATGATGATCCAATAAATCCGGGCACCCATGTTTGAACGGTGCATCACGGCAACTCATCCTCTTGGGCAACTTTTAATTCTTCCACCAATAATGTAGTAGCCCCTAGGATTGGGTTAACTTCCTTGCAATGACCCGGGGTTCTCGTTGAAAACGGCCAAATGTGTCGAGCCATGTGTGTAGCCCCAGAGTCTTAAGTCGACTTGAAGAGGCAGCTTGAGAGTCTCCACTAAAGGTTGAAGTTGACCGTGGCGGGTTATAGACGATCATGTATGAATTGTTTCAATAATCTGATTGATGGTTCGTCCCGGCTAGTTTGTTGAAGTTAACCAAACCGCAGTGGCTGCGACTTGTGCGCCTGTGTGTTAGGGCGGCTTGTATAGACAAACACTACACCGATATGCTGATGTAGATCAGACTGTGGGTGGCGTCCTGCGTGCATCCGTTGGGCGGCTCATATAGGCGAGTTCCGCACCGATATGTTGATGTAGATCAGACTGTGGGCGGCGTCTTGCATGCGTCTATTGGGAGGCTCATACAGGCGAGCACGACACCAGTATGCCAATGTAGATTGTACCGCAGGGGCGGTGACTCGCGCGTGCCCGCTCAGTAGTTTGTATGGATAGCTCTGGTGTGTTGATGTAGACATAGAAGTCAGTCACGACATTGTAAGCCGGTGCAGTCACGAGATACGGCTGTAGCGTTGTAAGCCGGTGCAGACGGCGAGTTGTCATGGCGTTGTTGGTGAAAACCATGCCATGGCTACGGTGGCTTCCCGCTGTGGGGACCCCGACTCATAAGTCGTGGTCACCGAATGCACGTGTACAGTGATCCCAGAGATCAATGCTCACTGAACACACAGAAGCTGGATAACGAGAGTCTTACATCCACATTTAACGTCTTACACAAATAATGACCATGATGGTCAAGTCTTACATAGATAGGGCCTCAAGGGACAAACACTTAAACTAGAACAAGCAGCGGAAATCTTGGTTGAAAGCGTGAACCCATGCCATCCGCCTTAACCTACAGGCATTCTGACTGGGAAGCGTCCTAGTTCGCATGTTCGTCTCCAACGAACTCTTCAACATACTCTTGTTCTTCCATGCCCGGCCAATTAAATAACCAGTGCCAAGTCAATGAGTACTTTGAATGTACTCGCAAGCAACCCATGTGTGGAACAAGGTAACAACGATGCATGGTATAGCACTAAGTATGTAAATTTGCGCAAAGCTAATGTTGTATGCAAATGACATGATCAAATAACTAGTAAGCATGCATCAACAACTAGCAGGTATCCATGTGAACAAATTGTAGATATCCTCACAAGTAGGGGTAGAACATCTCATGTTCTTTCATCATGCTAAGCCATCAGAATTAGTTTAATTCCCTCATTAAGTCATCGGACTCAGCTCATGTGACCTCTTTTCACCATCTCATCCGTACTCTCACCAAGTTTCACGAGAACATTTGGACATAGTCTAAGAAGGACCTCCAACTGTCCATGACCGCAGACGTGGCTATTCGAATAGTTTTACACTCTGTAGAGGTTGCAAACTTTACCCACAAAACTTGGGGAATTTCCGTGTCATCCATGACTCGCGGTATATAACATACCCGAGGTAAGCACCCGAACAATGCCTTTCCCCTAGCGATAGTAAACAAAGAGTCCACTCGATTGGTACCCATCCCTCACGATGTACATCACACGAGCCTCGCTCTAATCGTACCATCCATGAGGGGACCAACGGTGTGCCCAGTGCCTATGAAGACAGCGCATGATTGTACATACTGGTACGACCCCATATCGAGAGTGACCACGCCACTCCCGCCACTAGTAATGCGGGCTCCTTGCCAGTACCCACCAAGGTAATCAACAAAGCCCCGTCCCATAAGGGGTATCGTGGTTGCGCATGTAATGTTGGGACGGTCAGTAGACCTTAGAACTCTCCGTTTTCGAAAACACATACTCACTTGTTCGGGCACACCACTTCTTTCTCAAGTGGTCGCCCATCTCATCAATATCTCCCTTGGGCACTAGTGGCACCCGACGGGGTTTTCGAAAGTTCTTGAAATCATTTCTCTCTTTCCATCACTATGCATAGTCCCGAGCCCACTTGCGTAGCATCTACTAGCATCCTATTTATACCCACCCGCATAACCCTCATAAGGTGGTTGGGTCATGCACGATGCAAGTGTCAAAGGAAAAGTATCGGAGGCATCCCACGGAAAGGGGAACACCACATCACATGATCAATTATGATAAAAGTAAAGTGTTATATGACATGCAATTAAAATGGTTTCTCATCATGGTTAAAGGGCTGCTTGCCTGGCTCAACAAAGTCTCCGGGGTCTTTGAAGTCTTCGGGTCCAACTTCTTCATCAACCGCGCAATATATCGTCGAGAAATAAGGCGATAAAAATAAGCAACACATCAAAACAGAGCATACAAACTACTATCACAAATGTTAACCTACTCTGATAAATACTAAATATCATACTAAAAATATTTCCCTAGGGTTTGGTTGTTTAAAATATTTTGTAAATAAATTAACAAAGGCAAAAAGGTGCCTAAATATAGGTTTTAAAATAAAACAGTACTAAAAATATTTTCAAACATTTTTATAAATGGCACTATTAAATTCTATAGATTATTCTATAAATTTAGGTGCAAAAATAATTTGAATTAGATTTAATTTGGGCCCTATGGGATTTTTGCAAAATCCCACAGAAAAGGAAAAAAGAAAAAGGAGAGGAAATGGCCACTGGACCGGGGCCACGGTCGGCTAGAGGCTAGGCTGGCCCAGCTGGCCAGCCAGCCGGCCTCGCGCGTAGTTAGGTTCAAACCTGACGCGTGGGGCCCGGTCGCCTATGACACGAAACGGAAGAGAGAGCGCGCAAGAGGGAGGAAGAGAGGCCGACAGGTGGGTCCCACCTGTCAGGTCCTTCTCCCACCTTGAGACAGGAAGGGGAGATGCCCACCGGCGGCGGCACGGGGCACGAAGATGGCGGGCGATGGGGGGAATGGGCATTGAGGCCGGAGGTGGCCGGAGTCACCGGCGGCGAGCACCCATGGCGGAGGTGGCATCGGGAGGTGGTCGCCGGGGCCGATTCAGCCTGTAAAGGGGACGGAAAGGAGGGGGATTCGCATCAGAAGGGCGAGGAAGGACTAACAGGAGAGAAATGGGGGCCGGAGAGGCTTCGTACCCGGAGATCGATGGAGAGATGGACGCGGCGGCCCTCGAGTCGATCCCGAGCGCAGAGACGTCAGGGGCTCCTAGGGGGGCTTAGGTAGGTTGCTAGGGAGAGAAGAGGTGGACCAGAGGGGAGAGAGGGGTCCGGGGGGCCCTCTTATAGGCGGGGGCGAGTCCACCGAACGCTGGTGCGCCGGCGAGCTCGTGGCCGAGGCCAGAAGCTATGAGAGAGAGAACGAGCCAGGGGTGTTCCTGGGGTCGGTCTAGTCCAGAAGGAAGGAGGAGAGAGGGAGAGATGCCCGTGCGTGTGAGCTCCCCAGTTGGCTGAACCGGGCGGCACCGAGCACGCGTGTGGGAGGGCGGAGGAGAGAGGAGAGAGAGTGTCAGGACCGGTTTTCCAGGATATTAATTTCCCAACAAATGGTCCTTGTGCTCACCAACCACAGGATTACTGTTAGCTGGTGAGGCACATTCTTGATACAGAAATTCCAAGCAAAGTACAAAATCTAAAGTACAAGACCATTGCAGTCTATGAGTACAACAAAAGTTTCTAGCGGTTGGTGGCAGAAGCGGTTCAGGGTCATCAGCGTCTATGGGACTCCATTTCCCACAGGAACAGGTGACCTAGTCAACTCCTATCTTCGCGTGGCTGCAATCTTTGATGCCTAGGTTCCGGGGTTGTCGTCATAAAGCTTCTCTCCACATGCATAATCTGGCCAAGACAATAGCCAGGGACAAGCCAGTGAGTACTTTGAATGTACTCGCAAACATTATGAAAACAGGCAGAACATAGTAAGTGATAATCATGCACTGAAATATTCCACGATCACTTAGTCAGTCACAAAAAAAAATACGTGACCCACACAGGCAGGTCATTCATGTTAAACAGGAATAAGCAATTAGAGAATGAAAATAATACGATCGGGTGTCTAAAGAGACGCCTCGAAAGGATAAAAATATAAAGCATGCCTCAGTCGGGCGTCTGAGCGACGCCACATAAAGGGCTTATAAGGAAAATAAATAGCGAGCATGCCGCAGTCGGGCGTCTGAGCGACACAACATAAAGGGCTTATAAGGAAAACAAATAACAGGCATGCCACAGTTGGGCGTCTGAGAGACGCCACATAAAGGGCTTATAAGGAAAACTAAATAACAAGCATGCCACAGTCGAGCATCTGAGCGACGCCACATAAAGGGCTTATAAGGAAAACTAAATAACAAGCATGCCACAGTCGGGCGTCTGAGCGACGCCACATAAAGGGCTTATATAATAATCATAATGAGTATCCAGGAGGTAGAACCATCCGAGGGATACTCAATAATTCAAATAATATAAATGGTTAGTACACAATAATAATAATAACAATCATCATTTGTCACTCATCATGATTCATATTCCAGTTTTGAAGTTTTCCTCCGAAGACTGACACTAAGACCGACACTCGACCCATCCCAGACTATAGTCCTTAACTGTGGACACGGCTATTCGAATAGATGTTAACTCTGCAAAGGATGTACTCTTCACCCACGAGTAATGGATTCCTTTAGTCCACCGAGACTAATTCCTCTTACGGTCTTTGAATTGAAAACACACCTAACCTGCACACACCAGCTTAACTTACCGATGCCTGGAATCACCCACGGCACTCGTTAAGCAAAACTCTAAGTGGGGAGGCCACAACCTCGATTAGCATGGGATCAAATTTATATCGCGCGCTCTAAGGGGGTGCCCCCCTCTCGGCCCCAACCAGAAACACCCATGCCCCCAGACCAAGTGTCTTGCCTACCAGATGCATTTGGTATGTTCCACTGTGGCCTCTCTGTATGGTGTGTGCCAAGAAAGGGGTTGAAAAATTACTGAACCGTACCCTACCTATGATAGGGACAAGTGGTAGTACGAAACAAGTATGGGGGTTACTGGAACAAGACTCGATCTATGACCGACTCAGGAGGTTTATGTGTTCGCTTCATGATTAGCACAACAAGTATTTTTCACAACAATAGACAGAATCACCACTCATCATTCCCTTTTCATGCCTTACTGACCATTATTGCTCCAACGAGTTTTCAACACTAAGCCCGTGTCTACTCAGGACAGAGACTTCTCCCGTTTCCTTCCAGTAGGCATGAACATCAAACGAGGGTGACTACTTTCTGAAGCATATCAATTCCAACAGCAAGGAATTTTCATCATGCACTTGTAAATTAACATGATCACATTATCTCATGAAATAACACATACTTCATGTCCACTTGGGCTTGTAGCCACTTCAAAACAACACACAACAAATCTTATACCAGGGTTCAGAATGCTTGCCTTAAATATGTGAAGAGGTATGGTGCATCACAAAACTTTGGAAAGTTTTCTCCTCTCTCCAATTCCTATTTTGAAAATATTTGAATCAACACGCAATTCAAAAATAGTACAAAAAGTTGTCCGAAATATTTTTCAAATAAACCTGAAAATAAACTAGGTGAAATTTGAGAAGCAACAGAAAGAGAATCAAATCAATTGGGGTTTTATTTTAAAAGATATAGCTAGTCAAAGTTGGGTCAAATGTCTGTTTTCAAATAAATCAGAAAAAGGAAAACGGTTCTGGAAGAATACGCTTACTGCGAAGGGAAACGTACTCAGGGAAAAAGGCGCCATCACTTAAAACAGGCCAAGGGCGACCTTGTTGCTGATGTGCGAGGCCCGCTTGTTGGGTTCCTTCCTCCGCTCGCACGCTCTCTGGGCAGGGGCAGAGGGCCGCTCTGGCGATGACTACCGATGCTAGGGGGACACTGTTTCTGATGCTCGGCACACTGGTGTGCACATGGTAAAGAACCACAGCTCATGGCGGCGACGGGACCTGTTGGGGGGCTTGGGGTCGACTAGAGCATCATCAATGGCGGAGGGGAGCCTCGGTCATGAAGGGGCTTCTGCCCACGGGCCTTCTCAGGTGGAAATGGGGATGGGAACGGGCTTGAGGGTCTAGGTGGAGCCATTTGAGGGTACAAGGCAAAGGGAGAGGTCTTGGCTTGGTCGGAATCAACCGGAGGGCTACGACGGCCGAACTGACCAAAGAAGAGGAAGACGAGCCCCTCTAGTCATCTGGTGGTCTCGAGGTTCAACTGGGAATGACTAGAGGCGGCTTGAGTGTCCTAGAGCTCGGGAGGGGTCCTTATATAGGCGCCAAAGGTCGGTTCACTGGCTACCCGTGGATAAGCACGATGGCGATGACACTATTGCAGAATAGGGGAGGTGAGGGCTGACTTCCTGAGCTTGTAGAGGAAGGCGACGAGGTTGCGGATGAGCACGGCTAGCTGGGGAGTCTTGGGGCTCGCCAGGTGGCCCGTACAACATCGACCACCGCGGGCGATGATGGCGGCTAGCGCTTGGCTCGCCGAAGACACGGCTGATGTTGTGGTGCTCGTGAACGATGCATGGCAGGCCTTGGCACTATGCAGCGTGTGGCAGAGGATCAGGATGAGCTCGGGGCACTGTGTAGGGACGCGGCGGTTCGGGCGCAGCACGTGCAAAACGTGCGCTCTGGCTGCGCCCGGTGCATGCACGGTGATCGCTCATGTGACCTCTTGTCACCATCTCATCCGTACTTTCACCAAGTTTCATGAAAACATCCGGACATAGTCTAGGAAGTACCTCCAACTGTCCATGACCGCAGACACGGCTATTCGAATAGTTTTACACTCTGAAGAGGTTGCATACTTCACCCACAAAACTCGGGGAACTTCCATGTCATCCACGACTCGCGGTATATAACATACCCGAGGTAAGCACCCGAACAACGCCTTTCCCCTAGCGATACTAAACAAAGAGTCCACTCGATTGGTACCCAGCCCTCATGATGTACATCACATGAGCCTCGCTCTAATTGTACCATCCATGAGGGGACCAACGGTGTGCCCGGTGCCTGTGAAGACGGCGCATGATCGTACATACCGGTACGACCCTGTATCGAGAGTGACCACGCCACTCCCGTCCCTAGTAATGCAGGCTCCTTGCCAGTACCCACCAAGGTAATCAACAAAGCCCCGTCCCATAAGGGGTATCGTGGTTGTGCATGTAATGTTGGGACGGTCAGCAGACCTTAGAACTCTCCATTTTCGAAAACACATACTCACTTGTTCCGGCACACCACTTCTTTCTAAAGTGGTCGCCCATCTCATCAATATCTCCCTCGGGCATTAGTGGCACCCGACGGGGGTTTCGAAAGTTCTTGAAATCATTTCTCCCTTTCCATCACTATGCATAGTCCCGATCCCACTTGTGTAGCATCTACTAGCGTCCTATCTATGCCCACCCGCATAACCCTCATAAGGTGGTAGGGTCATGCACGATGCAAGTGTCAAAAGGAAAAGTATCAGAGGCGTCCCACCGAAAGGGGAACACCACATCACACGATCAATTATGATGAAAGTAAAGTGCTATATGACATGCAATAAAAATGGTTTCTCATCATGGTCAAATGGCTACTTGCCTGGCTCAACAAAGTCTCTGGGGTCTTCGAAGTCTTCGGGTCCAACTTCTTGGTCAACCGCGCAATCCGTCGTCGCGAAATAAGGAGATAAAAATAAGCAACACACCAAAACAGAGCACACAAACTACTATCACAGATGTTAACCTACTCTCATAAATACTAAATGTCATACTAAAAATATTTCCCTAGGGTTTGGTTGTTAAAATATTTTGGAAATAAATTAACAGAGGCAAAAAAGTGCCTAAATATAGGTTTTAAAATAAAACAATACTAAAAATATTTTCAGAAATTTTTATAAATGGCACTATTAAATTCTATAGATTATTCTAAGAATTTAGGGGTAAAAATAATTGGAATTAGATTTAATTTGGGCCCTGTGGGATTTTTGCAAAATCCCACAGAAAGGAAAGAGAAAAAGGAGAGGAAATGGCCACTCGACTGGGGCCAGAGGCAGCTAGAGGCTGGGCCGGCCCAGCTGGCCAGCCAGCCGGCCTTGCGCATGGTCAGGTCCAAACCTGACGCGTGGGGCCCGGTCGCCAGTGACACGAGGGGGAAGAGAGAGAGCGCGCGGGGAGGGTGAAGAGAGGCCGACAGGTGGGCCCCACCTGTCGGGTCCTTCTCCCACCTCGGGACAGGAAGGGGAGATGCTCATCGGCGCCGGCACGGGGCACGGAGATGGCGGGCGATGGGGGGAACGGGCTTGGGATCGAGGCGCCGCTCTCCTGGAGGTGGAATGGAGGCCGGAGGTGGCCGGAGTCACCGACGGCGAGCACCCACGGTGGAGGTGGCTTCGAGAGGTGGTCGCCGGGGCCGATTCAGCCTACAAAGGGGACAGAAAGGAGGAGGATTCGCATCAGAAGGGCGAGGGAGGACTGACGGGAGAGAAATGGGGGCCGGAGAGGCTTCGTACCCGGAGATTAGCAGAGAGATGGCCGCGGCGGCCCTTAGGTCGATCCCGAGCGCAGAGACATCAGGGGCTCCTAGGGGGGCTCAGGGAGGTTGCTACGGAGAGAAGAGGGGGACCAGAGGGGAGAGAGGGGTCAGAGAGGCCCTCTTATAGGCGGGGCGAGTCCATCGAACGCTGGTGCGCCGGCGAGCTCGTGGCCGAGGCCAGAAGCTATGAGAGAGAGAGAGAGAATGAGCCAGGGGCATTCTTGGGGTCGGCCTAGGCAAGAAGGAAGGAGGAGAGAGGGAGATATGCCCGTGTGTGTGAGCTCCCCGGTTGGCAGAACCGGGCGGCACTGGGCACGCGTGTCAAAGGGCGGAGGAGAGAGAAGAGAGAGGGTGGGCCGACCGCTTGCCGTGTCACGGACGCCGAGGGCGTCTAGGGGGACATGTGGGGAGGCCCAAGGTGGTCGGGGCTGGCCATTGGATGGCGGCTACAATGCGGAGCGCATTGTAGCACGCTCTAGAGTGTGCGTATGGTCGGCATTGCTGCTGCCTGCGCGCTCTGGGGTGCCTACCTTGTCCACTAGCTCCTGAGGGCCTGGAGATGCTCTTTGGATGCCTTAGAGGCTAAGGAGATCTAGGGGAGAAAAAAAGGGTAGGGGAGGATACAAAAAGATGCTGCCAAGGTGAAGAATGGGGGTCTTACCCCACCTTACAGTGGTCTAATGACTTGGGATTTTTACAGGGGGTTCTTGGGCATTGCTTGAAGGTGTGGTGAAGTTTTGAGGCAAGGGTAAAAGAGAAAGGGGTGAAAAAGCTAGTTTTACAAAATCACCAGAAGGTGTTTGATGGAGTTTTGGACAAGAAGATGTTTCCACCTTACTGAGATATTTACTAGGGTCAAAGGCTAGGTAGAAATGAGGGGATTCACCAAGTTTGAGCTCAAGAGGAAAAATTTGACAATGGAGATTTGATGAACCCTAGAAATCGGCAGAATCAGATTTCTGTAGATCCATTGATGCTAGGCTTTCACCCTTGATGCACCACTTAGTTTATCATCACTATTTGGCTATTATAGCATGCCCATAAAGTTCGAGACCAAGGGGAGACACTTCACAATGTAAAGTTCGAGACCAAGGGGAGACACTTCACAATGTAAAGTTGCTCAAATTTAATTCTGGACAGGAATGGTTTTGGGATGGTTTGATGAACCAAATCAACTTGGATTGATATGAAACTTAGCAAGATCATCACCTATGATAGTTTTGACTTGCTGGAATTTTCCTATAATTTATTGATAATATTTCTTATAGAAATATTTCAAAAGTTTGAACTGAACAGAAAGGGTTTTGAGGGGTTTTGTCCATGATTTGTTCATGCCCTTGTGTTGAAACTCATCTATATGGGAAATATATGTCCACTAAGTTTCTCTAAATTTTCTCAAATATTTTCAAAGCATTTAAATAATTTTTCCCTAGGAAAAACCACTTCTAGCCTTAAGAAAAAGCCGTTAGATAAATCGTGAAAATAATATTTGATGGTTTTGGGAAGTCATATATATAGTAGGTTTGAAATAAAGCTTTTGGGAAGGAAGGGTCCACCTAATTTGAGGACTTGCAGTGCAAACCTCATTTCAGGGGGTTTTGAAAAGCTAATTTGAATAAGTCATTGTTTGTTAAAACATTATTTGATAAAAATAGTTTTGGGCACTATTCACATGGCATGATCATTGGGCAAGGGGTTTGGGACATGTAAGATGAATATGAAGTGAAATAGAACCTAGTAGTGCCATAAAACACAATCAACAAGCAAGCAAACAACATAGCAAGCAAGCACAAGCACATATAAAAAGATTTGGTTGGCTCCAAATTTTATAAACCCAAACATAACAATGTGCTACAAACACAGGGTGTGACAGTCGCACTCATTGGGCAGCTCATACTGGCGGGTGAGCGCGTGCGATACCGGCACGTTGATGTAGTCCGGGCCGCGAGGGCGGCGACTCACGCGCGTCCATTGAGCAACGCAACACGAACAAACACAAGTACAGAATTATGTTGGCGTGAGACCACCGTGGTATAATGTCACTTAAATAATTGTCCTACGTAAAAATATTTTTGACCGAAGTAATGTTCTCAAAGAAATTAATAGGTACTTGAAAACAGAAAGGGCAAATAGAACCTGATATTTTCTGTCGGATGAGCGTCAAACGCTGGTGCAGCCTCGGATGTCGTGGTTTGACTAGACTTTAGAGATGGTGGCTTGCGCACCTGTCCACCGGACAATATGATACGGGTGGATGTTGTCGCATGGAGGAACACTCTTCCTTAGTTGTTGTATAACAAACGTTGAGTAGTATTCTGGCTGTTATCTCCTTGGGCAACGAGCCATAAGTTTTAACCCATATAGCACCAATATATATCCAACTTTAAATCAACCATGTTTCCATCCACCGCAGATCTTTATCCATAGCTCAAAGGCATCCCTACCAGGCAAGGACCTCAATCTGGATATTTCTTTGGCGCACAGGGCGTCGAGTCGAGGGCGGCTCGGAGGCGGCGGCCCGCGTCAGCAGCTCAGCCATGGTGAAGGCGGGGCGAGACACACCAATGACCTGCGGGCGCGGCGCTAGAGACGCCCGCACTAGGGCTAGAAAACAGCAGGGGGCGCGAAGGTCGGCCAGCTTGACACGGAAGTAGCTGGGCGGGCGTGCTCGCGCAAGGCGGCCGGTGTGGCGGGTTGACCCACGGCCAAATGATGGCAGGCGTGGCCATAGCAGCACAACGCGGGGGCACCTGTAGGTGAGGTGGAGGCCGACTCGGCGGTGCTGGTGAGGAGGCTCAGGGCGAAGGCCCACGACCAGGCGGCGGAACCGAGGCCGGCCCGAGGTCGAACAGCCTCAGCGGCAGAGGCGGCGAAGCCATGGTGGCCGAGTCAGAGTCCGGGGCGAGGTGGAGTGGCAGGTCGGCTGCTCAGCAGATCCGGCCGGAAAGAAGGTGGGCCATGGCGGTTGTGGCAGGTGTTGTGGGGCGACTCCGCCCAAAGATGAGGTGGGGCGCGGTGTGGCACATCCGTGCGTGGGATACCACGGCGAGCCGAAGCAGGGGCTCGGCCGCCCGGCATGGTCGCTGGCGCCGAGCAACCGTTGCGGGGCACACGGAGGCAAGGCCATTGTGGTGACTCGAAGCAAGCGCAGCCATGGCGGCTCAGACGCAAAGCAGGAGAATGGAGCCAGCGGCCAGTGTGTGTGGACGGGTGCAGAGGCCGAGACGTGCTGGAGCCGCCGGGGCGCGGCAACGGCAGGATAGGCGAGGCCAGGCGTGAACGAACCATGGCAGAGGAGATTGAGTTCGGGTCGGCCTGATCATCTCCCTATATTTTTTTTCTTTTCCCTTTCCAAAGTTCAACTCCTCGGGCATAGCAATGAGACACCAAGTCTGATTAGTAGTACTACTAGTGGCTTGAGAATTCTTTGATTCCGGCTTTACGTCAGGAGAAATAGTTGTTGGATTTATTCTCGACGGAAACTATGATTGGGTCGATCCCGCTGCGCACTGTATACCATCTAAAATAAACAAATATCCTGAACTCTTGTCAGACTCATGACATGCGGCGGCGATGCAACAGTGGAATTGACCTCTTGCCAGATTCAGCGCATCGTCGAAAACAATTGTGGCCGGGAATTGATGACCGCCAACTTAATTCATAAAACAATGAGTTTCCCACTCTGTTCAAGGTTATCTTCCACCGGGTTAACCTACACGATTGTTTCATCCTAACTTTTTTCATCCAAACAATTACGAGCTTCTCGATCCCTAAACAAACCCCTCCAAGAACACAATACCATCGTGTGGGGCCCTACGATGGCCGTCAACTGTCGTGATTTTGACACGCAAGATGTCCAGATTAACGAACTTAAGTGTGAGGCCATCGCAACTATGTGGTGGCTTGAGAGGGCTTGATGGGAATTGAGAGACGCGAGTTTACCCAGGTTCAGCCCTCCGATGGAGGTAAAAACCTACGTTCTACTTTGTGTTGTATTGATGATGACGAAGATCTCTCGGTTACAAGGATGTTGTCTTGCTACCTCTAATCTATCTATCTCTAATGACTTGAACTTGTCAACTTGTCTCTCTAGGGGCGCCTTACCCCTCCTTATATAAGTGGAAGGGCTAGGTTTAAATGTAGAGTCCTACTAGGAGTAGGATTAGGACTAGTCTCTCTTGAATCCTAATCCGGGTCTTGTTTCCTTTGTGAGGGAGACTTTCCTTTCTCTCCTCGGGCCTGCTCTTGTGAGCCGCCCCTCTAGGCCCGTCCACGAGCTGTCTTGCACCGGCTTGCTCACTGGGCCTTGGGCCTTGTCGCTTGTCTGGCCCGCCTGCCAGGTCACCAATGAGTTGCCAAGTCCTCGTGGGGTCATACTTCCGGCCGGGTTATACTGCGAGGCAATATCCTCGACACTTTGCAAGATAATAAACAATATGGAAATAAAAGTTAGCTGTTGTTTTAATAAAAGAACAATAAAAGTAAATAACTTAGTAGAAAGCTTTTTGTGTAACGCGAGAGAAAGATAGTCCATAGGCAATTGAATATGATACGATAGATACTTGTTATATGCAATGAGGGCGAGGCGTACGCTAACACACTTTCCGTACTTGGATCATATGCACTTATGATTGGAACTTGAGCAAGCATCCGCAACTACTAAAGATCATTAAGGTAAAACCCAACCATAGCCTTAAGTATCAAGTCCTCTTTACTCCCATATGCAACAACCCACCTACTCGGGTTTATGCTTCTGTCACTCAAGCAACCCACCATAGGCAAATCATGAACATATTGCACACCCTACAGTGGGGATCCCTCACATTTGCGCGACACGGAGGGCACCATAGGAAAGCACCATATCAACAGACAACTCACATCCATAACATCATACCACAATTAACCTGTGGGACAAAACAGATCTATTCAAACATCATAGGATAGCCAAATATCATAGGGAAATAATATATGGAGTTGAGCACCATGTTTAAGTAGAGATTACAGTAGCGAAGAGAGGTGTTACACCACTGCATACAAGGGAGAGACTGTTGGAAATATGCCCAGAGGCAATAAATAAAGTGTTTATTATTATATTTCCTTATTTATGATAATCGTTTATTATCCATGCTATAATTGTATTGATTGGAAACACATTGCATGTGTGGGTAAATACACAACACTGTGTCCCTAGTATGCCTCTAGTGAACTAGCTCGTTGATCAAAGATGGTCAAGGTTTCCTAGCCATTGGCATGTGATGTCATTTGATAACGGGATCACATCATTGGGAGAATGATGTGATGGACAAGACCCAAACTACAAACGTAGCGTATGATCGTGTCAGTTTATTGCTACTGTTTTCTGCATGTCAATGTATACGTTCCTATGACCATGAGATCATGCAACTCACGGATATCGGAGGAGTGCCTTGTGTGTATCAAATGTCGCAACGTAACTGGGTGACTATAAAGGTGCTCTACAGGTATCTCCGATGGTGTCTGTTGAGTTGGCATGGATCGAGACTGGGATTTGTTACTCCATATGACGAAGAGGTATCTCGAGGCCCACTCGGTAATGCAACATCACAATAAGCCTTGCAAGCAATGTGACTAATTGTTAGTTGCGGGATCTTGTATTACGGAACTAGTAAAGAGACTTGCCGGTAACGAGGTTGAACTAGGTATGGAGATACCGAATATCGAATCTCGGGCAAGTAACATACCGAAGAACAAAGGGAACGTTATACGGGATTAACTGAATCCTTGACATACAGGTTCGACCAATAAAGATCTTTGTAGAATATGTAGTAACCAATGTGGACATGCAGGTCCTGCCATTGGTTATTGGCCGGAGAGGTGTCTCGGTCATGTCTACATAGTTCTCGAACCCGCAGGGTCTGCACACTTAAGGTTCGGTGACGTTTCGGTAGTGTAGAGTTATGTATGGTGATGACTGAAGATTTTTAGGAGTCCCGGATGAGATCCCGGATGTCACGAGGAGCTCCGGAATGGTCCGGAGGTAAAGATTCATATATAGGAAGTCCCAGTTTGGTCGCTGGAAAAGTTTTGGGCTCATCGGTAGTGTACCGGGAGTGCCGGTAGTGTACCGGGAGGCCTCCGGGAGAGGTATTTCGACCCTAGAGGGTCCATGGGCTGTGGGAGAATAATAACCAGCCCTTAGTGGGCTGGTGGAACAGCCACAAAGGCCCATGGCGCCAGGAGGGGAAAATACCAAATGGGAAAAGGTGGAAAAGGCAAAAAGGGGCTATATAAGGAAGGAGTCCTAATCCTACTTGGAGTAGAAGGAGGAGGACTCCTCCCTCCTAGCCGGCCGAACCAGCTAGCCTTGGAGGCCAAGGCTGCCTCTCCTCCTATATATACTAGAGGGTTTCAAGGGTTTTGCACAAGTTCTTTCTTCCACGTGCAACCCTAACCTCCAGTGCATAGTTTCTCCTCTAGATTGTTTTCTGCGGTGCTTAGGCGAAGCCCTGCAGGAATAACTCCACCACCATCACCGGAGCGCCTTCACGCTTCCGGTGAACTCTCCCTCTGCTCTGCCTCCTCTTGCTGGATCAAGACGGTGGAGATCGTCATCAAGCTGCACGTGTGCTGAACGCGGAGGTGCCGTCCATTCAGTACTAGATCGGAAGGATCGTGATCAAGGCCACGGGACGTTCGTGATTGGATCGCGAGACGGATCGTGACGAGATCGCGGGAGGGTTCGTGATTGGTTCGCGGGACGGTTCGTGATTAGATCGCGGGACACTCTTCGATTTGGATCGCGAAGAAGTACGACTACACCAACCGCGTTTCTCAACGCTTCCCGCTTAGCGATCTACAAGGGTATGTAGATCCACTCTCCCTCTCGTAGATGCTCATCACCATGGATAGGTTTGCGTGTGTGTTGGAAATTTTTTGTTTCCCATGCGACGTTCCTCAACAGTGGCATCATGAGCTAGGTTGATGGTTCGATGAGATCTCGAGTAGAACACAAAAGGTTTGTGGGCGTTGATGCTTAGATTGCTTCCTCCCTTGGTCGTGTTTTGGTTCAGCGGTATTGTGGGATGAAGCGGCCCGGACCAACCTTACTCGTACGCTTACGAGAGACCGGTTCCCTCAACTGCACTTGTTGCAACATATGGCTAGCGGGTGTCAGTTTCTCCTACTTTAGTTGGATCGGATTCGACAAAGGCGGTCCTTGAGAAGGTTGAAAAGCAATTTATGTGTCACCGTTGTGGTTTATGCGTAGGTGAGAATCGTTCTTGCTAGATACCCGTAGCAGCCACGTAAAACTTGCAACAACAATTAGAGGACGTCTAACTTGTTTTTGCAGGGTATGTTGTGATGTGATATGGCCAATTACATGATGAGATATATGTGATGTATGAGATGATCATGTGATGTATAGAATTTCACGACTTGCATGTCGATGAGTATGGCAACCGGCAGGAGCCATAGGGTTGTCTTTAATTATTGTATGACCTGCGTGTCAATCATTAAGCGCTATGTAATGCTTTACTTTATCGCTACGGTAGCAATAGTAGTAGAAGCATGCAGGGCGTGACAACCCAGATGGCGACACATTGATGGAGATCAAGATGATGGAGATCATGGTGTCATGCCAGTGACAATGGAGATCATGCTGATGTTTTGAAGATGGAGATCTTAAACACAAGTTCATGGCCATATCATGTCACTTATGAATTGCATGAGATGTTAATCCTTTTATGCACCTTGTTTTGCTTAGTACGACGGTAGCATTATAAGGTGATCCCTCACTTAAATTTCAAGATAAATTGTGTTCTCCCCGAGTGTGCATCGTTGCAAAAGTTCGTCGTGTCGAGACACCACGTGATGATCGGGTGTGATGGACTCTACGTTCACATACAACGGGTGCAAGCCAGATTTGCATGTGCAGAACACTCGGGTTAAACTTGACAAGCCTATCATGTACAGACATGGCCTCGGAACACAAGAGACCGAAAGGTCGAACATGAGTCATATAGTAGATATGATCAACATAATGATGTTCACCATTGAAGCCACGTTAACTCACGTGATGATCGGACTTGAGTTAGTGAATTTGGATCATGTGACACTCAGATGACCTGAGGGATGTCAATTTCAGTGGGAGCTTTAGTAATTTGATTAACTAAACTCATTATCTTGAAAAATAGTCTAAGTAACCTTTGCATATTTATGTTGTAGATCAATGGCTCGCGCAGTAGCACCCCTGAATTTTAATGCGTTCCTAGAGAAAGCTTAGTTGAAAGATGATGGAAGTAACTTTGTTGATTGGGCCCGTAATCTGAGGATTATCCTCATGGCTTCCCAGAAACAATATGTCCTTGATGCACCGCTTGGTGACCAACCAGAAGACATGACCTCCGAAGACGTTAAGAACGCGTGGGAGGCTCGTGCTGGAGACTACTCAATAGTTTAGTGTGCAATATTGTATGGCTTAGAACCGGTACTTCAAAGACGTTTTGAACGTCATGGAGCATATGAGATGTTCCAAGAGTTAAAGTTTATTTTTTAGAAGAATGCCCGGGTCGAGAGGTATGAGACCTCCGATAAGTTCTATGCTTGCAAGATGGAGGAGAACGGGTCTATCAGTGAGCATATACTCAGAATGTCTAGGTATTCAAACCATCTAGCTGAGTTGGGAATTACCCTACCGCAAGAGGCGATCATTGACAGAGTTCTTCAATCACTACCACCTAGTTACAAGAGCTTTGTGATGAACTATAACATGCACGGGATGAACAAGTCTTCATCCGAGCTGTTTGCGATGCTAAAAGTCGCTGAGTCTGAAATCTAGAAAGAACATCAAGTGTTGATGGTCAATAAAACCACTAGTTTCAAGAAAAATGGCAAGGGCAAAGGCAAGAAGGGTAAAACCAAGAAGGATGGCAAAGCAGTTGCTACTCCTACAAAGAAGCCTAAGCATGGACCTAAGCCAGAAACTGAGTGCTTTCATTGCAAAGGAACTGGTCACTGGAAGCGGAACTGCCCCAAGTACCTAGCTGACAAGAAGGCGGCCAAAGACAAACAAGGTATATATGATATACATGTTATTGATGTGTACCTTACTAGTTCTCGTAGTAGTGCCTGGGTATTTGATACCGGTTCAGTTGCTCACATTTGCAACTCAAAGCAGGAACTACGGAATAAACGAAGACTGGCAAAGGACGAAGTGACGATGCGCATGGGAAATGGTTCCAAGGTTGATGTGATCGCCGTCGGCACGCTCTCTCTTCGATTACCATCAGAATTAGTCATGAACCTGAATAATTGTTATTTAGTGCCTGCGTTAAGCATGAACATTATATATGGATCTTGTTTATTGTGAGACAGTTACTCATTTAAATCAGAGAATAAAGATTGTTCTATTTATATGAGTGATATCTTTTATGGTCATGCACCCAATGTTAGGGGTTTATTCACCCGTAGCGATGCTTCAGTCTGTCAGAATCATGTTGGCAATAGTTCCTTATTTCGACTATGAAATTTGGTAGATGGATGTCAAAACGGCATTCCTCAACGGTTTCCTTGAGGAAGAGTTGTATATGATGCAACCCGAAGGTTTTGTCGATCCAGAGAATGCTGACAAAGTTTGCAAACTCCAGTGATCCATTTATGGACTGGTGCAAGCATCTCGAAGTTGGAATAAGCGCTTTGATGAAGTGATCAAAGCGTTTGGGTTTATACAAGTTTATGGAGAAGCTTGTATTTACAAGAAAGTGAGCGGGAGCTCTATAGCGTTTCTAGTGTTATATATGGATGACATATTGCTGATTGGAAACAATATAGAAATGCTAGAAAGCGTGAAGGAATATTTGAATAAGAGTTTTTCAATGAAGGACCTAGGAGAAGCTGCTTTCATATTAGGCATTAGGATCTATAGAGATAGATCGAGACGCTTAATAGCACTTTCACAGAGCACATACCTTGATAAAGTTTTGAAGAAGTTCAAAATGGAACAGTCCAAGAAAGGGTTCTTGCCTATGTTACAAGGTGTGAAGTTGAGTAAGACTCAATGCCCAGTGACTGCAGAAGATAAAGAAAAGATGAGTGTCATCCCCTATGCTTCAGCCATAGGCTCTATCATGTATGCAATGCTATGCACAAGACCCGATGTCAGCCTTGCCATAAGTATGGCCGGAAGGTTTCAAAGTGATCCTGGAGTGGAGCACTGGCAAGCGGTCAAGAATATCCTTAAGTACCTTAACAGGACTAATGAGATGTTTCTCATTTATGGAGGTGATGAAGAGCTCGTCGTAAATGGTTACGTCGATGCAAGCTTTGACACTGATCCGGACGACTCTAAGTCACAAACCGGATACGTATTTATTCTTAACGGGGGAGCGGTAAGCTGGTGCAGTTCCAAGCAGAGCGTGGTAGCTGATTCTACGTGCGAAGCGGAGTACATCGCAGCCTCGGAGGCAGTGAAGGAAGGTGTCTGGATGAAGCAGTTCATGACAGATCTTGGAGTAGTGCCTACTGCACTGAATCCAATAAACCTGTTCTATGACAACACTGGTGTCATTGCTCTAGCCAAGGAACCAAGGTTTCAAAAGAGGACCAGACACATAAAACGACACTTCAACTCCATCCGGTTCTACATCGAGGAGAAGGACATAAATATTAGCAAAGTGCACACAGATCTGAATGTTGCAGACCCATTGACAAAACCTCTTCCAAGGGCTAAACATGATCAACACCAGAACTGTATGGGTGTTCGATTCATTACCATGTAAATCACATAGTGATGTGAACTAGATTATTGACTCTAGTGCAAGAGGGAGACTGTTGGAAATATGCCCTAGAGGCAATAAATAAAGTGTTTATTATTATATTTCCTTGTTCATGATAATTGTTTATTATCCATGCTATAATTGTATTGATTGGAAACACATTGCATGTGTGGGTAAATAGACAACACTATGTCCCTAGTATGCCTCTAGTGAACTAGCTCGTTGATCAAAGATGGTCAAGGTTTCCTAGCCATTGGCATGTGATGTCATTTGATAACGGGATCACATCATTGGGAGAATGATGTGATGGACAAGACCCAAACTACAAACGTAGCGTATGATTGTGTCAGTTTATTGCTACTGTTTTCTGCATGTCAATGTATACGTTCCTATGATCATGAGATCATGCAACTCACGGATATCGGAGGAGTGCCTTGTGTGTATCAAACTTCGCAACGTAACTGGGTGACTATAAAGGTGCTCTACAGGTATCTCCAATGGTGTCTGTTGAGTTGGCATGGATCGAGACTGGGATTTGTTACTCCATATGACGGAGAGGTATCTCGGGGCCCACTCGGTAATGCAACATCACAATAAGCCTTGCAAGCAATGTGACTAATTGTTAGTTGCGGGATCTTGTATTACGGAACGAGTAAAGAGACTTGTCGGTAACGAGGTTGAACTAGGTATGGAGATACCGACGATCGAATCTCGGGCAAGTAACATACCGAAGAACAAAGGGAACGTTATACCGGATTAACTGAATCCTTGACATAGAGGTTCGACCGATAAAGATCTTCGTAGAATATGTAGGAACCAATGTGGACATCCAGGTCGCGCCATTGGTTATTGGCCGGAGAGGTGTCTCGGTCATGTCTACATAGTTCTCGAACCCGCAGGGTCTGCACACTTAAGGTTCGGTGACGTTTCGGTAGTGTAGAGTTATGTATGGTGGTGACCGAAGATTGTACGGAGTCCCGGATGAGATCCCGGACGTCACGAGGAGCTCCGGAATGGTCTGGAGGTAAAGATTCATATATAGGAAGTCCCAGTTTGGTCGCTGGAAAAGTTTCGGGCTCATCGGTAGTGTACCGGGAGTGCCGGTAATGTACCGGGAGGCCTCCGGGAGAGGTATTTCGACCCTAGAGGGTCCATGGGCTGTGGGAGAATAATAACCATCCCTTAGTGGGCTGGTGGAACAGCCACAAAGGCCCATGGCACCAGGAGGCAAAAATACCAAAAGGAAAAAGGTGGGAAAGGCAAAAAGGGGCTATATAAGGAAGGAGTCCTAATCCTACTTGGAGTAGAAGGAGGAGGACTCCTCCCTCCTAGCCGGCTGAACCAGCTAGCCTTGGAGGCCAAGGCTGCCTCTCCTCCTATATATACTAGAGGGTTTCAAGGGTTTTGCACAAGTTCTTTCTTCCACGTGCAATCCTAACCTCGAGTGCATAGTTTCTCCTCTAGATTGTTTCCTGCGGTGCTTAGGCAAAGCCCTGCAGGAGTAACTCCACCACCATCACCGGAGCACCGTCACGCTGCCGGTGAACTCTCCCTCCTCTCCGCCTCCTCTTTCTGGATCAAGACGGTGGAGATCGTCATCAAGCTGCACGTGTGCTGAACGCGGAGGTGTCGTCCGTTCGGTACTAGATCGGAAGGATCGTGATCAAGGCCACGGGACGTTCGTGATCGGATTGCGGGACGGATCATGACGAGATCGCAGGATGGTTCGTGATTGGTTTGCGGGATGGTTCGTGATTAGATCGCGAGACGCTCGGCGATTTGGATCGCGAAGAAGTACGACTACACCAACCGCGTTTCTCAACGCTTCCCGCTTAGCGATCTACAATGGTATGTAGATCCACTCTCCCTCTCGTAGATGCTCATCACCATGGATAGGTTTGCGTGTGCGTAGGAAATTTTTTGTTTCCCATGCAACGTTCCCCAACAAGTTGGTGTTGACGGAGGCAAGATTGTTGATGTAGATCGCCGTCATGATGATTGCCCCAGCGGTGTTCCCGCGCCGCCGGGAGAGAGGGCGAGAGATCCCCCTCCTTATTCTTCTTCTTCCTTCGCATCCCCCTAGATGGGACGAGAGTTCCCCCTCTGGTCCATGGCCTCCATGGAGGTGAAGGGGCTTGGATCTCCCTCTCTATTCTCTTTTGCTTTGCGTTCCGGTTTTTTGGCCGAAAGTCGTTTCTTATATTCCTGGAGATCCGTAACTCCAAAAACTAGCTTTATTTTGCCCGAAGGAGAGCTCCAACCGACATAAGAGGTGAGCATGGTCCACCAGGCCGTGTTTGGGCCCTGGCCCGCACTCTGGTGGACTGTGCCCGCTGTGGGGCTCCGTTTGCATTGATTCCACTTCTAAAAATACACAAATATTCCAAAAAAAATCCGTAAATTTTGATCGTGTTTGTACTTCATTTGATATGTATATTCGGCGAAACAAAAAACACACAAAATACAGGAACTGCCACTGGGCACTGGGATCAATAGGTTAGTCCAATAAATCATATAAATTGTTGCCAAAAGTATGTGAAAGTTGTATAATATTGGCATGAAACAATCCAAAATTATAGATACGACATAGACTTATCACGCCGGCATGAGGTTCAGGATGAGGTTGCGGTCTGCCAAGTACCGCGCCTTCACCTGCGGGTCCATGTCTGTCATGACACCTCCCAGGAGGAACGCGAGGTTGGTGTTGTGCTTCTTCGCGGCAACATTGATCCTGAGGAGGTTGAGCTTGGCATCCTGCTACGTCATCAGCGCCAACCACCTTGCCTCCGACTTCACCTCCCTCAGGGCAGAGTGGGTCTTTGCGTCAGCGATGAATTTCTCGATCAACGCCCATAGCCGTTCAACACCCGGTTGTCGGCGTTCTAGGGACAGGGGTACCTAGACTTCCTGCCTGCGGCCTAGGGAGTCTCCCACCTCGTCAGCCAGGCACGACCTGGCAAACCCACACTCAAGACAAGGCCCTTGCAAGGACCTGAACTCGCAAGGGAAGCACCATCGAGACCAGCAGGGACGGGCCTCCTCAAGCCCCCTCCGAAGCAACAGAGATCTCTATGCAACGCACAGCCTCACGAGGCCAACGATGACGCAAGGAAGGACAGGTGGGCGCCAGCGTGCCAGGCGGTACAGTTTCCCCTTTGGTGCAAAGGTAGCAAGGATGTACGCGGGTTCCCAAAGCACCGCCCAAAGGTTTCCATTCCAGTGCAATGATACCACGACCACGAGCCCTTTCAGATGGATGTGATCATCGAGCCCACCACTGCATCATCAATAGCCGCTTTGTAGGTGAAGATCACCTTTCGTCAGGATAGGGATGTACTCCTGTCCCCCTTCGAATTTGGCCGTTGTGGGATCCCTTCCCACCAAAATGATAAGGGAAGAGGACACGGGGCACTATAAATAGAGGCTAGGTTACACCGTAGAGTAAAGAGAAAACATAGAGGGAAAGAGAGAGACAACATAAGGGAGGCAACACTGCTAGAGCGCCCTCACGAGGCAAACCACCATTGTACTAGTTCATCCACCAACCTCCTCGTGAGGCAATCCACCAAAGCAGGCGTAGGGTATTATGCTTCGTAGCGGCCTTAACCTGGGTAAATCACCGTGTGCATCTTCTTCCTCGTCATCATGTGAGTTTGTCATGGTAACCATCAAGTTGTGATCTAGGCGGGGTCAGGCTGCTGGGGATATTCGCAGACGCCCCTGTGGTTGAACTTCTTGGGTTTATGGAGCCTGAAATCCGACATGTGGCACGCCGGGTAGGGGGGGTGTCGAAAGCTTCCTCAAGCCTCGCCTTTCCACCATCACCCCACTCCGATGGCCGGCGCCCAACAAGATTCCTTTGGCCATGATAGATCCGTCTTCACCAACCCTGCTACCGCCGCCGCCAAAGACCCGCGCCCAAGTGGTGTGGTGCTAGGCGGACAATATCAAGCCATCAGTGTTGTCTCCACTGCCATCGCTCCTCGCACCATCCAAACGCGTGGCAAACGGGCGGCGCCCTTAGCACCGAAGTCGCGTTGCACCTACGTGGGAGACCTCGACACGCACGATGCACTACTGATGGCAAGCCAGATGCTTAGCCATCGTCCGACACACGGGGGCTTTGATGCATGGGCCGATCACATCGTAGAGCCGGCCGCCGTCGCGCGGAGGGCCATGGCCCCTGGCTCTTCTTCGCGACCACAGGCGTCAGGCGCCAGGGGATCGCTTGCTGCACCTATCGCCTTGTCCGCCGACGGCGAGCACTCTCGGGCCCGGTCGAGCCCGAGCAGGGACCACTACACGTCGTGCTCCTTCTCCTCCGAATTTTGGTCACGGGTTTCCGGGCGCAGCCCGTCCCTGACCATGGAGCCCATGGAGGGATCAGCGGGGCGCCCCGCGCGTGCGCTGACGCGTGCCCTCGCGACCCTATGGATCGTCAACCGCATGCCTAACAAGGCAGGAGCACGCCATCCAGGGCAAGGAATAGGTAGCTCAGGCGTCCAGACAAGCAGGTAACCACGGCGGCGACGCGTCGGATCGTCATGGGAACAATCCACGTCAAGAAGCGTGGCCCACCCAACGGTGGTGGCAGAGGTAAGCAACTCCGGGCTGAGGCCCGTCGCAGGAGGGTCTTCTGGCAGCGTGCGCAAGGCTGCCTTCCGCCGCCACCTGGAGGGTCCATCCCCGGCATGCTGGTGAACGGCTTAGGAGGAGAACAGGGCCCTTAAGTGGAGCCCTACGTGCCGAGCTACGTCATACCTGCAGGTGGAGAGATGGAACAAGCGCCTACCCCAGACGCCAGCACCCCCTGGGGTAGGGGGAACCCAGGGCACCCTCCCTGAGCTGGGAGTGGGGGCTTCCCTTAGGGGAGTACCAGGCCCGGGTAACACCGAGTGGGGGGAGGGAGGGAGCGCACGTGCCTGCGGGACATGGTGCTAGCCGTCGCCCTCGCGACCAAGCAACTTCAAGCCGAGTCCTGAAGACTCGGGAGCAACAGGACTCCAGAAGCACAGGCCCCTCACGGCAGCTGGTGCGTCAATGAGGCCTCGGGAGGTTGGGCCCCACAAGGCCCTCAAGGTGTCGTACGAGCGGTGCCCCGACACTTTGCGAGGCGACTTCATCGACAAACACCTCTGTGACTATGCCGGGTGCATTGTGCTCATGTTTGGGCCATGGGAGCGCAATCCCGCGGCTACACGGGGAACAATGCATCCGGGTTAGGGTCATAGAGGTGCGCAACCGGGCAGAAATGCGCGGGTTGGCTCTATCGGAGTTGGGACCAACCGGGCCGTGCGCCTGGGGACTTGCCCAGCTATCTTCGGCCGTGGCACTCTCACATAATAATGAGTCGGTTCTATACGCCCGGAGCCCCCCAAGGACGCAGAGGGGTTCCATACCACACCCAAGCGGAAGCCCCATGCTCCACGCTGGCAGACAACACTACCCACCAATGGCTATGCCCACGCAACGTGGATGCCCTACACTCCGCGCTGGGGGAAGACAAAGACGAAGACTAGCCTAGGTGCCGGACGTGGCAGTTTCTTGCCTCTTTTTGGTGTTCAAGTTGCCACATTTTGAAATGAAGTTTGAGAATTTTTGGTGTTCATTTTGAAATGTTTTAAAAAGAAAAGGGGGCGTGGACTTTTCTCTCATCGTTCTCTCGTTTTGTCCAGTCTTGGAGTTTCTTTCTCTCAATCGGTGTGTCGCAAGGACCCGTGTGCTCTGGCCCTCCCCGAGGCACCTCGGAGCAAGGTAGCAAGGCCCTCGCCTCAGGGACTTCCACCTCTCGGTGGTCGAGCCCTGCTCGGGGGCTCTGACCGCATCACAATACCGCGACATTGAGCCTCAGGAGACCCAGGCACCTCCTGAGGCAGCTGGCAGAATGGAATGAGGGAGCCACTTGAGCGTCAAAGGGGGCTCCTGAGGAGTACGCCTTAGGAGCCTTACCGGTCACATAACCATTCGCCCTTTGATGTCGTCCTAGCGATCCGATCGACATCAGGGGTGTCGAGGCTTCGCCCCATAGTTGCGCCCTAGTGATCCAGACACCTCTTATGGGGGTTGAGGAATGTGCGGGACTGGTTCCGGTCGATGTAGAGCGCTACTTAAGCCTTAAAGGGGGAGTTCCTAGGCTGCACACCTGGGAAACTCTTCATTCTCGTGGCCTCGAGCCCCCTAGTCACGTCCAGGTGATCTGGACACCCTAGCGGGGGTCGTGGCCCACTCGTGATTGAATCCCGCAGACGCAGAGTACCGAAATGGCCCCAAATCGCTCCACAAACAAGGAAGGATCTCCCCGGGCGGAATCACAGACTATCTGAACAACCAGGCCGCACCTCGCGATGCACGAGGTTGTCACTGACCTACAAGCTAAGTACACTAGCGGGTCGAGCGAGAACTTTCTAATCTAATGACGACCCAAGAACGGGATAAGGGATGTACACACTAATTCTAGAATGCAGGTACCACGGGCCACCACGCGCGGCAACTGAGGCCCATGAGGCTTGGGGTGACAGGAGGAATGACGCGAAGCGAGCGACACTTCAATGACAAGCAACAAGGCCATGACCCGGGGGTGTTGGCCATGAGCTGTATCCCCCCACTCGGTGTTACCCGGGCCTGGTACTCCCCTAAGGGAAGCCCCCACTCCCAGCTCAGGGAGGGTGCCCTGGGTTCCCCCTACTCCAGGGGGTGCTGGCGTCTGGGGTAGGCGCTTGTTCCATCTCTCCACCTGCAGGTATGACGTAGCTCGGCACGTAGGGCTCCACTTAAGGGCCCTGTTCTCCTCCTAAGCCGTTCACCGGCATGCCGGGGATGGACCCTCCAGGTGGCGGCGGAAGGCAGCCTTGCGCACGCTGCCAGAAGACCCTCCTGCGACGGGCCTCAGCCCGGAGTTGCTTACCTCTGCCACCACCATTGGGTGGGCCACGCTTCTTGACGTGGATTGTTCCCATGACGATCCGACGCGCCGCCGCCTTGGTTACCTGCTTGTCTGGACGCCTGAGCTACCTATTCCCTGCCCTGGATGGCGTGCTCCTGCCTTGTTAGGCATGCGGTTGACGATCCATAGGGTCGCGAGGGCACGCATCAGCGCACGCGCGGGGCGCCCCGCTGATCCCTCCATGGGCTCCATGGTCAGGGACGGGCTGCGCCCGGAAACCCGTGACCAAAATTCGGAGGAGAAGGAGCACGACGTGTAGTGGTCCCTGCTGTCGGCCGGCATCACCAGGCCATATCGGTGACGGCGCAAGGTCCCATGCAAACAAATTAAGCCACGACAATCATGCAACCGGTGATTTAAGGAAAAGAAAGACGAAGACAAAGGTAATATGCAAAAGACTGATGCCTATAAGGGCCGAGTTTTTCTTAAAGCAATACAGGCACAAGGAAAAGAAGACATGGGAGGCCTAGATGGAGGAGTCGTTGTCGCCGTACAAGCCGCCGCCCGCCTCGGAGCCGGAGCCGCCCTCCCCGCCGGAGGCGGGCACCTATATGAAAAGTTCCACTAGGGCCTCAACGTGCGGGCACACCTCGTCCCTGAGGGGCCTCTGGAGCTCCTCGGGCACCCGCCCCCCGGCGCACCGGAGGTCGAACTTCGGGGAGTGGCGACGTAGGTTGGAGAAGACGAGCGTCAAGGCCATGTCTAGGAGGTCGCACACGTCGGCCTTGTTGTCCGCGTCCACGCGAGAGACGCCGGCCTCCAGCGTCTCCACCACCCTGCGAAAGAAGTCGGGGTAGCCCGGTCATCGTGCGCGCATGGCAGCGCAAGGGCTTATGATACGTCTCTAATGTATCTATAATTTTTGATTGTTCCATATTGTATTATCTGTTTTGGATGTTTTATATGCATTAATATGCTATTTTATATTATTTTTTGGACTAAACTATTAATCTGGAGCCTAGTACCAGTTTCTTTTTTCCTTGTTTTTGAGTATTGCAGATAAGGAATATTAAACGGAGTCCAAACAAAAAATCTTCGCGGTGATTTTTCTTGGACCAGAAGACATGTACCAGACTTGGAGTGCAAGGAAAGAGACGTGCCAGGAGGTCACAAGCCATGGGGCACGACCACCACCTCTGTACGCGCCTGGTAGGCTTGTGGGCCCCTGGCAGGTCTCCTAACCCTAATATTCGTCCTATAAATACCCAAATATTCCCCTAATACCAAAAAGAGCAACACAAATACTTTTCTGCCGCCAAAAGCCTCCGTCTTCGAGAGATCCAATCTTGGAGCCTTTTCCGGTAATCTGCCGGAGGGGGGTTCGATCACAGAGGGCATGTACATCAACTCCATTGCCCCTTCGATGATGCGTGAGCAGTCCACCACAGACCTACGGGTCCATAGCTAGTAGCTAGATGGCTTCTTCTCTCTCTTTATGCATCAATACCATGTTCTTCATGATATTCATGGAGATCTATCCGATGTAATACTCTTCTGCGGTGTGTTTGTCAAGATCTGATGAATTATGGGTTTCTGATCAGCTTATCTATGAAAAATAAAAGAGGCCAGCAAAGCCCAAATAAAAAAAGAGGCCTTAGATGCGCACCAAAATAAAAAAAATGAGAGAAAGAGAGAAGGGACAATGCTACTATCTTTTTTCCACACTTGTGCTTCAAAGTAGCACCATGATCTTCATGATAGAGAGTCTCCTATTTTGTCACTTTCATATACTAGTGGGAATGTTTCATTATATAACTTGGCTTGTATATTCCAATGATGGGCTTCCTCAAATTTCCCTAGGTCTTCATGAGCAAGCAAGTTGGATGCACACCCACTTAGTTTCCCTTTTGAGCTTACATACACTTATAGATCTAGTGCATCCGTTGCATGGCAATCCCTACTCACTCACATCGATACCTTTAATGGGCATCTCCAGCCCGTTGATACGCCTAGTTGATGTGAGACTATCTTCTCCTTTTCCTTCACAACCTCCACCATATTCTATTCCACCTACAGTGCTATATCCATGGCTCACTCTCATGTCTTGCATGAGAGTTGAAAAAGTTTGAAAAAAATAAAAGGTGTGAAACAATTGCTTGACTTGTCATCAGGGTTGTGCATGATATAAATATTTGTGTGGGGAAGATAGAGCATAGCCAGACCATATGATATTGTGGGGATAACTTTCTTTTGCCAATATATTTTGAAGATATACAATTGCTTTGCTAGTATGCTTGAAATATTATTGTTTTTATGTCAACATTAAGCTTTTGTTTTCAGTCTTATGGATACGAACATTCATGCTACAATAAAGAATATTACATGGATAAATATATTAGGTAGCATTCCACATCAAAAATTCTGTTTTTATAATTTACCTACTCGAGGACGAGCATGAATTAAGCTTGGGGATGCTTGATATGTCTCCAACGTATCTATAATTTTTTATTGTTCCGTGCTATTATATTATGTGTTTTGGATGTTTTATATGCTATTTTATATTATTTTTCGGACTAACCTATTAATCTAGAGCCTAGTGTCGGTTTCTGTTTTTTCCTTGTTTTTGAGTATTGCATAGAAGGAATATTAAATGGAGTCCAAACGGAATAAAATCTTTGCGATGATTTTTCTTGGACCAGAAGACATCTACCACGCTTGGAGTGCAAGGAAACGGACGTGCCGGGAGGTCACAAGCCAGGGGTGCAGCCACCACCCCTGGCTGCGCCTGGCAGGCTTATGGACCCCTGGCAGGTCTCCTAACTTCGTCCTATAAATACCCAAATATTCCACCAATACCAAAAAGAGCAACACAAATACTTTTCCACCACCAGAAGCCTCCGTTCCCGAGAGATCCAATCTTGGATCATTTTCCGGTAATCTGCCGAAGGGGGATTCGACCATGGAGGGCATCTACATCAACTCCATTACCCCTCCGATGATGCGTGAGTAGTCCACCATAGACCTACGGGTCCATAGCTAGTATCTAGATGACTTCTTCTCTATCTTTGTGCTTCAATACCATGTTCTTCATGATCTTTATGAAGATCTATCCGATGTAATACTCTTTTGCGGTGTGTTTCTCGAGATCCGATGAATTGTGGGTTTACGATCAACTTATCTGTGAATATTATTTGGTTCTTCTCTAGATACTTATATGCATGATTTCATATCTTTGTAAGTCTCTTCGAGTTATTTATTTGGTTTGGCCACCTAGATTGGTAATTCCTGCAATGGGAGAAATGCTTAGTTTTGGGTTCAATCTTGCGCTGTCCTCACCTAGTGAAAAAGTAGGCGTCGGGAGGCACATATTGTATTGTTTCCATCAAGGGTAACAAGATGGGGTTTCATATTATTGCTTGAGTTTATCCCTCTACATCATGTCATCTTACTTAATGCGTTACTCTGTTCTTTACGAACTTAATACTCTAGATGCGGGCAGGAGTCGGTCGATGTGTGGAGTAATAGTAGTAGATGCGGAATCGTTTTGGTCTACTTGACACGGACGTGATGCCTATATGCACAATCATTGCCTTGGATATTGTCATAATTGTTCACTTTTCTATCGTGTTATTTTCCTTCAAGAGAGAAGCCTCTAGTAAAACCTATGGCCCTGGGGTCAAATTTCCATATTATATTTTTAGATCTATAAACAAAAAAATACCAAAAATACCTTGCTGCAATTTATTTACTTTTGACTTTCTGCAATCTTTTACATCTATCTTTATCATATAAAATCCTTGCAAATAACTGTGAAGGGATTGACAACCCCATTATAGCGTTGGGTGCAAGAGTTTGATTGTTTGTGTAGGTGCATCCATTGGTGACTTACTTGTTCCTCCTACTGGATTCATACCTTGGTTCTCATCAACTAAGGGAAATACTTATCTACTTCGTTGCATCACCCTTTCCTATTCAAGGGAAAACCAACACAAGCTCAAGAGGTAGCAGCTTCCCCGACGAACCGGCTCACCGTGTCGGTCGCGCGGCGGGCAATGCCAAGGTACTACTTGGTATGCTGGGACTCCATCATCTTGGCATACGCCGCCTCGTCCTGGGAAGCCTGCATGGCGTTGGCTGCCTCCTTCACCTGGGCCTGGGGGACGCCAACTTCGCCCTAGCTTCCGCTTCACCCCTGAGGGCGGCTTGGAAGGCGGCCTCGGCGGTCGTCAGTCAGGCATGCAGCGTGCTGACCTCCTCCCGGAGTTCGCCGAGCCTGTGCTTCTTGGCCGCAGGCACTCTGGGAGGAGGAGATGGTTAGGATAGGTGCACCGAACAAGCTAGCAAAGAAGGAAGAAGGTGGGGGGCACTCACTCGTCGACCATGGCCCAGCGCTGGCGGGCCGGGGCCGACCCCGAAGGTCCTCCACCTCTGCCTCTGGAAGGGGACGAGGAGGCCGACGGTCCTGCACGCTTCCCCGTGACGACAACACTCCCTCCGGATGCCATGAGGAGAAGGAAGCAGAGAAGAGGAAGAGGGTTTTCTCTGGAGCCACGAGAGCAGATGGGCACTTCAAGATGGCAAGGCTCCCTGAGGGAGGGCGGATTCATAGGCGAGGCCGCGGCCGCGAGGCGTCGTGGGAGAGCAGGCGACGTGCGCCACTCGGGCACCGAAAGGCCGACTCGATCACCGCGCAACCCTGCTTCATGTCACCTCACTTGCAACCTTCGGGTCACATCTACGTGGCCCGAGAAGTGGAAGCCGAAGCGAGTAACAACATTCAAGGAAGGGTAATGATGGACGACACAACACACGACCGTCGCGTCATTTTGATTTGGGGCAGTTCCTAACGTCCTTGGGGAACGGAGGCGTCACCGCCCGGACAAACAACGCGTGTCGAGCCTGGCCCGCAGGCATGATGAGCCCGCGGCGCTCCGGGTCGTCCCCAACGGCTTCGCCCAAAAGCCATCTCATGCGCGCCTCGGGCCCGGGGTCTACTGTCGGCGTTCTAGGACCGGGGTACCCAGACCTACTTGCCTGTGGCCTAGGAGTGGCCCACCTCGTCAGCCATGCATGCCCTAGCGAGCCCACACTCGAGACAAGGCCCTCGCGAGGACCTGATCTCGCGAGGGAAGCACCATCAAGACCAGCAAGGATGGGCCTCCTCGGGCCCCCTTCGAAGCGGTAGAGATCTCTATGCAGCACACGGCCTCATGAGCCCAAGGGGGACGCAAGGAAGGACAGGCGGGCACCGGTGCGCCAGGCGGTACTGTTTCCCCTTTGGTGCAAAGGGAGCAAGGACGTACACAGGTTCCCAAAGCACCGCCCAATGGTTTCCATTCCGGTGCAACGAGACCACGACCACGAGCCCTGCAGGACGGATGTCATCGCCGAGCCCACCCCTGCATCATCAACAGCCGCTTTGTAGGCGAAGACTAGCTTTCAACAGGATAGGGATGTAGTCCATTCCCCCTTCAAATTTGGCCGTTGTGGGATGTCACAACCCTAGCAAGTTGTCCTAGGTTAGCATTGTGGTTGCATCATCTTCATCATCATTGCATTAACTTGAAATGGGGAGAAAGAAAAGAAACCCCAAGCACTTAATGAATTAAAGAAATTCAAGATAAATGAAATTTCAACAAATCCAAAATGCCCATCAAAAATGTTCCCTATGTCTGATAATTGAGGACATGGATATACCAGGGATCATTCTAATTATTTGAACAATTTAAATAATTAAAATTAATGACCTAAGCCTCTGAAATTGATAAATAAATCATTATCATTATTATTGTTTTGATAATAATCTGAAACTTTTATTACAAGTCTGAAATATTCAGACTTCTTTTTAGAAAATACTTGGATCTTTTTGAAAAGCTATTTGGACCTGCAAAGAAAATCAAACAAATGTTAGAAAATATAAAACAGAAAAAAGAGAGAGAGAGAAAGACTTACCTGTGGCCCAGCACTGTAGCAGGCCCGGCCCAGGACGAACCGTTGCCAGTCGTCGTCCTCCTCACGCCAGAAGCACGCCGGGCGCGTGGTCGCCGCGTGCCGGCCACCTCCTCCCTGCCTGGCTCCTTGCTGGAGGGCTGGGAGTGCGCCAGTGCGAAGCACCTCGCCGTCGTGCTCCCTCTCCTCTCTCCCTCCCGCGAGCTCTCTCCCTCTCTCGCGCATTCTCCCCCTCGGACCCGCCATGGCCGCACAGCTCCTCGCCGTCGTGCTGACGTTCTAGCCACCCCCCGAGCCCGTCTGAGCCCGCCAGAAGCTCTGCCGTGACCCCTTCTTCTCCCTAGCCAAGCTACGCCCTGCCGGAAGCCTCCTGTCGCCGTCGAGCCATCGTCTTCTTCCTCGGGTCGCCGGAGAAGGAACCGAAGCTTGCCGCCGTTCCAGGCCCTCCCCGAGCCAGCTGTCGACGCCCCTGCGACCGCTATGAGCTCCTGCTCCTTCTCCCCTCCTTTCCCCCTTCGATAGAGCTCTGCAACGCCGGATTTCCCCGAGCCCGAAAGCTCCCCGCCGCCGGCGAGGTCGTGGGCGCCGTTGTGGCGACCCAAGCTTGCTTCTGAGCACGTGGTCGTGCCTAGGAGGCTCCCAGGTAGCTTCTGGAGGCCTCAGCTGCCCCGTTCGAGCTCCGGCTCGACGAGCCCGTGCTCGCCCGAGCTTCGGCCGCCGCTGACCTCAACGTCGGCGCCGTTTCTGGCCACCCCAGCCTCGGGGGTGTGCCCAGATGGATGGGCGTGCGCGTGGGCGTCATTTTGAGCCCATCCGCCGGCCGTTTGGTCATCGGAGAGGGGATTCCGATCCCCTCCGCCGTGTATGGTGCCGCCGGCGGCTAAACGCCGGTGACCCTGGCCTGTTTGACCACGGGGTTTGACCCCGTGGGTCACAGACAGGTGGGCCCAGCCTCTGACTAATCACAGATTAGTAATAAGTTAATTAATTTAATTAATTAAGTTAATTAGTCACTGGCATGTGGGCCAAATCTGTTAATTAATCAGAATTTGTTTTAATTAGTTAATTAAGTTAACCAGACACTGACATGTGGACCCCACATGTTAGGTTTGACTCTGGCCCGGTCAGCTGACCAGCTGATGTCATCATGACATCATGCTGATACAATAAAACAATTCCTAGCTTAAAAATAATTCCAGAAATTATTTAAAACTTTGAAAAATCATATAAAATAATCTGTAAGTTAGATGAAAATAATTTATATAGGAAAATTGATCAGAAAAATCCAATGAATCCAATGGTGCTATTCTCATGCATGTTAGAGAAATCTAAATAGGTGAACATGGACATTTTCCATTAGGTTAATATATGGAATTTGAAAGAAGAACAACTTTGAACCTATATTCAAATCCATTTTGAATTGACATGATCACTAGTTACATTAGCTCACCCATGCATATTACTATGCCATGATCATGCATCATATTGTTGCATTTGCTTGTATTGAATGCTTTTATCTGCGTTGCGGTAGGCCCTAATCCGGAAGATACTACCCCGTATCCCGACGAAGGAGAGAACTCCTCCGCAACTCAGCAAGGCAAGCAACCCCATTGATCATTCCGATAACATCCCACTCTCTCGCTCCTGCTCTTGTTCATTGCATTAGGACGTTGTTCACATGTCAGTCATAAACGGTAGATGAACCTAATCTTCTGCATGACCCGATCTTGTCAAAGTAAATAGCTAAACCTTGCAACCTAGCATACCTGGTAGATACTTGTGCCATGATGTGCTTAGCTTACCTTCATGCCATGCTGCTATGCTTAGAGTTGTGTCAGGTCTGATTCATCTGGGTGATGAACCGGAGTGAAACTGTGTTGTTCTCATGTGATGAGCTCATGATGAATCCGTTTTGGTAAAAGGTAGCGATGAGAGGCTATGTAGGAGTACATAGCGGGTTGTCTCGTTGGGACCATTCTAGGAAATGAGTTCCGTGTTTATGATCCAAGATGAGATACTACCACACGTTGGGATACTTAATTGACCCTCTCGACTTATCATTCGCTTAGTCCTTGGTCCAGGTATTGCAAGTAGTTTCTGGTGTTTATAGCATGCTGGAGGCCCTGCGTAGCGCTGACCCTTGGGGTGGGTTACGACGCGGTAGGTAGTGGCACGGTGTACCAAGGGTCACCCGAATGGTGGGCTTGGGAACCCTGGGCACATCGTTTGGGACCGTAGCGGAAACTTCGGCCGGACTTCCGTGCAGGTTCAGTCTCAAATAGGCGGTAGCCTGGACTAGTGGTCTTATGTGATTGACGGTCGTGGCCGACTCCCTCGCTGGGCTTCCGCTTGAAGGATGCAGAGGTGCATGGTTTTATGAGCCCATAGCGATAAGTGGCGAGAGCGTGTGTGAAGAGGTACACCCCTGCAGGGTATGAAACTATTCGAATAGCCGTGTCCTCGGATATGGACTACTTGGAGAACTTATGCTGTTCATAGATAATCAAATGGATACTTCTAAAAATATCAAGACAAGTGTGAGTACCGTGGATGGCACTCTTCTGGAAGGGGAAGGTGAATCCATGGTAGTGTATTGTGTCGGAGATAGTGGACTCGTGTGCGATAACTAAAATTGTAACAAAGAGTTTAAAATTGAGTAGTGTAGGTTAGCCATGAGTCAAAGCTGGCATTCCTGCATGAACTCCACCACCCCCTTTATTGATACATGAGCATAAATAGACTAGGTCTGTTTAAAGACTTGCCGAGTACAATTGTACTCATCCTATTAATGTTGCAGAAGAGAACCAGGACCCATCAGGTGGGTTCTATCTAGACGTTGACGATGCCGAATAGCTGGTGTCCCAGCTACGACCCTGTGTCGTGTGGCGTGCTGTAGATAGTCAGGTCGTGTGCCTCTTTTCTATTTCGCCGTCTCTACTCAGACAGCTTAAGTTTCCGCTGGTTTGTATGACTTTGTTTGTATGGCTTGAGTGTCGGGTCATGTGACCCCTATCTGTAAGAACATATTATGCAAGGCTCGTCTGAGCCTCTTAAATAAAAGTCATGTTGTTGTATGGTTATGTTGTGATGCCATAGTTGTATCTATACATATCGGGCATGTCATGCGTACGTGTGACGTGCAACGGTATGTATGGGATCCGACACCTAGTCGTGTGCCTTTAGTAGTACTCTTCACGAGAAACTGCCTCTTTGTGCTTCCACCGAGCCATGGTAGCTTGCTACTGCTCTGGACACATTGATTGACCGGCACGTATCCTTCTTTGCTGCTGTGTCTGTCCCTTCGGGGAAATGTCTCGCAGTGTAATGGAGTCCATGTAGCTTGCTATGACTCGTCTACGTGCAGTGATGACATTCGTGTCTTGCGACGTAATTGAGTCCTTGTAGCTTGCTATGACTCGTCTACACACGCTTGAGGCCGACACCTGCACTGCTGGGTTATGTATGCCTGTTTCCGTACGGATGTGCCACTTGGGTTCTATGACTAGTCATGTCGGCCCGGGTTCTTTGTTGTGTGATTGCCAGCGACACGTTCACATACGTGAGCCGAAAGACGCAAACGGTCCCGGCCAAGGTAAGGCTGCAGCCATGGAGTACCTTGCGTGAGGCCGCAAAGTGATGTGGCTTGTTACAGTATGGAATCATATGACTTAGGATCGGGATCCCGACATGGGATCCCTTCCCTCCAAAACGATAAGGGAAGAGGACCTGGGGCACTATAAATAGAGGCTAGGTTATACTGTAGAGTAAAGAGAAAACACAAAGGGAAAGAGAGAGACAACAAAAGGGAGGCAACACCGCTAGAGCACCCTCACTAGGAAAACCACCATTGTACTAGTTCATCCACCAACCTCTCCGTGAGGTAATCCACCAAAGCAGGAGTAGGGTAATACGTTTCGCAGCGGCCCGAACCTGGGTAAATCATCATGCACATCTTCTTCCTCATCATCGTGCGAGTTTATTGTGGTAACCATCGAGTTGCGAGCTAGGCGGGGTGAGGCCATTGGGGATCTTCGCACACACCCCTGTGGTTGGACTTCTTGGGTTTGCGGAGCTCGAAATCCGACATTGGCATGTCATTCCTGACCTTCTTGTTCCTGTCTAGCCACCCTTTGACCGCCCCAGCAACAGGCCCATTCGGACTGTACACGTCGTCTTTGTTGACGAGTGCAAGCCGAACCTCGGCTCATTTCTCGCACGACTCGATCCTGGTGAACACATGGAGGAACTTGAAGTCAGTGTAGGTTTTCGCTGTCCTGGCGAAACAACTCAAACATCTGAACCATTTGTAGCAAGAACAAGTGTCGGTGAACACGACGAAGGATGGCGAAATTGGAGCATTTATGGATGTAGCTATTGTTCAACGTTCACGCCGCTCTCAGGGCGAGCCTGGACCTGTTCTTGGATCCCATGCCACTTGTTCCATGCCAGTTGGATGTTGTAGGATCGAAAGTAGATCTAGAGGGAGGGTGATTAGACTACTTGACCAAATAAAACTATGCTTTTTCCCAATTTTAATTCTTGGTAATTTTTAGCATTCATAGCATATCAAGTACACCCTACACATGCAAGTCTAAGAGTATAGCAGCGGAAAGTATCAACAAGCATGAGTAAAAGGATAGGGTAGGAAGACCAAACGCAATTGTAGACACGATAACTTTTCCCGTGGTTTCGATAGGTGGTGCTATCGTACATTCACGTTCATGGAGTCTTCAACCCACGGAGGGTAACGGTCGTGAGAGTCCATAGAGGTATCTACCCACACAGGGTTCTACGAAGAAGCAACCTTGACTATTCCATGACGGCCTACGTCCATGGAGGACTAGCCTTACTCGGGGTAGATCTTCATGAAGTAGGCGATCTCCTTGCCCTTACAAACTTCTTGGTTCACTCCACAATACGAAGTAGGAGCCTCCCAAGAGACACCTAACCAATCTAGGAGACACCACCCTCCAAAAGGTAATAGGCTCAGTAATGACGATGAACTCCTTGCTCTTGTGCTTCAAGATGATAGGCTCCTCAACACACAATCACTCTTTCACAGATTTGGCTTGGTAGAAGAGATGGGATTGGTGGAAGCAACTTGGGGAGGCTAGAAATCAAGATCCATATGGTTGGAGTGGAAGATCTTGACCTCAACACAAGGGTAGGTGGTTCTCTCTCAAAAAGCTGAGTAGGATAGGTATGAAATAGTTCTGAGTGCTTCTCTTGCGAGTGGGTGGTGGTGAAGGCGCATATATAGGAATCCCCGAAAATCCAACCGTTACACACAAAATGACGAACTCGGTGACACCAATGTGTTAATCTCGGTGGTACCGAAGTGACCAAAAGGTGGCAACTTTTGAATCTCGGTGAGACCGATATAGGAATCTTGTTTGCACCAACAAGGTGACCAACAGTCAGAAATGCCAAACTCGGTGATGCCGATTCAACATTCTCGGACGGACCGAAAGTGTGAACTTGTGTAATAGAAAGTTGGCAACCCAACTCGGTGGCACCAAAAGCAGTGTCGGTTCCATCGAAGTGGCTCGGGTTTGGATGAGTCTGTCTAGGGTTTAGAATCGGTGTCACCGGGATAGAAATGTTGGTTGCATCAATTTTGGATGTTTGGCTAGAGACAGACTTTGGTGGGAGAGCTTGTGGATGTTTTTGGTGACTATCACTTGTGCACGTATGAGCATTTTTTTCACCAACAAAACCTTACCCCCTTTTAATAGTATTGGCTTTCCTATGGACTCAAAGTGATTTCTCACAAATGTAAAATGTAGAGTCCTCTTGCTTGAAGCTTGGCCAACCTATTTCCTTGCATCTTGGGGTGATTCCACAATCCTTTTGCCATCCCTATCATTGAACTTTTCCTGAAATATACTTGGTGGAAACATTAGTTCAATGACTTATATGTTGTTATTAGTTACCAAAACTACCAAGGAAGGAAATGTGCTTTCAATCTCCCTATTTTTGGTAATTTATGACAACATATAGATCAAAGCTTCAACAAAGATATAATCAATGAATATAATCGTTGCTTTGAGAAGTATGTGATAAGCAAGAGCTCCCCCTAAATTTGTGCATTATTTTAAATTTGCGTTTGAATGCAAATGCACAATCAATTAGGTACATGGGTCACTTCTTACAAGTCACATACAACTTGGTGGTGTGCGAGAATAATTAGAATGAACATCATAGGACAACACAATCAACCAAAGATGAATGATCATCACATAAGCATTAAGATGATAGGAAATAGTAGCATCACACATTAAAGCGTATGATCAAACATCATCAAATGTGTATCACAGGAAACCAAAAGAGTATCACAGCAACCAAAATGTATCACAACAACGAAAAGCAATTGTTTTTGAAAATAAGCAACAAACACCAAACACTCTCTCACTCGAAGCCTAAAGATCTATATACACTTCTCCCCCTTTGGCAACAAGTTACCAAAAAGTTCAAAGGCATATATCTAAGCGTTCTTGGGGTGATCTCCTCATGTTGTTGATGAAGTCGAGAGAACAGCGTCGGCGAAGATCTCTGCAGGTGTCGTGGATGGAGCTGGAGTGGACACTGGAGGAACTGGAGCTGATGAAGCAGGAGCTATGCTGACAGTAGCATGAGGTGATGGAGAGGGCCTCAAGTCTGGTGCAGGCACTGTGGCTGTTTTAGCCTTAGTTGTGAACTGTGTGCTCAGACTGAGAGGTGATCAATGCTCATCATCATCATCATTATCATCAGAAGAAGTAGAAGAGACCCGAGGAATGTGCATTGAGTCAAATTCCTTCTGAAGCTCTATAACTATCTTAGACACCTTATCAACCTTATCACTAAGAGTCTTGATCCTTATATCAAAGATCCTTACAAGATTGTTCTGGTTGTCCAGAATCCCCTTAATATCCTTCTGCATGCCCTAAAGTGATGATATCAAAAGATCCATTTGCTCATCTTTGGATCTAGGGACTTGAGCACTAGCGGCTCGAACTGCCTCTGCCTCTGCTTGTGCTATAGCAGGTGTGGGATGATCTGGGTCCATCACCACAACATTAACATCAAGTTCTGGCTGTAGGGGAAACTATGGACGATCTAGAGCAAATATGTGCTTCTCCAACTGAGATTTGATAAGCATCTGGATGTAGGGTGCATAGCATCAAGAGCGATTTTGATCAGCAGCAACCCTCTTGATTGTCTCAACAATAAAATCCATGACTCTAATCCTGGTGTGTCTGTCTAGGTGGACCAACATGTTGATGGAGTAGCCACGGATCATCTTGTCATCTCCTGATTTGGGCATCAAGGTATGCCTCAGAATAGTGTTCATGGTATGGAGGCCTGCTTGCAGATAGTAGACGGATCCTAGCTTGTGAGATTGCACTTTGTCTGTGGGGATAGGAGTATACATATCCTTCATGGCATTGTGGCTCGCCTTGGATTCTGATTATACATCCAGATCACCATCCTGAACCTCTGGAACTCCTAGAAGTGCAGCCCACTCATCAACAGTGGATTCATACCTTGCTCCTTCAGTCATCCATACAATTCTACCATCTCTGTAGATATGTGCAGTGGAGTAGAATTGCATGATCATCTCATCGTTCCATGCAGTAAGCCCTCTGCCAATGAACTCATCCAGACCAATGCAGTGGAAATTATCTTGGACACTTGGAAAGCAGTCCTCATTCTCCTTAATGAATTTCTAATCAACATATCTCATATCACTAACAGCTGGTCTCTTGTCTAGCAGCACAGTCTCATAAAAGTCCCGTTGCTCTCTGGTGTAGAACCTATAGTCAACAACAGTTTTCTTCCTCTGGGCATATGGATCTATAGCTCTCCAAGCCCTCAATCCTGAGTCTTTCCTCTTCTTCATATCTTTAGCAACTAAGTGGCTGACATCATGTACTAGAAGATGTGGTCTGAGCTTCATAATGTTGTCAAGTCATCATCATCTTCAGCTCTGGAAGTAGTTCTTTTGTTCTTCTCAAAAGCTGCAATATCTCTGGATGTCCTCTTTGGCTTCTCAGCAGCAGCCTTCTTAGATGTAGGATTGGTGCTCTTGGATGTGCCAGTCTTTGGCATAGTATCAGCCATAAGTTTATTGGCCTTCTTCTTGGGAGGAGCCTTTGCAGCTGGCTCATCCTCCTCTTCCTCAGCAGCAGCACCAGCAGCGTCCTCTGGATCTTCATACATGGAGGTAGGCCTGCCAATCACATCAATAATCCTCTTTCTGGCTTTCTTCTCCCCTGCCTTCATAGGCAAAGACTTCCTTGGGGATCAATAGTCATTGTGTCCCTAGCACTCTCAGGTGCTCTCATAGCTTCAGAAGGTGCATATACTTTGCTAACCACCCTCCTGGGAGAGGTGGCTTCATTAGCAGATTTCTTAGCAGCCTTCTCTTGCTTCTTGGCAAGAATATCCTCAGGAATAAAGTCTGAATCTTCTTCATCAGAATTTAGCTTCTTCCTGGTCCTGGTGGCAGCCTTGGGCAACCCATGGGAGCTGGGGGTGCCTGGATCTATAAAAGAACTGGGCTCTAGGCTTGTGCCTGAACTCGTATCAACTCCCTGCTCTGCCAAATTCTAAATGTCCTCAACATCTGACATACTGACCCTATGAATAGAGTATAGAAGAGCAGAAGTAGATGAGTCATCACAAAAGGAGGCTGGTTTTTGAAAGTTTGAACAATAGATTCTCAAAGATTTTGCATTCTATCAAATGAATATCGGTACAGCCAAAGCAAACATTTCGGTGCCACCAAGACTGACTGTCTCTCTTAATAGAACCTTGGCACTCTTTTCGATGAGACTGCAAAGAAGTACTCGGTTCCACCGAGACCGTTCTCAGCAACGCAGAAAGACAAATTGGTGAGACCGATTTGTTTGCTTCGGATCCACCGAGATCCATCGGGCGGATGGAAAAACCCTAGAAAATCTAACATTCGCTAGACTATTGAAATTTTGAGTGGATAGGAGTGCGTGCAATGAGTGTCTTATAGATAAACGTAAACCCATTGTGCAAGAATCGGACGAGGAGCGCAAAGGAGGTTGAATCAGTACCCTAACTTGGCATGGATCTGCTATGGCAATGACGATGGAGAGGATTTCGTCAATGGTGGCGATTACTAGCAGCGGAGGAGCGTAGGGAGACAAGGGCGACGACTAGGGGTCTCGAAGGTGGCATCTTAGGGTTTTGAGGCACGATGCTTTGAGGGTGAAACTCAAAGCGTCGGGGTCCATAGTATATATACCCACCACTGTCGGTGACACCGATTCTAAGTTTTCGGTGTCACCGAGTGCCTCAACTGTCAGTTGACAGGGACACTCGGTGTAACCAGGAAATTGGAATCGGTGGTACCGAGATTGAAAAACCAGATCAACCCTAGGCATTCAGTGAGACCAAGATTTTGGTGTTGGTTCCACGGAGATGCACTTAGGAGGTTTTAATGGTCAGTCCTTGCCGATACGGAACTCCGAGTGCTCCACACACAGAGGGATCGAAAATCACTTGTTCAATTTTTGTGATGCAGCATGAATAGAGTATGAGGTGAGAAAGTGTAGATAGCTAAAGAAGTGGTCCTAGGCATTCTTGTATATCCAATTAGCAAAAGATAAATCAAAAGACAAATAGCAACAATTGGATATCCTCGAATGAGAAAATAAATGCAGACCAACATGCTCACACAATAAGATGTCAAATGAAATCATGGCAAACATGCACAAACACTCTAGCATCTATCAAGCACTTGGGCGATGACGAAGTCTCTATATATGAGTATTTGACTTAGGAGCCAAGTAAGAGTACTTGATCATAGGTCATACTCATCGTTTAAGCACAAGTGGGGTTACCACTTTTACATAAAGGATTTAATGTTGTCACATACTAAGAGAAGCTTTGACTCAAGTCTTAGAGTAAAGGTCCCCCTTGATGTTACATCCCCCCATAAGAGGGATAGAATAACCTTGGGTTTTGTCGATGAAGACTTCATGTTGGTGAGGTGGTGGTGGATGCTCAAAGTTGATGAAGGTCACCAAGAGTTGGGAGCTGTTTCCTTACTCTTCTCACCTACATGGGTTAGTCCCAACACACAAGAGACAAATACAAGGATATCTATGGACATGGAGTGCAAAGCATATGTGATGATGTCCATTGATTTTTTGAATACCTTGTCCCTTGCTTACCTTTGAGGGAATGTGTGACTCCTTGATCTATTGCATAGGGTTGATGTTGATTGCAAATAGATCTTGCCAATAATGAATGTGAGTGAATTTCATTGCCGGAGTCACCCCTCAAGAACTCTCCAGTTCTTCTTCTTGGGGACCCACGTCAAGTTGATGGGGATCCTTGGTGTTGAAGTAGCACTTGTAGAAGTTGAGCTTGTAGTAGCCTTGGGAACCCACTTCACCAAAGCTTGGGATTCATCTTCATAAGAGTCAAAGTCCTCTTGGAGCTTGTTCTTGCCCTTGAGCTTGGTGTCTTGAGCATGGAAGGTCATCTTGCAACTTTGTTCCCTTGGGAAGAGTATTTTCATACTTTTCCTTTTGAGGAACAAACTAGGGATTGGGGTATTGACTTTCTTCCCATTCAACTCCATTAGCATTGAAGTATCCAACACCACGATTCTTCCGGTATCCTCCATGCTTGCGTACAATCTCATCAAATTGTTTGTACCCTTCAGGACTCTTGTAGATACTTTTCTCTATAATTCCTTTCAATAAATCATTTTCTTGCTCAAGTGTAACTTGGCTAAGAGAATCATCATTAGTGGAATCAATAGAACAACTAGGAGCAACATCTTTGGATTTAGCATTTTTATTGTTGCTACTAGATGAAGAACCTTTTGTTGCCTTTGTTAATAGTTTGCTTAGATTTGACTTATGGCATGAATGTAGACAAGAGTAGTCGTTTGGAAAGATAAGATGAAGTCTTCTTTCGGAGATCGTCATTGATAGCTTTAAGAAATTCATGTTCTTGCTCCAAATTGAGCTTCTCGAAGTGTAGCTTCTAATGAGTTCTTACAAGATCTCTATGATCTTCAAGAGTAGATTAATGGGCTAACTTAAGAGTATTAAGTTCTTTAGTTAGTTCTTCTATTTTCATCTTATCATCGTCAATTGACCTATCTTGACTAGCATGAGAAATATCAAGTTCATTATGATCAACATCGCTAGTTTTATCACATAGCAAGTCATCATCGTAAAGCAAATCTTATTCATCACTATCGAAATCAAGATATTCAGGGTGTGATGCCTTGGGGCCTTTAGCCATGAAGCAACTTCCACTCCCTTCATTTGGTGAATCAAATAGATCATAGGAGTTGGTTGTTGCTAGAGCAATTCCGGAAACACCATCATCTTGACTATCGTTGGAGTTGGAGTGATAGCTTCTCTCGGAGTGGTTGTCGGAGTCGGAGCCGGAAACCCATTCACCAACATGAGCTTAAGGTTTCCTTATTGAGTAGCTCTTGGTGTACTTGTCCTTCTTCTCCGAGTCCCTACTTCTCCTAGAGGGTCTTCTGTCATAACTATCATCTCTACTCCTTCTCTCTCTTCGAGGTGATTCATCTCTTGAGCTTCGTCTTCTTGGTGACTCTTCTCTTTGTTTGTAGAGAGCCATGCACTAATTGGAGTAGTGTCTGGGCTTCCCACAATTGTAGCAATTTCCGTCATGGCTTGACGAACGCTTCTCTTCATGTCTAGAGTTGAAGCTATGATCTTTGCTTCTATTCATGTAGAACTTGTTGAATTTCTTGACCATGAGACTTATCGCTTCATTTGTAACAAGGTTGACGCTTGAGGTAGAGGGAGCATCACTTGTGGCTTTGTAAGAACCGCTAGACTTGTGGTGAAGATCTTCCTTGTATTTGAGTGTCATCTCATGAGCAATAATTCTACCAATCACTTCCGTTGGTTTGAGATCTTTGTAGTTGGGCATCATTTGGATCAATGTGCACACGGTGTCGTAGCTCTCATCCAAAGCTCGAAGTATCTTATTGATGATGAACTTGTCAGTCATTTCTTCGCTTCCTAATCCGATAATCTCACTGGTGATGAGAGCTGGCCTAGCGTACATTTCAGCGACTCCTTCACCATCCTTCATCTTGAACTTATCAAGCTGACCTTGAAGAACATCTAACTTGGATTCTCTCACGGACTCAGTTCCTTCGTGCATATCAACCAAAGTATCCCAAATCTCTTTTGCCTGTTAAAGATGGCTGATTTTATTGAATTCTTCGGGGCATAGGCAGTTGAAGATAATGTCACATGCTTGAGCATTGAGTTGCAACATCTTCAATTCTTCCGTGTTCACTTCTCGATCCGGTTCTCTTCCATCACCAAAGAATTCACCTTGCAAGCCAACAAGAACAACAGCCCAAACGGCAGGATTATGACCAAGAAAATGCATTTTCATTTTATGCTTCCAACTAGCTGAATTAGTGCCATCAAAGTACGGACCTCTATGGTGATCATTTCCCTCACTAAATGCCATACTTCTCCTAGGTTGTGAAACCAATGCAATGGAGACCAATGCTCTGATACAACTTGTAGGATCGAAAGTAGGTCTAGAGAGGGGGTGATTAGACTACTTGACCAAATAAAACTATGCTTTTCCCTATTTTAATTCTTGGCAATTTTTAGCATTCATAACATGTCAAGTACACCCTACACATGCAAGTCTAAGAGTATAATAGCGGAAAGTAACAACAAGCATCAGTAAAAGGATAGGGTAGGAAGATCAAACCCAATTTTAGACACGATGATTTTTCCCGTGGTTCCGATAGGTGGTGCTATCGTACATCCACGTTCATGGAGTCTTCAACCCACGGAGTGTAACGGTCGCGACAATACACGGAGGGTTCCACGAAGAAGCAACCTTGACTATACAATGACAGCCTACGTCCACGGAGGACTAGCCTTACTCGGGGTAGATCTTCACGAAGTAGGCGATCTCCTTGCCCTTACAAACTTCTTGGTTCACTCCAGAACACGAAGTAGGAGGCTTCCAAGCAACGCCTAACCAATCTAGGAGGCACCATCCTCCAAAAGGTAATAGGCTCGGTAGTGACGATGAACTCCTTGCTCTTGTGCTTCAAGATGATAGACTCCTCAACACACAATCACTCTCTCACAGATTTGGCTTGGTAGAAAAGATGGGATTGGTGGAAATCAACTTGGGGAGGCTAGAAATCAAGATACGTATGGTTTGAGTGGAAGATTTTCACCTCAACACAAGGGTAGGTGGTTCTCTCTCAGAAAACTGAGTAGGATAGGTATGGAATAGTTCTGAGTGCTTCTCTTGCGAGTGGGTGGTGGTGAAGGGGTATATATAGGCATCCACAAAAATCCAACCGTCACACACAAAATGACCAACTCGGTGACACCAATGTGTTAATCTCGATGGTACCGAAGTGGCCAAAAGGTGGCAACTTTTGAATCTTGGTGAGACCGATATAGGAATCTTGTTTGCACTGACAAGGTGACCAACGGTCAGAAATGCAAAACTCGGTGACGCCGATTCAACATTCTCGGACGGACCGAAAGTGTGAACTTGCATAATAGAAAGTTGGCAACCCAACTCGGTGGCACCAAAAGCAGTGTCGGCTCCATCGAAGTGGCTAGCGTTTGGATGAGTCTGTCTAGGGTTTAGAATCGGTGTCACCGGGATAGAAATGTTGGTTGCATCAATTTTGAATGTTTGGCTAGAGACAGACTTTGGTGGGAGAGCTTGTGGATGTTTTTGGTGACTATCACTTGTGCACGTATGAGCATTTTTTTCACCAACAAAACCTTACCCCCTTTTAATAGTATTGGCTTTCCTATGGACTCAAAGTGATTTCTCACAAATGTAAAATGTAGAGTCCTCTTGCTTGAAGCTTGGCCAACCTATTTCCTTGCATCTTGGGGTGATTCCACAATCCTTTTGCCATCCCTATCATTAAAATTTTCCTGAAATATACTTGGTGGAAACATTAGTTCAATGACTTACATGTTGTTATTAGTTACCAAAACCACCAAGGGAGCGAATGTGTTTTTAGATGCTCGCCCAATGGTTGGCCATGGCCTTGTCGCCGTGCTCCATGTGTATGTCGGTCAACTCGACGTTGATGAACTTACGCTCGTCGAACGCCGCCTTCATCATGTTCCGGTACGTCTCGGTGTTCTGATTTGCGCCGGTGATCGGGTCCATGCTGCCTTGCTTCCACGCTTCAGTGAGGCACACGTCTTCCTTCTCCATCCACTTGATGCGACGCTCTGCCGGCTTCCCATTGGCCGATCTTGGTTTCTTCTTTCTCCTTTTGCCCCTTGTCGGCGCCGGTTCTGGCTCCACCGGCTCTTCCTCCTCCATCTCCTCCTCGGCCTCGTCAGGGTCAACGTCATCCATGTCGGCGATGTCCTCCACCTCTTGCATACCGAACCTGAGGCACACCTAAAAATGTATTGTTCTTTTTCAATTACTCAAATTTTCTCGTCTTCTCTCTGCACGCACTCTTTAAGCAGCCACTAGAGCTCTATCGTGCGATGATTCCTGTGAGCGCAATTGATTCATAGCGTCCATCACATATTCACGTGGGATTGTGACCATGGTCGGCAGCAAGGCGACCGGTGTCGCCCACATCGGTGATTCCCGTGGGCATAAACTGACTGGCCGTCGCCGTGTTTGTGTCGCCTGGGTACGCACAAGTGTCATGGCTCGTGCATGGATAGCCTGCGCATCGCCATGCATGGCCACCGTTAGTGTCATGGTTTGCTTCCCCTCCGAGATCCTCTCCGTCCTGGACACCTTTGCCCTATGTGTCTACTCGTCGACTTTGCCCTACGCACGTCCTCGCCATAGATATAGCCAGAATGACCACGAGCGCGCTTTCTGGCCTCGATCATGCGTACGCGCACAAGGCCGGACAGGGCGAAATGGTTTGAGGCCATCTTCTCCGGCGACACCGTTTAAGGTCGCTAGAATATGACGTGCGGGTTCTATGTCCGGAACTTGGTGAATCACCAGCATGCGGGAGCGGAGGATGCAAAAGCTATAGCTTCCAACTTGGTGACGACCATGGCCATGACCCCATGTGATGGACGCTACAAGCTGGTGACGTGAGGAGATGATGAGACAAGGGAATTTAAATAATTAAGAAAGAAAATACTTTCTCTGTTCAAGTGTTCATAAATATAAGATGTTTTAGAGACTTTTATCTAGTATATTTTTAAGATGTGGGCCTCTAGGACACGTGTCCTCCCTGGGTTGGCCCTGCACAATATTGGATCCCAGCACGAGAGCCTGACCCAGCAAGGCAGCAAGCACGTGAGGCGGCGGCGGTGCAAGCAACAGCAGGCGGCACGTTTGTGCGGTCAACCCGAACGTTGGATCCAATCTGCAACTGTTATACAAATAAAACAGAGTGAAATGCGTCACTAGTTCATCAACTCAAATTGATTATACACTTCAGACCAACAACTCAAGACGTGATTAAATTTAGTCCGTAAACTCGTTGATTTGATCAAATAAGACCAAAACCGGTTCGAGAGTTCCAAAACCGACCACATGGATGCCATGTTATCGATCCGTTGACTGTTCGTGACTTCACTATTTTTTACGGGAGTTTATTTGCAAATTGGACATTTTTTCTCAAAGACTAGGTTAAGGACATTTGGAGTGAAAATATATTAAAAAAATTGCGTCACACAAGACTTAAACCAGGGCTATTTGGAATTTGGATGTAGCGACCCGACCTGAAAGGTCGAATCTCCGGTGTTTCTGTACCATCCCAAGATCATGCTGGTACACACACGGTACATCAATGTATATATCAAAGGGAAATCACACAACATAAATTAATCGAAATCTCATATCGAGTCCTTTATTACAATAATGATTACAATAAAGTGGCTGAAGGCCAACTCATGAGATAAACTAAACCATAAACTTGCGGAAGCTTCATAGGTAGATGAGTCCATCTGACTCCAAGGGCATCTCACCGAGCATAGAGCGTATCCTCACTCCTAGTCGGAAAAGTACTCTGCAACATGATACGTTGCAGCCGTATAGGTCAGCATATTGAATATGCCGGCAAAGTCACAAGAGAGGGGGTAAAGTAATTATCTAGTCTATATGCAAATATGGCAGGTCGGGTAGTAAGTTTTTGCATAAAGCCAAATTTTTTCTACAACAAGAGAGGGCAAAGGCATAATTATTACAATGTTGGTTGATTAATGAGATGGTTCCACCAACCAATTCTCATACCCAAGTTGACATTAATACCCCACATCAATATAATTAATTGTGTTGAGAGTTCCAGATAGTTTCAGTTCCTTTGGCTCAAACTGTCCATGACCGTGGACACGACTAATCGATTAGGTTTGGGTACTCTGCAGAGTTTTGCACACGTTCCCCACAAGATTTGGTCACGCCCGTTGGACTTCTCGCACTTCATGGTGTTTGAGAAACGGATGACCAAAACATGGTCTTTTAAAGGGTTTCCCTGAGACTCTGTCGGTGCCCATCCTTTCCTATTGTTCTTCTACATCTCGTAGCACCGCCTGTCTAGTGTCACCATGATATCCAACCAAGCCAGAGCCGATAATGACTTGTGGCTGTGCAGGTAAGCCTTGGGTCTTGAAGCATCCATCCATCTCTTTGTGCCTGGGTGGACCTTTCCGCATGAATACTGGCACATCTCCAGCATCATCTAGGCTAACCACTGGTTTCTCCAGGGCGCCGTTCAACCATCATCCACCCAGAGGCAAGTTCAAGAACTTGGAGTCTTGAAGACTTGATCATCATGTAGGTCTTGAAATTATTAACTCACAACTCTCATGATTGACACAACCAACCCCGTCTACTAATAGCATAGCAAAATGTAAAACAACGTTTCCCGGGGCCAATGTGTCAAAGGGTTGAGAGGTACCTACCACATGATACTACAACAAGTAACCAAGTTTCCAATTTACCTACTTTGCATGCAATTGGGGTGATGGAATAACTAATGCAATAAAACATAGGTATACATGATCAAAGTGACTTGCCTTGCTAACGATCCTCGTACTCGAGTGACTCTAGATAACAAGCTTCGCACTCCGGATGATCTAGCGAATCAAACAAGAGCACACCATAAGCATAAATACAAAACAATTCACACAATTCAGCAAGGTTAAACAAACAATACTAAAACATTCAATAGTATCAATCAAGAGAAAGAATCAAAATAAAAAAAATTGACTCACAAAAATTTAGTGTCAAAAACTTCTACTACTACTACTTTAAGACAAACAACCAAGCAATATCTAGTAGAAAAGAAATAGTAAAGTAAATTAATTTTAGTAAACAGAATCAAGTTCACTAAAACTTTTGTGTAAAGAAACACTACTAAAATGAAAATAACTAGAATGTTCCAATAACTTTAGAATAGGAAACCAAAACAATAATATTATTAACACTAATATTATTATCATCGTATTACTTAACAGAATAGAATTACTAAAATTATTTATTAGAAATCTAACGTAATCATCTAACTAGTTTGTGAAAGTAAAACTAAATTGTTTTATAAAACTATACCTAATGAAAAAGATATAAAGATTCCTATAACAACATGGTATAAAACTAAACAATCATTCTAAATATTAGCAAGTAATGTTACCTAAATAATTGAAACAACAGAAACTCATGAAAAATATTAACAAAATTTAAACTAATTCAGGTTCAAATTAAATTAAAATTAAGATAACTAAACTACAATAAGAACTAAACAGATTCTGTTTTTGTTAAAAACAGTAACTAAATTTATTCAAAAAATACTCAAATCATGTAGAATGATAGGTTTAACTAATAGCAAACAGTGGCAAAAATATTCACTCAAAAATATATTTTTAAACTATAGTTATACAAATTTTAGTAATTTGAACAAATTTGATTAGATTCAAAATTTAAATCTCAAATTTGAAATCTAAGCATACAAACATAAACTACATCAAATATGTGAACTAATGCAAAAAAGAATCAACTAAAAACACTAAATAGTTTAAAAGATATAACAAAAACAAAAACAGAAAACATTCTATTTTCTAAAACAGAAAAGAAAAGAAAAGAAAAACTGATCGAACGGATAGGGTGACGTGGCGTTCTCTGATTGGCTACGGGGTGTGCGAGATCTGACGAAATGAGTGGACGACCGAGCTATAGAGGATACCGATTCGGGTTTTAAAATGATCTAATCCTAGGCGTCGGATCTGGATCGAACGGCTACGAGAGGGAGAGGGGGCTCACAGAGAAAAGGGGTCGCAGGCGAGGGGTTCTCCGGCGAGGCCGAGGCATCGAGGTCGTCGGGGGTGGCGCTCCGGTGGTTGGGGACGGCGTCCGAGGGCTTCAAACGACGGCGGCGGGTCTCCGGCGCACTTTGGTGGTGTCGGAGGGGAGTGGGGACGAGCGTGGCGACGGCCAGGTGCTCTGGAAGCTTCGGTGGGGATCCGAACTCCGGCGAGCTCGTGCGGGAGGTTCTGGCGAGGGCAGAGTGGGGGCTCGGGGGTGGAATGAGGAGCGGAGGGTCGGGGCTACTTATAGGGCCGCGGGTGGTCGAGGGAAGGAAAGAGGAGGCGGATCCATCGCGGAGGAATCTCCGGCAAGGTCCTGTCGACGCGAGGAGGAAGGCAACCGCGGCGTCTTCGGGATCGGACGGTGGGGCCGGGGCGTCAGAGAGAGAAAGGGCGGCGTCAGCGCGTCGGTCGGTCGGCTCGGAGCGGTTTCGGGACTTAACTGCTGTGGGCCGGCCCGTTTCAATTTAAAACGTTTCCTTTTTAATATCTAGAGCAGTAAAACTCATTTAAAAGCATTCAAAACATTTCCAAATATAGGAAATATATATATCAAAATGATTAGGAGAATTAATGCTATGCAATGAACATTTTTCCTCTGTCATATTGAATACTTTAAAAAAATTATTTTCAGAAATTGCTTATTTGATTTTAAATCCTTTTGCAATAATTTTTCAAATAGCCCCTGGTTTTATTGTTCAAATATTTCACCAAGATACCCCTGGTGTGGAGTGTCATGTTACTCCCCTCTTTTCTTTGAACTTTTCCAGAGGTTTTCAAATAGGTGAAACAAGAAAAAGGGAAAGATGAAAGTGCATTTCAGAAATCCAAAAGAAACACTTCAACCATTCTATTCATTCAAACAATATGCTGATGATGATAGCTATATATCATAACATTCCAAAATGAAATTTTGGGATGTTACAAACCTACCCACCTTAAGATGAATCTCGCCCTCGAGATTCGGGTTGGCTAGAAAATAGGTGCGGGTGGTCTCTACGAAGGTCTTCTTCACGTTCCCAGGTGGCTTCTTCCTCGGTGTGGTGACTCCACAGAACCTTACAGAACTTGATGATCTTGCTAAGGGTAACTCTGTTGGTAGTCTCGAGGATTCTAACGGGCTTCTCCTCGTAGGTCAGGTCACTGTCAAGTTGTATGGCCTCTAGGGGCACTTTGTCTCTCAAAGAAATATCAGCCAGCTTGGCATGTCATTTCTTCAACTGGGAAACATGGAAAACATCATGAACTTCGGACAGTCCTTCCGACAATTCTAGCTTGTATGCAACTTTGCCTCTATGTTCCAAAATTTTGTAGGGGCCTATGAATCTGGGTGCTAACTTTCCTTTAACACCAAACCTCTTGATTCCTCGAAGTGGGGACACACGAAGATATGCTCGATCTCCCACTTCATATGTCACCTCCTTGCATTTGCTATCCGCATAGCTCTTCTGCCATGATTGAGCTATCTTGAGTCGGTCTCGAATCAGTTTAACCTTATCTTCAAAATCTCTAATAAGATCGGGACCAAAAAGTTCTCGGTCTCCAACACCATCCCACATCAATGGTGTTCTGCACCTCCTTCTGTATAAAGCTTCGAAAGGGTCCATCTTTAGACTGGTCTGATAACTGTTGTTGTATGAGAACTCTGCATAAGGTAAGTTGTCATCCCAACTGGACCCATAGTCTAGCGCGCAGGCTCTGAACATGTCCCCCAGAATCTGGTTCACTCTCTCAGTCTGTCCATCGGTCTGCAGATGAAAAGCTGTACAGAACTCCAGTCTTGTACCCAAAGTTTCATGTAGCTGATGCCAAAACTTTGAGGTAAATTGTGTTCCTATATCTGACACGATACTCCCCGAAACTCCATGCAGACATACGATCCTGGTCATATATATGTTGGCTAGCTTAGCACTGGTATAGGTGGTTTTCACCGGAATGAAATGAGCCACCTTGGTCAAGCGATCGACCACTACCCAAATGGAATCATATCCTGAACGGGTCCTGGGTAGTCCTGTGATGAAGTCCATACCAAGCTTTTCCCATTTCCACTCGGGTATCGGCAAAGGTTGGAGTAACCCTGCTGGTTTCTGATGTTCCGCCTTTACTCACTGACAAACATCACATACCGCAACATGTTTGGCAATATCTTTCTTCATACCTGTCCACCAGTAACTTTCCTTCAAATCTAGGTACATCTTGGTGTTGCCTGGGTGTATCGATTATGGTGAATCGTTGGCTTCTTGAAGTATCAACTTCCTGAGCTCTGGGTCATGGGGCACATAGATTCGGTTCTCAAACCATAGAGTACCTTGTTCATCTTCACGAAAGCCTTTAGCTTTGCCTTCCTTCATTCTCTGCTTTATCTCAGCTATCTCATTGTCTAATTTCTGGGCTTCTCGAATTCTTCCGGTCAGGGTGGATTGAATCTCAAGTGTGGCAACATATCCTTGCGGTACTATCTCTAACCGAAGCCCTCTGAGATCTTTGGTTAACTCCTGGGGTAATCCTCCGGTTATGAGTGTGTTCACATAACTCTTCCGACTCAAAGCATCTGCCACAACATTTGCCTTTCCTAGATGGTAATGTAATCTCATGTCGTAGTCCTTGATTAACTCTAACCATCTCCTCTGTCTGAGGTTCAACTCCTTCTGCGTGAAGATATACTTCAGGCTCTTATGATCAGTGTACACATCACAACTATTTCCGATAAGGAAACGTCTCCAGGTCTTGAGTGCGTGCACTACAGCTGCTAGTTCCAAATCATGGGTGGCATAATTCAACTCATGAGGTCGTAGCTGTCTGGATGCATATGCTACAACTTTTCCCTCCTGCATGAGTACTCCTCCAAGTCCTTGACGGGATGCGTCACAATAAACCTGGAAGTCCTTCCGATTGTTTGGCAGTATTAACATTGGGGCTGTGACCAAACGTTTCTTCAACTCCTGGAAACTGGCCTCACATTCCTCAGTCCAGATATACTTAGACTCTTTCTTCAACAGCTCTATCATGGGCTTGGCAATCTTTGAGAAATTCTCAATGAATCTCCGGTAATATCCGGCAAGTCCGAGAAAACTACGGATCTCCTTAACTGAGGTGGGTGACTTCCACTCAGTGACTGCTTCAACCTTAGCGGGGTGTACTGCTATTCCTTCTCCGGAAATAACATGTCCAAGGAATCTGACTTCCGTCAGCTAGAATTCACATTTACTGAACTTGGCATACAACTAATGTTCTCTAAGCTTCTCTAGAACTAAACGCAAGTGTTCCTTGTGTTCTTCCTCGCTCTTGGAGAATATCAAAATGTCATCGATGAACACCACGACAAACTTGTCCAAATATTCCATAAACACTTTGTTCATCAAATTCATGAAGTAGGCAGGAGCATTAGTCAAACCAAAGGACATGACTGTATACTCGTATAAGCCATACCTGGTGGTGAAAGCTGTTTTGGGTATATCCTGTTCACGAATCTTCAGTTGGTGATACCCTGATCGAAGATCGATCTTGGAGAATACTTTGGCGCCTACTAGCTGGTCAAACAGGTCATTATCATCGGCAAAGGGTACTTATTCTTGATAGTCACCTCGTTCAATGCTCGATAATCGACCACCATCCTCAAGGTTTTATCATTCTTCTCCACCAAAAGAACTGAGGCTCCCCAAGGTGATGAACTTGGGCGAATATATCCCGGTCCAATAGCTCCTTAATCTGCTTCTTTATTTCCAATAAATCATTTGCGGGCATCCGATAGGGTCTCTTGGAAATTGGAGTTGTCCCTGGTATTAGCTCTATTAGAAACTCAATCTCCCTATCTGGTGGCATGCCTGGTAATTCCTCCGGGAATACATCCGGAAAGTCTCGTACATCCGGTACTTCCTCCTGAACAACTCCTGTGAGGGAATTTAACCGAGCACTCATCTGTGTGTGTCGGGATACATACTTAATCCTCTTGTTCTCCGGAGTGGTGAGTGAAATAGACTTGCTGGGGCAATCAAGGTTTCCTTCATACTTGGTCATCCAATCCATGCCTAGGACTACATCCAATTCTTGGGATTCTAAGACGATGAGGTCGGTAGGAAAAACATGGTTTCCTATGTGAAGTTTCAGGGCATGGCATCCTATCCCTGCCATCATCATTCCTCCTGGGGAATTGACCTTAATGGGCTGACTAAGGGTTCTGGTGGGTAAACCATACTTTTCCACAACTACCCTTGATATGAATGAATGAGTTGCACCAGAATCAAAAAGTACCATAACTGGACGTGAATGCAATAAAAACTTACCAACCACAGTCTCGGGCTGATCATAGACTTCTTCCACATCGAGGTGGTTCACCTGGGCACGAGGAAACGGATTTGGCTTCTTAGCTGCGGAGTTGCCGTTTCCATTCCCTTGCTTGTTCTGAGGGCATTCAGTGGCATAGTGTCCTGTCTTCTGACACTTGAAACATGTAATATGGTTAAGATCCTTCTGAGCTGGAGCTGCGCGGTGTTGGTTGCCATTCCCACTTCCATTACCATTCTTGAAGCTGCCATTGTTGGGATGATTATTCCCCTTTCCTCCATGGTGGTGGCCTCCATGGTTGTGCACGGGATGAGTGTGTCCTCCATACTTACCGGTCCCTGATTCGGTATTCCCTGAGTACAGGGCGTAGCGGGGCTTCTGATGAGCTCCATAGGTAGACTTCCCCTGTGCATACTTCCTCTTGCGGTTCTCAATTTGTTGCTGCTTCCCCTCCAAGATGAGGGCCTTGTCTACCAGCTCCTGGTAGTTGCTGAAGGTAGCCACCATCAGCTGCACACTCAATTCATCATTGAGTCCTTCCAAGAACGTTTCCTGCTTGGCTGCATCATCGGCCACATCTCCTAGTGCATAACGAGCCAACGTGCTGAAGTCGTCCACGTACTGGGCCACAGAACGGTTCCCCTAGCGTAAGTTGCGAAACTCACGCTTCTTCAGACTCATGGCTCCAGCTGAGAAATCTGCGGTGCGGAAAGCTTGCTTGAACTGCTCCCAAGTCACACCAGTAATGTGGTATGTGGTGGTGTAGTTCTCCCACCATGAAGCTGCTAGGCCCTCTAGTTGATGGGCGGCAAAACGCACTTTTTCAGCCTCAGTGCATCCTGCGGTGGTGAGTTCCCTCTCCATCTTGCGGAGCCAATCATCTTCCACAATGGGCTCTGTACTGCTAGAGAAGGTTGGAGGATTTAGTCTCAGAAAACGGGTGAGGTTGTTGCCTTGAGGTGGAGGGTGGTTGTTGTGGTTGTTGGTCTGATTCTGAATCTGCATCAGGGCGTTCTGCTGCTGAAGGAGTTGGGTGAGCTCTGGCAGGAAAGTGAAGTCGGGCTCACGTCGCGGAGGCATCTTGCTGTTTTCAAAGGGGTGAGAATTAGAATAGAACAATGACCTAAAAGGGAAATTCACTACCCATATGCAATGCCACAAACATATCACACCAAACACTCATTCATTTATTCAACTCAAGGTCAAACATCGAGATACAAATCTCCATTCAAACTAAACATCGACCTATGCTTTAACGACGAAAATGAAGATACATGGGGGCATAACTAAAGTTGTCCTCAAAAGTACATGGTGAAGTGGTCTCCTCTGGTGGTGCTCTCCTCATAGTCATCATCGTTGTTGATCAAAGGAGCCATGTCTCCTTCGGGATGAAGATTTTCACCCATGTCCATCTGTTCCTCTAGAGTTGCGATGCGAGTGTTCAGCTTGTCGATCCTCTCTAAGAAATCCTTCACCTCATACTCATGCTTGTACTCGGCTTCCCGTAAGTCAGCTTCGAGGTCAATCTCACGGTTCATCAGCCTCTTGATCGTCTTCGTGTCGGCACGTACCCGAAGCTCCAAGGTCCTGACGTGCGTCTCCAAGGTCTGGATATAGGAAATGGTGGTGTCTTCAGTGGGAGTGGTTATGATATTTCCATTGGCATCACTGCGACAAACCACGCTGAGTCCTGGTGAAATGGTTCCACCTCTGTATTCCTCCTGAATACATCCAAGTGCATGATGAATGGCCATGTCTCTCCCAAGTATCCAGCTGGGTGCCACAAACTTGAAGTCGATGGGTTCCTTCCGATTCCCAAAGGTCTTCCCGGCGATGTGCACCTCGATCCTGTAGCGTCCGTCTTGTGGAAAAGACATGATAGGAGTCCCGGTGATGCTCGGCAAAGCAATCCTCACGTCCCTGACGATCCTCATCAGCTCCTTACCAAAGGGCATCGTTGCGTCAGGCTGGCAAAACTCCGTGATCAAACTGGGATGAAGGTGGCCATCTATAAATTTTGAAATAATCGGAGGGAAGTCAGAAACGAGTATATGAGAGTATAAGAATTTTAAAGACAAAGAGAAATAAATCCTAAGGCTTTTCCAATCCTAGAGGTACGGTTACATCCTACGGTTAGCGTGTGCTCTGATACCATTTCCGTAGCGACCCGACCTGAAAGGTCAAATCTCCGGTGTTTCTGTACCATCCCAAGATCATTCTGGTACACACATGGTACATCAATGTATATATCAAAGGGAAATCACACAACATAAATTAATCGAAATCTCATATCGAGTCCTTTATTACAATAATGATTACAATAAAGTGGTTGAAGGCCAACTCATGAGATAAACTAAACCATAAACTTGCGGAAGCTTCATAGGTAGATGAGTCCATCCGACTCCAAGGGCATCTCACCGAGCGTAGAGCGTATCCTCACTCCTGGTCGGAAAAGTACTCTGCAACATGATACGTTGCAGCTGTATAGGTCAGCATATTGAATATGCCGGCAAAGTCACAAGAGAGGGGGTAAAGTAATTCTCTAGTCTATATGCAAATATGACAGGTGGGGTAGTAAGTTTTTGCATAAAGCCGAATTTTTCCTACAACAAGAGAGGGCAAAGGCATAATTACTACAATGTTGGTTGATTAATGAGATGGTTCCACCAACCAATTCTCATACCAAAGTTGACATTAATAACCCACATCAATATAATTAATTGTGTTGAGAGTTCCAGATAGTTTCAGTTCCTTTGGCTCAAACTGTCCATGACCGTGGACACGGCTAATCGATTAGGTTTGGGTACTCTGCAGAGTTTTGCACACGTTCCCCACAAGATTTGGTCGCCTCCGTTGGACTTCTGGCACTTCATGGTGTTTGAGAAACGGATGACCAAAACATGGTTTTTTAAAGGGTTTCCCCGAGACTCTGTTGGTGCCCATCCTTTCCTACCATTCTTCTACATCTCGTAGCACCGCCTGTCTAGGGTCACCACGATATCCAACCAAGCCAGAGCCCATAATGACTTGTGGCTGTCCAGGTAAGCCTTGGGTCTTGAAGCATCCATCCATCTCTTTGTGCCTGGGTGGACCTTTCCGCATGAATACTGGCACATCTCTAGCATCATCTAGGCTAACCACTGGTTTCTCCAGGGCGTCGTTCAACCATCATCCACCCAGAGGTAAGTTGAAGAACTTGGAATCTTGAAGACTTGATCATCATGTAGGTCTTGAAATTATTAACTCACAACTCTCATGATTCACACAACCAACCCCGTCTACTAATAGCATAGCAAAATGTAAAACAACGTTTCCCGGGGCCAATGTGTCAAAGGGTTGAGGGGTACCTACCACATGATACTACAACAAGTAACCAAGTTTCCAATTTACCTACTTTGCATGCAATTGGGGTGATGGAAGAACTATGCAATAAAACATAGGTATACATGATCCAAGTGACTTGCCTTGCTGACGATCCTCGTACTCGAGTGACTCTAGATAACAAGCTTCGCACTCCGGATGATCTAATGAATCAAACAAGAGCACACCATAAGCATAAATACAAAACAATTCACACAATTCAGCAAGGTTAAACAAACAATACTAAAACATTCAATAGTATCAATCAAGAGAAAGAATCAAAATAAAAAAAATTGACTCACAAAAATTTAGTGTCAAAAAATTCTACTACTACTACTTTAAGACAAACAACCAAGCAATAGCTAGTAGAAAAGAAATAGTAAAGAAAATCAATTTTTGTAAACAGAATCAAATTCACTAAAACTTTTGTGTGAAGAAACACTACTAATATGAAAATAACTAGAATGTTCCTATAACTTTGGAATAGGAAACCAAAACAATAATATTATTAACACTAATATTATTATCATCGTATTACTTAATAGAATAGAATTACTAAAATTATTTATTAGAAATCTAGATTAATCATCTAACTAGTTTGTGAAAGTAAAACTAAATTGTTTTATAAAACTATACCTAATGAAAAAGATATAAGGATTCCTATAACAACATGGTATAAAACTAAACAATCATTCTAAATATTAGCAAGTAATGTTACCTAAATATTTGAAACAACAGAAACTCATGAAAACTATTAACAAAAGTTAAACTAATTCAGGTTCAAATTAAATTAAAATTAAGATAACTAAACTACAATAAGAACTAAACAGATTTTGTTTTTGTTAAAAACAGTAACTAAATTTATTCAAAAAATACTCAAATCATGTAGAATGATATGTTTAACTAATACCAAACAGTGGCAAAAAGATTCACTCAAAAATATATTTTAAAACTATAGTTATACAGATTTTAGTAATTTGAACAAATTTGATTAGATTCAAAATTTAAAGCTCAAATTTGAAATCTAAGCATACAAACATAAACTACATCAAATATGTGAACTAATCAAAAAGAATGAACTAAAAACACTAAATAGTTTAAAAGATATAACAAAAACAAAAATAGAAAACATTCTGTTTTCTAAAACAGAAAAGAAAAGAAAAGAAAAACTGATCAAACGGACAGGGTGACGTGGCGTTCTCTGATTGGCTACGGGGTGTGCAAGATCTGACGAAACGAGTGGATGGCCGAGTTGTAGAGGATACCGATCCGGGTTTTAAAACGATCTAATCCTACGCGTCGGATCTGGATCGAACGGCTACGAGAGGGAGAGGGGGCTCACAGAGAAAAGGGGTCGAAGGCGAGGGGTTCTCCGGCGAGGCCGAGGCATCGAGGTCGTCGGGGGCGGCGCTCCGGTGGTTAGGGACGGTGTCCGAGGGCTTCAAACGACGGCGGCGGGTCTCCGACGCACTTTGGTGGTGTCGGAGGGGAGTGAGGACGAGCGTCGTGACGGCCAGGTGCTCTGGAAGCTGCGGTGGGGATCCGAACTCCGGCGAGCTCGTGCGGGAGGTTCTGGCGAGGGCAGAGTGGGGGCTCGGGGGTGGAATGAGGAGCGGAGGGTCGGGGCTACTTATAGGGCCGCGGGTGGTCGAGGGAAGGAAAGAGGAGGCGGATCCGTCGCAGAGGAATCTCCGGCAAGGTCCTGTCGATGCGAGGAGGAAGGCGATCGCGGCGTCTTCGGGATTGGACGGTGGGGCCGGGGCGTCAAAGAGAGAAAGGGCGGCGTCAGCGCGTCGGTCGGTCGGCTTGGAGCGGTTTCGGGACTTAACTACTGTGGGCCGGCCCGTTTCAATTTAAAACGTTTCCTTTTTAATATCTCGAGGAGTAAAACTCATTTAAAAGCGTTCAAAACATTTCCAAATATAGGAAATATATATATCAAAATGATCAGGAGAATTAATGCTATTCAATGAACATTTTTCCTCTATCATATTGAATACTTTAAAAAAAATATTTTCAGAAATTGCTTATTTGATTTTCAATCCTTTTGCAATAATTTTTCAAATAGCCCCCTGGTTTTATTGTTCAAATATTTCACCAAGATGCCCTTGGTGTGGAGTATCATGTTACTCCCCTCTTTTATTTGAACTTTTCCAGAGGTTTTCAAATAGGTGAAACAAGAAAAAAGGAAAGATGAAAGTGCATTTCAGAAATCCAAAAGAAACACTTCAACCATTCTATTCATTCAAACAATATGATGATGATGCATAGCTATATATCATAACATTCAAAAATAAAATTTTGGGATCTTACATTGGAATGCCTCACCAACCACTGAAACAACACCAGAGTTGTGCAATAACATACACAATCCACTTTTATCTACACATAGAATCAGGAGAGAGAAAATTCAGAAAATCCCTCCAGGTCGTTTTTTAATCAGGCGATCCTTTTCCTTATGTTTCGCTTGCATGTTGCCTTGTTTGTCGCTAGATCATAACGGTTCCTTGGTTTCATTTGTCTTTTGTAACAAGAAGGTCATGTCGACACACCTCGGAGATCGACCACGACGGTCATCCTCTCAGACATCTAGCCGCAGATGGCGTCGCGGCTACGCGAACGGTTTAAGGTTTTGTATTGTCTGGAGTGTGAGTTATATCTTGAATTTGAGTTTTGTATTGTTGGTAATATTTATGTATTTTTTTGGAATCAACTAAATCTACATACATATTGAACTAATGATCCTTATAAACTGGATCACTTTCTTGTCATAATGACCACTTTGAGTAATATATTCATGTGGAGGGATTCCTCCCCCGGTGATTTGCTCAAAAAAAAAGATTCTATGCAGATAAATAAAGTAGGCGGCTTGTTGGTACATAAATTAGTTTGTATTGTATCGGTCTGGAAGTGTATTTCTAATGCAACGACCTGGGTTCAAGTCCCCAGAACTCATCTTTTAATTTTTCTTTTTCTTTTGATTCTATGTGAATATATATAGAGAGCCCGGGTCCTAAGTTATTGCACAAGCTTGGTGTTGGTTCAGTGGGTGAGGCATTCCATATTCCAAACAGCCCAGGGTCAAGTCCTGTGTGACGCAAAAAAATAATATTTTTTCACTCCAAACACCCTTAATCTGATCTTTGAGAAAAAACAGTTCAATTTGCAAATAGACCCCCGTAAAAATAGTGAAGTCATGAGCTCACGAGGTTATTACCACCAGGTATGCCAAAGCAATGGGGTCATTCCCCTCCAAGCTTCGAAGAAAAACTACGCGACCGGCTAATCGTGGTCGGCTGGAGGGCGTCCGGCTCGAGCTGGCGCCGACTGGCGCTCCGAACGGCTGGTCAAGGAGCCGGCTCGACCCTTGGCCGGCTAGGCGCGGCCGGCTGCCTCTAGGCCGCCTCCTCCGTTAACCTTGGGACGGACATGCGACGTCCTGTCCCTTTGCGTGCGGATACAACAACACGACGCGACCGGCGCGACGGGCGACCCTGTGGCTATAGTGGCTGCTGACGCACTGCAGCGCATGGCTACAGTCCGGTCGTCCCGGCCACTGACCTCGGCGAGCGCGACCGGGTGAGGGAACAATGTCGACACGCCCTCACCCACTCGATTACCTGCCTCGGCGTGGCTACAGTATCGCCGGTCATACCGGAGACCTCGGCCCGCTGGCACTAGACGACGCCTCCCAGCGACCCGTGCCGTGGCAGGTGAGCGAGAGCCAATCGCAGAGCTGGCTGGCAGGCCCTAGCGGGGAATAGGACCGCTCAACCAGTGGACCCCATAGACGATGAGATGGCACAAAGGGTGGGACCCACTGGCCAGCCGAAGAGACTGCCAGCCGGGTCCCCCCACCCCTGTACTTTAGATATATTGTAGAGCCGGGGGGTTGGCCTATAAAACCCTGCGAGCCCCCCATGCAACGGGGACGGACGACCACTCTCGCACACCCGCAGAACTCCCAAAACCCCTCTAGTAGCAGAGAAAGACAAGCCGGTTGCTCCTTCTTCCTCCTCTAGACACAGCTCCAGGAGCACCCTTGTACACATACCCATCCATCCAACTAAACCAAGCAGGAGTAGGGGTGTTACCTCCCTCGGAGGGCCCCAAACCTGGGTACATCATGTGTCATCACCGCTTGTGCCCAATCTCGCACCCGGAACCCGTCGGCGTCCTCCGGCCACAACTACCTACGATAAGACACCCTATGGCATCTTTCGTGAGAAAACAACGACAGTTGGTGCCCACCGTAGGGCCAAACGCGGCGCCGGCCAAATTCATGGTCCGGGCGGGACCCCTCGCCATTCTCGCCGTCGCCGCACGTCCAAGCGAAAACGCGGGCTCATGGGGCTTGCTTCGGCATGCCCCGCGGGCGACTCCGTCGACCTCACAGTCGATATCGACGCGCTCACCGAGCGCTTCGGCAGGCTCAGCCTTGCCGAGGCTCCGATCGCGGACGAGTACCCCGGGTAGGTGCTCGTCTGCGCCGATCCTCCCACGACCGTGGGAGCACTTGCTGTGACCAAGTCCAGCGGCTCCCATGGTCGCGTGCGGGTGTTGGTCGTAGTCTCCTCCACCTCCTCCGGACGCATGCAGACCGTGGCCGACGCCGCCGCGGCCCGCGTCGGCAGCTCCGATCCGCTTGGAGCGGCCCTCCAGGGCCTGAGCACCCCTATCGCCCCGACGGCAAACCCCAACGACGCCGCGGCGGACCTCGAGGCGGCTTGTCGCGTCCTGTTCGAGGACTCCACCGCCCTCGTGGCCACGTAGTGCCACATGGAGGTTGCCCAGCGGGAATATGCTTCCGCCTACGGTCTCACCCCGGCTGGCACCAGGCCCAGCCCGCGTGGGGCCATGCGTGACCACGGCCGCGTGGTCGCCGAAATCCTTGGCGGCAAGATGCCCGTCTATGACACCCCCGCAGCCAACTTGCGGTCCCTCAAGGTGGCCTACGCGGATTTGGCCACCTTGGAGGGTGAAGAGTGTGCCGGTCACGAGCGCCACATCGAGGAGCTCATCGATGCCGCTGACGCGCAGCAACGCCTACTCATGTCAGGCGGCGCCGCTACCAGAGGCCCCCGGCTCGAGCGCGAGGGCACGGGGACTGCTGGCCGTCAGCCGGCTCAGCATTCCAGCTCCCCTCGCGTCTCCAGCCGCCGGACCGGAACAAATGACCCCCGGCACTCTCAGATGTCGGGGAGCGAGCAGCTGGCTGTTAGCACCCGGTGCACCAACGACCCACCTCGCAGCGGTCGCCACCAAGAAGCGCCAGCATCCGGCAACCGGCACAGCCACGGGCACACTCCACCCCCGCGGCGTGAGTGGGAACGAACGATTCCGCCCATCATCCGCCCCGAGCTCTCGGTCCGGATTGGGCCGCGTGTCCCCGCAGCGAGAACGACGCCCGCAACCGTATCAACCACCTCACGCAATCCGCCTCCTCGAGGAGGAAGGCTCGATTGGTCCGGCCTGTTTCGACCCTCGGATCCGCAACGAGCCGTTCCCGACCGGCTTCATGCTCCCCAGAGACACTTCGGAGTACAATGGGGCTGCCAAGCCCGAGGACTGGTTGAGCGACAACACCACTGCGGTTGGCATCCCTAGGGGGAACAAGCGTGTAGCCGTTCGCGACGCCCCCATAATGTTGATCGTCTTGGCCCGCACCTGGCTCAACAGCCTGGCGGCCGGCAACATCAACACTTGACAGACTTTGAGGAGGTCTTCGTCCGCAACTTCACCGACACATACAAGCGTCCCGGCCGCCCCCGCGAACTCCCCATGTGCGTTCAGGGGCCGGACGAATCCCTCCGTGACTACCTTACTCGTTGGGCCGAGCTCCGCAACTCCTGCGAGGGGGTGCACGAGGTACAAGCCGTGTAGTACTTCATTGAAGGCTGTCGAGACGACACCCCTCTCAAGCACAAGCTTCTGTGCTCCGAGCCGGCCACGCTTGCCGAGCTCATGACCAAGGCGGACAAGTACGCCATGGCCGATTCGTCCATCCGGGTCAAGACGACCCTGCCCGCCAAGGCGAAGATGACATCGGCAACGTCCTGGACGGCTGCCGACAACCGACAGTCGCAAAACAACAAGCGCAAGAACGACCAGCCGGACCCTCGCTACGGGAGCTGGCAGGTGAATACCATCAAGGAGCAGGAGCCGGCTGCCCAGCCTTCTAGCCAGCGCCAACGCACTGGCAAGGCTGCCTGGCATCCGAAGCTCACCTTCGAGCAAATGCTCGACCTCCCCTGCAAGAACCACTCAGGGGCCAAACCCTCTACGCACACGCTCCGGAAGTGCAGCTTCTCACAGCGACTGGCCCGGGGGGACGGCCTTCCGGGCGACCCATGCCGTGGCAGGTGAGCACATGGCTACAGTCCGACCGTCTTGGTCACTAACCTTGGCGAGCGCGACCAGGCGAGGGAACAGTGCCGGCACGCCCTCACCCACTCGATTACCTGCCTCGGCGTGGCTACAGTACCGCCGGCCGTACCGGAGACCTCGGTCGGCTGGCGCTAGATGACACCTCCCGGGCGACCCGTGCCGTGATAGGTGAGCGAGAGCCAATCGTAGAGCCGGCTGGCGGGCCCCAGCGGGGGACAGGACCGCTCAGCCGGTGGACCCCATAGACGATGAGACGACGCAAAGGGTGGGAACCCTAGCCAGCCGGAGAGACTGCCAGTCGGGTCCCCCACCCTTGTACTTTAGATAAGGTTGGCCTATAAAACCCCCCGAGGCCCCCATGCAACGGGGACGGACGATCACTCTCGCACACCCGCAAAACTCCCAAAACCCTTCTAGTAGCAGAGGAAGATGAGCCGGCTGCTCCTTCTTCCTCCTCTAGACACAGCTCCAGGAGCACCCTTGTACACATATGCATCCATCCAACTAAACCAAGCAGGACTAGGGGTGTTACATCCCCCGGAGGGCCCCGAACCTGGGTACATCGTGTGTCATCACCGCTTGTGCCCAATCTCGCACCCAGAGCCCGTCGACGTCCTCTGGCCCCAACCACCTACGATAAGCCACCCTATGGCATCTGTCGTGAGAAAACGACGACACGAGCGGTCAATGGATCGATGACATGGCATCCACGTTGCCGGTTTTTGAACTTCCGGGCAGGTTTTGGTCTTATTTGATTAAATCAACGAGTTTGCGGACTAAATCTGATCACGTCTTGAGTTGTTGGCCTAAAGTGTGCCATCGGTTTGAGTTGATGGACTAATGTCGCATTTCACTCAATAAAGTACGCTGCTCTTTAGGGTCACCGGTTTTCTTTCTTTCTTTTTAAATCGATATCGTATATATATATAGGCAAAATTGTGTCTATCATAGCTTGCCATAGAACTTGTTTAAATTGGCTAAGCTTTTAACGGTTTAAAAGTTATCAAAAAATATGAAATAAATAGTGTATCATCACTCTAATGTAACAAGATGATCCAACAGTGGGATTGTGAAATTTTGCATTTATGTGTCCTCGGCAAAAAAAAACAAGAATTTTAGCTTGTGCTGACATAAAATAGATACTGACGTACTTGTTATTTTTGTCCAGAACACATAAAGAAATATATTTTCAATCGCACCGTTGGATCATGTTATATTATAGGTGTGGTGTTTCAGTATTTTTTTCAGAATTTTTATAAACTTCTACACCGTCGAAAACCTTAACTAGTTTTGTCACAAGCTATGATACAAAATTCTGCTGCTATATATACATATATATATATATATATATATATATACATATATATACATATATACATACATATATATTCGTCACCCTGGACGAGGAATAGTTATTATTCACCCCCTCTATTTTCACATCAATGCACCGTAATTTTACGTTCCGTAAATTTTATCCTATTTCATACGTAAAAAGAGACCGTAAAAAAATATATAGTCACCGTAAAAAATATTTATGTCATGTAAATTTACAAACATAAAAACATAGTGCAAAATATACATAAAATGTGATTTTTCGGGTGTTATGACTTATATTTTCTTTATGTCAATCTTTATGTAGTAAATCAATATAAATGTAACTATTTGTATTTGAAATGTAATTTATTTATGAAACGATCGTAATACTACTTCGGGTGAAGAATAACTTATTCTATACCCTGGATGATGAATAAACTTTATATATATATAGGACAAATGTTTGGTACCACCGGATGTAGTTACTCCCACTTTTGTTTCGTATGCTATAGGTAGTATCTATTACTTTGAAATGTATGTACACGTAGGATGTAGTATATAAGAATATTTAGGTAGTATATATACAAAAATTTTGATAGTATGTCTCATATTTTGAGCATATACTTTTTTACGTACAAATATGTACGTATTTTATAAATATAATAAAAATATGAGTCAACTTGCAATTTTTTTCATAGAATTCACTTTGAAATATCTTAAATATAGTATATGAACGTACTAAAAATAATAAGGTAGTATATATACTACCACATGATAGTATATGAGACATGGGAGTAACTACACCCGGTCGTATGATGTATTTTCCCTATATATATATAGTTACCCCCCTCCCTCGCTACCCTCCGATCTCATTCAGAAGTGTGGTCATGATTAACGGGTTCGGGTTGAGCCAATATCTTTTCTTGCCCCGATTACATTTATCAGCCACTTTCTTTTTTGGTGGAAACTGGATCCCAAATATCCAACCATCTCAAATTGATGGGCCTCTTTCAAAATAATATACGCCGTTGACACCGCGTTTCATGGGAGATAAGGAAACATATGTATGTGCGCCGATTCTTCTTGTTTTGGATCTTATTATACACTCACGTCCTTCATTGTTAACACTAGCATCCTCTACATTGTAGTTTGATCATTAACTACTAGTGTTTCTAATTAATCAATGGATTCTTCGGCCGCCTGGACATCGTCGTCTCGGAGATTCTTTCTCACCAAACCATATGGAGAACCGCCAGCTGACGGCGGCGAGGACATCTGCCAGTGCCAGGTGCTGGTAGCACTCATCTGAACATGTCCTGCCATTGTAGCCGAGGATAACAGCGGACGCAACATATGCTATAGGATTCTTCATCTGAGATGCATCTGCATGAACATTATGAACGTGAGAAATCCATTTATTTTGCTGTAATCAGAGTCAGATTGATCTGACAATATGTCCTTATTTCACAACTTGCAAGCTGACAGAAAATTTATGTATAGGTGCAACTATGGCTGCTCGTCGTCTGCCGGCAGCCTCTATGTTGTCGTTGTCCACCGCCACGCCTTCTTGCCTTAATGAATACGATCGACTACAGCCGTATGTCGTCCGTCGGCAGCCTCATATTGTTTAAGAAATAAACGTGTTGTCGTTTGTTTCTGAATGGCCGTAGATTGATACTTCCATGACATCATGTAAGCATCAAGTATGTACAAGCATATCGTGTATTATGTACTAATCGAATGCATCAGTTATTTTTAACGTCAAACAAACGTACTGTTAGCTAGTCGTATCTGACATAGCCTATTGTAAAATACTTTGTCCATACTTCGGGCATATATACTCCATCAATAAACCTTCATATACTCCATACTCCATGCAAACCAAACATATATACTCCATACTCCATATATCATATTTTTTGTTCATACTGCACTTTAGATAATCAACTATGTATATACTCCATACTCCAGAACGTATATACTCCATACTCTTGTAATAAGTATACACTATGTACTCTAAAACGTATATACTCCATACTCCTATAAAAACTATATATACCCCATAATATAACAACTACATATACTTCATACTCTAATTAATTTTGCACACTTCAGTAAAAAATTAATATATGCATGCCCAGTATGCACTATAATCGTGGATAATGGACATACTCCAACTTAAAATTCATGAAGAAAAAAGATACTCTAAGTTAGAATATACTCCACGTAATAAAGAATGATGCAGTGTGTACAAAAAAAAGTCAGGATAAACATTGATTCTAAACTAGAAGGACTAAGCAACTGGCCAAGATGCGCCCCCCTTCCCCTGCTCCTGCGGTGCGCCGCCGCGGCGCTCGCAGCCACCAGCGCCGCCGCTACTCCTTTGCTCCCTCTCCGGTCAAGCCCAGCCCCCTCTTCGCCCCGGTTCCCACCGGGCTTCCCAACCCCGAGGTTCGCGCATGAGCTCCTGCTGCCTGAGCTGTTCCCGCAGCTAGCCGTATTTGGACCAGATCTGACCCCTAGCTCTGCGGCGACCTGCCTCCTCGGGCTCCTCCGGCCCGGAGGACCTGGCTGTAGTTACTACTCCAATGGTGTCAGGTCCCATCCGCAAGGTTCGCTTTGCTGACGACGAAGATCTCCTGCTCCATCCTCCTCTGCAGAGCATTCATGGCGCTCCCAAGCCATGTATCAAGCCGAAGTCGTCACTGGCCTTCAATTCTGCGCGGAGGGAGTCGCGGCCTGCTGCTCCCTCGAGCCCCGAGCTGCTGCAGTGTCATATCCCTAGTTAGATGTCCTAGGATAGCATGTGTTTGCATCATGTTTCATCTTATTGCATCAACATGAAATGAGGAACAAAAGAAACCCCAAGATCACTTTGAATCCAAACAATTCAAACGTGGTGATAATTCAACAAATCCAAAATGCCCACTAAAAATGTTTCCTATGTCTGGTAAATTTGGACATGATTATAACAGGGATCATTTTAATTATTTGAACACCTAAAGCAATTTAGAAATAAATGATAAAGCCTCTGAAAGTATTAAATAAAGCATTTATCATTATTTTAGTTTTCAAATATCCTGAAACTTTAGAGAAAAGTTTGAAATATTCAAACTTCAATAGATAAAATATTTGGGATATTTTAAATAGCTTATGTGCCTGAAATTAAAATAACACAAATGACAGAAAATAGAAAACAGAAAATAAAAAGAAAAGAAAAGGGGGGAAAGCCTACCTGGGCCAGGGAAGAACCGGCCCAGCCCACCAGGGGCGAACCGGTCTTCTTCCACCTCCGGCCAGAAGGACGCCCGGCACGTGGTCGCCACACGCCAGCCACCTCCTCCCTGCCTGGCTGCTGGCCTGGAGGGCTGGGAGGGCGCCAATGCGAGGCCCCCTCGCCGTGGCCTCCTTCTCCTCTCCCTCTCCCCCTACGAGTTCTCCCTCTCGCTCTCTTTCCCCCCTGCTCCGCCATAGCCGAGCTCTGCTCGAGCTCGCCGCCGTCGCGCTAGCCGCCCCCTCGCCTCGCTAGGTAGCCCCCAAGAACCGCCGCTACCCCCTCGTCCTTCTCGTGACCCTAGAAGACGTCGGGAGCCCCTCTATGCCGCGCCATCGCCGTTCCTCCCCGCCGGTCACCGGAGCTCCGCCCTGACATTCTGCCCCGTCCGGACCTCCTCCGACCTCGCCGTCGCCTCTGCTGGAACCGCGGTGAGCCGCTGGTGCTCCTCCCCTTCTCTCCCTTCTCTCTCGTGCCCCGTAGACGTCGCGCCCTTCTTGCCCGAGCTTCGGCCGCCGCTGCCCTCGACGCCGGCATCGATCCCGACCCCCCAGCCTCTGGTTTGGGGCTTGATCGACGCGCGAGCGAGCGTAGGCTCTCCCAGCGCTCTCCGTCGTTCATTTGGTCGCCAAGGAGGGATTCCGACCCCCTCCGCCGTCCTTGATGTTGCCGGCTATTCAACGCCGGTGAGTCAACCTGTCTGACTGTCAGGGGTTTGACCCCTGTGTCGCTGGCAGGTGGGGCCGGGCCCTTGTAGTCAAATCCTAATTAAGAAAATTAATTAGTTAGTTTAATTAACCTAATCTATCACTGACATGTGGACCCAGAACTGTTAATTAGTTAGGATTAGTTTTAATTCTTTAATTAGGTGATTGAGTCACTAACATGTAGTCCCCACATGTCAGGTTTGACTCTGGCCCGGTCAGCTGACCAGCTGATGTCATAGTGATGTCATGCTGATGCAATAAAAGCAATTTCTAGTTTAAAATAATTCCAGAAATAATTCAAAAATTCAAAAATTCATATAAATTAATATGTAAATAAGATGAAAATAATTTATATATGAAAATTTATCAGAAAAATCCAATGAATCCAATGGTGCTATTGTCATGCATGTTAGAACAATCTAAGTAGGTGGACATGGACATTTACTAATAGGTTAATATATGGAATTTGAAATGCAGAACAATTTTGAAGCTATATTCAAACTCGTTTCAAATTAACTTGAACACTAGTTGCATTAGCTCATCCATAAATGTTATCATGCCATGATCATGCATCATATTGTTGCACTTAAGTGTGTTGATCGTTTCTTATCTGCATTGCGGTAGGCCCTGCTTCTAAGCATACCCCCGAGTATCCCGGCAAAGGAGAGAACCTTTCCGCTACCCAGCAAGGCAAGCAACCCCTTTGATCATTCCGATAACATCCTACTCTCTCGCTCTTGCTCTTGTTTATTGCATTAGAACAGTCGATCACATGTCAGTCATACACGGTAGATGATCCTATTCTGCTGCATAACCTGACATTGTCACAGTAAATAGTCAAACCTTGCAACCTAGGATACCTAGTAGATGCTTGTGCCATGATGTGCTTAGCTTACTTTGCCTGATATGCTTGCTATGCTTAGAGTTGGGTCAGGTCTGATTCATCTGGGTGATGAATTGAGTGAAACGATGTTGTTCTGATGTGGTGATATAATGATGAACTCGATTTGGTAAAGGTAGCGATGAGAGGCTATGTAGGAGTACATAGCGGGTTGTCTCATTGGGACCGTTCTTAGGAACTGAGTTCCGTGTTTGTGATCCAAGACTAGTTACTACCACACGTTGGGATACTTAATTGACCCTCTCGACTTATCATTCGCTTAGTCCTTAGTCCAGGAGTTGCAAGTAGTTTCTGGTGTTTATAGCATGCTGGAGGCCGTGCGTAGCGCTGACCCTAGGGGTGGGTTACGACACGGTAGGCAGTGGCATGGTGTACCAAGGGTCACCCGAATGGTGGGCTTGGGAACCCTGCGCACATCGTTTGGGGCCGTAGCGGAAACTTCGGCCGGACTTTCGTGCGGGTTTAATCTCAAATAGGCGATAGCCTGGACTAGAGGTCTTATGCAATTGACGGTCGTGGCCGACTCCCTCGCTGGGCATCCGCTTGAAGGTTGCCGAGGTGCATGGTTTTATGAGCACACAACGATAAGTGGCGGGAGTGTGTGTGAAGAAGTACACCCCTGCAAGGTATAAAACTATTCGAATAGCCACGTCCTTGGATATGGACTACTTGGAGAACTTATGTTGTTCATAGATAATCAAATGGATACTCATAAAAATATCAAGACAAGTGTGAGTACCATGGATGGCACTCTCCCAGGAGAGGGAAGTGAATCCATGGTGGCGTATTCCTATGGAGTTAGTGGACTCGTGTGCGATATCTAAAATGTAAACAAAGAGTTAAGATTGAGTAGTGTAGGTTAGCCATGAGTCAAAGCTGGCATTGCTGCATAAACTCCACCACTCCCTTGCTGATACAGGAGCATGAATAGACTAGGTCTGTTTTAAAGACTTGCTGAGTACGTTTGTACTCACGTTTGCTTAATAAATGTTGCAGATGAGACCCAGGACCCATTAGGTGGGTTCTTTCTAGATGTTTGACGATGCTGAATAGCTGGTGTCCCAGCTACGACCTTTGCCCTGTGGCAGGCTGTAGATAGTCAGGCCATGTGCCTTTTTACCCTTTCATCTGTCTGTACTCAGACAGCTTATGCTTCCGCTTGGTTTGTATGAACATGTTTGTATGACTTGAGTGTTGGGTCATGTGACCCCTATCTGTAAGAACATATTTTGCAAGGCTCATCTGAGCCTCTTAAATAAAAGTCATGTTGTCGTATGGTTATGTTGTGATGCCATGGTTGTATCTATGCATATCGGGCATGTCATGCGTACGTGTGACGTGCAACGGTATGTATGGGATCCGACACCTAGTTGTGTGCCTTTAGTAGTACTATTTATGGGAAACTGCCTCTTTGTGCTTCCACCGAGCCATGGTAGCTTGCTACTGCTCCGGACACATTGATTGACCGGCATGTATCCTTCTTTGCTGCTGTGTCTGTACCTTCGGGGAAATGTCTCATAGTGTAATGGAGTCCCTGTAGCTTGCTATGACTCGTCTACACACGCTTGAGGCCGACACCTGCATTGTTGGGTTATGTATGCCTGTTTTCGTATGGATGTGCTGCTTGGGTTCTATGACTAGTTATGTCGGCCCGGGTTCTCTATCGTTTGATTGCCAGCAACATGTTCACATACGTGAGCCAAAAGACGCAAACGGTCCCGGCTAAGGTAAGGCTGCAGCCGTGGAACTTACCGTGCGTGAGGCTGCAAAGTGATGTGATATGTTACAGTCTGGATTCTTATGACTTAGGATCGGCGTCCCGACAGCGTTGGTATCAGAGCCTGACTGACTGTAGGACTACCAAGCCAAACCGGTCGAAGTTGAGTCTAGAAACACTATAGAAAAGTAGGGGAATTGATTGTGGAGGGGAACGTAAGGCTCTTTTTACTCCTCTTCCCAAGTTATTCTATGCTGAGTCATTCTCATCTTTTCTTTGGGGATAAGAACTAGGCTACTCATCCATTGCTTAGGATGCCGAGTTACTAACCATGGACCACTAGCTAGCTTGTTGCAAGTGAATGTGGGTACTCAAGTATTGTTGGTGTGACAAACGGATGGAGAAGAGATTTGAGTCTAGAAAGTCGAGTGGTTATGCTTTTCCAATATTTTGCAGTTGTCTCAAAATCCTTTTTGAGCAATTACAGTCGTTATGTTATCCAATTTCTGCTAGAGTCTCTAATGTCTTTGCATCATTCTCTGTTTCAGATGCCCCCTTGTCCTTCCCGTCAGGTGGTCCGTTTGACTAGGTGCATCGATGTACCAGGTCACACGGCCATGTTGGTTAGAGTCATGATGGAGGCTGGATACCATTGGTACCCAGAGTACACAGTGGAGGAACAGTATCGAGATTTCAACCAGAGTCAGTATTTGTGTACCGTCAAGATTTATCCTTCATACCCTGGAGCTGCAGAGCCGCTTCACTGGACTTATGGATTAGGTGTCACCATAGATATGGCAGTTCAGCAGGCTGCTTACACCATGCTGACTATCATGAGATTCCACCATGGTCTGCTTGAGAACACCGAGTTCTGCTATGTTCCTGCTTCTATGGGAGGAGAGGATGGTTATCTTAGTGCAGTCTACTATGATCATTCCCATGAGGACCCTAGGCCGCAGGTGACCGCTCAGATGTTGGAGAACAGGGATCATGATGCACGTGCCCTTCGCATGGAGCTTTATGCCACCCGTGCACATCTTTGGACAGCCCTGACGCAGTTGGCACCTGTCATGCAGACAGGCTATGGAGATTTGGAGATGCTGACCCCATCGCGGACTCATCTTCCAGCACACGTAGACTGGCCCGATGTTGGAGGCATCACCCCTCTTTGAGGACCGTTGTTGCCGCCGACAAGGGGACCAAGGCCACACCCGTGTCCTTATGGCTCCCAGGGATCATAGGCTAGAGTGTTTCCAGATCCTCAGGTTCAGCTCCCGGGTCATGGGGGTAACCTGTATGAGGCATTCTACGGCAATGCTTGAGTACGTGGATGCTATTTCTAGTTTGGTAGTTATCGTATCGCCACAGTCCTGTGGTCTTGTGGGATATGATGAGGTTGAGAGTTGAGTTCCGGAGGTGTGGATAGATAATGTATAGGAAGCTCGTAATGCCTCCGATGAGTTGTGTCATCTCTCGGTAGTTGTATTTCAGCTTGGCTTGTACTGAACTATGTCATGGTGTGTATGAATCATGGTGTTCATATGGTAGTTGTTTTACCATGTTGATTGGTGTTTACCCTGCATGCCATGTTGTCCAGTACATTCCTTATCTCATGTCCTAGAGTTGTTGTCCCCTATGATTAAGCTGTGGGTTTGTTCCTCCAGGATGGTGGCAACTAGGAATAACCTCGTGCCTGCCCCTGAGCAGGGCAAGGGAAGCCATCCAAGGCAAGAGGATCTACCACATGCTCCTTCCTTGGCGGAAGTAATGCTTGAAGCCGAAAGGAACAAGAGGGAGACCAACAGGCTGTTGGAAAGAATTGAGCAGAATACAGCACGTGCTCCCCGCAATGACCTCAATGATGGCGTATCACTTGGTGATTTCATCAGACTGTGCCCACCCAAGTATCATCATTCGGTCGACCCACTCGACGCAGATGACTGGCTGACTAGCATGTATCGCAAGATCCGGGCTGCCAATGTGTCCGAGGCCAACAAGGTGACCTTTGCAACTTACTTTCTGGAAGGTCCCGCCAATCTATGGTGGGAAAATTTTGAAGCCATGCGTCCCGCAGGCCCCGCACCAACTTGGGCAGAGTTCAGTGCCACATTTCGTACCCATCACATCCCGGAAGGGCTGATGGATCGTAAGAGAGAGGATTTTTGTGCCTTCACCCAGGGCAGACTGTTAGTGGATGATTATAGTCGTGAGTTTGGAAACCTTGATCGCTATGCCCTAAGGAAGTTTCTACTGATGCCAAGAAGCAGGCTAGGTTCCGCAAGGGACTTAATCCTGAGCTCCGTCGAGACCTGCGCCTGCATGAGTGCACCACTTTCCAGGCTCTCGTCAACAAGGCTATCAATGCCGAGACTGGATAGACTGATTATGAGGCCACGAGAAAGCACAACCGTGACTTCAACCCCGCATCTGGCTCGGGCCCCAATAAACGCTGGGTCTGGGTGCCCAACGCAGCTCTGCCGCCAAGATAAAATGCGAGGCCATCCTTCCAGGCGCCTCGCCCAGTTCAGCCCAACCCTCCAGTCAGACCATTGGGAGGACCGCCTGCCAATGTTGCTCCACGTGCCACCGTGGTTTGCTATAAGTGTGGAGAACCAGGACACTACTCCCGTGAGTGTCCCCAGAATAATGCTAAGCCCCCTGGACGTGGAAAGCCAGGAAAAGCCTTCTTTGTGAAGCCAGCTCCTGCTCGTGGACGAGTGAACTATGTGTCTGCTGAGGAAGCCCTTGAGGATCCTGATGTTATCCTAGGTACGCTCCTTGTCAATAGTCATCCATCATCTATTTTATTTGATACCGGGGCATCTCATTCTTTTATCTCAGAAAGTTATGCATAGTTGCATAGCATGTCTTTTTGTGATATGCCTACTCCTTTAGTAGTGCAGACTCTGGGTTCCAAATGGCAAACTTCTAGAGTGAGCCATGATAATGAGATTCTGGTGGATAGACTAGTCTTCCTAGCACCTTTGATAGCCCTCAAGTCTTCGGACATCAATATCATTCTAGGCATGGATTGGATGAAAGCCCACTATGCCAAGATTGATACTCATTCTAGGAATGTTCAACTTACACATCCATCGGGTGAGATAGTTAATGTCTCCACTCGAACAACCAAGCGCCAACTCTATTCCCTCAATGCTAGCCCTCTTCCAAAATTAGAAGATATTCCGATAGTCCGTGACTTTCCGAATGTCTTTCTAGAAGAACTGCCAGGAATTCCTCCTGTCGGAGATGTTGAGTTTGTGATAGAGCTCATCCCAGGGACTGTCCCAATAGATAGAAGACCCTATAAGATGGCACCCTTAGAACTAGCCGAACTTAAGATCCAACTCGATGAGGCTTTGAAGAAAGGTTTCATCCGTCCCATTTCTTCTCCTTGGGCTTGTCCCATCCTCTTTGTCAAGAAGAAGGATGGTTCGGATCGGATGGTTGTGGATTTATGGCCAGTGAATCTGGTCACCATAAAGAACAAGTATCTGCTCCCCAAGATCAACGATTTGTATGATCAACTCGCTGGATCCTCTGTCTTTTCCAAAATGGATTTGAGGTTGGGATACCATCAAATAAGAATTAGGAATGGGGACATTCCAAAAGCGGCTTTTGTTACTCGTTATGGCCAATACGAGTACACTGTCATGTCCTTTGGTTTAACCAATGCCCCAGCCACCTTTTCTCGCTTGATGAATTCGATCTTCATGGAGTATCTAGAGAAATTCGTCATGGTTTACCTCGACGATATACTCATCTACTCGAAGAACGAACAAGAACATGCCGAGAATCTAAGGCTGGTATTGATGAAACTTCGAGAGCACCGCCTATACGCCAAATTCTCCAAGTGTGAATTTTGGTTGCCAGAAGTGACCTATCTAGGCCACGTGATATCTGGTAAAGGTATTGCTGTTAATCCCGAGAGAGTTCAGGCCGTCCTTGATTGGACTCAACCTGAATCGGTTAAGCAAGTTTGGTGTTTCCTTGGCTTAGCAAGCTATTGTCGCCGCTTTGTCGAGAATTTCTCCAAAGTTGCAAAACCTCTGACTGAACTCCTCAAGAAAGATAAAAAGTTCGAGTGGACTCCACAATGCGAGCACAGTTTTCAGGAGTTGAAAAGACGACTGACCTTCGCTCCCGTTCTGGTGCCACCTGATTTCTCTAAGGGCTTTGTTATCTATTGCGATGCCTCGCGACAAGGATTAGGTTGCATTCTCATGCAAGATCGTCATGTGTTTGCATACGCATCTCGATAGTTGCATCCACATGAGGATAAATATCCAACACATGATCTTGAGCTTGCAGCTGTAGTCCATGCACTGAAAACCTGACGACATTACCTTCTGGGTAATCGTTGCGAAATTTACACCGATCACCAAAGTCTAAAATATATATTCACCCAGCCGGATTTGAATCTCAGGCAAAGACGGTGGGTAGAGTTGATTACAGATTACGACTTAGGGATAACTTACACCCCGGGGAAAGCCAATGTCATGGCTGATGCACTAAGTGGTAAGTCTTATTGTAACAATCTGATGTTACAACAAGGTCAACCACTTCTCTATGAGGAATTTCGGAAGTTAAACCTTCACCTTGTTCCTCAAGGATTCCTATCCAACCTGGTGGCGAAACCTAATCTTAAGGATAAAATAGGGTATATCCCGGATCAAGGGGAATATTGCTAGCGGAAACGCTAAAGATTTCTCCAAGAACGATGAAGGTGTTGTGTTCTTCCAGAACCGGTTGGTGGTTCCCAAGAGCACACGCTTAAGACAGCTGATCCTTAAGGAGGCTCATGATTCTCCTCTCTCAATTCATCCGGGTAGTACCAAGATGTATCAAGACCTACGCCAGAGGTTCTGGTGGACTAGGATGAAAAGAGAAATTGCTCAGTTCGTTGCTAACTGCGACGTTTGCCGTCGCGTGAAAGTAGAACATCAAAGGCCTGCTGGCACCCTTCAACCTTTAGCTATTCCTGAATGGAAATGGGATAATGTTGGTATGGATTTCATTACCAGATTTCCCAGGACTAAGAGAGGGAATAATGCTATATTTGTGGTGATCGACCGTCTTTCCAAAGTGGCTCATTTTCTTCCTGTTCGGGAAAGTATAACTGGTAGCCAGCTAGCGGAATTGTATGTTTCTCGATAGTTTCTCTTCATAGTGTTCCTTTGGGGATTAACTCAGACCGTGGAAGTATTTTCACTTCCCAATTTTGGAAAAGTTTTCAAACCGCTATGGGGACTCATCTATCCTTTAGCACTGCTTTCCACCCGCAATCAAGTGGTCAAGTTGAGCGAGTCAATCAAATCCTCGAAGACATGCTCCGAGCTTGTGTTATATCTGTAACATCCCAAAATTCTAAATTTTGGAATGTTATATTAAATAAATAAGTAGGATTGTTTGCTTGAATGTTGTGTGATTGATTGTGTGAAATTGAGTGTAATTTTGAAACTTTTGAAATTTTAATGAGAGGGAATAAAATGACTTTCCCAAAATTTTCTATTTTGAATCCCTATTCAATTTTGAGTTCGAATATTTTCAAAACCCTCTTATAAAATTTCTCAAATGAGAGGAGATAAATGACACTCAAAAATCAGATACAATGTTTTGACTCAAATTTTAAAATAAAAACTATTTGCCATTTATTTGAAATTCTAGTTTCTTTTCATTTTGGAGTTATTGCAAAAAAAAATACTATTTTTTAAAGTATTTTATTCGTCCTTAAAAAAATGTTCATGTTTTAGGAAATATTTTTCCGAACTTTCTGATATATAATGTGCCTATATATAATGTTTTTCTATTTTTCTCTTGTTTGTTTTTCTTTGCTGGTTTTTTTAGGGAACACTGTTCATTGCGGACACTGTTCATCCGGGACAAAAAAAATTCCTTCCTGCAGCCCATGTGGCCCTCTTCTTCTCTCTTTTCCTTGTCTATGATTTTAGTCCCACCTTGCTTAGCTTTAGACCTTTGCACCTCCCTTCCACCTATAAATATAGACCCATAGGTAAACCCAAAAGTCATCCACTTCGGGTTGAATCGAATCGTTTCGGTTTGACTAGCTTTATAAAAAATATATTTTCTTCTCTCCGGCAGGATTTCTGGAAGTCGTCTCCTCTTTGGATTTATATCTTCTCTGCATTCTAAAGGTATTCTCTTCGTATTATCTTTTATACTCCTGTAGTTTAATATCCCTAGACTAGTATTTCTATAGTAGTATACGATAGAGTAATTAGATTATTAATTAGTCTCTGAATTTACTCATTAGTCCTAGAATTCTTTTAGACATAGCATTTTCTTCCGTAAAACAGCTTGGCCCAAAAAATTTAAATAGCCATAACTTTCTACTCGTTTATCAGAATTAGATGAAACCAACGCCTAGATTTTCGTCTTGACTTCACCTATCCAATCAACCTATCACGTCAACTTTTTCAAATTTCGAAATTTATTCAGATTTATATTCAAACTTCTTTTGATCATATCTTTTTATCCGTAGCTCCGTTTCCGATGAATCCAATTGCATCGGATCCGTATCAAAGTAATCCTTCCGTTCACATCATTAGTGTTATCATATCAACATATAATTTTGATCTTTCTCATACTTCTCTATTAGTCCCCAAAATGTGTTCACACACCGTACTAAGCTAATTCAATGTCATATTGAATTGCTTATAACTTTTGATCCGTCATTTTGAACCTAGTAATTCTTTTTTCTACACGTTCATATTGACTTCCCATATATAGTAACATCATTAGTTTCAATCTTTGAACCTTTCAAATTTGAGAGATTCAATTAGAATCCGAACCTTCATTTGATCATATCTTGCAAACTGTAACACCTTTTCAATTGATTCCTTTTGCCCCTAAATACTCGTGTCATATATTTCTATTCATAACCATCGTACGTTGGTTCAACTTCTTTTGACCTTTGTGAATTCAAATTCAATTCATACTTGAATTTACAGTTCAACTTCTTTTGACCTTTTCAATTAAATTCTTTCTACAAATAAATTCTTATGCCTTATACTATTTGTCAAACAACGTTCATGTTGTTCTCCCATACATTGGATCGTCTTTCGTAGTCTCTCCAACCTAAGCTTATATAGCAATAGTTCATCATCCAGTAACTCTTTTGAGTTGATTCCTCCACTTTCACTTTACAACACAGCTAGAACCTATCTTTTCTTATTTAACCTTAGTATGTTGTTATTTTCGCACCAAGACATGTTTTGTTCTTGCGTTTTTCAGTTCTTTGTTTTGGCATGAATGTTTATTGAATGTTATTTGCTTACGATAGATTTTCATCGGAGAGTGACGAATAGTCTATCAGTTACTTCTGAGAGCGATATTATTCTTCATCAACAGTACAGGCAAGTTCACTTTGACCATCTTTTCATACCTATGTTTTATTGCATATAGTGACATCATTTCAACAAATCCCTCCCGTAGTGTTATTGAAATTCTTGTAGTTGAGTAGAATGCATGAGGTAGGAACCCACCACTTGTTACTAAAGCCTCGGGAACGCTAGTTAGTGAAACGCTATGCTAAAGTAGACGGGGTCTGGTATGAGTGTTCGTGAGTGGTGTGAAGAAGGACTCCACGTCAAAACGACGACTTCATGAAGGCTTCTTCAAGACCTTCATATTCAAGACCTCAAGACTTCGAGACTCGAGAAACAAGTTTTTCAATACACACTACTGGGTGAGGGATGGTTGAAACGGTACCCTGGAGAAACCAGTGGATTTGCCTAGGTGTTGCTGGAGATGGCCAGTATTCACGCGGAAAGCCTCACCCAGACTAAAAGGGAAGGATGAATACTTCATGCCCGGAAGCTTACCTGTGTAGCCACAAGTCATTATGGGCTCTGGCTTGGTTGGATATCGTGGTGACCCTGGACAGGCGGTGCTACGAGATGTAGAAGAATGGTAGGAAAGGATGGGCACCGACAGAGTCGCAGGGAAACCCTTTGGAAGACCATGTTTTGGTCATCCGTTTCTCAAACACCCTGAAGTGCGAGAAATCAAACGGAGGCGACCAAATCTTGTGGGTAAAGTACACAACACTCTACAGAGTTAAACCTAATCGATTATCCGTGTCCCCGGTTACGGACAAATTGAGCTTCTAGACTTGGATCTATCTCTGAACTCTCAACACTGGACTGATAACTAATTGTGGGCAACTTATGATACTTATGGGCATTGAGACATTGGTTGGCTGAACCATGTCATGATAGGTAACTCCATAGTGAAATTCCTGATATTCCTTTGTTGTAGGGAAAATAAAATCAGCTTTTACGCAAAAACTTAGACACAGAGCCACAAAGCCTTTGCATATAGAATAGTCTTTATTCTTCTGTTCTTCTATGGTGATCTTGCCAGCATATTCAAAATGCTGACCTACACGGCTGCAACGTCTTATGTTGCAGATACTCTTCTACGACGGGTAAGAGTACGATTCAGGGTTACGGTCCGCACTCAACCTGCCGTTGGTGTTATTGGGACTCCACTCCCGTTGACTGTATCCGCTGCTATTTTAAGGTATATATCAGTTTTACGTTAATTACATGTGATTGCACTTTGATATATACATTGATGTACTGTGTGTGCCAGCATACTGATCCAGGGATGGCACAGAAAACACAGAGGCTTGACTCGTTTTGAGTCGGGTCGCTACAATATCTTTCGGTATGAACTGGGAGAAATGTCTTCCATTTGCCGAGTTCACATATAACAATAGTTATCAATCAAGCTTGGGCAAAGCCCCTTTTGAAGTTCTCTATGGATGAAGGTGTCAAACACCTCTTAACTAGTCGGAAACCGGAGAGAGGCAACTCTTTGGCCCGGATATGATCCAGGATGCAGAGGAGCAAGTTCGCATTATTCGTGAAAAGTTGAAAACAGCCCAATCCCGTCAAAAGAGCCAATATGATCGCCATCATAAGGTTGTGACCTATGAAATTGACGAGAAGGCTTACCTTTGGGTTACACCTCTAAAGGGTACCCATCGATTCGGTATCAAGGGCAGGTTGGCTCCTCGTTACATTGGACCCTTTCGCATTCTTGCTAAACCAGGAGAGGTTGCCTACCAATTGGAACTTCTGCCACATCTTTCCAAGGTTCATGATGTCTTCCACGTCTCGCAACTCAGGCGTTGCTTTTCGGACCCTGTCCGTGAGGTAGACCACGTAGCGCTTGATCTCCAAGATAACCTTACATATCAAGAATACCCTGTTCGTATTCTTGATCAAGCTGAGCGTACCACTTGGCGTCGGAACATCAAGTTTCTCAAGGTTCAGTGGTCACACCATTCTGAAAAGGAGGCCACATGGGAAAGAGTAGATCGTCTTCGACTAGAGTACCCCGAGCTCTTCTCGACGACTTCAAAATCTCGGGACGAGATTCTTTTGAGTGGGGGTGAGTTGTCATATCCCTAGCTAGATGTCCTAGGATAGCATGTGTTTGCATCATGTTTCATCTTATTGCATCAACGTGAAATGGGGAACAAAAGAAACCCCAAGCTCACTTTGAATCCAAACAACTCAAACTTGGTGATAATTCAACAAATCCAAAATGCCCACTAAAAATGTTCCCTATGTCTGGTAAATTTGGACATGATTATAACATGGATCATTTTAATTATTTGAACACCAAAAGCAATTTAGAAATAAATGATAAAGCCTCTGAAAATATTAAATAAAGCATTTATCATTATTTTAGTTTTCAAATATCCTGAAACTTTAGAGAAAAGTTTGAAATATTCAAACCTCAATAGATAAAATATTTGGGATATTTTAAATAGCTTATGTGCCTGATATTAAAATAACATAAATGACAGAAAATAGAAAATAGAAAATAAAAAGAAAAGAAAAAGGGGGAAAGTCTACCTGGGCTAGGGAAGAAGCCGGCCCAGCCCACCAGGGGCGAACCGGTGTTCTTCCACCTCCGGCTAGAAGGACGCCCGACGCGTAGTCACCACGCGCCGGCCACCTCCTTCCTGCCTGGCTGTTGGCCTGGAGGGCTGGGAGGGCGCCAGCGCGAGGCCCCCTTGTCGTGGCGTCCTCCTCCTCTCCCTCTCCCCCTGCGAGCTCTCCCTCTCGCTCTCTTTCCCCCTGCTCCGCCATAGCCGAGCTCTGCTCGAGCTCACCGCCGTCGCGCTAGCCGCCCCTTCGCCTCGCTAGGTAGCCCCCGAGAACCGCCGCTACCCCCTCGTCCTCCCCATGACCCTAGAAGAAGCCGGGAGCCCCTCTATGCCGCGCCATCACTGTTCCTCCCCGCCGATCACCGGAGCTCCGCCCCGATATTCTGCCCCGTCCGGACATCCTCTGACCTTGCCGTCGCCTCTGCTGGAACCGCGGTGAGCTGCTGGTGCTCCTCCCCTTCTCCCCCTTCTCTCCCGTGCCTCATAGACGCCACACCCTTCTTGCCCGAGCTCCGGCCGCCGCTGGCCTCGACGCCGACGTCGATCCCGACCACCCCAGCCTCTAGTTTGGGGTTAGATCGACGCGCGGTCGAGCGTAGGCTCTCCCAGCGCTCTCCACCGTCCATTTGGTCGCCGGAGGAGGGATTCTGACCCCCTCTGCCGTCCCTGATGTCGCCGGTGGCTTAACGTCGGCGAGTCAACCTGTCTGACCATCAGGGGTTTCACCCCTGGGTCGCTGGCAGCTGGGGCCGGGCCCTTGTAGTCAAATCCTAATCAAGAAAATTAATTAGTTAGTTTAATTAACCTAATCTGTCACTGACATGTGGACCCAGAACTGTTAATTAGTTAGGATTAGTTTTAATTCTTTAATTAGGTGATTGAGTCACTCACATGTAGTCCCCACATGTCAGGTTTGACTCTGGCCCGGTCAGCTGACCAGCTGATGTCATAGTGATGTCATGCTGATGCAATAAAAGCAATTTCTAGTTCAAAATAATTCCAGAAATTATTCAAAACTTCAAAAATTCATATAAATTAATATGTAAATCAGATAAAAATAATTATATATGAAAATTTATCAGAAAAATCCAATGAATCCAATGGTGCTATTGTCATGCATGTTAGAACAATCTAAGTACGTGGACATGGACATTTACTAATAGGTTAATATATGGAATTTGAAATGAAGAACAATTTTGAACCTATATTCAAACTTGTTTCAAATTAACTTGAACACTAGTTGCATTATGTCATCCATACATGCTATCATGCCATGATCATGCATCATATTGTTGCACTTGCGTGTGTTGATCGTTTCTTATCTGCATTGTGGTAGGCCCTGCTTCTGAGGATACCCCCGAGTATCCCGACGAAGGAGAGAACCTTTCCGCTACCCAGCAAGGCAAGCAACCCCTTTGATCATTCGGATAACATCCTACTCTCTCGCTCTTGCTCTTGTTTATTGCATTAGGACAGTCGATCACATGTCAGTCATACACGATAGATGATCCTATTCTGCTGCATACCTGACATTGTCACAGTAAATAGTCAAACCTTGCAACCTAGCATACCTGGTAGATGCTTGTGCCATGATGTGCTTAGCTTACTTTGCCTGCTATGCTTGCTATGCTTAGAGTTGGGTCAGGTCTGATTCATCTGGGTGATGAAGTGAGTGAAACGATGTTGTTCTGATGTGGTGATATAATGATGAACTCGATTTGGTAAAGGTAACGATGATAGGCTATGTAGGAGTACATAGCGGGTTGTCTCATTGGAACCGTTCTTAGGAACTGAGTTCCGTGTTTGTGATCCAAGACTAGTTACTACCACACGTTGGGATACTTAATTGACCCTCTCGACTTATCATTCGCTTAGTCCTTAGTCCAGGAGTTACAAGTAGTTTCTGGTGTTTATAGCATGCTGGAGGTCGTGCGTAGCGCTGACCCTAGGGGTGGGTTACGACGCGGTAGGCAATGGCACGGTGTACCAAGGGTCACCCGAATGGTGGGCTCGGGAACCATGCGCACATCGTTTGTTGCCGTAGCGGAAACTTCAACCGGACTTCCGTGCGGGTTCAGTCTCAAATAGGCGATAGCCTGGACTAGAGGTCTTATGCGATTGACGGTCGTGGCCGACTCCCTTGCTGGGCATCCGCTTGAAGGTTGCCGAGGTGCATGGTTTTATGAGCACACAGCGATAAGTGGCGGGAGCATGTGTGAAGAAGTACACCCCTGCAGGGTATGAAACTATTCGAATAGCCGCGTCCTCGGATATGGACTACTTGGAGAACTTATGCTATTCATAGATAATCAAATGGATACTCATAAAAATATCAAGACAAGTGTGAGTACCATGGATGACACTCTCCCAGGAGAGGGAAGTGAATCCATGGTGGTGTATTGCTATGGAGTTAGTGGACTCGTGTGCGATATCTAAAATGTAAACAAAGAGTTAAAAACTGAGTAGTGTAGGTTAGCCATGAGTCAAAGCTCGCATTGCTGTATAAACTCCACCACTCCCTTGCTGATACAGGAGCATGAATAGACTAGGTCTGTTTTAAAGACTTGCTGAGGATGTTTGTACTCACGTTTGCTTAATTAATGTTGTAGATGAGACCTAGGACCCATAAGGTGGGTTCTTTATTGATCTTGACGATGCCGAATAGCTGGTGTCCCAGCTACGACCTTTGCCTTGTGGTGGGCAGTAGATAGTCAGGCCATGTGCCTTTTTACCCTTTCATCTGTCTGTACTCAGACAGCTTATGCTTCCGCTTGGTTTGTATGAACATGTTTGTATGACTTGAGTGTCGGGTCATGTGACCCCTATCTATAAGAACATATTTTGCAAGGCTCATCTGAGCCTCTTAAACAAAAGTCATGTTGTCGTATGGTTATGTTGTGATGCCATGGTTGTATCTATGCATATCGGGCATGTCGTGCGTACGTGTGACATGCAACGGTATGTATGGGATCCGACACCTAGTCGTGTGCCTTTAGTAGTACTCTTTACGGGAAACTGCCTCTTTGTGCTTCCACCGAGCCATGGTAGCTTGCTACTGCTCTAGATACATTGATTGACCGGCATGTATCCTTCTTTGCTGTTGTGTCTGTCCCTTCGGGGAAATGTCTCGCAGTGTAATGGAGTCCCTGTAGCTTGCTATGACTCATCTACACACGCTTGAGGCCGACACCTGCATTGTTGGGTTATGTATGCCTGTTTCCGTACGGATGTGCCGTTTGGGTTCTATGACTAGTTATGTCGGCCTGGGTTCTCTGTCGTTTGATTGCCAGCGACATGTTCAAATACGTGAGCCAAAAGACGCAAACGGTCCCAGCTAAGGTAAGGCTGCAGCCATGGAACTTACCGTGCATGAGGCTGCAAAGTGATGTGATATGTTACAGTCTAGATTCTTATGACTTAGGATCGGGGTCCCGACACGCAGGCGCCTTCACTCGAGCCGCTGGTGGTGGATTCCATCTCGAGGACGGAGTGGCACCTAGTTAAGGTGCCATACTGGTGGAGAGCTCTGCTGCCCACCCACTGCCATTCAAGACGACGGACCTTGTCTTATTATTCCCCTCCAGCTGGCAGCGCCTTCGTCAAACATAAACACAGAACTCGCCACATATGCCTGGAGAAAGGCCACTGCAAGATTGACTGCAGAGACCCTTTCAAGGGCCTGCACTGTCGATGAAGCGGGCATCATGCGCAACAATGCACTAGCTCCTCGCCTCCTTTAGCACCGCCGGTCCACGACTCGCCTTCAGCTCCCCTGTCTATCGCCAAGGCCACTCCCTCTGCTTCTTGTGGCGCTGCTGCATCTGGCCACCTGGTCATTGCGCCTCTGCTGCTCGGGGCGGAGATGCCGCGGGTTGGAGACCCCTCGCTGCGCCCTGCGGCGGGCCATGTGGTCATCACCTCCACGCCGTCCATGGACGCCCAGGCGGCTAGCCTCTCCAACCTTGCGGTCGTCGCTTGGCTCGGTGGTAGCCGCCCATCGGTCAGAGCCTCCGTCATCAGGGACGCGATTGCCACGACTGGTGGCATCGACCGCGCCTTTGTCAGGGTGGTGCCTTTCTACTCGGAGGATTTCCTGGTCAGATTCGACTACCAGCACCACCGGGACTTGGCGACGGCTGCCCCAGGCCTCTTCTCCCACTACAGCTCCGATTTTAGCAACCTGGACATCCACATTGCCAAGTGGCGGCTCAATGCCCACGTCGATGTCATGCAAGCCGACTTCCACGTCCACCTCTGCCTGGAAAAATGTCCCGCTCAACGCCTGGAACGACGCCATTGCTGCTCAGGTGTTGGGCCCAAATACCTTCCTCCACTACTTTGACATCGCCTTTATGCAGTGTGAGGACCCCGCCACGCTCAATTTGTGGGCTTGGTCTGCAGACCCGAGCAAGATACCCAAAGTGCAACAAGTCACCTTCACCAACAACCAGCAGCCGGGGAGCAGCGCTCCAAACCATGTTGTTGGCCGCCAAGGGCTCAAGCATCGGGTGCTGGTCCATCTGGACCTGATTGAGGACTACACCCCCGACGCGGACGGCAAGATTACTCGACGCCCACGCACACACCCTCCCTTCAACTGGAGGCTTGGAGACATGGACGGCGAGTCTCGTGCGCGCGATCTCCAAGCCAAGGGTGGCCACCGCGAGCGACACAACGACGACCGCGACAGGGACGATGGGCACGGTGGGCATGGAAGGCACAATGATTGCCAGGAATCCTCTTGGCGTGGCTTGTTCCGGGGCCGCTCCAGGGCTCCTCGACGACAAGATGATCGCAGTAGGGGGACACATGACGACCGACGCCGCAACGACCACGACACTTGGGACCCCTACGACGGTGGCCGAAGGAGTGGCATGGAGCCTTCATCGCCTGACGCATGGAAGGTGGACAGCTCGCGTGTTCAGCGCCTTCCTAACGGGGCGGTGATCCCGGCCTCGGGCAGCCAGGCCCGGCACCGCGTAGCCTGCCTGGAGAGGCGCTCTCGGTCCTACGAGGTGGCCTGTGGCCAGCGCACTGAAGACACCCGTGGAAGATCGCCCCCACCCTCGTCGCGTAGCACCTCTCGTGACGTCATCGAGCTGAGGCCGTCGTTGCTGATTCCTGACTGGCTGCGGCGGGCGGCTCCCTGTTTGGGCTCCCCGGTGACTTCGGAAGCGCCTCCAGGCTGGGCTTCTCCATCACGACTACGGCAGCATACTGGCTCCCTACCTCCAAGCCCCCGCACACCTCTCCACGTCCTGGACGCTGCAATTTGTGCTGACGAAGACCTGATGCAGAGGAGCCTCGAGAAGGCCATCTCTTTGGAGCAGGGTGATGTTGCTGGCACTCCACTCTTTGTGCCACTACCTCCCGCCATCCCCCCGATGCCCAACTCCACCCCACCAAGGCCACGAATGACTAGAAGGAAGACTATTGCAGGTGTGACAGGATTGAACCTGATTCAAAGCAGCCCAAGACTGTAGGCAAAGAACAGAGATGTGCCAATTGCTCAGCTGGATGAGAAGTTGCTTTGCCAATGCTTGGGTGTGGTGCATGAGGGTGAGATGATCACTCAGGCTGCTATCAACAAATATGTGGCCCTCTTTCGCGGACAACTACCGGACATTGCCATTGCTGCTCTTCGAGCCCTCTTTAGGCTTGACTGTGACCTTGCTGCTACAGTCGAAGATGCCCTCCTGGACCACGGTGGAGATGCAGGTCTAGAGCACCACGGCCATGGCCACGAAGAGGCTTCTGCTCCTGCCTGAGGCTGATGCTCTGTTCACTAGAAGATGTAGCGCGGTTTTGATGATTAGTGGCCTAAATTATGAAGTCAAGTATGTAGTTCTAGTTATGCATGTTTGTAGCTTTGATCCACTGCTACCTAATGCTAGTGCCTTGGCAAGGCTGATATTTACGTCTCCTACTTGAAATGATGTAGCTCTAGTTTGCAATGAATGAAAATCTTCCAGTTCTAGACTGGAATGTTCGCAGACTTAACTGCCCAAATCGTCACGCCACCGTCCACGAGACCATTGCTGTTACCCCGTGCAACCTTGTTTGCCTCCAAGAAACGAAGTTGTTGACGGTTGACCCATTCCTGACCTCTTTCCTTGGTGGCCAAAGACTAAAGAACTTCGCGGAGAAGCTGGCGGATGGAACAAGAGGGGGAATTCTTCTGCTCTGGAATGAAGATTCTATCAAGGTGGACAATATTTGTATTGGAAACTTCTGTATCTCTGCAAGAATCACCCTTGTCAACACCACCACTTCCTTCAAATTCACTTCCGTTTACGGTCCTACAAGAAGCAACCTTAAAGAGGCATTTTTTCAAGAGTTCGTTGACCTGAAGCCACAGCAGGGTACAAGATGGCTTGTCACCGGCGATTTTAATCAGATATACCGTGCCCGTGACAAAAACCAAACTAATGTTGATCGTAGTCACCTTGTTCGATTCCGAAACACCCTCAACTCATGTGAGCTGAAAGAGATACATCTACAAAACAGGAAATTTACATGAAGCAATGAGCAGGAAAACCCAACCATGAGCAAATTAGACAGTTTTTTTTGTAATGAGGATTGGGATGTTGACTTTGGCTCTCACATCCTTCATGCGCTATCGTCCTCACTCTCCGACCACTGCCCGCTCCTCCTAGCTAGCGAGAAGGGGCCGAAGCGACCAAAAACCTTTCGCTTTGAAAATTTCTGGATCAAGTTGCCTAATTTCAAGAAGACGGTCACTGATGCTTGGAACGAAGAAACGACCCACAAGGAGCCATTCCAAGTGCTCTTCCACAAGCTTAAAAGAACAAGCCAGCGGCTGCGGACCTAGAGCAAGACTATCTTCTCCAACCACAAAGTCCAACTCCATATGGCTCTCGAGATCATCCTTCACCTGGACGTCGCGCAAGAGCTAAGTTCACTCAGACCCGCAGAGTGGAACCTTAGAAAGGAGCTAAAAAGGAAAGTGGTGGCCTTGGCGGTGCTTGAGCGAGCATGAAAAAGGCAATGCTCACGAATCACGTTGCTGAAAGAGGGAGATGCTAACAATCATTTCTTTCACCTTCGCATCAACCACCGCAGAAGGAAGAATTTCATTCACCGTCTCAAACACAATAATGGTTGAGTCACACACCATGATCACAAGAAAGAAATTATCCAGCAACACTTTTCTAAGGCCATTGGGAAGAGCCCTCCGCATGCCAAGGACTTCAACTGGGATTACATCCCGCATTCGACACTTGATCTTGCGGAGTTAGGTGATCCCTTCAACGAGGAGGAGGTTCATGCAGCCATCAATAATCTTCCCAGAGATAAAGCACCGGGCCCAGACGGCTTCACTGGAGCGTTTTTCAAGGAGTATTGGTACATCATTAAGCCAGATATTATGAAAGTAATCAACAGCTTCTCAACACTCCACATTTCCAACCTCCACTGGCTAAACTCGGCCAATATTGCCCTCATTCCAAAGAAAGACGGGGCCGAGGACATTTTTGACTTTAGACTCATAAGCCTCATCCATGCAGTTGAGAAGATCAATTGCGAGGATGATGGCCACCGAACTTGCCCCTCACATGTTTGTCCTTGTCTCCAATACGCAAAGTGCTTTCATCAAGAAAAGAAGCATCCATAATAACTTTATGTACGTCCGGAACTTGGCACGTCGATTTCACCGCAACAAATTACCGACCTTTCTCTTCAAGCTTGACATCAAGAAAGTGTTTGACTCAGTTAGATGGGATTACTTGATGGATTTATTGAGACATCACCATTTTCCAAGCCGCTTTCGAGACTGGATCTCCGCACTCCTATCCACGGCCAACATCGATCTGGACAACATTTTGCAGGCCTTCCCGGCGATTAGGGCCACCTTTCCCATGAGATACCTTGGTCTACCACTCTCGGTTACAAGACTGAAGCGCATCCACTCTCAATACTTAGAAGATAAGGTGGCTGGCAAGCTCCCCCCCTGGTCGGCCATGCATGTGGCTACCCCGGGATGCATCGTCCTTGTCAAAGCTGTCCTTACGGCCATTGCTATATATCACCTCACTCCGCTGGACCTTCCTGCTTCAGTAAGGAAAAAGATTGATAGTCTCAGACGCGCCTATCTCTGGGCAGGATGCGATAAAGTGACAGGAGGCAAGTGTAAGGTGAACTGGGATCTGGTTTGCAAGCCTAAGGTACATGAGGGCCTAGGTGTGTTGAATCTGGAGAAGTTTGCCTCTGCCCTACGCCTTCGTTGGTTGTGGTTCAAGTGGGCGGACCCGCCAAAAACATAGGCTGGAATGGGAACACCTTGCTCTCACAAGGATAATGATCTCTTTGCGGCGGCCACTACGGTGACCATTGGTGACGGTAACAAGGCTATATTCTGGGAATCCTCTTGGCTGAATGGTTTACGGCCTAAAGACGTCGCGCCTAAAATCTTTGAGATTTCAAAAAGGAAGAACTGTGTGGTAAGCAAGGCCCTAGACAACAATTTTTGGATCGGCCAGATTAGCACCGCACAAGGCCTCACTTTGACTCATTTGCAGGAGTTCGCCAACCTTTGGGAGATGATTGCTGGTGTCACTCTAAGCCAAGATAGACAAGACACTATTTGTTGGAAATTCACGGCAAGCAGGGAGTACACGACATCCTCGGCTTATTTGGCACAATTTGCGGGACTCACCTTCAGTACCAACACTTCCATGATCTGGAAGATGTGGGCCCCTTCGAAATGCAAATTCATTGCTTGGTTAGTTCTCTAGAACCGAGTTTGGACGACTGGTCGACTGACTTGGCGGGGATGGCCTAATTGTGGCCTCTGCCCCCTTTGCAAGAAGGTTCAAGAGTTTGTTGCACACCTTTTGTTTCAGTGAATCCCCCTTTGCAAGAAGGTTCAAGAGTCTGTTGCACACCTTTTGTTTCAGTGTAGATTCACGGTTAGAGTCTGGAGCGAGACCACTGCTTGGCTAGGAATTCACGACTACTCGCCAATCGCTTCGCGGAATGAAGATTCTGTTCGATCTTGGTGGCAAAAGGCGGTGAGCAAGGCGGACCACAACAGAAAGGCCATTGCCTCCATTATGATGCTTGTCTCATGGGAAGTCTGGAAGGAGCGAAATGCCAGAATCTTTCGCAACACTGCCGCTCCGGCCGCAGTGGTGGTCACGAGAATTAAAGAGGAAGCCTATCTTTGGGCTTTGGTTGGGGCCAAACATTTAAGTACTCTTATGTTGCGAGACTAGACTTTTTCTTTATTGTCGCTTTGCGACGTATGTCTAAACCTTCTCCCTTAATTAATGAAAATGGCAAATCTTTTTCCTTGTTTTAAAAAAATATATAAAAAAGTCATGGCTGAGCACGTAACCAGCCGGTGCATATGGTTAGCCGGCCAACAAACTAGCAGGTTGTTGGGCCTAAACGCATTATCTAGTCTATTAACTAATTAAATAAATTGCTAGTTTGTTACACCCTAGTTTGTTACACCCTGTTGGATTCTGTCAAATCTACTAACCCATTTCACTTAGGAGCTCAGGTGGGGGGTAGGACACGTGGAGAATAAAAGCTTAGGGGTAACTACACCTGGTTGTAGGCAATATATATATATATATATATATATATATATATATATATATATATATATATATATATATATGACACGTATATATATACATATACATATATATAGGACATTATGTGCCGTATCGGACGTATCAGCGTGTAGGCGACGTTTATATGCGGACACGCTGGACGTATCAGTGCTTCAGAAGAGCCAACACACGAGTACATGCAAAGCTAGTACAAGAAGCAAGGAAGCTAGCACCTCACGTACGTGGGAAACCAATAGAAGCTAGCTCTTAATTGCTTGGATCGATTTAATCCTATCGGAATATTCTCATAACTGTCTCCTGGATCCGTGTGTGTATGGGTAGTAGCTCATTGTTTTGTGTGCATAGTTTAGATGGTTATAACCCATAACATGTATACAATGCAGTAGGGCTTGAATCTGTGTTTGCATATAAATAATCTGGTCACATACAACATTAGAGGTAAAACAGTCTTTTTAGGTCTGACTTAACACCGTTACTGATTAAAACTGACGGAAGTGTCACGTAGGGAACAAAACAAAATTTGAGTGTCAAAAAAGGAAGAAACAAGTTATTTGGGCCAAAAAGGAAAGCAAAATTTAAGAAAAAACCAAATAGGAAATTCTCTCTTTTGAAAGCCCTTGGCGTCTTGCCGTTGTTATGCCACCTTCCTGTGTGGCCAAAAATGCTCTCGGTGTACGAGCGTGCTGATAACATGTAAAGGAGAAAATTGTAGGTTGGTATCACAATTGGAACAGTGATGGTAAATTAGTATCAAGATTGAGAATTTTTACATGTCAGTATCAAGTTTCGGGCTATACGTTACAAATCGAGCTAAACAGTGTATAAACGCGTATTGCGGTGTACCGGACAAGCGGGCCCCATCCATGTGCTGACGTGGCATATATTTTTCAAAAAAAAACCTTGTTTTTCCCGTAATCATAGAAATACCCATTGTTTTTACGAAAATAAGGCTTCACTGAAAGATTTTTTTTATTCGCGAATTTCCGATATCGGAACGGACTCATTTGTATTTTTTGTCGAACTGGAGAAAGAAATAAAATTAACGAAAAGAAGGAGCTGCCTAGATTCGAACTCACGGGCCTCCAGCACAGGGGAGTTGCAACCTAGCCACGAGGCCACAACGACGCGGGAGCAACTAATTAGCGAGTACTTCCCGGGAAGCCTCCCAGCAATCACTCCCACACGCCGCCACTTTACACGTCCTCAGCTGCCGCCACATGTCGCGCTTTGATCGTTCCTTTCGGATTTTATTTTTTTATTTTTTCGCATGCGTTTTCTGATTTTTGGAGTTGTTTTTCCGGGGGGGTTTTGTGCTCCGGTTTCCCACCGGTCTTCCTAGGTTTTGGATCAAAATATGCGGGGAAAAACGCATTTTTGTCGTGAGACGCGGTTTTGTTTCCACCAGAGGCATGGTTTGGCTATCACGAGAGGCACGGCCTTGCCTCTCGGAAAGGGAAAACAAATAGGCATTTTCTGTTTTTTGTGAGAGGCACGGTTTTGCTTCCGTGAGAGGCACCGTCGTGTCTCTCGGAAAGGGGGAAAATACGCGTTTTCTTCTCTCCCTTTTTCCGTGAGAGGCTCGGTTTTGCTTCCGTGAGAGGCATGGTTTTGCTATCGCGAGAGGCACAATTATGCCTTTTGGAAAGGGAAAAACCACGTTTTCTATTTTGTTATCGTGCGAGGCATGGCTTTTTCAACTGGTTTTTTCGTTATTTTTTTTATCAAAACCTATCAACATGGGATCTAGTTTTAAAGATCTCGATACGAGAAACCCAATGATGAAAACGATTTGAGATTTGAATACATGGTTTAGGAGATAAAACATTTTGAAAATATGAAACTACAAAAAAGGAAAAACTCTCGGGTTGAAGTGGCACGCATGCAGTACGCCACTTGTCATAAACTGGGGAGGTCGAAGTGATCGTTGAAAGATGTACTCGCCAACTAGTGATCTTGCAGAGACGATATTGCTAGACTACGATGTGTCCTTTCTTTTATAATAGTGCACAAACGTTGGGCCGATGGTTGGGCCAACGAGGCCTGTATTTTTTTCCGTTCCGTGTTTTACTAGCACGCGTGCAGGACCAGCGAGGCCTGCATTTCTTCTTCTTTTTTCATTATCTAGGTTTGTTTTCCTCCTGGATTTTTAACATATTTAGTGAACATTTTTTAAGGTAGGTTTCAATATATAATGAGCATATTGTTAAGGATGAATATTTTTTAATGTATGTTCATCATTTTTTCTGTATATAGTGAACATTTTTCAATGCACGATGAAATTTTCTTTACAAACGGTGAACACTTTTTAAATATAATGAACTTTTGTGTAATATGTGATGAACATATTTTAAAAGCAATTATTTTTTAATAAATGTTGAATAATTTTTGGTAAATGAATTTTTTAAATAGTTGATTATAGAATGGTATCTGGAATAATACATGATTTTCTTAAGATATGATGATCATTTTACATATTGTGGTGTAAAATAATTTTTCATTATATGAAACACCTGAATTATCTTTAGTAAAAGTCGAACAGTTTGACACATGTTGTCAACGTTAACTGTGAGTTTAAAAACTACTATCAATATATGAGTAACTCAAAAGGGAAAACGTGTGTTGGACATATAGTTTTTTAGTACTTACGTATTTCAATAATATAATGTGTATAGACATTAATTGTGGATAGCAAAAAAACATGAATTAATATCGTAATTAAAGAAATGAGTAACTCAGCACACGCAGTCTTGCTGGGCTCAACCAGCCAGCCCAGCGTCTGCGTACAAGTATAAAAAAACTCCAGCCCGTCGTCTACTCAACATTTGTCGAGGCTTGGTGGCTGGGTTGCATATCCCCGTATTGGAGGTTGCAGGTTCGAATCCCGTCGGCTCCCGATTTTCGTTAATTTTCTTTCTTTCTCCACTTTCACGGAGAATTGCAAACGAGTCCGTTCCGATACGTGAAATTTGTGAATAAAAAAATATCATTGAAGCCTATTTTTTTCGTAAAAATAATGGTCATTTATGTGATTACGTAAAAAATAAGGAGTATTTTGCAAAAGATATGCCACGTCAGCACCTAATTTTCTTTCTTTCTCCAGATCGACGGAAAATTACAAACAAGTCTGTTTTGATACTAGAAATTCATGAATAAACAAATATCTTAGTGAAGCCTATTTTTTCTAAAAAATAATTGCCATTTATGTGATTACGTAAAAACTAAGAGTTTTTTTGCAAAAAATATATGCCACGTCAGCACCAGACGGTCGGGCCCCGCATGTCAGGTACACCATCAAGACGCATTTATTCGTGGTTTAGCTTGATTTGCAACGTACAACCCAAAACTTGATACTCACATGTAAAAATTATCAATCTTGGTACTAATTCACCATCACTACCCCCAAATGTGATACCAACGTGCAATTTTCTCCATGTATAGAGAAAAGAGAGCCACAGAATGATGGAATGAACAGTGTTTCTCATTGATTGAAGACTGGGTATTTATACCCTCCTTAGAGCATCTCTATCAGACCATGTATAATGCCCCGACACGCAAAATAACTGCCAAAATATGGGTTTGCACAAAAAAAATGTCTGACTAGACCCCGCAAACATGTCGGACCCGTAATAAAATTTGAGGGGCGCGGTAACATCACTTGTTTAGCCCGCGAAAACATAGGTTTCCCCCTCGGCCAGACGGTGCCCCGTATCTGAGAAAAACGGTTGGTGGGAGGGATATTTTAGCCCACGCGCATTCCCCAGACCCTTCTGCATCCACCCACCGTCGATTCCGCCCGTCCACCATCGGCATTCTGGCCATATCTGCGGGTGGAACCACGTCGTCGGGTCGCCCCTCACCCGGTTTCCCCTGGCGCTTCACCCGCTCCCTGGATCCGCCGAGCCGAGCCGTCCGGAGTCGTCGTAGCTGCCAGTAAGTACTTGTGCTTTTGCTTTCGGATGTGCTTGTGCTTGTGCATAGTTAACGTCATGCGGCATCCGTTTTTATGATTTTAGATGGAACTAAGCCCTTGCGAGAAATTTTTACTCGAGCATTCGTCCGATTCCGATGGTTCGGATGTTGAGATGCCACTTGCGAACCAGCGGCAGTAGATGTTGGTGATGGCTATCGCCGTGAAGGAGCACGAAGATGATAACCAAAAGTGACGGCAAGGATCGATCGTCGGTTGTCTTTGCATTCCTCGCAATTGCCATCTTGGGAATGAGATGTTGATGCAAGATTACTTTGCGAACAATCCAACATATCCGCCACACCTCTTCCGGACAAGGTACCGAATGCGTCGATCCCTCTTTGTAAAATTAGTGCAAACTTGCGAGGCCAATTGTTAGTATTTTATGCAAAGAAGAAATGTGGTGGGCTTGAAGGGATTTAGTGCATATCAAAAAAATCTCGGCAACTATGAGCGTAATTGCATAGGACATTTAGGCTGACTATGCCGATGAGTACCTTTGCATTGGTGAAGATACTACAATTGACTCAGTGCGTAGGCTTGCCAAAGTGATCGTCCGTGTCTTTGGTCCTCAATATCTTCTGGCACCCAACGAAGAAGACACAAAAAAATTGATGGCATCAAGTGAGAGAAGAGGTTGGCCAGGCATGCTAGGAAGTATTGATTGTATGCATTGGAAATGGAAAAACTGCTCGAAGGCATGGCAGGGAATGTATTGTGGCAAGGGTCGTGATGCAAAAATTGTGCTAGAGGTGTAAGGGCATTCTCTAACCTTGGTGTTTTGGCGATGATGACAACTCACTATGATCTAACCATGTGTCAAGTTATACATGTATTGTATGTGGGACACAAGATGGTTAGGTGGTCCCTCCAACCGGAAAAGTTCGAAGACGATGTTCTCTACGTGTTTATTCTCTTTGGTCATAAGGATCCCGTACTATTAAGAGGGAATCCACATTGGAAGGTCTTGGGTGAATCAGTTCTCTTGCACATCCTTCTACACCCAACTCACTCCTCCGCATCATATAGAGAGATGCCCCTCTTTGCTTACTTGCTTGCCAGGTGTATCGTTGTCCCGACCTAATGCACTGCTCGCTCTAAGCCTTCGGTTTGACAACCACTTCAGGGGTGATACCCTGGAGTTGCTACCACTGAGTTGTCCCACGCGGTTGTAATGCAGCCCCGGGTGGTTGTACCGCCAAATGTTGGGTGACCTAGGGTGAAAGCTCTGGGTGGTTGAACCAGCCCAGCATCGGGCTTCAACCGGACTTGGTCCTCTTGAGCTCCGGCTGTTGGGCGGACCTGGACCGGTTGTACTGCTATATTCATATAGCCCGGTACAACCAGGATCCCGAGCGGTTGTATCACTTAGGAGTTTTCCAGGTTCAGGGCACTAGCCAGGCTGCTGCATCCGGTCCATTGTTCTGATGAGGTCCGGTGGTAGGGCGGTTGTAGACCGGTTTACATCTATTTCATATAGCCCGGTACAACCAGGATCCTGAGCGGTTGTACCGCTTAGGACTTTGCCTGGTCTAGGGGTTTGGCACGGGTGCTGCTTCCGGACCACCTCTCTGTTGTGGTCCGATGGTAGGACGGTGGTTGGATAGTTGTACCGCCCGCCACTCTGGTTGTACCGCTCCATGCAATTCTGGCAGTAACGGTTGGAAAAGGGGGCCTATATAAGGAGGTGCTTCTTCCACCTCTCCCTTATCTCTTACCTCTCTCTCTACCATTGATGCCCACTGAGCTTTTTTGCCCGATCTCTCTCTAGCCACCCAAACTTTTTGTCTTGCTAGGGATTGAAGGAGGAGATCTAGATCTACACTTCCACCAAAAGGAAAATTGATTCCCCCATACTTTCTTGTGTTGATTTTGTTACTCTTGGGTGTTTGAGCACCCTAGACGGAGGAGGTCACCTCGAAGCCATATTCCATTGTGGTGAAGCTTTGTGGTTTCGTTGGGAGCCTCCAATTAAGTTGTGGAGAGACCCCAACCTTGTTTGTAAAGGTCCAGTTGCCGCCTTCAAGGTAAGCACTAGTGGAATCACGACATCTCGCATTGTGTGAGGGCGTGAGGAGAACACGATGGCCCTAGTGGCTTCTTGGGCAGCACTGTGCCTCCACATCGCTCCAAGGGAGACGTACTTCCCTTTACCGTGAAGGAACTTTGGAAACACATCCCGGTCTCCATTGGTTCCACGCGTGGTTACTTCTTACCTTTACTTTGTGCATGCTATTTGTATTGTTTATCTCCTTGCTTGTATTGTTATTATAGTTAGCATCATATAGGTTGCTCACCTAGTTGCATATCTAGTCAACCTTTATGTTGCTAAGCCTTAATTGTTAAAGAAATATTAAAGAGTTAGTTGCCTATTCACCCCCCTAGTCAACCATATCCACCATTTCAATTGGTATCAGAGCAAGATATCATTATTAAGGGTTTCACCCCCCAAGGAGTATGGTTGGCGACGGGGAGCGGTCGAGAGAGCTTCCCGAGGTCATGGGTGTGAACACGGTCTCTCGCGAGAATTTGAATGAGGCTATTTCCTTGCTTAAATGCTCCATGACGACCAAGGTCAAATCCATGTTTAAAGATTTCCTTGATACTCTTAAACTTTCCACCGATGCGGTCTAAGTGGCTAATCCCACTAACTAGACATCGGTTGTCAAATCCGATAAGGGGGAGGGGGCTAGTGCTGATAAGGATAATCATTCTCAAGGAATTAATGGGTCGGGGACTTTTGCCTCGGTTCCCCCTCCCTTTGTCTATGGAGGACCGGTGCAGCCACCTCATATAGTTAATCTCGGTCCTCCTCATAAACTTGTTAAGAATTATTTTGCTAATTGGATTTTTCATATCAAGTCTCATTTGGATCACAACTCTATTCAACTCATGCGAGTCATTGAAGATGGATACTATCCTCGTGATCCACACAACCTCACTCCAAGAGAAGAGGCGGGTAAACAGCTAAATTCCTCCGTCTTGTTCATGCTCCAAGCTGCAGTTCCTATCAAACACCTACCTCACATGCGTCCCGTGAATGTTGCTAAAGAGTGTTGGGAACACATTGTCACCATGTACAAGGGCAGCTTAAGCATTCAATGGTCAAACTATGAGGTTTTGCTTGATCAGTCAGATGAGTTTGTAATGATAGAAGATGAGGAACCGCGTGATCCCTATAGGCGGGTTACTACTCTTGTCTTGCCCTCAAAGATCATGGCAGCAAGGATGTGGATGACACCTGGGTCAAGCATAAGTTTCTGAAGGCCATCATGCCCTACAACAAGGCCATGTCCGCCGTCATCCGTCAAAGACCGAACTTTCAAACCTTGTCCTCTAGCGATGTGTTGGATGAATTTATTGCAATGAACATCTTGAACACGACCGCAGACAATGCCCTTGCTCGCGTGCAACGGTTAAAGAAATCATCTCCCAGCCTTGCTTTGAAGGCTAGGTCAGTTAAGAGGAAGAAGAGGAAGAAGAAGAAGATGGTTGCCCCGAGGACACCAAATATGCTTACCATGAGCATATGGATCTAGAGTCTAGGTATTTTGGGGCAACAAGAGAAACACAAGGCCTAACTTCTTCAAAAACAACTCAAGCGGGTCAAAGGGCAAGCAACGTGTGAGGAGCTGCTACAACTGTGGTAATGTGAGTCACTTTGTGGTGGATTTTCCATATGAGAAGAGGGAATACAATGGTGGCAAGCTCACCCGCAAAGATAAGGACAAGTCTGTCCCCAACAAGACCAACTTCGCCAAGAAGACTCCTCACAAAGTGTTGGTGGCTCAAGAAGAGTATGCTTCGGATGATGATGTTGATGACTAAGACACAAGTGGTGAAGGAATGGCAATGGCATCTGTGGCGATTGCATCCTCTACCCCAACAAAGGTGTCACTCTTCGACACACCCAACGAGAAGCACATCGCTAGGTGCCTCATGGAAAAAGGTATCACCAAGGTAATCTCCAATGCCAAAACCTCAAACATTAAGACTTTTATTTCTTCCACTCCGTCTTTGTTAGATTGTGTGGATGAACATGAGGAGGCGAAAGAGGGTGAGAATGAGTTTGACAAGTTCTTGTGTAAACCCAAGGGAGAATCCAAGAAGCACTTCGTTGCTCTCTTGGAACTACTTGGTGATGCCAATGACACTATCGAGTCTCAAGAAGAATACCTTGAGGAGTTGAGACGCCATAGTCATGATTATGCCGACGAGATAGCAGATCTTTCTATTGCTCTTGAGAAAAGCGAGGTCTTCGTATGACTCTTGACGAGTCACAAAATCATGACCTTGCTAAATTACGTAAAGATTATGATCATGCTATCGTTCTTAACCGTGTGCTCAAATATGAAAGGGTTTCACTTGGGTTTCCTACGTCTCCAACGTATCTATAATTTATGAAGTATTCATGCCATGTTTACAATAATTCTATATGATTTTGGTATGATTTCATTAGAACTAAGCTGGACTGACGCTGTTGTCAGCAAAACTACCATGATGTCATTTTGTGCAGAAATAAAAGTTCTCGGAATGGGCTGAAAATTTATGGAGAATATTTTTGGAAACTATAAAAAATACTGGAGCAAAAGTATACCGAACAAGAGTCCCATGGGAGTCACAAGCCACCAGGGCGCGGCCACCCCCCTGGCCGGGCCTAGCTGGCTTGTGACCTCCTTGGGAACCTTCTGGATGTGGGACCAACGCCAAATACTCCTATAAATACCCAAACCTCTGAAAAGAAACCTAGATCAGGAGTTCCACCGCCGCAAGCCTCCAGAGCCACGAAAAACTAATCGGGAGCCCGTTCAGGCACTGTCGTGGATTTGTCACGGCAGATGTTCGGTTGGACGGACTTAGGTTTGGGGCAGAAGCACAACTATGTGGCAGCTTGAAGGGGTTGGTCGAAATTGAGAGACGCGAGTCTTACCCAGGTTCGGCCCCTCAGATGGAGGTAAAAGCCTACGTCCTGCTTGTCTGGTATTGATGATGAAGAAGATCTCTTGATTACAAGGCTGCTGTTTTGCTACCTCTAATCACGAGAGCCCCTAATCTGTCTATCTAATCTCTTGTGTCTCTCTAAACTAGTGGACTTGTGAACCTGTCTCTCTAAGGGCGCTCTACCCCTCCTTATATAAGTGGAGAGGGTAGGTTCACAAATAGAGTCCTACTCCCAGTAGGAGTAGGACTAGTCTTTCACGAATCCTACTCCGGGTCTTGTTTCTCTCGTAAGGGAATCCTTTCTCCTTTGGGCCTTGTCTTGTGAGCCGCCTAGCACCAGCTTACACGCCGGGTGTTGGGCCCGGTCGTCCTGCGACCCGCCTACCGGGTCATCAATAAAACACCATGTCTTAACCAGGTCCCCTATGAGTCGCCAGGCCGGGTCGCGGGGTATATCCTCGACATTAGACCCTAGGTTAGCTTGAATTTATTCATGGCAACCTCCTAAAATAAGAATAGTAAATATGTTAAGTGGCCAGCTTGCTCCTTTGGCCGGCTTATGAAATGGCTCCTCAGAATTTCGGGTCTTTTCTGCATATGCATGAGTCGTCCTGAAAATCTTCTTGCTTGTTAGTGTCCTTTGAAAAATATTAGAAATGGAATACCTGTATGCCATTGAGTCGGCTTCCAATACTTTGGCTTAATGAAAATCTTTGAAAAAAAGAAATCCTCATGACGTAGATCCGGACTTCCATTGTTGTGAAGCAGGGAGGCTTATATAAACTCCGGCGGGTTATGATCTTTTGATAACACTGGGTCATGAATGTTGGTGACGTCGGGTCTAACAACTGAACTCCATAATTTGCATCTTGAAAATTCTCCTCAAAGTTTTTGATATGTCCATATTACCTGTAGCCCCCAAGCTCCGGGATTATCCATGATAACTTGGTGCTTTGCAATAATATCTGCGATTGTGTAGCCCCCAAGTACCAGGTTGTCTTGCCTGCAGCATCCTATGACTTGTAACTATCTTATACCTTATAAAGCTTCAGTAGGTGTAGCCCCCGAGGGCCGGCTCATCCGTATGTGATGGGCAGGGTCTTCAATTTGAACCATATAATCTGTTTGAACAGCTGAATACTGTAGCCCCCAAGTGCCGGGCCGCACGCCTGAGACGACTTGGGACTTTAGAAAATTTGATCTGAGCGGTGTAGCCCCAAGTGCTGGGTCAGTAAGAATTACTGGGTTGGGACTTAGAAAAATATAGAAAGGCCGGCTCATCTCCTTGAGATAATAGGGTCTTGCTGATAATGTAATGGTTTGAAAACCGGCTTGCATTAGCCCCAAGTGTCGTGGTGCTTTCTTGTAGCGACATGGGACTTGCGTAATTGTGTACTTGAATAGTGTAGCCACCAAGTGCCGAGTCGTTTGCTTGCGGCGACTCAGGACTATGTGAGAATAATATGACTCATCATAATTTGTTGAATGAATCCTTGACCGTGGTTGTAACCCGGTATGAATATCTTGGAAGAATACCTTTATCCTTGACATGAAATCCCGGCTCGTGATTGTGGTGCAACCCGGCAAATATATGTTTTGAGAAATCCATAAGTGTTATAGATTACTACAAAGCACAATTGAAGAAATCCGAGAACCGGTCAATTATATGACATGGCATTATATCTGATAGGGCGGCTCTTGAAAAATAACCAATTCTCTGTGCTGGCTTGAAAACCTCAATCATTTAGTACTGGTTATGACAAACCATGATGAAGATACAACCAAGTTGGTTATTAAATATCCATTTGGTCTTTGCAGAAGTTTTTCATCGTACTTAACGGTGGCTCATCTTAAGAGATAAGACCTGCAAAAATATACAAGACATAATATATTCTGCATTGTTGTAAGGGCGGCTTGAAAAAGCACAACCCGGAGATGTTTAGATCTTTAATAACATTGCTCCTTCTTTCATAATCTTGCTCTGACACGGCTTGATAAGCCGGCATGACATGTGAATATGATGCAATGTATGATTCTATATATGATGCAATGTATGATATTTTTGCTTTTTCAAAAACTTATATGCCGGTTCTTCTGTGTGGACTCGCTAATTAAAACTCCTAATCAGTACAGGGTCTCTATCGAGATTGCTCGTCAATTTCTTAGAACGGCTCAGGGTCTCTAAGCGAGATTAACTGATAGGAAGTGTAACGTCCCAAAAAGAAACATGGCAGGGCATGAGTACCCTGGTAGCCCATAAACTGCCTCTCACGTGACATAAATCTGTCGTTTTAACCTTAAACAGTGCAGGGTCTTTAAAAGATTAACTGTCTAAGAGTATGAACGGGTCACATAGCGGAGAGTCGGCAGTAGATGAGAGAGTTTATCCTCGCTTTCCGTAAGCCGACCCTCACGTGACAAGAGCCGCCGGTTTCACCTTAACCAGTCCAGTGTCTATATCGAGATTGGTCGTCAACCTCTTTGAACCGGCTTAGGGTCTCTAGGTGAGATTAACTTGTAAGAGTTTGGCGGGTCACCTGGTGGAGTAGCAAGTTGCAAATGGGCAGGTTTAACTCTGGTGGCTTAAGAGCCGATCAAGAAGGTATGTAAGCTAAACTCGGCGGGTTGGAAGCCCCCAAATGACCTTGGTTGACGAAATCAATTGTTTGGCTTGAGAGCCGATCGATAGGGTGTGATAAGCTAAACCTGGCGGGTTGGAAGCCCCCTGGACGACCTTGTTGACGGAGTCAACTATTTGGCTTAAGAGCCGATCAATAGGGTGTGATAAGCTAAACCCGGAGGGTTGGAAGCCCCCTAGTGAACTTGTCGATGATATCAACTTGTGCACCATCTTGTAAGTCACCATATTGTATGAAGAAACGACAAAAGCTCCAAGTGACTTTGTGATGATCCAATAAATATGGGCACCCATGTTTGAATGATGCATCACGGTGGTTTGTCCTCTTGGGAAACTTTTAATCTTCCGCCAATAATATAATAGCCCACAGGATTGGGTTTTCTCTTGCAAAGACCCGAGGTTCTCTTTGAAAAATGACCAAAATGTGTCTCGCCATGTCTGTAGCCCCCGAGTCTTAAGTTGACTTGAAGAGGCAGCTTGAGAATCTCCACTAAAGGGTGAGATTGGCCGTGGCGGGTTATAGATGATCCCGTATGATTTGTTTCAATAATCAGGTCGATGGTTCGTCCCGACTAGTTGTTGAAGTGAACCAAACTGCAATGGCGGCGACTCACACGGCTGTCCGTTTGAGCGGCTCGTACAGGCGAGCACCACACTGATATGCTGATGTAGATCAGACCGCGGGCGACGTCTTGCGCTCGTCCGTTGGGCGGCTCGTACAGGTGAGCCCTGCACCGATATGTTGATGTAGATAAGACCGTAGGTCGGAGACTGATAAGCGTCCGTTGGACGGCTCGTACTAGCGTATGCAGCCACTGGCGTGTTGATGTAGACGTAGAAACCATCCGTGGCATTGTAAGTCGATGCTGTTGTGAAAGATGCCACGGCGTTGTAAGCCGGTGCGGATGGCGAGAGACGGCCACGGCGTTGTAAGCCGGTGCGACCGTAAGAGGCAGTCATGGCGTTGTAAGCCGACGCGGCCGCGAGAGACAGCTATGGTGTCGTTGGTGAAAACCATGTCGCGGCTACAGCGGCTTGCCGCACTCATTGGGCGGCTCGTATCGGCGGGTGAGCATGCATGGTACTGATGTGTTGATGTAAACCGGGCCACGGCAGCGGCGGCTTGCACGTGTCTATTGAGCAACACACCACAAACAAACACTAGTATGTAGTGATGATGTCACACGCTTCGTCTCCACGGTATAATGCTACCTTTGTAGTTAATAATTGTCCTGCACAAAAAATATATTGCAGGCCAGAGTAATTGCTCTCAAAGAAATGAAGTATACTGATAAATAAATAGGGGGATAGCACCTGATTTGTTTTTTCGGACGAACGCGGACGAATGCTGAGATGGACCTAGACATAGGACTGGACTAGCAAATGCACTTTGTCCTTCTTATCTCTTTTCTCAGTTTTTTTAACCCGCTATCCCTTTCATTGACCAGCCCACTCTTTTTCTTTCAGACTCGGACATGCGCCACAACACCATGCGTACGCGGGGCCACAACCCACAACCAGGAGGAAATTGGTGGCTGGCGGCGGACCCGTGGACGCGTGCAGCCGTTCATGTCCTTGTCCTGCGGACTGGGCAGCTAGAGCGGCGAAAAGGTGCAGCCAAATGTGCAGTAAACTAGCCGCAGAGGCAGACATGGCTTGGTGGCCAAGGGCAGGTGCACGAGGGAGAAGAACCACAACGCCCAGAGGTTTGGTGAGGGGAGTCACGGCTCAAGGCGAAGCAGGGGTGAGCAGAGCGGAGCCACAGCGGAGGGCCGCCTCGGCGAGCGGGACGAGGCCGGGCCACGGCAGAGGGTGAGGCAAAAGCTGCAGTGGTGAAGACCCGCGACGGCTGAAGTGAAGCCGCGGGGGCAGAGAGGAGTGAGGTGCACCAATGGCGGCTCGGCTCGGGCGGCTCAGCAGCACCGGCCCGCGGCGGAAACGGAATGAGGCAAAGTGGAGCGGGCCAAGGCCCGACGCGCGGCGAACCCGGCCAGGCCGAGGCGATGGTAGGAGAGGCAAGGACATCGGCGGATGAATCGGCTTAGAGACGGGCGAGGCGATGGCGAGGGTGAGCAGGAGTCGGAGAGCCGGCTCGGCGGGGCGACTTGGAAACGAAGTCATGTCCGAGGCGATTTGGAGGGACGCCGGCGGAAGCGGGGCGAGGCTGTCTCGGGCCGTGGCGAGCCACGACAAAGGATGCAAGCACGGTTCCAGTGAGTCTGAGTTTGTATTCCTTCTGCCGTTGTGTTTGATCAGCTAGCTGCAGCTAGCTTTCCTTAGTATTTAATTAAACTCCTGGAAGCTTTCGGGTAGCTATAGGAATTGAAGAAAAAACAAATCTGAACTAGTGGCTCAGCTTGGCCTTCACGTGAGAGATGAATCAGATCTTGATTCTTGTGCGTGCAAGCACAAGTAGTAGTACCACCGATGAGTTTGGTCTTGACATCAATAGCAACGGACGGCTACCTTGGACTTGGTGTATGTAGCAACAGGGGAAATCGATCCGGTTTTAGATCAGCGGATCACCAGAAATGCGTGCGGCGATGCACACATCAGAACCCTAATCTCATGTCTCTGTTTGGGTATGCATGTTGCTCTTCGGAACCAATAATACTAGCTGCCTTACATACATGGCTCTAATCCTGTCGAGCCGTGGAAAACCAACCGGTATGCAATGTGCGACAGCGCTCTAAAAAACAAATCAATCTGGCTTTGGGTTGAATTGCGATCTCCTTAATCCCTCGAAAAATCCCTTCAAGAACTTAACACCACCGTGTTAGCCCCACAGTGGGTGCCAACTGGCATGGATTTGTCATGGCAGATGTCCGGCTGAACGGACTTAGGTTCGGGGCAAAAGCGCAACTATGTGGCGGCTTGAAGGAGTTGGTCGGAATCGAGAGACGCGAGTTTTACCCAGGTTTGGCCCCTCCGATGGAGGTAAAAGCTACGTCCTGCTTGTCTGGTATTGATGATGAAGAAGATATCTCGGTTACAAGGGTGCTGTTTTGCTACCTCTAATCACGAGAGCCTCTAATCTATCGATCTAATTTCTTGTGCCTGTCTAAACTTGTGGACTTGTGAACCTGTCTCTCTAAGGGCGCTCTACCCCTCCTTATATAAGTGGAGAGGGTAGGTTTACAAATAGAGTCCTACTCCTAGTAGGACTAGGACTAGTCTTTTATGAATCCTACTCCGGGTCTTGTTTCTCTCGTAAGGGAATCCTTTCTCCTTTGGGCCTTCTCTTGTGAGCCGCCTGGCGCCGACTTACACACCGGGTCTTGGGCCTGGTCGTCCTGTGATCCGCCTACCGGGTCATCAATAAAACACCATGTCTTAACCAGGTCTCTCGCGAGTCGCTAGGCCGGGTCATACCGCGGGGTATATCCCCAACAGGCACCCTGCTAGAGAGGGAAACCATCACCGGCGTCCATCTTCATCATCTCGGTAGTCTCCATGACGAGGAAGGAGTAGTTCACCCTTGGGGTTGAGGGTATGTACCAGTAGCTAGGTGTTTGATCTCTCTCTCTCTCTCGTGTTCTTGATATGACACGATCTTGATGTACCGCGAGCTTTATTGATATAGATGAATCATAAGGAGTTTAACCCTCTCTATCTTCTTGTGATGAATTGAGTTTTCCCTTTGAAGTTTTCTTATCGGATTGAGTCTTTAAGGATTTGAGAACACTTGATGTCTGTCCTGCGATGGGATATCCATGGTGACAATGGGATTTTCTATTGATCCACTTGATGTATGTTTTGGTGATCAACTTGTGGGTTCCGTGACCTTGGGAATCTATGCATAGGGGTTGGCACATGTTTTCGTCTTGAATATCTGATAGAAACTTTGGGGCACTCTTTGAAGTTCTTTGTGTTGGATTGAACATGATGAATCTGAAATTGTGTGATGCATATCATATGATCAAGCCCATGGGTACTCGTGGTGACATTGGGGTATCTAGGTGACATTTGGGTTTTGGTTGATGTGTATCTTAAGGTGTTATTTTAGTATGAACTCTAGGGTTGTTAGTGACACTTATAGGGATAACTCATAAACTTGATCAAAAAAGAAAAGTTTGAGGTGGTTTCGTACCCTACAATAATTTCTTCGTTAGTTCTCCGCTATTTGTGATTTTGGAGTGAATTCTTTGTCGCATGAGAGGTATTTACATATGATTCAACTACTCCCTCCGTCTAGAAATACTTGTCCTAGAAATGGATGTATCTAGAATTATTTTAGTTATAGATACATCCATTTTATTCATTTCTAGGACAAGTATTTCCGGGAGGTGGGAGTATGTTAGTATTGGTTAGAGAAATTGCACTACTAAAAGTATGAACCCTAGGCCTTGTTTCTAAGCATTGCAATACCGTTCGTGCTCACCTTTGTCATTATTTACCTTCTTGTTTTTATATTTTCAGATTACAAAATCCTATATCTATCATCCATATTGCACTTGTATCACCATCTCTTCGCCGAACTAGTGCACCTATACAATTTACCATTGTATTGGTTGTGTTGGGGACACAAGAGACTCTTTGTTATTTGGTTGCAGGGTTGTTCGAGAGAGACCATCTTCAACCTACGCCTCCCATGGATTGATAAACGTTAGGTCATCAACTTGAGGGAAAATTGCCACTGTCCTACAAAACTCTGCGCTTGGCGGCCCAACACGAGTCCACAAGAAGAAGGTTGCGTAGTAGACATCAAGCTCTTTTGTGGCGCCGTTGTCGAGGAGGTGAGTGCTTGAAGGTATATCTTTAGATATTTTAATAAAATCTTTTAGTTTCTTTTTTTTCACTAGTTTGGTTTCATAAAATAAAACTACAAAAAATGGAATTTAGGTTGCCTCATATGCTTCATCTTTTTAATGTTTTCGTCAAAATGATGGAAAGCAAAATTGTGCTCAACTGTTAGAACAAGAAGTTATTAAAATGTTCGGCACTAAATCCTTGAGTGATGAGCATGATTGCAATATTGTTAGTATGAATTCTCTGAATATCCATGATGCTAATGATATGCAAAGCCACAAGCTCGGGGAAGCTATGTTGGATGAAAATGCTATTTTTAGTCCCCCAAGTTTTGATGATCAAAACTATTATGATGATGGCATGCCTCCAATCTATGATGATTATTGTGATGACACGTATGCTATAAATAATAATGACAACCATGAAACATATTATCATGATTTAAATATTCAATGTGGTTATGTCAATCAAGTGTCACATGATAGTTATTTTGTTGAGTTTGCTCCCACTATTATGAATGAGAAGAAAATTTCTTATGTGGAGAGTGACAAATTTTCTATGCTTGTAGATCATGAAAAAAATGCTTTATGAGCTGGTTATATTGTTAAATTTCTTCATGATGCTACTGAAAATTATTATGAGGGAGGAACATATGCTTGTAGAAATTGCAATAATACCAAGTTTCCTATCTATGTGTTCTAAGTTTTGAAGTTATGCTTGTTTTGCCTTCCTGTGCTAGATGATTCTTGCTCCCATAAATTGTTTACTCACAAAATCCCTATGCATAGGAAGTGGGTTAGACTTAAATGTGCTTGTCATGAGATTCATGATGCTCTTTTGCATGTTTCAATTGTTTTCCTATACGAGCATCATTGAAATCATCATGCCTAGCTAAAAGGCATTAAAGAAAAACGATTGTTGGGAGACAACCCAACACTTTTATCTTCTGTTTTTATGTGTTCACATGGTTAATCTACTATAGTAATCATGTTTTGTGTATTTTATTTCAATAAAGTGCCAAGTAAAGCCTTTGGGGTAGTATGGATATTTGCTTGTTTGATTCTGTGCAAAAGCAAAAAGTTTTGCGTCTGGTATATGAATTATCTGATTTTACTGGAGCGACATAGAATTCTGAAATTTTTACACAACATTTATATACAAATTCCCCGAGTTGCCCTAATTTTGAGTCAGGGAAGTTTTGTGATCATTTAGATCTTTAGAGATTGTTCTGCTTTTGACAGATTCAGTTTTGCATGCATAGTTTGCTTGTTTCAAGTATTCCTATAGCTTATACTGAATAATATAAATTGTGGGAATGATGGAATACAGTAGGTATCATGTGGGAATAATTATGAATCTTGTCTTGACAGTAGCAAAGTGAATGATCTATCTTTATTAGACTAACCCTTCTCACAAAGTTCCGTTAAGTTTTGTGTGATTGAAGTTTTCAAGTTTTGGGTGAGACACCGATATGAGGAGAATAAGGAGTGAAAAGAAACTAAGCTTGGGGATGCCCGAGGCACCCCCAAGAAAATAACCAAGGAATATTCAAGTGCCTAAGCTTAGGGATGCCCCGGAAGGCATCCCCTCTTTCATCTTCAGCACTATTGGTATATCTTACTTGGAGCTATATTTTTATTCATCACATAATATGAGTTTTGCTTGGGGCATCATTTTATTTTGTTGTTCTCTGTTAGGTGTTATTTATATTCTTTTTTTTCAATAAAATTTCCAAGAATTGCTTTAGGATGCTTGCATTGCATGTTTTGATATGTGCTGGGTAAAAACAAAAACTTCTGTTGTAGTGTTCGAATTTTCATATTTTACAGGAACGTGGAAAGTTTCAGAAATTTTTACACAGTATTTTCATATAAATTATTTATCATGTCCTAAAGTTTCCTAATTTTTTGAGTTACAGTAGTACACTGGTTTAATAAATGTATACATTCTGTTCTGTTTAGACAGATTGCTGCCATACTTTTGTTATCTACTTATCCTATAGTTTCCATAGCCTATATTGGTAGATATAAATTATGGAAATGATAGTAAACAATACCTAATGTTTGAAAATTATTGTGCAACTTGTCTTGGCAGTACATGAAGTGTTGATTTGTTCTTATGTGTACTAACCTATCTCACGAGTTCTTTTTAAGTTTTGTGTGGATGAAGCTTTTGAGAATAGGTGAAACCGGGATATGAGAAGATTGAACAAGATACAAAAGCTCAAGTTTGTGGATGCCCAAGGCAGCGCAAGTAAATATTTCAAGAACTCTCAAGCATCTAAGCTTGGGGATGCTATGCATCCCACCTCTCTTCGTCAAGCTTGTGTGCATGCTAAGCAACCTCGTAAGTCTCATACAACCACGGAAACAAGAAATCTTGTGCCACTAGAACTCATACATTCAGATCTTTGTGAACTGAATGGTGTTTTGACAAAAGGTGGAAAGAAATATTTTATGACGGTAATTGATGACTCCACTAGATACTGCCATATGTATCTTTTAAAATCAAAAGACGAGGCTTTATATTTCTTCAAGATCTATAAAGCTGAAGTGGAAAACCAACTTGATTGAAAAATCAAGAGGCTTAGGTCCGATCATGGTGGAGAGTATTTTTCTAATGAATTTGATTCTTTTTGTGCGGAACATGGTATAAACCATGAGGGGACGCCCCATATTCACCTCAGTAAAAGGGGTTAGCCGAGAGAAAGAACCGTACTCTAACTGATTTGTTGACGCCATGTTAGACACATTGGGTCTCTCCAAGGCATGGTGGGGGGAGGCGATATTGACTGCATGTCATGTCCTAAACCGAGTTCCCACAAAGAACAAAGAGATAACTCCATTCGAGAAATGGGAAAAGAAAATGTTAAAACTCTCTTACCTACGAACTTGGGGCTGCTTGGCAAAAGTCAATATACCAGTTTCAAAGAAGCGAAAGCTTGGACCAAAAACCATGGATTGTGTTTTCTTGGGTTATGCTTTTCATAGCATTGGTTATAGATTCTTGATTGTAAAATCTGAGGTATCTAACATACATGTCGGTACAATCATGGAGTCAAATGATACGACTTTCTTTGAAGATGTCTTTCCCATGAAGGATATGGGTAGCTCATCAAAGCAAGAGTTGCCTAGTTCATCGAGTCAAGATATAGTTGCAATTTCTGAACCTACCATTGCAATGCAACATTTTGAAAATCATTTAGAGGATAATAATGAATGTCCTAAAAGGATCAAGGGACAAAGGACTACGAAGTCCTTTGGTGATGATTTTCTTGTATATCTCATAGATGACACTCTTTGTTCTATTTCAAAGGCTTATTCATCTGAAGATGCTGACTACTGGAAGGAATCGGTCCATAGTGAGATGGATTCCATCTTGGCAAATAAAACTTGGGAGATAACTGATCGTCCTTATGGGTGCAAACCTATAGGGTGCAAATGGGTATTCAAGAAGAAGCTTAGGCCTGATGGTAGTATTGAGAAGTATAAGGCACAACTCTTAGCCAAGGGTTGTACCCAAAAGGAAGGTGAAGATTTCTTTGATACTTACTCACCTGTGGCACGACTGACCACTATTCGAGTACTACTTTCACTAGCCGCCTCACATGGTTTTATCTTTCATCAAATAGACGTTAAGAATGCTTTCCTAAATGGAGAATTGGACGAGGAAATCTATATGGAACAACCAGACGGGTTTATAGTGGACGGTCAGGAAGGGAAAGTGTGCAAATTGTTAAAGTCTTTGTATGGACTTAAGCAAGCACCTAAGCAGTGGCATGAGAAGTTTGAAAGAACTTTAACAACTACAGACTTTGTTGTAAATGAAGCTGACAAATGTGTGTACTATCACCATGGTGGGGTGAGGGAGTTATCCTTTGCTTGTATGTTGATGATATACTAATTTTCGGAAGAAATCTGAATGTTATTAAGGACGTCAAGGATTTTCTATCTCATTGTTTCGATATGAAGGATTTAGGAGTAGCTGATGTTATTCTAAATATCAATCTGTTGAGAGATGTTGATGGTGGGGTTACATTGCTTTAATCTCACTATATGGAAAAGATCTTGAGTCGCTTCGGTTATAGTGACTGCAAGCCCTCTCCAACACCATATGATGCTAGCGTGTTGTTTCAAAAGAATCGAAGAATTGCTAGAGATCAATTGAAATACTCTCAGATAATTGGCTTGCTTATGTACTTAGCTAGTGCCATGAGACCTGACATCTCTTTTGTTGTCAGCAAACTAAATCATTTTGTCTCAAAACAAGAAGATGATCACTGGAAAGCTCTTGAAAGAGTCATGCATTATTTGAAGGGCACAATGAGTTATGGATTTCACTACACTGGGTACCCAAAGGTACTTGAAGGGTATAGTGACTCAAACTGGAACTCTGATGCTAATGATATAAAGGCCACGAGTAGATATGTATTCACTCATGGTGGTGGCACTGTTTCTTGGAAGTCTTGCAAGCAGGCCATCTTAACGAGGTCAACAATGGAATCATAGCTCACATCACTAGATACAACTACGGTCGAAGCAGATTGGCTTCGTTGACTCTTTAATGACTTGCCGGTCATTGATAAACCTGTATCAGGTGTTCTTGTGAACTGCGACAATCAAACTGTGATCGCCAAAGTGAGTAGTTCAAAGGATAACATGATGTCATCAAGACATGTTCAGAGAAGGTTAAAGTCTCTAAAAATGAGAAACTCCGGAGTTATTGCATTGGATTATATCCAAATCTCTAAAAATCTGGCAGATCCTTTTACTAAGGGTCTATCACGTAATGTGATAGATAATGCATCAAAGGAGATGGGTATGAGACTCACGATATGAGTTGTTCGTAGTGGTAACCTATTCTATGTGATTGGAGATTGCGTAAATTAGATGTGGAAGACAAGTTGTTGGTCAACTGAGAGGAGAGTATCCTTACTATTAATAATACCGCTCCGTGAAGATGTAATACTTTCCTAATCTATATGGCAGGTTGATATATATCTTAATGTGTTCTAAGTGGCTTACTTAAGCAGAGATGTTGTCCTGCAAAACATGTTTCGAAGAACAGACCTATATGAGTCTGATTGTTAACATCGCAATCTATGAGAGTAGGGTGCTCTCTAGTAAACTCATGAAAGGTCTCGGAGTATGACACATAAGCTCCACCCATGGGGAAGTCCCACGGTATCCTAGTATCAATCAAGGCTTCGTGTGAAGCTAGATTCGGAGAAAACTTGCTGTTCAAGGCATAGTCCACTGTTCAAGTTGCTTACTAGTGTAGCATGGAGTTCTAGGTGGAAGTTCAACTTAACAGTCTCCACTGTAGTACCGGTATATAAACAGTGTTTTGGAACCAAAGGCAAATTTTGTGTGCCTCTGGGATCTGGTGGGGGATTGCTGGAATTTAATCTAAACTTGGGCCGGACCAATAGCATATTCAAAATTCCTAATAAATTCTAGAGGCCCACTAAGCCCATTTGTGCAAGGCAAGAGGTGAACAAGAGTTTAGTCCCACATTGCTAGTGGAGTAGGAGTTGGACCTCCTTATAAGGGAGGATGTTTCCCCACATGTATGAGCATGAGAACAAGAGAGACATACACGCGTGCTCCTCGTCCACCGCCCGCCTCGCCATGCCTCATCACAACGCGCCGCAGGTTGTGGGAATGAGGTGATGTCTAAATTTTTGCCACGCACGACTGGTATACAAAATATCACTCGGGAGTTGGAAAGTTTTGCTATAGTGGATATTAATTACAAATGCTGCACCCTTCGGCTGATGGCTGTTCATTTCATCTCTTTCTTTTCCTTCGCCACCAGACGTTGCCTATTTGCCTCCTTCTCCTGTGCCTATAAAAGGGAGGTCGCTCCTCTCCAGAGAGACACATCAGAAGCTCCTCCTCCTGATGCCATCGAGTTCCAATCCCTGAGCTGCTGCAAGGTTCTTCCCCATCCCAGCTTGCGGCGTGCACCGTAGGTCAGGATAGTAGGCCTCCGAAAGCCCGCCGCTTCAAGTCTTGTATGGGAGAACGGTGATAAGGTTTTTGGGGAGCGCTTTGCACGACTACCGACTTCTTAACCACGGACACCACGGACATTGACGACCACTTCCCAAACAATGACTACTTCCCTGGCGTCAATCATCTGTTCGACGAAATGGCCGGTGACAACGCCAATGCTACTCCCACTGCTCAATACGTGTTTGCTTATTTATTTTCTTTTTGATATCGTGCTACAGTTTCTTGGTCTTATCTATGCTATGCATATGTTTGGTTTGAGTTGACATGTTCACATAAGTTTTCACTACTATCCTTTAGTCTGCCTGATAAGTCTAGTTCCTATTATTGTGACCTACTCTTATCTAGTTTGCATGACTACGATTGTTTTTGTTACTATGATCATCTTTTATCTATTACTTATTGCTTTTAAATCAATTGGTAGATTGCTCATGTATCCAACAAGAAAGTACTCACATAGCTACTTAATTGTTTACCTACCCATTGATCTTCACTTATATCTTTTTGGAGTAGTTTGTCTTTTTCTCTAGTGCTTCACTTATATCTTTGTACAGCACGATAGTGCTTTCATTTTATAGAAATTGATGAACTCTCATGCTTCACATGTATTATTTTGAGAGTCTCTAAACAGCATGGTAATTGGTTTACTGTCACACCTTGTGTTGTATCACCTTGTCATGTTTGGATTTATATAAATTTGGAACCAACTAAAACTTTTTCAAGTGCTTGTGCTTGTTTGAAATGATGTTTGCTTGCTTGATGATTGTGGTATATGGCACTCTTAGATTCTATCCCTTCCCATATTCATCTTCCTTGACCCAAACTTCTTGCCCAATGATCATGCCATGTGTATAGTTCCCAAAACTATTTTATCAAATTTTATTTTGACCAAATGGGATTTATTCCAATTAGGTTTTCAAAACCCCCTGTGATGAGGATTTCACTGCAAGTCCTCAAATTGGGTGGATTCTTCTTCCCCAAAAGCTTTACTTCAAACCTATTATATATAAGACTTTCCAAAACCACCAAATATTAATTTTAAAGATTATTCTTATATTTTATTTAAAGGCTTTTTCTTAAGACCAGAAATGGTCTTTCATAGGGAAAAATTATTTAAATGCTTTTGAAGTATTTGAGAAAATTTAGGGAAACTGAGTGGACATATATTTTCCATATATATGAGTTTCAACACAAGGGCATGTTCAAATCATGGGCAAAATCCTTCAAAACCCTTTCTGTTCAAATCAAGCTTTTGAAATATTTCTATAAGAAATTTTCTCAATAAATTCCAGGAAAATTCCAGCAAGTCAACACTATAATAGGTGATGATCTTGCAAAGTTTCATATCAATCCAAGTTGATTTGGTTCATCAAACCATCCCAAAACTCTTCTTGTCCAGATTCAAATTTGAGCAACTTTACATTGTGAAGTTTCTCCCCTTGACCCCAAACTGTGTGGGCATGCTATAATGACCAAATAGTGATCCTACACTAATAGGTGCATCAAGGGTAAAAGCTTAGCATATCTAGATCTACAGAAACCTGATTCTGTTAATGTCTAGGGTTCACAAAGTTTCCATTGTCAACTTTTCCCACCTCAGCTCAAACTTGGTGATCCAAACAATTTCTAACCACCTTTAGATCCTCTCAAATCTCAGGGCAAGCCAGGGTCATTTTCTTCTCCTAATCCCCATCAAACACCTTCTGGTCCATTCTAAAAATCATCATTTTTACCATCTCTTCTTTTCCCCTTCCCATATAACTTTTACCACAACCCCTCACAGCCTGTTTGGCAAACTAACGGAAGGGGAATGGGAGTTTAACTCTAATTCCCTTTCCCCATCTCAATTACCAGCCCTCCGCCAGGTAATAGATATGTGGGATTTTTACACGTGAATTCCCCTTTCACTCCCCTGTTAAATTCCCGTTCCATCTAAACAAACAAAGGAATAAAAAACTCTATGCCTCAAACTCCCATTCCCTCTTTCCAATTCCACTGAACCAAACACGCTGTCAGGGTTGCTAGCTACCTCCACTTACTCTCCCTGGCCAAGTTTCAACGGGTAAGTGGGGTAAAAACCCCATTTTTACCTCTGTTTCACGTTGGCAGAAGCTTTCTACCTCCCCTTTCTTTTCTCCCTAGCTCTCCCTAGCCTCATAGCATCCAAGGGGAATCTCCAGACCCTCGAGGGGCTACTGGACAAGGTGGGGCACCCCAAAGTGCGCAGGCAACGGCAATGCCAGCCATATGCACGCTCTGGAGCGCGCTACAGTGCGCTCCCGCACTGTAGCCGCCACCCAGTGGCCGCCCCCGACCACCTTGGCCCTCCCCCGCATGTCCCCCCTGCACCCTCGGCGTCCATGACAGGCTACGTGGTTGGCCCCTCCTCTCTCTCCCTCCTCGGACCCCTCTCGCATGTGCCCGACGCCGCCCGAGCAGGCCAACGTGCGAGCTCACATGCACGGGCGCCAGACCCCTACCCGCTCTCTCTCTCTTCCTTTCCCTGGACCTGGACTGCGCCTAGGAACCCCCCAGACCCGACCCGATGCGCCCCCGTTTTCCGTGGCAACGCCCTGGTCCTCACCGGCGCACCACGTCCATGGTGAGCCGGTGGCCACCTATATAAAGGCCCCCCCGAGCTCCTGCCCCTCTCTCATCGCTCTCTCCTTCCCTCCGCAACTCCACCGTGCTCAACCCGCTCGCCCCCGTGGTCGGGAGCCCACTCCCGAACCAAACCCTCGCCGCTGTCGGGCTCCCCTCCCCTCGCCGGCATTCCCCTCTGCCCCGGCGCTCGCCTCGACCACCCCCTGAGCGCGCCGATGCCCTCCGTTCCAGCCGCCGCGGCCTGGAACCTCCTCCGGTGAGCCCCCCTCCGCTCCTGTCACGAGGAGAGGGATGACAGGTGGGGCTCACATGTCATCCCCTCACCCCTCCTCTCTCACTGGCAAGAATGGCCCGCGGGTAGGTTTAAAATTAAACCTGTCGCGCGCGGCGCCTCGCCCTGGGCCGGTTCCCTCCTTGGGCCGGCTCGGCCGGGTGTTTTTGGCCCGAGAGGGCACAGGACCCCTTTCCTTTTTCTTTTTCTGTTTATCTTCCAAAAATTCCATAGAACCCAAAATAAATCCAATGACAGTATTTGTTCCACCAAAAATCTTGAAATATTCCGTACAATTTATTAGTGCCATTTGTAAAAATGTTTGAAAACATTTTATGTACTGTTTTATTTAAAAAAAACTATTTGGCATTATCTGCCTGTGTTTAAAAGTTTTTGAAAATGTTTTTCATAACAAAATATTAAACAAACATTTTTACTATAGTCTCTAGTATTTATCAGAGTAGGGTAGCATTTTTGATAGTGGCTTGTGTGCTCTGTTTTTGTGTGTTGCTTATTTTTATCGCTTTTATTCGCGACGTAGATTGCGCTGTTGACAAAGAAGTTGGATCCGAAGACTTCGAAGACCCCAAAGACTTTGTTGAGCCAGGCAAGCAGCCCTTTGACCATGTTAAGAAAAAAATTCATGCATGACATATAGCACTTGTTGTTTCGATGTTTGATCATGATGTGGTATCCCCCCTTCGATGGGTTGCCTCCGATGATCTTACCATTGACACTTGCATCGTGCATGACCCTACCACCTTATGAGGGTTATGTGGGTGGGTGTAGTTAGGATGCTAGTAGATGCTATGCAAGTGGGATGGGATTTATGCATAGTGATGGAAAGGAGAGAAATGATTTGAAAGACTTTTCGAAAACCCTGTCGGGTGCCACTAATGCCCGAGGGAGATAATGATGAGATGGGTGACCACTTGATAAAGAAGTGGTGTATCGGAGAAAGTTGTGTGAGTGTGTGTGTTTTCGAAAACAGATTAGATTTAAGGTCTGCTGACTGTCCCGACCTTACATGCGCAACCACGATACCCCTTATGGGACGGGGCTTTGTTGATTACCTTGGTGGGTACTGGCAAGGAGCCCGCATTACTAGTGGTGGGAGTGGCATGGTCACTCTCGATACGGGGTCATACCAGTATGTATGATCATGCGCTGTCTTCACAGGCACCGGGCACACCGTTGGTCCCCTCATGGATGGTACGATTAGAGCGAGGCTCGTGTGATGTACATTGTGAGGGATGGGTACCAATCGAGTGGAGTCTTTGTCTAGTATCGCTAGGGGAAAGGCATTGTTCAGGTGCTTACCTCGGGTATGTTATATACCGCGAGTCGTGGATGACACGGAAGTTCCCCGAGTCTTGTGGGTAAAGTGTTGAACCTCTATAGAGTGTAAAATTATTCGAATAGCCACGTTCGCGGTCATGGACAATTGGAGGTCCTTCTTAAACTACGTCCGGATGTTTTGTGAAACTTGGTGTGAGTATGGATGCGGTGGTGACAAAGAGGTCGCATGGACGAAGTCTGATGACTTAGCATGGGAATTGAACTATGTCCGATGACTTAGCATGATGAATGAACATGAGGTGTTCAACCCCTACTTATGATGATATCTGTATCTTGTTCATATGGATATCTGCCTATTGTTGATTCATGCTTACTAGTTACTTGATCATGTCATTGCATTTAAAATTAGCTTTCCGCAAAATTACCTACTTAGTGCAATATCATGCATCATTGTTACCTTGTTCCACAACTTGGGTTGCTTGCGAGTACATTCAAAGTACTCATTGGCTTGCCACTTGTTATTTAATTGGCCAGACATGGAAGAACAGGAATATGTTGAAGAGTTCATTGGTGACGAACATGCGAACTAGGACGCTTCCCAATCAGAATGCCTATAGGTTAAGGCAGATGGCATGGGTTCACGCTTTCGATCAAGATTTCCGCTGCTTGTTCTATTTAAGTGTTTGGCCCGTGTGGCCCTATCTATGTAAGACTAGACCTTCATGGTCTTTATTTGTGTAAGATGCTAAATGTCGATGTAGGACTCTTGTTATTCAGCTTCTGTGTGTTTAGTGAGCATTGATCTAGGATCACTATACACGTGCATTCGGTGATCATGACTTATGAGTCGGGATCCCTACAGAGCTGGTATCAGAGCCATCCTGACTGTAGGAAGCCCTTAGTTAGCATGGACGTTAGTCAGGATAAAACCATTTTCAAAGCTACACCTAGCATTTGTACCTAGGAATTCTGCACTATTTACCTCTTCTAGTCTTCACACAACACTCTGCTGACTCTCCTCCTTTCAAACCTTTGTAGATGGCCGTCGTACCCGAAGCCTTCCTGACATCCAGCTTTCCCTTACTCCTTGGGGATAGCCTGGAGAAATGCCAGTTTCGCCAACCACCTATTTTCCTCTACCACGAGCATTAGGTCGATGCCTTCACGAAGGAGTACCACGTGGATGCGGTCGTGAAGGGAAACGACTCTACGACTAGTTGGTTCTTTGAAGGACCACGTATGGAGACCGTGATACTTGCGGTCAAGACAGCTGCACGCAAGGCACTCCTACACCTTCGAGACATCATTCTAGAGATGAATGACGAGCCGGCTACTCGCTACCTTCCCTTTAGGAAGGATGATCTTGGCGAGAGTTGGACGCTGATTCCGACAAAGGAGGATGGCACGCCACTCAGGTTCTAGACCTACTTCAGCCTCTTTGCTGATAGTCTGGTTCATAACCTGATGAAGGAGTCCATGAAGCTCCGCGAGGAACTTCACCACACCCGAGAGCTACTTCGACAAGCCAAGACGGAGCCAGACAGAATCAAGAAGGACGAAGCCCCTGATGGGCGACCAGTTGTCACTTATCGAGGAGGAGTACCCCTAGCTAGAGATGCACCTACACGTTGTCATCACATGAGTGCGAAGGAGTACCATGAGCTCTTCACCGATCCGCCAAGGGCTCAAGCGTCGGGTGCTGGTCCATTTGGACCTGATCGAGGACTAGACCCCCGACGCGGACGACAAGATTCCCCGACGCCCACGCACGCACCCTCCCTTCAACTAGAGGCTTGGAGACGTGGACGGCGAGTCTCGTGCATGCGATCGCCAACCGAGGGTGGCCACCGCGAGCAACACAACGACGACCATGACAGGGACGACGGGCACGATGGGCGTGGAAGGCACAATGATCGCCAGGAATCCTCCTGGCATGGCTTGTTCTGGAGCCGCTCCAGGGCTCGTCGACGAGAAGATGATTGTAGCAGGGGGACACATGACGACCAACGCCACGACAACCGCGACACTCGGGACCGCTACGATAGCGGCCGAAGGTGTGGCATGGAGCCTTCATCGCCTGACGCACAGAAGGTGGATAGCTCGCGTGTTTAGCGCCTTCCTAACGGGGCGGTGATCCCAGCCTCGGGCAGCCAGGCCCGGCACCATGCGGCCTACCCGGAGAGGCGCTCTCGGTCCTACGAGGTGGCATGTGGCCAGCGCACTGAGAAAACCGTGGAAGATCGCCCCCACCCTCGTCGCGTACCACCTCTCGTGACGTCATCGAGCTAAGGTCGTCGTTGCTGATTCCTGATTGGCTGCGGTGGGCGGCTCCCTGTTTGGGATCCCCAGTGACCCTGGAAGCGCCTCCAGGCTGGGCTTCTCCATCACGACTACGGCAGCGTGCTGGCTCCCTACCTCACAGCCCCTGCACACCTCTTCACGTCCCGGACGCTGCAATTTGTGCTGACGAAGACCTGATGCAGAGGAGCCCCGAGCAAGCCATCTCTCTGGAGCAGGGTGATGTTGCTGGCACTCCGCTCTTTGTGCCACTACCTCCCGCCATCCCCCCGATGCCCAACTCCACCCCACCAAGGCCACGAATTACTAGAAGGAAGACTCTTGCAGGTGTGACAGGACTGAACCTGATTCGAAGCAACCCAAGACTGCAGGCAAAGAACAGAGATGTGCCAATTGCTCAGCTGGCTGAGAAGTTTCTTTGCCAACGCTTGGGTGTGGTGCATGAGGGTGAGATGAACACTGAGGCTGCTATCAACAAATATGTGGCCCTCTTTCACGGACAACTGTCGGACATCGCCATTGCTGCCCTTCGAGCCCTCTTTAGGCTTGACTGTGACCTTGTTGCTACAGTCGAAGATGCCCTCTTGGACCACGGTGGAGATGCAGGCCTAGAGCACCACGGCCATGGCCACGAAGAGGCTTCTGCTCCTGCCTGAAGCTGATGCTCTGTTCACTAGAAGATGTAGCCCAATTTCGATGATTAGTGGACTACATTATGAAGTCAAGTATGTAGTTCTAGTTATGCCTATTTATAGCTTTGATCCACTGCTACATGATGCTAGTGCCTTGGCAAGGCTGATATTTACTTCTCCTACTTGCAATGTATCTCTAGTTTGCGATGAATGAAAATCTTTCAGTTCTAAACTGGAATGTTCGCGGACTGAACTGCCCAAATCGTCGCGCCACCGTCCACGAGACCATTGCTGCTACCCCGTGCAACCTTGTTTGCCTCCAAGAAATGAAGTTGTTGATGGTTGACCCATTCCTGGCCTCTTTCCTTGGTGGCCAAAGACTAAAGAACTTCGCGGAGAAGCCGGCGGATGGAACAAGAGGGGGAATTCTTCTGCTCTGGAATGAAGATTCTATCAAGGTGGACAATATTTGTATTGGAAACTTTTGTATCTCTGCAAGAATCACCCTTGTCAACACCACCACTTCCTTCAAATTCACTTCCGTTTACGGTCCTACAAGAAGCAACCTTAAAGAAGCATTTTTTCAAGAGCTCGTTGACCTAAAGCCACAGCAGGGTACAAGATGGCTTGTCACCAGCGATTTTAATCAGATATACCGTGCCCGTGACAAAAACCGAACTAATGTTGATCGTAGTCGCCTTGTTCGATTCGGAAACACCCTCAACTCGTGTGAGCTTAAAGAGATACATCTATAGAACAGAAAATTTACATGGAGCAATGAGCAGGCAAACCCAACCATGAGCAAATTAGACAGTTTTTTCTGTAATGAGGATTGGGATGTTGACTTTGGCTCTCACATCCTTCATGCGCTATCATCCTCACTCTCCGACCACTGCCCGCTCCTCCTAGCTAGCGACAAGGGGCCAAAGTGACCAAAAACCTTTCAATTTGAAAATTTCTGGATCAAGTTGCCTAATTTCAAGAAGACGGTCACTGATGCTTGGAACGAAGAGACGACCCACAAGGAGCCATTCCAAGTGCTCTTCCACAAGCTTAAAAGAACAAGCCAGCGGCTGCGGACCTGGAGCAAGACTATCTTCTCCAACCACAAAGTCCAACTCCATATGGCTCTCGAGATCATCCTTCGCTTGGACGTCGCGCAAGAGCTAAGGTCACTCAGCCCCGCGGAGTGGAACCTTAGAAAGGAGCTAAAAAGGAAAGTGGTGGCCTTGGCGGTGCCTGAGAAAGCACGAAAAAGGCAAAGCTCACGAATCACGTTGCTGAAAGAGGGAGATGCTAACAATTGTTTCTTTCACCTTTGCATCAACCTTTCGCAGAAGGAAGAATTTCATTCACCGTCTCAAACACAATAATGGTTGAGTCACACACCATGATCACAAGAAAGAAATTATGCAGCAACACTTTTCTAAGGCCATTGGGAAGAGCCCTCCGCGTGCCATGGACTTCAACTAGGATTGCATCCCGCATTCGACACTTGATCTCGCGGAGTTAGGTGATCCCTTCAACGAGGAGGAGGTTCATGCAGCCATCAATAATCTTCCCAGAGATAAAGCATCGGGCCCAGACAGCTTCACTGGAGCGTTTTTCAAGGAGTATTGGGACATCATTAAGCCAGATATTATGAAAGTAATCAACAGCTTCTCAACACTCCACATTTCCAACCTCCACTAGCTAAACTCGGCCAATATTGCCCTCATTCCAAAGAAAGACGGGGCCGAGGACATTTTTGACTTTAGACTCATAAGCCTCATCCATGCAGTTGCGAAGATCAATTGTGAAGATGATGGCCACCCGACTTGCCCCTCACATGTTTGTCCTTGTCTCCAATACGCAAAGTGCTTTCATCAAGAAAAGAAGCATCCATGATAACTTTATGTATGTCCGGAACTTGGCACGTCGATTTCACCGCAACAAATTACCGACCTTTCTCTTCAAGCTTGACATCAAGAAAGTGTTTGACTCAGTTAGATGGGACTACTTGATTGATTTATTGAGACATCACCATTTTCCAAGCCGCTTTTGAGACTGGATCTCCGCACTCCTATCCACGGCCTCATCCAGAGTTCTCCTCAATGGTGTGCTGGGTGACCCCATTTTGCATGGCCGTGGACTTAGGCAGGGAGACCCTCTATCCCCCCTTCTTTTTGTCCTGGCGATTGAACCGCTCCACCACATTCTTGCTAAGGCAACTGATCAAGGCAAGCTCCACCCCCTCCGAGGTAATTCCATCTGGGCTTCCCTGTATGCGGATGATGCGGCCATCTTTGTTTCCCCTATCAAGGAGGATATCCAGTTCTTGGCATCCACACTCGGCTCGTTTGGTGAAGTTATCGGATTGGTCACCAACCACAACAAAAGTCACGTGGCACCCATCCGTTGTGCCAACATCGATCTCGACGACATTTTGCAGGCCTTCCCAGCGATTAGAGCCACCTTCCCCATGAGATACCTTGGTCTACCACTCTCGGTTACAAGACTGAAGCGCATCCACTTTCAATACTTAGAAGATACGGTGGCTGGCAAGCTCCCGCCTTGGTCGGCCATGCATGTGGCTACCCTGGGATGCATCGTCCTTGTCAAAGCTGTCCTTACGGCCATTGCTATATATCACCTCACTCCGCTAGACCTTCCTGCTTCAGTAAGGGAAAAGATTGATAGTCTCAGACACGCCTATCTCTGGGTAGGACGCGATAAAGTGACGGGAGGCAAGTGTAAGGTGAACTAGGATCTGGTTTGCAAGCCCAAGGTACATGGGGGCCTAGGTGTGTTGAATCTGGAGAAGTTTGCCTCTGCCCTACGCCTTCGTTGGTTGTGGTTCGAGTGGGCGGACCCGCCAAAAACATGGGCTGGAATGGGAAAACCTTGCTCCGACAAGGATAAAGATCTCTTTGCGGCGGCCACTACGGTGACCATTGGTGACGGTAACAAGGCTATATTCTGGGAATCCTCTTGGCTGAATGGTTTACGGCCTAAAGACGTCGCGCCTAAAATCTTTGAGATTTCAAAAAGGAAGAATTGTGTGGTTAGCAAGGCCCTGGATAACAATTTTTGGATCAACCAGATTAGCACCGCACAAGGCCTCACTTTGACTCATTTGCAGGAGTTCGCCAACCTTTGGGAGATGATTGCTGGTGTCACTCTAAGCCAAGATAGACAAGACACTATTTGTTGGAAATTCACGGCAAGCAGGGAGTACACGACATCCTCGACTTATTTGGCGCAATTTGTGGGACTCACCTTCAGTACCAACACTTCCATGATCTGAAAGATGTGGGCCCCTCCGAAATGCAAATTCTTTGCTTGGTTAGTTCTCCAGAACCGAGTTTGGACGGCTGATTGACTGACTTGGCGGGGATGGCCTAATTGTGGCCTCTGCCCCCTTTGCAAGCAGGTTAAAGATTCTGCTGCCCACCTTTTGTTTCAGTGTAGATTCACGGTTAGAGTCTGGAGCGAGATCACTGCTTGGCTAGGAATTCACGACTACTCGCCAATCGCTTAGCGGAATGAGGATTCGGTTCGATCTAGGTGGCAAAAGGCGGTGAGCAAGGCGGACCACAACAGAAAGGCCATTGCCTCCATTATGATGCTTGTCTCATGGGAAATCTGGAAGGAGCGAAATGCCAGAATCTTTCGCAACACTGCCGCTCCGGCCACAGTGGTGGTCACGAGAATTAAAGAGGAAGCCTATCCTTGGGCTTTGGTTGGGGCCAAACATTTAAGTACTCTTATGTTGCGAGAGTAGACTTTTTCTTTATTGTCGCTTTGCGGCGTATGTCTAAACCTTCTCCCTTAATTAATGAAAATGGCAAATCTTTTGCCTTGTTTTAAAAAAAATACAAAAAAAAGTCATAGCTGAGCACGTAACCAGCCGGTGCATATGGTTGGCCGGCCAACAAACTAGCAGATTGTTGGGCCTAAACGCATTATCTAGTCTATTAACTAATTAAATAAATTGCTAGTTTGTTACACCCTGTTGGATTCTGTCAAATCTACTAACCCATTTCACTTAGGAGCTCAGGTGGGGGGTAGGACACGTGGAGAATAAAAGCTTAGGGGTAACTACACCTGGTTGTAGGCAAAATTTGTCTATATATATATATATATATATATATATATATATATATATGACACGTATATATATACATATACATATATATATATATATATATATATGACATTATGTGCCGTATCGGATGTATCAGCGTGTAGGCGACGTTTATACGCGGACACGCTGATCCTGGACGTATCAGTGCTTCAGAAGAGCTAACACACGAGTACATGCAAAGCTAGTACAAGAAGCAAGGAAGCTAGCACCTCACGTGCGTGGGAAACCAATAGAAGCTAGCTCTTAATCGCTTGGATCGATTTAATCCTATCGGAATATTCTCATAACTGTCTCATGGATCCGTGTGTGTATCGGTAGTAGCTCATTGATTTGTGTGCATAGTTTAGATGGTTATAACCCATAACATGTATACAATGCAGTAGGGCTTGAATCTGTGTTTGCATATAAATAATCTGGTCACATACAACATTAGAGGTAAAACAGTCTTTTTAGGTCCGACTTAATACCGTTACTGATTAAAACTGACGAAAGTGTCACATAGGAACAAAACCAAGTTTGAGTGACAAAAAAGGAAGAAACAAGTTATTTGGATAAAAAAGGAAAGCAAATTTTAAGAAAAGACCAAATAGGGAATTCTCTCTTTTGCCTTCACATGCGAGGGAAAGCCCTTGGCGTCTTGCCGCTGTTACGCCACCTCCCTGTGTGGCCAAAAACGCTCTCGATTTACGAGCGTGCTGATAACGTGTAGAGAAGAAAAATGCAGGTTGGTATCACATTTGGGACAGTGGTGGTAAATTAGTACTAAGATTGATAACATTTACATGTCAGTATCAACTTTCGGGCTATACGTTACAAATCGAACTAAACAGTGTATAAGCGCGTATTGCGGTGTACCGGACAAGCGGGCCCCATCCATGTGCTGATGTGGCATATATTTTTCAAAAAAAAACTTGTTTTTCACGTAATCATAGAAATACCCATTGATTTTACGAAAATAAGGCTTCACTGAAAGATTTTTTTATTCGCGAATTTCCGATATCAGAACGGACTCATTTGTATTTTTTGTCGAACTGGAGAAAGAAATAAAATTAACGAAAAGAAGGAGCTGTCTGGATTCGAACTCGCGGGCCTCCAGCACGGGGGAGTTGCAACCTAGCCACGAGGCCACAACGACACGGGAGCAACTAATTAGCGAGTACTCCCCGGGAAGCTTCCCGGCGATCACTCCCACACGCCACTTTACACGACCTCAGCCGCCGCCACATGTCACGCTTTGAGCGTTTCTTTTGGATTTTATTTTTTTATTTTTTTGCACGCGTTTTCTGATTTTTGGAGTGGTTTCTTCGGGGGGGTTTTGTGCTCCGGTTTCCCACCGGTCTTCCTAGGCTTTTGGATGGAAAAAATGCGCGAAAAACACATTTTTTCGTGAGGTGCGGTTTTGTTTCCGCCAGAGGCACGGTTTGGCTATCGCGAGAGGCACGGCCTTGCCTCTTGGAAAGGGAAAACAAATAGGCGTTTTCTGTTTTTTTATGTGAGGCACGGTTTTGCTTCCGTGAGAGGCACGATCGTGCCTCTCGGAAAGGGGGAAAATACGCGTTTTCTTCTCTCCCTTTTTCCGTGAGAGGCTCGGTTTTGCTTTCGTGAGAGGCATGGTTTTGCTATCACGAGAGGCACAGTTGTGCCTTTTGTAAAGGGAAAAAACACGTTTTCTATTTTGTTATCGTGCGAGGCACGGCTTTTTCACCCGATTTTTTTCGTTAATTTTTTATATTAAAACCTATCAACATGAGATCTAGTTTGAAAGATCTCGATACGAGAAACCCAACGATGAAAACAATTTGAGATTTGGATACATGATTTAGGAGATAAAACATTTTGAAAATATGAAACTACGAAAAAGGAAAAAACTCTCATGTTGCGACAAGTGGCACGCATGCAGTACGCCACTTGTCGTAAACTAGGGAGGTGGAAGTGATCGTTGAAAGATGTACTCGCTAACTAGTGATCTTGCAGCGACGATATTGCTAGACTGTCCTTTCTTTTATCATAGTGCACAAACGTTGGGCCTATGGTTGGGCCAACGAGGCCTGTTTTTTTTTCCCGTTCCGTGTTTTACTATAGCGCGTGCAGGACCAGCGAGGCCTGCATTTCTTCTTCTTTTTTCATTATCTAGGTTTGTTTTCCTCCTGGATTTTTAACATATTTAGTGAACATTTTTTAAGGTAGGTTTCAATACATAATGAGCATATTGTTAAGGATGAATATTTTTTAATGTATGTTCATCAGTTTTTCTGTATATAGTGAACATTTTTTAATGCACGGTGAAATTTTCTTTACAAACGGTGAACACTTTTTAAATATAATGAACTTTTGTGTAATATGAGATGAACATATTTTAAAAGCAATTATTTTTTAATAAATGTTGAATAACTTTTGGTAAATGAATTTTTTAAATAGTTGATTATAGAATGGTATCTGCAATAATACATGATTTTCTTAAGATATGATGATCATTTTACATATTGTGGTGTAAAATAATTTTTCATTATATGAAACACCTCAATTATCTTTAGTAAAAGTCGAACAGTTTGACACATGTTGACAACGTTAAGTAACTGTGAGTTTAAAAACTACTATCAATATATGAGTAACTCAAAAGGGAAAATGTGTGTTGGACATATAGTTTTTTAATAGTTACGTATTTCAATAATATAATGTGTATAGACATTAATTGTGGATAGCAAAAAAAACATGAATTAATATCGTAATTAAAGAAATGAGTAACTCAGCACACGCAGTCTTGCTGGGCTCAACCAGCCGGCCCAGCGTCTGCGTACAAGTATAAAAAATGTCCAGCCCCTCGTCTAAATCAACATTTGTCGTGGCTTGGTGGCTGGGTTGCATATCCCCGTATTGGAGGTTGCAGGTTCGAGTCCCGGCGGCTCCCGATTTTCGTTAATTTTCTTTCTTTCTCCAGTTTCACGGAGAATTACAAACGAGTCCGTTCCGATACTTGAAATTTGTGAATAAAAAAATATCATTGAAGCCTATTTTTTCTAAAAATAATGATCATTTATGTGATTACGTAAAAAATAAGGAGTATTTTGCAAAAGATATGCCATGTCAGCACATAATTTTCTTTCTTTCTCCAGATCGATGGAAAATTACAAACAAGTCTGTTTCGATACTTGAAATTCGTGAATAAACAAATATCTCAGTGAAGCCTATTTTTTCTAAAAAATAATGGTCATTTATGTGATTACGTAAAAAATAAGAGTTTTTTCGCAAAAAATATATGCCACGTCAGCACCAGACGGTCGGGCCCCGCATGTCAGGTACACCGTCAATATGCATTTATATGTGGTTTAACTTGATTTGCAACATACAGCCCGAAACTTGATTCTCACATGTAAAAATTATCAATCTTGGTACTAATTCACCATCACTACCCCCAAATGTGATACCAACGTGCAATTTTCTCCGTGTATAGAGAAAAAGAGAGAGCCAGAGAATGATGGAATTAACAATGTTTCTCATTGATTGAAGACTGGGTATTTATACCCTCCTTGGAGCATCTCTATGAGACCATGTATAATGCCCCGACACGCAAAATAACTGCCAAAATACGGGTTTGCATAAAGAAAATGTCTGACTAGACCCCGCAAACATGTCGGACCCGTAAAAAAATTTGAGGGACGCGGTAAAATCACTCGTTTAGTCCACGAAAACATAGGTTTCCCCCTCGGTCAGACGGTGCCCCGTATCTGAGAAAATCGGTTGGTGGGAGGGATAGTTTAGTCCTCGCGCGTTCCCCAGACCCTTCTGCATCTGCCCACCGTCGATTCCGCCCGTCCACCATTGGCGATTCCGGCCATATCTGCGGGTGGAACCACGTCGTCGGGTCGCCCCTCACCCGGTTACCCCTAGGCGCTTCACCGGCTCCCTGGATCCGCCGAGCCGAGCCGTCCGGAGTCGTCATAGCCGCCGGTAAGTACTTGCGCTTTTTCTTTCGGATGTGCTTGTGCTTGTGCATGGTTAACGTCATGCGGCATTCGTTTTTATGATTTTAGATGGAACTAAGCCCTTGCGAGATATTTTTACTCGAGCATTCGTCCGATTCCGATGGTTCGGATGTTGAGATGTTGCTTGCGAACCAGCGGCAGCAGATGTTGGTGATGGCTATCGCCGTGAAGGAGCACGAAGATGATAACCAAAAGTGATGGCAAGGATCGATCGTCGATTGTCTTTGCATTCCTCGCAATTTCCATCTTGGCAATGAGATGTTGATGCAAGATTACTTCGTGAACAATCCAACATATCCGCCACACCTCTTTCGGACAAGGTACCGAATGCGTCGATCCCTCTTTGTAAAATTAGTGCAAACTTGCGAGGCCAATTGTCAGTATTTTATGCAAAGAAGAAATGTGGTGGGCTTGAAGGATTTAGTGCATATCAAAAAAATCTCGGCAACTATGAGCGTAATTGCATACGACATTTAGGCTGACTATGCCGATGAGTACCTTCGCATTGGTGAAGATACTACAATTGAGTCAGTGCGTAGGCTTGCCAAAGTGATCGTCCGCGTCTTTGGTCCTCAATATCTTCTGGCACCCAACGAAGAAGACACAAAAAAATTGATGGCATCAAGTGAGAGAAGAGGTTGGCCAGGCATGCTAGGAAGTATTGAGTGTATGCATTGGAAATGGAAAAACTGCTCGAAGGCATGGCAGGGAATGTATTGTGGCAAGGGTCGTGATGCAAAAATTGTGCTAGAGGTGTAAGGGCATTCTCTAACCTTGGTGTTTTGGCGATGATGACAACTCACTATGATCTAACCGTGTGTCAAGTTATACATGTATTGTATGTGGGACACAAGACGGTTAGGTGGTCCCTCCAACCCAAAAAGATCAAAGACAGTGTTCTCTACGTGCTTATTCTCTTTGGTCACAGGGATCCCATACTATTAAGAGGGAATCCAAATTGGAAGGTCTTGGGTGAATCAGTTCTCTCGCACACCCTTCTACACCCAACTCACTCCTCCACATCATATAGAGAGATGCCCCTCTTTGCTTACTTGCTTGCTAGGTGTACCGTTGTCCCGACCTAATGCACTGCTCTCTCTAAGCCTTTGGTTTGACCACCACTTCAGGGGTGATACACTGGAGTTGCTACCACTGAGTTGTCCCCAGCGGTTGTAATGCTGCCCCGGGTGGTTGTACCGCCAAATGTTGGGTGACCTAGGGTGAAAGCTCTGGGTGGTTGAACCAGCCCAACATCGGGATTCAACCGGACTTGGTCCTCTTGAGCTCCGGTTGTTGGGCGGACCTGGACCAGTTGTATCGCTATATTCATATAGCCCGGTACAACCGGGATCCCGAGCGGTTGTATCACTTAGGACTTTGCCAGGTTCAGGGCTCTGGCCAGGCTGCTGCATCCGGGCCACCGTTCTGATGAGGTCTGGTGGTAGGGCGGTTGTACACCGGTTTACATCTATTTCATATAGCCCGGTACAACCTGGATCCTGAGCGGTTGAACCGCTTAGGACTTTGCCTGGTCTAGGGGTCTGGCACGGGTGCTGCTTTCGGAACACCTCTCTGTTGTAGTCTGATGGTAGGACGGTGGTTGGCCGGTTGTACCGCCCGCCACTCTAGTTGTACCGCTCCATGCAATTCTGGCAGTAACGGTTGGAAAAGGGGGCTTATATAAGGAGGTGCTTCTTCCACCTCTCCCTTATCTCTTACCTCTCTCTCTACCATTGATGCCCACTGAGCTTTTTTGCCCGATCTCTCTCTAGCCACCCAAACTTTTTGTCTTGCTAGGGATTGAAGGAGGAGATCTATATTTACACTTCCACCAAAAGGAAAATTGATTCCCCCATACTTTCTTGTGTTGATTTTGTTACTCTTGGGTGTTTGAGCACCCTAGATGGAGGAGGTCACCTCGAAGCCATATTCCATTGTGGTTAAGCTTTGTGGTTTCATTGGGAGCCTCCAATTAAGTTGTGGAGAGACCCCAACCTTATTTGTAAAGGTCCAGTTGCCGCCTTCAAGGGAAGCACTAGTGGAATCACGGCATGTCTCATTTTGTGAGGGCGTGAGGAGAGTACGATGGCCCTAGTGGCTTCTTTGGGAGCATTGTGCCTCCACACCGCTCCAACGGAGACGTACTTCCCTTTACCGGGAAGGAACTTTGGTAACACATCCTTGTCTCCATTGGTTCCATGCGTGGTTACTTCTTACCTTTACTTGGTGCATGCTATTTGTATTGTTTATCTCCTTGCTTGTATTGTTATTATAGTTAGCATCATATAGGTTGCTCACCTAGTTGCATATCTAGTCAACCTTTATGTTGCTAAGCCTTAATTGTTAAAGAAATATTAAAAAGTGTTAGTTGCCTATTCACCCCCCTAGTCAACCATATCCACCATTTCAATTGGTATCAGAGCAACATCTCTTTATTAAGGGTTTCACCACCCAAGGAGTATGGTTGGCGACGGGAGCGGTCGGGAGAACTTCCCGAGGTCGTGGGTGTGAACACGGTCTCTCGCGATAATTTGAATGAGGCTATTTCCTTGCTTAAATCCTCCATGAAGACCAAGGTCAAATCCATATTTAAAGATTTCCTTGATACTCTTAAACTTTCCACCGATGCGGTCTAAGTGGCTAATCCCACTAACTAGACATCGGTTGTCAAATCCGATAAGGGGGAGGGGGCTAGTGCTGATAAGGATAATCGTTCTCAAGGAATTAATGGGTCAGGGACTTTTGCCTCGGTTCCCCCTCCCTTGGTCTATGGAGGACCGGTGCATCCACCTCATATAGTTAATCTCGGTCCTCCTCCTAAACTTGTTAAGAATTATTTTGCTAATTGGATTTTTCGTATCAAGTCTCATATGGATCACAACTCTATTCAACTCATGCGAGTCATTGAAGATGGATACTATCCTCGTGATTCACACAACCTCACTCCAAGAGAAGAGGCGGGTAAATAGCTAAATTCCTCCGTCTTGTTCATGCTCCAAGCTACAGTTCCTATCAAAGACCTACCTCACATGCGTCCCTTCAATGTTAAAGAGTGTTGGGAACACATTGTCAATGTAGAAGGGCAGCTCAAGCATTCAATGGTCAAACTATGAGGTTTTGCATGATTAGTCAGATGGGTTTGTAATGATAGAAGATGAGGAACCGTGTGATCTCTATAGGTGGGTTACTACTCTTGTCGTTGCCCTCAAAGATCATGGCAGCAAGGACGTGGATGACACCTGGGTCAAGCATAAGTTTCTGAAGGCCATCATGCCCTACAACAAGGCCATCTCCGCCGTCATCCGTCAAAGACCGAACTTTCAAACCTTGTCCTCTGGCGATGTGTTGGATGAATTTATTGCAATGAACATCTTGAGCACGACCATAGACAATGCCCTTGCTCGCGTGCAACGGTTAAAGAAATCATCCCCAACCTTGCTTTGAAGGCTAAGGTCAGTTAAGAGGAAGAAGAGGAAGAAGAAGAAGACGATGGTTGCCCCGAGGACACCAAATATGCTTACCATGAGCATATGGATCTAGAGTCTAGGTAATTTTGGGGCAACAAGAGAAACACAAGCTCTAACTTCTTCAAAAACAACTCAAGCGGGTCAAAGGGCAAGCAACGTGTGAGGAGCTGCTACAACTATGGTAATGTGAGTCACTTTGTGGTGGATTTTCCATATGAGAAGAGGGAAGACAATGGTGGCAAGCTCATCCGCAAAGATAAGGCCAAGTCTGTCCCCCACAAGACCAACTTCGCCAAGAAGACAACTCACAAAGTGTTGGTGGCTCAAGAAGAGTATGCTTCGGATGATGATGTTGATGACTAAGACACAAGTGGTGAAGGAATGGCAATGGCATCTATGGCAATTGCATCCTCTACCCCAACAAAGGTGTCACTCTTCAACACACCCAACGAGAAGCACATCGTTAGGTGCCTCATGGAAAAAGGTATCACCAAGGTAATCTCCAACGCCAAGACCTCAAACATTAAGACTTTTATTTCTTGCACTCCGTCTTTGTTAGATTGTGTGGATGAACATGAGGAGGCGAAAGAGGGTGATAATGAGTTTGACAAGTTCTTGTGTAAACCCAAGGGAGAATCCAAGAAGCACTTCGTTGCTCTCTTGAAACAACTTGGTGAGGCCAATGACACTATCGAGTCTCAAGAAGAATACCTTGAGGAGTTGAGACGCCATAGTCGTGATTATGCCGACGAGATAGTAGATCTTTCTATTGCTCTTGAAGAAAATCGAGGTCTTCGTATGACTCTTGAGGAGTCACAAAATGATGACCTTGCTAAATTACGTAAAGATTATGATCATGCTATCGTTCTTAACCGTGTGCTCAAATATGAAAGAGTTTCACTTGGGTTTGCAACCTCTCCAACGTATCTATAATTTATGAAGTATTCATGCCATGTTTACAATAATTCTATATGATTTTGGTATGATTTCATTAGAACTAAGCGGGACTAACGCTGTTTTCAGCAAAACTACCATGATGTCGTTTTGTGCAGAAATAAAAGTTCTCGGAATGGGCTGAAAATTTATGGAGAATATTTTTGGAAACTATAAAAAATACTGGAGCGAAAGTATATCGAACAAGAGTCCCATGGGAGTCACAAGCCACCAGGGCGCGGCCACCCCCCTGGCCAGGCCTAGCTGGCTTGTGACCTCCTCGGGAACCTTCTGTTCGTGCGACCAACGCCAAATACTCCTATAAATACCCAAACCTCTGAAAAGAAACCTAGATTGGGAGTTCCACCGCCGCAAGCCTCCAGAGCCAAAAAAAACTAATCGGGAGCCCGTTCAGGCACTATCGTGGATTTGTCATGGCAGATGTCCGGCTGAACGGACTTAGGTTTGGGGCAGAAGCGCAACTATGTGGCGGCTTGAAGGGGTTGGTCGAAATTGAGAGACGCGAGTCTTACCCAGGTTCGTCCCCTCAGATGGAGGTAAAAGCCTAAGTCTTGCTTGTCTGGTATTGATGATGAAGAAAATCTCTCGGTTACAAGGGTGCTGTTTTGCTACCTCTAATCACGAGAGCCTCTAATCTGTCTATCTAATCTCTTGTGTCTGTCTAAACTAGTGGACTTGTGAACCTGTCTCTCTAAGGGTACTAAGGGTGCTCTACCCCTCCTTATATAAGTGGAGAGGGTAAGTTCGCAAATAGAGTCCTACTCCCAGTCGACTAAGGACTAGTCTTTCACGAATCCTACTCCGGGTCTTGTTTCTCTCGTAAGGGAATCCTTTCTCCTTTGGGCCTTCTCTTGTGAGCCGCCTGGCACCGGCTTACACGCCGGGTCTTGGGCCAGGTCGTCCCGCGACCCGCCTATCGGGTCATAATTAAAACACCATGTCTTAACCAGGTCTCCCGTGAGTCGCCAGGCCGGGTCATACCGCGGGGTATATCCCCGACATTAGCCCCTAGGTTAGCTTGAATTTATTCATGGCAACCTCCTAAAATAAGAATAGTAAATATGTTAAGTGGTTGGCTTGCTCCTTTGGCCATCTTATGAAATGGCTCCTCGGAACTTCGGGTCTTTTCTGCATATGAATGAGTCGTCTTGAAAATCATCTTGCTTGTTAGTGTCCTTTGAAAAATATTGCAAATGGAATACCCGTATGCCAATGAGTCGGCTTCCAATACTTTGGCTTAATGAAAATCTTTGAAAATAAGAAATCCTCATGACGTAGATTCGGACTTCCATTGTTGTGAAGCAGGGCGGCTTATATATACTCCGGTGGGTTATGATCTTTTGATAACGCTGGGTCATGAATGTTGGTGATGTCGGGTCTAACAACTGAACTCCATAATTTGCATCTTGAAAATTCTCCTCAAAGTTTTTGATATGTCCATATTACTTGTAGCCCCCAAGCTCCAAAATTATCCATGATAACTTGGTGCTTTGCAATAATATCTGTGATTGTGTAGCCCCCAAGTACCAGGTTGTCTTGCCTGCAGCATCCTGGGACTTGTAACTATCTTATACCTTATAAAGCTTCAGCAGGTGTAGCCCCCGAGGGCCGGCTCATTAGTATGTGATGGGCCGGGTCTTCAATTTGAACCATATAATCTGTTTGAACAGCTAAATACTATAGCCCCCAAGTGTCGGGCCGCACGCCTGTGGGGACTTGGGACTTTAGAAAATTTGATCTGAGCGGTGTAGCCCCAAATGCCGGGTCAGTAAGAATTACTGGGCTGGGACTTAGAAAAATATAGAAAGGCCGGCTCATCTCCTGGAGATAATAGGGTCTTGCTGACAATGTAATGGTTTGAAAACCGGCTTGCATTAGCCCCCAAGTGTCATGGTGCATGCTTGTAGTGACATGGGACTTGCGTAATTGATATAAACTGTACTTGAATAGTGTAGCCACCAAGTGCCGAGTCGTTTGCCTGCGGCGACTCAGGACTATGTGAGAATAATATGACTCATCATAATTTGTTGAATGAATCCTTGACCGTGGTTGTAATCCGGTATGAATATCTTGGAAGAATACCTTTATCCTTGACATGAAATCCCAGCTCATGATTGCGGTGCAACCCGACAAATATATGTTTTGTGAAATCCATAAGTGATGTAGATTACTATAGAGCACAATTGAAGAAATCCGAGAACCGGTCAATTAGATGACACGTCATTATATCTGATAGGGCGGCTCTTGAAAAATAACCAATTCTCTGTGCTGGCTTGAAAACCCCAATCATTTAGTACTGGTTATAACAAACCATGATGAAGATCCAACCAAGTTGGCTATTAAAGATCCATTTGTTCTTTGCAGGAGTTTTTCATCATACTTAACGGTGTCTCATCTTAAGAGATAAGACCTGCAAAAATATACAAGACAGAATATATTCTGCATTGTTGTAAGGGCGGCTTGAAAAAGCACAACCCGGAGATGTTTAGATCTTTCATAACATTGCTCCTTATTTCATAATCTTGCTCTGACACGGCTTGATAAGCCGGCATGACATGTGACTATGATGCAATGTATGGTGCAATGTATGTTGCTATATATGATGCAATGTATGATGTTTTTGCTTTTTCGAAAACTTATATGCAGGTTCTTCTGGTTGGACTCGCTAATTAAATCTCCTAATCAGTATAGGGTCTCTATCGAGATTGGTTGCCAATTTCTTAGAACGGCTCAGGGTCTCTAAGCGAGATTAACTGATAGGAAGTGTAAGGTCCCATAAAGAGACACGGCAGGGCATGAGTACCCTGGTAGCCCATAAACTGCCTCTCACATGACATAAATCTGTCATTTTAACCTTAAACAGTGCAGGTTCTTTGAAAGATTAACTGTCTAAGAGTATGAACGGGTCACATAGCGGAGAGTCGGCACTAGATGAGAGAGTTTATCCTCGCTTTCCATAAGCCGACCCTCACGTGACAAGAGCCGCCGGTTTAACCTTAACCAGTACAGGGTCTATATCGAGATTGGTCGTCAACCTCTTTGAACCGGCTCAGGGTCTCTAGGCGAGATTAATTGGTAAGAGTTCAACGGGTCACCTGGTGGAGTAGCAAGTTGCAAATGGGCAGGTTTAACTCTGGTGGCTTAAGAGCCGATCAAGAGGGTATGTAAGCTAAACCCGATGGGTTGGAAGCCCCCAAATGACCTTTGTTGACGAAATCAACTGTTTGGCTTGAGAGCCGATTGATAGGGTGTGATAAGCTAAACCCGGCGGGTTGGAAGCCCCCTAGACGACCTTTGTTGACGAAATCAATTGTTTGGCTTGAGAGTCGATCGATAGGGTGTGATAAGCTAAACCCGGTGGGTTGGAAGCCCCTTAGATGACCTTGTTGATGGAGTCAACTATTTGGCTTAAGAGCCAATCAATAGGGTGTGATAAGCTAAACCCGGAGGGTTGGAAGCCCCCTAGTGACCTTGTCGATGATATCAACTTGTGCACCATCTTGTAAGTCACCATCTTGTATGAAGAAACGACAAAAGCTCCAAGTGGCTTTGTGATGATCCAATAAATCCGAGCACCCATGTTTGAATGATGCATCACAGCGGTTTGTCCTCTTTGGAAACTTTTAATCTTCCGCCAGTAATATAATAGCCCACAAGATTGGGTTTTCTCTTGCAAAGACCCGAGGTTCTCTTTGAAAAATGACCAAAATGTGTCTCGCCATGTCTGTAGCCCCCGAGTCTTAAGTTGACTTGAAGAGGCGGCTTGAGAATCTCCACTAAAGGGTGAGGTTGGCCGTGGCGGGTTATAGATGATCCCGTATGATTTGTTTCAATAATCCGATCGATGGTTCATCCTGACTAGTTGTTGAAGTGAACCAAATTGCAACGGCGGCGACTCATGCGGTTGTCCGTTTGAGCAGCTCGTACAGGCAAGCACCACACTGATATGTTGATGTAGATCAGACCGCGGGCGACGTCTTGCGCTCGTCCGTTGGGCGGCTCGTACAAGTGAGCCCTGCACCGATATGTTGATGTAGATAAGACCGTAGGTCGGAGACTGATAAGCGTCCGTTGGACGGCTCGTACTGGCGTATGCAGCCACTGGCGTGTTGATGTAGACGTAGAAACCATCCGTGGCATTGTAAGTCGATGCTGTTGTGAAAGATGCCACGGCGTTGTAAGCCGGTGCGGATGGCGAGAGACGGCCACGGCGTTGTAAGCCGGTGCGACCGTAAGAGGCAGTCATGGCGTTGTAAGCCGACGCGGCCGCGAGAGACAACTATGGTGTTGTTGGTGAAAACCATGCCGCGGCTACGGCGGCTTGCCGCACTCATTGGGCGGCTCGTATCGGCGGGTGAGTATGCACGGTACTGATGTGTTGATGTAAACCGGGCCACAGCAGTGGCGGCTTGCGCGTGTCTATTGAGCAACGCACCACAAACAAACACTAGTATGTAGTGATGATGTCGCGCGCTTCGTCTCCACGGTATAATGCTACCTTTGTAGTTAATAATTGTCCTGCATAAAAAATATATTGCAGGCCAGAGTAATTGCTCTCAAAGAAATGAAGTATACTGATAAATAAATAGGGGGATAGCAGCTGGTTTGTTTTTTCGGGCGAACGCGGACGGATGCTGAGATGGATCCGGACATAGGACTGGACTAGCAAATGCACTTTGTCCTTATCTCTTTTCTCAGATTTTTGAACACGCTAGCCCTTTCATTGACCAACCGACTCTTTTTCTTTTAGACTCGGAAATGCGCCACAACACCATGCGTATGTGGGGCCATAACCCATAACCAGGAGAATATTGGTGGCTGGCGACAGCTGTCGGTAGACCCGTGGACGCGTGCAGCCGTTCATGTCCTTGTCCTGCGAACTGGGCAGCTAGAGCGGCGAAAAGGTGCAGCAAAAGGTGCAGTAAACTAGCCGCAGAGGCAGACATGGCTCGGTGGCCAACGGCAGGTGCACGAGGGTGTAGAACCACAACTCTCAGAGGTTTGGTGAGGGGAGTCACGGCTCAAGGCAAAGCAGGGGTGAGCGGAGCGGAGCCACGATGGAGGGCCACCTCGGCGAGCGGGGCGAGGCCGGGCCACGGCGGAGGGTGAGGCAAAATCTGCGGTGGTGAAGACCCACGGCGGCTGAAGTGGAGCCGTGGGGGTACAGCGGAGTGAGGTGCACCAATGGCGGCTCGTCCCGGGCGGCTCGGCAGCGCCGGCCCACGGTGGAAACGGAATGAGGCAATGTGGAGCCGACCAAGGCGCGGCGCGCGGCAAAACCGGCCAGGCCGAGGCGACGGTAGGAGAGGCGAGGCCACTGGCAGATGAGGCGGCTCAGAGACGGGCGAGACGATGGCGGAGGTGAGTAGGAGTTGGAGAGCCGTCTTGGCGAGGCGACTCGGAAACGAAGTCATGTACGAGGTGATTTGGAGGGACGCCGACGGAAGCGGGGCGAGGCTGTCTCGGGCCGTGGCGAGCCACGGCAGAGGATGCAAGCACGGTTCCAGCGAGTCCGAGTTTGTATTCCTTTTGCCGACATGTTTGATCAGCTAGCTACAGCTAGCTTTCCTTAGTATTGATTTAAACTCCTGGAAGCTTTCGGGTAGCTATAGGAATTAAAGAAAAAACAAATCTGAACTAGTGGCTCAGCTTGTCCTTCACGTGAGAGATGAATCAGATCTTGATTCCTGTGCGTGCAAGCACAAGAAGTAGTACCACCGATGAGTTTGGTCTTGACGTCAATAGCAACGGACGGCTACCTTGGACTTGGTGTATGTAGCAACAGGGGAAATCGATCCGGTTTCAGATCAGCGGATCGCCAGAAACACGTGCGGCGATGCACACATCATAACCCTAATCTCATGTCTTTGTCTGGGTATGCATATTGCTCTTCGGAACCAATAATACTAGCTGCCTTACAGACATGGCTCCGATCCTGTCGAGTAGTGGAAAACCAGACGGTATGCAATGTGCGACAGCGCTTTGAAAAACAAATCAATCTGGCTTTGGGTTGAATTGCGATCTCCTTAATCCCTTGGGAAATCCCTTCAAGAACTTAACACCACCGTGTGAGACCCACGGTGGGCGCCAACTAGCTTGGATTTGTCACGGCAGATGTCTGGCTGAACGGACTTAGATTCGCGCAGAAGCGCAACTATGTGGCGGCTTGAAGGGGTTGGTCGGAATCGAGAGACGCGAGTCTTACCCAGGTTTGGCCCCTCCGATGGAGGTAAATGCCTACTTCCTGCTTGTCTGGTATTGATGATGAAGAAGATATCTCGGTTACAAGGGTGCTATTTTGCTACCTCTAATAACGAGAGCCTCTAATCGGCCGATCTAATCTCTTGTGTCTGTCTAAACTTGTGGACTTGTGAACCCATCTCTCTAAGGGCGCTCTACCCCTCCTTATATAAGTGGAGAGGGTAGGTTTACAAATAGAGTCCTACTCCTAGTAGGACTATTACTAGTCTTTCATGAATCCTACTCCAGGTCTTGTTTCTCTCATAAGGGAATCCTTTCTCCTTTGGGACTTCTCTTGTGAGCCGCCTGGCGCCGGCTTACACGCCGGGTCTTGGGCCTGGTCGTCCTGCGACCCGCCTACCGGGTCATCAATAAAACACCATGTCTTGACCAGGTCTCCTGTGAGTCGCTAGGCTGGGTCATACTGCGGGGTATATCCCCGACAGGCACCCTGCTAGAGAGGAAAACCATCACCGGCGTCCATCTTCATCATCTCGGCGGTCTCCATGATGAGGAAGGAGTAGTTCACCCTCGGGGTTGAGGGTATGTACCAGTAGCTAGGTGTTTGATCTCTCTCTCTCTCTTTCTCTCGTGTTCTTGATATGACACGATCTTGATGTACCGCGAGCTTTATTGATATAGATGAATCATATGGAGTTTAACCCCCTCTATCTTCTTGTGATGAATTGAGTTTTCCCTTTGAAGTTTTCTTATCGGATTGAGTCTTTAAAGATTTGAGAACACTTGATGTCTATCATGCGATGGGTTATCCATGGTGACAATGGGATTTTCTATTGATCCACTTGATGTATGTTTTGGTGATCAACTTGCGGGTTCCGTGACCTTGGGAATCTATGCATAGGGATTGGCACATGTTTTCGTCTTGAATATCCGGTAGAAACTTTGGGGCACTCTTTGAAGTTCTTTGTGTTGGATTGAACATGAAGAATCTGAAATTGTGTGATGCATATCATATGATCAAGCCCATGGGTACTCGTGGTGACATTGGGGTATCTAGGTGACATTTGGGTTTTGGTTGATGTGTATCTTAAGGTGTTATTTTAGTATGAACTCTAGGGATGTTCGTGACACTTATAGGGATAACTCATAAAATTGATCAAAAAAGATAACTTTGAGGTGGTTTCGTACCCTACAATAATTTCTTCGTTAGTTCTCCGCTATTTGTGACTTTGGAGTGAATTCTTTGTCGCAGGAGAGGTATTTACAGATGATTCAACTACTCCCTCCGTCCAGAAATACTTGTCCTAGAAATGGATGTATCTAGACTTATTTTAGTTATAGATACATCCATTTTATTCATTTCTAGGACAAGTATTTCCGGGTGGTGGGAGTATGTTAGTATTGGTTAGAGAAATTGCACTACTAAAAGTATGAACCCTAGGCCTTGTTTCTAAGCATTGCAATACCATTCGTCCTCACCTTTGTCATCATTTACCTTCCTGTTTTTATATTTTAAGATTACAAAATCCTATATCTATCATCCATATTACACTTGTATCACCATCTCTTCGCCGAACTAGTGCACCTATACAATTTACCATTGTATTGGTTGTGTTGGGGACACAAGAGACTCTTTTTTATTTGGTGGCAAGGTTGTTCGAGAGAGACCATCTTCAACCTACACCTCCCATGGATTGATAAACCTGAGGTCATCAACTTGAGGGAAAATTGCCACTGTCCTACAAAACTCTGCGCTTGGCGGCCCAATACGAGTCTACAAGAAGAAGGTTGCCTAGTAGAAATCAAGCTTTTTTCTGGCACCGTTGCCTGGGAGGTGAGTGCTTGAAGGTATATATTTAGATCTTCTAATAAAATCTTTTAGTTTCTTGTTTTTCACTAGTTTGGTTTCATAAAATAAAACTATAAAAAATGGAATTAGGTTGCCTCATATTCTTCATCTTTTTAATAGGTGAAACCGGGATATGAGAAGATTGAACAAGATACAAAAGCTCAAGTTTGGGGATGCCCAAGGCAGCGCAAGTAAATATTTCAAGAACTCTCAAGCATCTAAGCTTGGGGATGCTATGCATCCCACCTCTCTTCATCAAGCTTGTGTGCATGCTAAGCAACCTCGTAAGTCTCATACAACCGTGGAAACAAGAAATCTTGTGCCACTAGAACTCATACATTCAGATCTTTGTGAAATGAATGGTGTTTTGACGAAAGGTGGAAAGAAATATTTTATGACGGTAATTGATGACTCCACTAGATACTGCCATATGTATCTTTTAAAATCAAGAGGCTTAGGTCCGATCATGGTGGAGAGTATTTTTCTAATGAATTTGATTCTTTTTGTGCGGAACATGGTATAATCCATGAGAGGACGCCCCATATTCACCTCAGTCAAATGGGGTAGCCGAAAGAAAGAACCATACTCTAACTGATTTGGTTGACGCCATGTTAGACACATTGGGTCTCTCCAAGGCATGGTGGGGGAGGCGATATTGACTGCATGTCATGTCCTAAACCAATTTCCCACAAAGAACAAAGAGATAACTCCATTCGAGAAATGGGAAAAGAAACTGTTAAAACTCTCGTACCTACGAACTTGGGGCTGCTTGGCAAAAGTCAATATACCAATTTCAAAGAAGCGAAAGCTTGGACCAAAAACCATGGATTGTGTTTTCTTGGGTTATGCTTTTCATAGCATTGGTTATAGATTCTTGATTGTAAAATCTGAGGTATCTGACATACATGTCGGTACAATCATGGAGTCAAATGATACGACTTTCTTTGAAGATGTCTTTCCCATGAAGGATATGGGCAGCTCATCAAATCAGGAGTTGCCTAGTTCATCGAGTCAAGATGTAGTTGCAATTTCTGAACCTACCATTGCAACGCAACATTTTGAAAATCATGTAGAGGATAATAATGAATCTCCTAAAAGGATCAAGGGACAGAGGACTGTGAAGTCCTTTGGTGATGATTTTCTTGTATATCTCATAGATGACACTCTTTGTTCTATTTCAGAGGCTTATGCATCTGAAGATGCTGACTACTGGAAGGAACTGGTCCATAGTGAGATGGATTCCATCTTGGCAAATAAAACTTGGGAGATAACTAATTGTCCTTATGGGTGCAAACCTATAGGGTGCAAATGGGTATTCAAGAAGAAGCTTAGGCCTGATGGTAGTATTGAGAAGTATAAGGCACAACTCTTAGCCAAGGGTTGTACCCAAAAGGAAGGTGAAGATTTCTTTGATACTTACTCACCTGTGGCATGACTGACCACTATTCGAGTACTACTTTCACTAGCCGCCTCACAAGGTTTTATCTTTCATCAAATAGACGTTAAGAACGCTTTCCTAAATGGAGAGTTGGACGAGGAAATCTATATGGAAAAACCTGATGGGTTTATAGTGGATGGTCAGGAAGGGAAAGTGTGCAAATTGTTAAAGTCTTTGTATGGACTTAAGCAAGCACCTAAGCAGTGGCATGATAAGTTTGAAAGAACTTTAACAGCTACAGTGTTTTTTGTAAATGAAGCTAACAAATGTGTGTACTATCGCCATGGTGGGGGCGAGGGAGTTATCCTTTGCTTGTATGTTGATGATATACTAATTTTCGGAACAAATCTGAATGTTATTAAGGAGGTCAAGGATTTTCTATCTCATTGTCTCGATAAGAAGGATTTAGGAGTAGCTGATGTTATTCTAAATATCAATTTGTTGAGAGATGTTGATGGTGGGGTTACATTGCTTTAATCTCACTATATGGAAAAGATCTTGAGTCGCTTCAGTTATAGTGACTGCAAGCCCTCTCCAACACCATATGATGCTAGCGTGTTGTTTCGAAAGAATCGAAGAATTGCTAGAGGTTAATTGAAATACTCTCAGATAATTGGCTTGCTTATGTACTTAGCCAGTGCCACGAGACCTGACATCTCTTTTGTTGTTAGCAAACTAAATGGTTTTGTCTCAAAACCAGAAGATGATCATTGGAAAGCTCTTGAAAGAGTCATGCGTTATTTGAAGGGCACAATGAGTTATGGATTTCACTACACTAGGTACCCAAAGGTACTTGAAGGGTATAGTGACTCAAACTGGAACTCTGATGCTAATGATATAAAGTCCACGAGTAGATATGTATTCACTCATGGTGGTGGTGCTGTTTCTTGGAAGTCTTGCAAGCAGGCCATCTTAACGAGGTTAACAATGGAAGCATAAGTCACATCACTAGATACAACTACGGTCGAAGCAGATTGGCTTCGTTGACTCTTGAATGACTTGCCGGTCATTGATAACCTGTATCGGGTGTTCTTGTGAACTGCGACAATCAAACTATGATCGCCAAAGTGAGTAGTTCAAAGGATAACATGATGTCATCAAGACATGTTCAGAGAAGGTTAAAGTTTGTCAGAAAAATGAGAAACTCCGGAGTTATTGCATTGGATTATATCCAAATGTCTAAAAATCTGGCATATCCTTTTACTAAGGGTCTATCACGTAATGTGATAGATAATGCATCGAAGGAGATGGGTATGAGAGTCACGATATGAGTTGTTCGAAGTGGTAACCTATTCTATGTGATTGGAGATCGCATGAATTAGATGTGGAAGACAAGTTGTTGGTCAACTGAGAGGAGAGTATCCTTACTATTAATAATACCGCTCCGTGAAGATGTAATACTTTCCTAATCTGCATGACAGGTTGATATATATCTTAATGTGTTCTAAGTGGCTTACTTAAGCAGAGATGTTGTCCTGCAGAACATCTTTCGAAGAACACACCTATATGAGTCTGATTGTTAACATCGCAATCTATGAGAGTAGGGTGCTCTCTAGTAAACTCATGAAAGGTCTCGGAGTATGACACATATGCTCCACCCGTGGGGAAGTCCCAAGGTATCCTAGTATCAATCAAGGCTTCGTGTGAAGCTAGATTGGTGGAAAACTTGCAGTTCAAGGCATAGTCCACTGTTCAAGTTGCTTACTAGTGTAGGATGGAGTTCTAGGTGGAAGTTCAACTTAACAGTCTCCACTCTAGTACCGGTATATAAAAAGTGTTTTGGAACCAAAGGCAAATTTTGTGTGCCTCTGGGATCTGGTGGGGGATTGCTGGAATTTAATCTAAACTTGGGCCGAACCAATAGCATATTCAAAATTCCTAATAAATTCTAGAGGCCCACTAAGCCCATTTTTGCAAGGAAAGAGGTGAACAAGAGTTTAGTCCCACATTGCTAGTGCAGTAGGAGTTGGACCTCCTTATAAGGGAGGATGTTTCCCCACATGTATGAGCATGAGAACAAGAGAGACATACACGCGCGCTGCTCCTCCACCGCCCGCCTCGCCACGCCTCATCACGACGCGCCGCGGGTTGCGGGAATGAGGTGATGTATAAATTTTTGCCACACACGACTGGTATACGAAATGTCACTCGGGAGTTGGAAAGTTTTGCTATAGTGGATATTAATTACAAATGCTGCACCCTTCGGCTGATGGCTGTTCATTTCATCTCTCTCTTTTCCTTCGCCACCCGACGTTGCCTATTCGCCTCCTTCTCCTGTGCCTATAAAAGGGAGGTCGCTCCTCTCCAGAGAGACACATTAGAATCTCCTTCTCTTGATGCCATCGAGTTCCAATCCCTGAGCTGCTTCAAGGTTCTTCCCCATCCCGGCTTGCGGCGTGCACCATAGGTCGGGACAGTAGGCCTACGAAACCCCGCCGCTTCGAGTCTTGTACGGGAGAACGGTGATAAGGTATTTGGGGAGCGCTTTGGACGACTACTGACTTCTTAACCACGGACACCACGGACATTGACGACCACTTCCGAGACAATGACTACTTCCCCGACGTCAATCATCTGTTCGACGAAATGGCTGGTGACAACGCCAATGCTACTCCCACTGCTCAGTACATGTTTGCTTATTTATTTTCTTTTTGATATCCTGCTACAGTTTCTTGGTCTTGTCTATGCTATACATATGTTTGGTTTGAGTTCACATGTTCACATAATTTTTCACTACTATCCTTTAGTCCGCCTGATGAGTCTAGTTCCTATTATTGTGACCTACTCTTATCTAGTTTGCATGACTACGATTGGTTTTGTTACTATGATCATCTTTTATCTATTACTTATTGCTTTTAAATAAATCGGTAGATTGCTCATGTATCCAACAAGAAAGTACTCACTAGCTACTTAATTGTTTACCTACCCATTGATCTTCACTTATATCTTTTTGGAGTAGTTTGTCTTTTTGTCTAGTGCTTCACTTATATCTTTGTAGAGCACGACAGTGCTTTCATTTTATAGAAATTGATGAACTCTCATGCTTCACATATATTACTTTGAGAGTCTCTAAACAGCATGGTAATTGGTTTACTGTCACACCCTATGTTGTATCACCTTGTCATGTTTGGATTTATATAAATTTGGAACAACCTAAAACTTTTTCAAGTGCTTGTGCTTGTTTGAAATGATGTTTGCTTGCTTGATGATTGTGGTATATGGCACTCTTAGATTCTATCCCTTCCCATATTCATCTTCCTTGACCCAAACTTCTTGCCCAATGATCATGCCATGTGTATAGTGCCCAAAACTATTTTATCAAATTTTATTTTGACCAAATGGGATTTATTCTAATTAGGTTTTCAAAAACCCTTGAGATGAGGATTTCACTACAAGTCCTCAAATTGGGTGGATTCTTCTTCCCCAAAAGCTTTACTTCAAACCTATTATATATAAGACTTTCCAAAACCACCAAATATTAATTTTAAAGATTATTCTTATATTTTATTTAAAGGCTTTTTCTTAAGACCAGAAATGGTCTTTCATAGGGAAAAATTATTTAAATGCTTTTAAAATATTTGAGAAAATTTAGGGAAACTGGGTGGACATATATTTTCCATATATATGAGTTTCAACACAAGGGCATGTTCAAATCATGGGCAAAATCCCTCAAAACCCTTTCTGTTGAAATCAAGCTTTTGGAATATTTCTATAAGAAATATTCTCAATAAATTCCAGGATAATTCCAGCAAGTCAACACTATAATAGGTGATGATCTTGAAAAGTTTCATATCAATCCAAGTTGATTTGGTCCATCAAACCATCCCAAAACCCTTCTTGTCCAGATTCAAATTTGAGGAACTTTACATTGTGAAGTTTCTCCCCTTGACCCCAAACTTTGTGGGCATGCTATAATGACCAAATAGTGATCCTACACTAAGAGGTGCATCAAGGGTAAAAGCTTAGCACATCTAGATCTACAGAAACCTGATTCTGTTAATGTCTTGGTTTCACAAAGTTTCCATTGTCAACTTTTCCCACCTCAGCTCAAACTTGGTGATCCAACCAATTTATAACCACCTTTAGAACCTATCAAATCTCAGGGCAAGCCAGGGTCATTTTCTTCTCCTAACCCTCATGAAGCACCTTCTGGTCCATTCTAAAAATCATCATTTTTACCATCTCTTCTTTTCCCCTTGCCATATAACTTTTACCACAACCCCTCACAGCCTGTTTGGCCAACTAACGGAAGGCGAATGGGAGTTTAACTCTAATTCCCTTTCCCCATCTCAATTACCAGCCCTCCCCCAGGTAATAGATATGTGGGATTTTTACACGTGAATTCCCCTTTCACTTCCCTGTTAAATTCCCATTCCATCTAAACAAACAAAGGAATAAAACTCTCTATGCCTGAAACTCCCATTCCCTCTTTCCAATTCCACTGAACCAAACACGCTGTCAGGATTGCTAGCTACCTCCACTTACTCTCCCTGGCCAAGTTTCAACAGGTAAGTGGGGTAAAAACCCCATTTTTACCTCTGTTTCACGTTGGCAGAAGCTTCCTACATCCCCTTTCTTTTCTCCCTAGATCTCCCTAACCTCATAGTATCCAAGGGGCATCTCCAGACCCTCGAGGGGCTACTGGACAAGGTGGGGCACCCCAGAGTGCGTAGGGAACGGCAATGCCAGCCATATGCATGCTCTGGAGCACGCTACAGTGCGCTCCCGCACTGTAGCCGCCACCTAGTGGCCGCCCCCGACCACCTTGGGCCTCCCCTGCGTGTCCCCCCTGCACCCTCGGCATCCATGACAGGATACGTGGTCGGCCCCTCCTATCTCTCCCTCCTCGGACCCCTCTCGCATGTGCCCGACGCCGCCCGAGCCGGCCAACGTGCGAGCTCACACGCGCGGGCGCCAGACCCCTCCCTGCTCTCTCTCTCTTCCTTTCCGTGGACCTAGACCGCGCCCAGGAACCCCCCAGACCCAACCCGATGCGGCCTCGTTGCCCGTGGCGACGCCCTGGTCCTCACCGGTGCACCACGTCCCCTCGTTGCCCGTGGCGACGCCCTGGTCCTCACCGGCGCACCACGTCCCCTCGTTGCCCGTGGCGACGCCCTGGTCCTCACCGGCGCACCACGTCCATGGTGAGCCGACGGCCACCTATATAAAGCCCCGCCGAGCTCCTGCCCCTCTCTCATCGCTCTCTCCTTCCCTCCGCAACTCCACCGTGCTCAGCCCGCTCGCCCCCGTGGTTGGGAGCCCACTCCCGAACCAAACCCTCGCCGTTGTCAGGCTCCCCTCCCCTCACCGACATTCCCCTCTGCCCCGACGCTCGCCTCAACCACCCACCGACGCGCGGGAGCCCCCTGAGCGCGCCGATGCCCTCCGTTCCAGCCGCCACGGCTTGGAATCCCCTCCGGTGAGCCCCCTCCGCTCCTGTCGCGAGGAGAGGGATGACAGGTGGGTCCCACATGTCATCCCCTCACCCTCCTCTCTCGCTGGCAAGAAGGGCCCACGGGCAGGTTTAAAATTAAACCTGCCGCGCGCGGCGGCTCGCCTTGGGCCGGTTCCCTCCTTGGGCCGGCTCGGTCGGGTGTTTTGCCCAGGAGGGCACAAGACCCCTTTTCTTTTTCTCTTTCTATTTATCTTCCAAAAATTGCATAGAACCAAAAAAAAATCCAATGACAATATTTCTTCCACCAAAAATCTTGAAATATTTCGTACAATTTATTAGTGCCATTTGTAAAAATGTATGAAAACATTTTATGTACTGTTTTATTTAAAAAAACCCTATTTGGCATTATCTACCTGTGTTTAATAGTTTTAAAATTTTTGTTTCATAACAAAATATTAAACAAACATTTTTACTATAGTTGCTAGTATTTATCAGAGTAGGGTAGCATTTTTGATAGTGGCTTTTGTGCTCTGTTTTTGTGTGTTGCTTATTTTTATTGCTTTTATTCGCGACGTAGATTACGTATTGACGAAGAAGTTGGACCCGAAGACTTTGAAGACCCCGGAGACTTTGTTGAGCCAGGCAAGAAGCCCTTTGACCATGTTAAGAAACTTTTTCATGCATGACATATAGCACTTGTTGTTTCGATGTTTGATCATGATGTGGTATCCCCCCTTCGGTGGGTTGCCTCCGATACTCTTACCATTAACACTTGCATCGTGCATGACCCTACCACCTTATGAGGGTTATGCGGGTGGGTGTAGTTAGGATGCTAATAGATGGTATGCAAGTGGGATGGGATTTATGCATAGTGATGGAAAGGAGAGAAATGATTTCAAAGACTTTTCGAAAACCCCGTCGGGTGCCACTAATGCCCGAGAGAGATAATGATGAGATGGATGACCACTTGAGAAATAAGTGGTGTACCGGACAAAGTTATGTGAGTGTGTGTGTTTTCGAAAACGGATTAGATTTAAGGTTTGCTGACCATCCCAACCTTACATGCGCAACCACGATACCACTTATGGGACGGGGCTTTGTTGATTACCTTGGTGGGTACTGGCAAGGATCCCGCATTACTAGTGGCGGGAGTGGCATGTTCACTCTCGATACGGGGTCGTACCGGTATGTATGATCATGCGCTGTCTTCATAGGCACCGGGCACACCGTTGGTCCCCTCATGGATGGTACGATTAGAGCGAGGCTCGTGTGATGTACATCATGAGGGCTGGGTACCAACCGAGTGGATTCTTTGTCTAGTATCGCTAGGGGCAAGGCATTGTTTAGGTGCTTACCTCGGGTATGTTATATACCGCGAGTCGTGGATGACACGGAAGTTCCCCGAGTCTTGTGGGTAAAGTGTTGAACCTCTGCAGAGTGTAAAACTATTCGAATAGCCACGTTCGCGGTCATGGACAGTTGGAGGTCCTTCTTAAACTACGTCTGGATGTTTTGTGAAACTTGGTGTGAGTATGGATGTGATGGTGACAAAGAGGTCACATGAGCTAAGTCCGATGACTTAGCATGGGAATTGAACTAAGTCCGATGACTTAGCATGATGAATGAACATGAGGTGTTCAACCCCTACTTATGATGATATCTGTATCTTGTTCATATGGATATCTGCCTATTGTTGGTTCATGCTTACTAGTTACTTGATCATGTCATTGCATTTAAAATTAGCTTTCCGCAAAATTACCTACTTAGCGCAATATCGTGCATCATTGTTACCTTGTTACACAACTTGGGTTGCTTGTGAGTACATTCAAAGTACTCATTGGCTTGCCACTGGTTATTTAATTGGCCACGCATGGAAGAACAAGAATATGTTGAAGAGTTCGTTAGTGACGAACATGCGAACTAGGACGCTTCCCAATCAAAATGCCTATAGGTTAAGGCAGATGGCATGGGTTCACACTTTAGATCAAGATTTCCGCTGCTTGTTCTATTTAAGTGTTTGGCCCGTGTGACCCTATCTATGTAAGACTAGACCATCATGGTCTTTATTTGTGTAAGACGCTAAATGTGGATGTAGCACTCTTGTTATTTAGCTTCTGTGTGTTCAGTGAGCATTGATCTCTGGGATCACTATACATGTGCATTCGGTGATCATGACTTATGAGTCGGGGTCCCCATAGAGCTGGTATCAGAGCCATCCTGACTGTAGGAAGCCCTTAGTATGGACGTTAGTCAGGATAAAACCATTTTCAAAGCTACACCTAGCATTTGTAGCTAGGAATTTTGCACTATTTACCTCTTCTATTCTTCACATAACACTCTGCTGACTCTCCTCCTTTCAAACCTTTGTAGATGGCCGTCGTACCCGAAGCCTTCCTGACATCCGACTTTCCCTTACTCCTTGGGGATAGCCTGGAGAAGTGACAGTTTCGCCAACCACCTATTTTCCTCTACCACGAGCATTAGGTCGATGCCTTCATGAAGGAGTACCACGTGGATGTGGTCGTGAAGGCAAACGACTCTCTGACCAGCTGGTTCTTTGAAGGACCACAGATGGAGACCATGATACTTGCGGTCGAGACAGCTGCACGCAAGGCACTCCTACACCTTCGAGACATCATTATAGAGATGGCTGCCGAGCCGGCTACTCGCTACCTTCCCTTTAGGAAGGATGATCTTGGCGAGAGTTGGACGCTGATTCCGACAAAGGAGGATGGCACGCCACTCAGGTTCCGGACATACTTCAGCCTCTGTGCTGATAGTCTGGTTCATAACCTGATGAAGGAGTCCGTGAAGCTCTGCAAGGAACTTCACCACACTCGAGAGCTACTTCGACAAGCCAAGACGGAGCCAGATAGAATCAAGAAGGACGAAGCCCCTGATGGGTGACCAGTTGTCGCTTATCGAGGAGGAGTACCCCCAGCTAGAGATGCACCTACACGTCGTCATCACATGAGTGCGAAGGAGTACTGTGAGCTCTTCACCGACCCGCCGACAAAGCGTCATCGGGATGGACCTCCTCGTTCCCCAACCCTTTTGACCGGGAATGATGCCCGTTCAGATGATGAACAAGAGGAAGACCCAGAGGAGCATGACTACGAGACCGAGCACTCCACCACCTGAGTCCGAGAACCCCTAGGGTAGGATCAGTCATGTACCCTCATGCAAAGTCGAGTCCGTGTAGTGGTTCATATGAAACCATGTGTGCTTGTTTTTTGTTTTGTTGTTTGTGTTACGATGCAAGTCGCGCTTTTGCCTTAAGCAACATGTAAGCGACTCCATCGTCTTGCTTAATATATATTGTTCTTTCGACCTTTGTTTTTATCACACTTGCACTCGACCAACCCCCTTAGGCGTGCTTTTCCGTTGTTGCTTTTCCTCTCATCTATCCCAGTTGTTTGACTTGGCTGCTCCAAACAGGATGGTGACTGCTACCCGCAACAGCTCTTTCGCCAACCCTGAAGCCGACAACTCAAGCCAGCAACAGGGAGTTGGTGGGGTTGCTCACGCTGGAGAACACCAGGAGCAGCCACAAGGCGACATGCCCTCGCCACCACCTCCACCGGAGAACATGACCATAGCTCAGTTTCTCCATGTTCTCCGGGAGGAGCGCCAAGCCAACAATGCTGCTATCCAGTAGATGGTTCAGGCCCTTGTGAACAACCAGCACCAAGGTAGGAACAACAATGGCCGCTCCACCCTGTCTGTGTTCTTGAGGAATTCACCCCCAACCTTTACCGAGACTGCTGAACCATTGTATGCTAATGATTGGATCCGCACCATCGAGGACCTCCTTGCTCTGGTCAATTGCAATGAGGATCATGAGAAGGTGCTTTATGCCTCTCACTTCCTTGGAGGTACCGCCCGAGCTTGGTGGAATGGATTCTAGGTCATGCAAGGTGAGCGTGTGATCACTTGGAATGACTTCAAGGAAGGATTCCGCACCGCCCACATTCCTTCTGGGATCATGGCTATTAAGAAGAGAGAATTCCGAGCGCTGAAGCAAGGAAGTGGCTCGGTCAAGGAGTACCTACATAAGTTCAACCTGCTATCAAGGTATGCACCTGAAGATGTCAACACGGAGACTAACAAGAAGGAACACTTCATGGAAGAACTTCAACAAACCCTGCAGTATCAGCTCATCATGTGTGACTGTCGTACCTTCTTCGACCTGGTGAACGAGGCCCTCATGCTGGAAGACAAGCATCATGCCATAGACAACACCGCAAGTGCAAGCTGATTAGAAAGGGTAGCTCCAGCAACTAGAAGCCTCGCCGCTGGCAGCCAGCCACAGCCAAGCCAACCTATCAGCCGCAATAGGTTAGACCTCCCATGCCTCGTCCGAGCTACCAGCCTCAGCAGTATGCCAATCCCAGGCTAGCTTACAGCAACAACCCCAATAACAACAACGATGGCAGGAACTACAACAACAACCCTGGACAAGTCGCATGCTTTGGATGTGGTCAGCCAGGACACATCTCTAGGCTATGTCCCAACAAGAAGCCATATGCACCGCGCCCCAATGCGCCCGCTCAAGGTCAAGTCCGTGGAGCACCCCCAAGGAACCCCGCTCCTCGCAACCAGCCTAACAATGGCAAGGGTCATGTGAATCATGCCACCACAGAGGAAGCCCAGGAAGACCCGGATGTCATACTGGGTACGTTCCTCGTCAACTCAACCCTAGCAACAGTATTGTTTGATTGTGGATCTTTGCATTCTTTTGTCACCCAGAGGTTTGCACTAGAGAGTGGCATGAAGCCTACACCCCTGGGTAGTCGTATGTTGATACAAACCCCGGGATCGGTTATGAAGTCTGGGATAGGTTGTAAGGGAGTTGAGATTAACATCAAAAGGGTAGATTTCCTAGCAGACCTTATCATCCTGAAGTCAGAAGGCTTGGATGTGATCCTAGGCATGGACTGGTTAACCAAGCACCAAGGCTTGTTAGACTGTGCCAAGAGGATTGTCACCATGACTAATAGCCAAGGAGTGGAAGTCAAGTATGTTCCCAACCCTGCCTCCACCCAAGCCCCTCAGGCTAACTATCTATCGGGAGTTGAGTTGGATCAAGTGCTAGTGGTATGTGAATACCCGGATGTGTTTCCTGATGAGCTGCCCGGGATGCCTCCTGACCGCGACATTGAGTTCATCATTAAGCTTATGCCCGGATCAAGGCCCATCTATAAGAAGGCCTACAAGATGGGATCCGAAGAGTCGGCTGAATTGAAGAAGCAACTGGCAGAGCAGCTCAGAAACGGATTTATTTGCCTGAGTGCCTCTCCTTGGGGATCACCTGTCTTATTTGTGTCAAAGAGGGACAGAACTATCAGACTCTGTGTCAATCACCGTTCTCTCAATGAGGTCACAATAAAGAAAAAGTACCCACTCCCCAAGATTGAAGACCTGTTTGATCAGTTGAATGGAGCCAAGGTGTTCTCCAAGATCGACCTCAGGTTTGGGTACTACCAGCTGAAGATCAGACCCCAAGTCATTCCGAAGACGTCATTTGTAACCCGGTATGGCCTATATGAATACACGGTCATGTCGTTTGGGTTAACCAATGCCAGTGCCTACTTCATGTACCTCTGGACAAGGACGTTATCATGGAGTACTTGGACAAGTTCGTTATCGTCTTCATTGATGTCATACTCGTCTTCTCCAAGTCTGAAGAAGAGCATGAGGAACACTTGAGATTGGTCCTAGAAAAGCTTTGAGAGCACCAGCTTTATGCCAAGTTCAACAAGTGTGAATTCTGGCTACATGAAGTTGGATTCTTGGGTCATGTGTTGATTGTAGCAGGATTGTCAGTGGATCCTGCCAAGAGTGAAGCTGTGACTGAATGGCAAAGCCCAACCACCATGAAGGAAGTCATGAGCTTCCTCAGACTCGCGGGATATTACCGCAAGTTCGTGGAAGGATTCTCGAGCATTGCCCAACCCATGACCCAGCTTTGGAAGAAGGACAAGAAGTTTGAATGGACAGCTAAGCGTGAGCAAAGCTTCCAGGAGCTCAAGAAGAGATTGACCACAACCTCAGTTTTGGCCACCCCCGATATTCACAAGGAGTTTGTGATTTATTGCGATGCATCAAGAACCGGGCTTGGAGGTGTTCTGATGCAAGAAGGCGGAGTTGTAGCATATCTATCCAGACAGCTACAACCCCATGAAGAGAACTACGCCACTCATGATCTCGAATTGGCAGCTATGGTTCATGCCTTGAAGACATGGCAACATTACCTGCTGGGGAAGCGATGTGAGATATTCACATACCACAAGAGTTTGAAATATATTTTCACTCAAAGGGAATTGAACATGAGGCATTGAAGATGGTTGGAATTGATCAAGGATTACGACCTCAGTGTTCAATACCACCCTTGAAAGGCCAACGTGGTAGCAGACGCCTTAAGCAGAAAGGCTTGTTCCTTAAATGCTATGATGAAGGAAAGGCTACCCGCCCTGTATGAAGAACTTGAAAGGTTTGGCTTGGAACTGGTTGCACCAGGATTCCTCGCCAACCTCGAAGCAAATCCTACCTTGATGGATGACATCAAATAAGCTCAGGAGGGACACGAGAGCATCGAAGGCATCAAGAGGAAGATCAAGGAAGGAAAGGCCCCAGGATTCTTAGTGGATGAATAAGGAGTAGTATGGTTCAGGAATAGCATCTACGTGCCCAACAAAGAGGAGCTCAAGAACTTGATCTTGCAAGAAGCTCACAACACTCCATACTCCTTCCATCCTGGAGGAACCAAGATGTATCAAGACCTCAAGGCAAGATTCTGGTGGCATGGCATGAAACGGGAGATAGACACGTTCGTTGTTAAGTGTGATATATGCCAGAGAGTCAAGGCTGAGCATCAGCGACCCACTGGACTATTGCAACCTCTCAAAGTGCCTGAATGGAAGTGGCACAAAGTCGGGATGGATTTCATCACCGGATTACCAAGGTCAAGCAAAGGACATGATTCCATATGGGTCATTGTCGACCACCTGACCAAGGTGGCCCATTTCATTCCCATCAAGACCACCTATGATGGTAACAAGTTAGCCAGCCTCTACATTGAGTGAATCGTGAGTCTTCACGGAGTTCCTAAGGAGATTGTGTAGGACCAAGGAACCCATTTCACCTCAAGATTCTGGAAGATGTTTCAAGAAGCTATGGGAACCAAGCTCTCCTTCAGCACTGCTTTCCACCCTCAGACTGGTGGGCAGACGGAACGAGTAAATCAGATGCTCGAAGATATGCTCCGCGCTTGTGTTTTAGCATATGGAGCCAAGTGGGAAGATTGCCTACCGTTTGCCGAGTTCTCCTACAACAACAGCTACCAGGCGAGCCTTCAGATGGCACCATTTGAGGTGTTGTATGGACGCAAGTTCCGTACTCCCCTCAACTAGTTAGATACCAGAGAAGGATTGGTTTTTGGACTAGATATCCTATGCAAAGCAGAAGAGCAAGTCCGACTCGTCCGAGAGAGACTCGAGATCGCCAAGGCGAGACAGAAGAGCCACGCCGACTCCCATCATCGAGAACTGAACCTCAACATCGGAGATTATGTTTACCTTCGAGTCACACCTCTTAAAGGAACCAAGTGTTTCCATGTCAAAGGAAAGCTTGCACCCAGATTGTAGGGTAACGCAGAAGAACACAAAAAAATTCGGCCTACGCACCAGCCCAGGACCACTATGGAGACTACATACAAGGTTTGATCATTTCGTTACCGACTTGTAGCGCAGCGGAAGTAGAGTCGATGACGATCAGCGGTGCAGATCCCTGCAGCTAGGATTTTACAACCTCCCAACCGCAAGGATGTATACCCTCATCTGCCCCGCGGACAGCCCCCCGGGAGGCGGTCAGACAGTCCCCCGGATGGTGTCGCGGACACCCCTCCGGGAGGACCTACGAAACTTGGACTGTCACTCGGACAGCCCTTCGGGAGGACCTCCAAAACTCGGACGGTCACACGGACAGCCCTTCAGGAGGCACTCTCGAACTAAGACCAAAACTACGATCTCTCTACAGAGTTGCACACATACGGTGTCATCTATCCGGCAGGGCTTCGCGGTCCAGAACTAGTTCCCACCGGAACCCAAACAGCCTTTCGGCTCTACGAAACTCTCTTCGTGGGAGGGAGAGAAGAAGCCAGATAATGCATGGAATGTGTATGAGAGTTGGAGTGGGGATGGAGAGCTCCTCTCCACCTCCTTTTATAGGAAGGAGGTGGTGGTGGTGGCTGAAATTTTAGCCACATGACAAGCACCCACAAAACAAGGAAGCATGTTCCCACCAAACATGGAGAAAACATGTTCCCTTGTCCATGGTGTTCCCCCATGGGGCCCCACCTTCCTCCCAACACTCTCCACCATTTGTGGAGGCTTCCCCCACCATGGGGGCCCCCCCAACACCTTTTGTCCAGCCACAAAGGGCTGCCCCACAAAAGGGAGGCACCCCAAAATAGCCCCACGAAACGTGGGATCTTGTCCCCTCACGCTAGGACAAGATGTTTTCCGCGACTATTACTTCGGAAAAATTCTGGAAGGTCCCAGAACATTTCCGGAACCCTCTAAAATTATCTGGACACGCTCTGGAACATTTCCAGTATGGTGGTTTAATTTAAAACCATCTTCGTTTACCTGGTAAACAATTCCGGCAGCTCCGAAAACCTTATCCGGTTTTTTCTCCGAAAAATTCCAGAAATTACCAGACCGATCTGGCAACCTCCAAAACATTCCCGGTGCTTGCCGAAACCTTTTTGGATCAATGGTTTTATCCAAAACGGCTTTTTGGTTTTACCGAAACTTTTTTGGTGCTCTCTACGGAACCTTTCCGTTGTCTCCGAAACTTTTCCAGTGACTTTCTCTCGGACTCCTTGTCTAGTATTCAACAGATAGATGACCCTTAAGAGTGTGACCCTATAGGTTCGGTGAAGTATAGACATGACCCGGAACCTCTTCCGATCAATGATCAACATCGGAGCCGTGGACACCCATATTGACCCCTATACCCACACTAATGAATATTCGAGTGAACCTCCAGTTGGCTTGTGCTATTCCTGTTGCTTCATGATATGTTACAAATACCTGAGGTGAGACATGTTGGCATCCCCGTGGATCAACAACTTGTCCGCTATGCCAGTTACCTCGTTACTGGTATTTTTCTCTTTTCTCGTTCCCGTGTTCCGGCATCCCCGTGATCAAATCACAAAGGGTCTGGCCAGACGATGATGGATGCCGTAACACTGAGAGGGCCCAGAGATATCTCTCCATCGTCGGAGGAGCAAATCCCAATCTTGAGCTATCAAGTTACTTGACATACTTTTCCATGAACCCGTAAGCCGCCGTAATAGCCACCCATTTACGAATGACGTTTAACAAACCCCAAAGTTCATGAAGCAAGCATGAAGAAACTCGATACTCTCATGGTCTAAGGAATTATGCAAATATTATATTCTCTGTGTTATTAACCATTAACTTATGACGAATGTATCTCATAGCATAACATCAATTCGGGTCGATTCAACACAAATGTTCTTCTAACATTGTGCCCTCAAAATTGCAGGCATAGCCATGCCCATGATCAGGAAAACAGGATCATCATGCAATACTTGATCTAGTCTTAGAGGCCGGACTAGGAATACTTGATCAATTCTATAGCATGGAACATAAACCTAATTATGAACAGGGAGATAATCAATAACATTTATTATTGCCTCTAGGGCATATCTCCTACAGACTCCCACTTGCACTAGAGTCAATAATCTAGTCAATGCTAATGCACTTTACACCTATGGCATACTGGTGTAAAATATGCTTCGCTTGTGGTATAGCCTGATGTCCAACGGATCTGACAACTTCAGCTCCGTGTGTAACTTTTCATATCCTTGCATTTTCATGCTATCACAAAATTCGTATTTTGTGTGAACTTGGCTTTGCATATGTGTGAATCATTGGTCGAAACCTGATTCCTCAGACTGAGCTATGGAGCAACTATCTGCAATAGTGTCTCATAGACCAAAGCCATATTGGAACCATACTAAGTTCATGAATGAACTATATGATTCAACAACTTGTTTGTCGCTTCCAAAGCATCAACATACTTAGCCTTTGTTATAGAATTCGCCACAGTATCTTGTTTGGAACAATTTCCAACTACCGTGCCACCATATTGTGTATCACACAAAAACCTTAACTTAAATCGAAAATCGCATGGAGCATTGATTGAGACTGTATCGATGTAATTACTTACAACGAGCACTTCATAATCTCTGCTTGCGAGAAAACATGTTATTAGCACTACTCTAGTACTTCATGACATCTTTCACTGTTGTCCCATGATCAGTGCTTTGATCACTTTTGTATCTACACTCGCAACAACTTGGGAGTATCGGACATATCTGGTTGTTTTTACATACCATGGAATACATGATTAATCCAAACACTAGAGTGTGTGGAATCTCCATCATGTATTTTACTCGTCAGTGTTTTGGGACACTGAGTCTTGCAAAAACTCTTTCCATGTGACTTCAACAAGAATCACTCCTTGGCGTTTTTAAATGCTAAAAGGTTTTAGCACCTTGTCAATATATATTCATTGCTTAGCCCCATTAGGTAAATCTATCTCCATAGATCATCATGCCTAATATTGAGGCTATTTAGCCTAAGCACTTCATCGCAAAACTATTTTCAAATGAAGTCCTAATTCGTGTCAAGAAATTTTATTTCCAATTAACAATGTGTCAAGCAGACAACATTTTAGAAATATTATTATGCTCCCACTTAGTTTCTTGAATTACAAGCATCTTCGTTACCCATTGATGAAGTCAAAAACCCTTTTGACCATTTCATCCAACTCCATTTTGCTCTCTTCTATCAATTGCTGGAACTCTGAAGTTTGCATACTTACTAGCATCCTCTGGATCGACAAATTACTTTGGACTGTATCACATACAAGTCCTAGGTTTCATTTCCATTAGATGGAAATCCTTTTGTCATCCATGTTTCATATCTCATGATTGATATATGTATTAATTGCTAGTTCAACCTGAACCGACCTTAAGCATCGCTATGGTGAAACAACCTCATCGTAGTCAACTCCTTGAACTTGTTTATTTCAACAAGTCGAGCTTTATGGATAAAACATTTTTATCCGTATCAGTTTTTAGTTCCATAAATATCCGTTAGACTCTAAGTCCTCTGAAAAGTGTATCAAGGTTTTAATCTTGAATCACTTATATGGAAACTATCTCGGATTTTATTGGCATTTAGCCAATTCCAGAGTGAGGGCCCATCAACGCTTCCTTGTGTATTGTAGGTATACTGTTGTCTAACAACAATATCTCATTTGTGCACCTGATAGGTTTGCATGAGCTTTGCCTACGTGGTTCAGTTGCACGTTTGACCAAAGTCCATACATTTTATTGTAGAGACTTCTGTATCTGTCGTAGTAGCAAACAACAGAATCACTTCCAGGGTTTCTTTCCTTTGAACTGATGACGAAGATACTGGTTATCTCGTCGAGTTGCACTGTCCTCCTACTCACCTTTTGTAAGAACCATTCTCTTTAAAAGCATACCGTTTTGTGGCAAAACCCTTTGCCTCGGTATAGTGGTGGTGGAATACCCAATGACTTGGGATAACCATACAAAGTAGCACTTGTCTAATTTGGAATAGGTTTGTAACCTTTTACACAAGCCCCATATTCCAAATGTTAAGAAAAGATATAACATGGTTGGGCGTACCATACCATGGCGTCATTTCAACAGACCTGATGGATCTCTTTTCAGTGTAAAAGCCATAGTGTCTAAAGCATCACTCTATAAAAGGGATAATGGAAAATCTATTTATTTCATCTTTGATCTTACCATGTCATAAATGGTTCGATTACATCTTCACGGACTTTCCACTTGCAGTGGTGTTCCGAGAGGTGCAAGTTACGAAACTCTTTTCACAACTCATCAGACATTTGCTAAACTTGTAACTCAAATATTTCTTTCCGCAATCAAATTGTAGAAACATAATTTTCTTGGTACAATAACTTCTACTTCATTTTTGGAAACCCTTTCGAATGATTTCAAAAGATCCAGACTTACGTCTCATCAAGTAAATATCCATATATCTACTTGAGTCATTTTTGAAGGTAGACAAAATCCACTGTTTGCAACAATATTTATCGGACTACATACATCAAATGTATGATCACCAATAAGTTCTTTGCTCGTTCCTTATGGCCTGTGAACAGTATTTTAGTTAGTTTACCTTTTGGAGGAAAGTTGCAAGTATCAGACGATTCAAAATCAAACGACTTCAAAATCCATCATAATGGAATTTTCCATGCGGGTTTCTCCAATGTGACCAAATGCACTGCCACACATATGTGGTATTCTTTTAGTCTTGCGACATTTAGCGTCAGTGTTATGGATGTATCATATTTCCATCAATATTCATAACATACATCCCATCTAGGATGGAAGCATGACCCTTCATGTTATTCAAAATACTAAACAACAAATGGTTTTTATGAACAACTCTTTTGCAACAAACATTGTGCAATGGGCTAGAGTGTATGAAACTCTAAAATGAATTATAAAAGTAAACCCAGAGGTAATGTATTATTATCAATATTCATAACATACGTCTCATTCATAATGAAAGTATGGCCTTTATGTTATTTATAACACCGAACATGAAAAGTTCTCTTATGAACAACCTTCTTGCAAGATACCTTATGCAAAGGGCTAGAGTGTGAAACTCTAAAATGAATTTATGAAACTTAATAGATAGGGAATACACCGATGGAAGGCATAGTAACATTTACTATGTTCCTTGCGTGTATCTAAACCTCATCCCTAGCTAGTCTTTCAGGCCATAGTTCTTACATCGACTTGCAACAGAATGCAATTGAGCGGGTATCTTTGTGACCAACTCACAATACCCAAGAATTAGTGATTAACATGTTTAACCATAATTTCCAAGAACTATCTTTGACCAGCCTTCTATACATCAAAAACTTGTATGACATTTATACATGAGCTGGATATTCCAGTCTTCTTTCTTTTTTCCATTATACTTCTAACAGTTTAACTGTTCAGTATTTCTCCTACTCACAGAAGAAGCACCCAACTTAAGAGTGGCGTTAGCCTGGACTTCCTAGGCATGAAAGTCTTACGAACACCCTTCAGACACTTCCTTTCTCTTTAAGTTGTTGTTTTATTCACCTTTCATCATATGACAGGCGTTCTCCCAGATCCCTCTCTTATCAGTCTAATGCATAGTAAACTCATTTACTAATAGTTTGCAAACAAACATGGCTTCGGATATCTCATATCTTTTAGCTTTTGTCTGTTTCTGAAAATAATTTTCAGATTCCATGTATATCACATAACTATCCAAACTTTCGAAGTTCCGGTCTCATGGAAGCAAACATATTGCACTTTAACTGAAAAGGAATTCTAGCTTTTGGATCGAAGAACGAGAGTCATATGATCCATAGAATTAGCAGGAGAATACCGAAAGCATGCGATAGGACAAAGTCTTTGTCAGCACTCTTGAGGACAATCCTCACATTACGTTACCAACCGTAAAGTTTTAACCAGATATTTAACAGCTATTCAATTTTAATAGGGAAGGTGGAAACGCGAGCCATTATCCTATAACTATTATGCAATCTACACTTAGACAAAGTTCACAATTAATTGCACTGAGAATTAAAAGAATTAATTCTATAGTGCGCTCCCACTCAAATCAATATCTCTCATAATTGATTGTGAGTGATACAAGACCCGCATTTAAATTGTTCGCCATTTGTGTAACACCACTGATGACGAAAAATCTCAACCGGTAGGCCAACTTTCCAATCACATCTCTATGTGACTCTTGTTCATCTTTCGATGCGTGTGTTCCAAGCTCATGACGGTCATGCCTGAACGTCAAGACAACCAAGTGATCTCGCTGCGAGGTCTCAACTCACCCGCCTCACACTTCTCTAATCATCCGTACCCGCGTGACACGGCGCACCCCGAAAAGATAGGTGCCGTGACGGTGCTACACTTGGGAGAACACTAACTACTTGATATTTTGTGAGAGATCACCCTAATAAAAAGCGACTACCGCGGAATCAAGAAGGGTGCATCATAAGGGATAAACATCTCAGGCAATTCATAATGGCATGATATGGTATAGCCCTTTCTGACGGAGAAGTCTTTCATTTCTTCGTCTTCGGCATTCGTGTCGGTGTTCACCTTCGTGAAGATTGCCACCACCTTGTCGATGCACTAGGTAATATTGCTATCTCTATAGCTAATAAAATAAGTGCATTACTTAAGGTTGACATGTAGGTCATTAAAGTGAATGTCATATGGCTCCAGCCATCATGCCAAATCATGACACGCAGGTCATGTTAATATTACATCATATAGTCATCTCATACATAATCAAATTAATATGAGCATTGCTATACCACATCATATGCACATGCAAACCATCCTGCAAAACCAAGTTAGATGCCTCTAATCGGTTCATGCAAAAACTTGTTTTACGTGGCTTCTAAGGTTTTGAAACAAACCGAATCTACCAATGTCCATCATCAAGTATGATAATTCAAGTTGCTAGATTAACTTTCCAGGGTGTATAAAACACAAGATAATAAAATCTCGAGCCCCATACTAAACTTTGTCATACACGTGACCCCCGTGCAGATCACATCTGCATTGCCCTTTCGTCTGCAAAACATCCATCTTTCTCAACTATGGTGGAACCCAAAGAACTGTTAGCACTTCGTTGATCTGTCAATCAGCATACTCAGGAGCAGCATGAAAGGATCGCGGATTGCCAGAACTTTGTGAGATTCGACCATTCCATCAAGATCAGGACTATGCAAATTTAGGGGAAGCAAAAGAAACATTGGGTAATAGATTTCATATGCTACCCGCACAAATAATTTTCAGAAATAGATCTCATCTACTACCTAATTATATTGTGCAACACCCATACATCTCTATGTATTCTAGATCGCAACCTGCATCTATGCATAGCATGGCTCTTGATGCCACTGTAGGGTAACGCAGCAGAAAACAAAAATTTTTGACCTACGCACCAGCCCAGGACCACTATGGAGACTGCATACAAGGTTTGATCATTTCGTTACCGACTCGTAGCGCAGGGGAAGTAGAGTCGATGACGATCGGCGGTGTAGATCCCCGCAGCTAGGATTTTAAAACCTCCCAACCGCGAGGATGTATACCCTCATCTGCCCTGCGGATAGCCCTCCAGGAGGCGGTCGGATAGTCCCCCGGATGGTGTCGCGGACAGCCCTTCGGGAGGACCTCCGAAACTTGGACTATCACTCGAACAGCCCTTCGGGAGGACCTCCAAAACTCGGACAGTCACACGGACAGCCCTTCGGGAGGCACTCTCGAACTAAGACCGAAACTCCGATCTCTCTATAGAGTTGCACACATACGGTGTCATCTATCCGGCAGGGCTTCGCCGTCCAGAACTAGTTCCCACCGGAACCCAAACAACCTTTCGGCTCTACGAAACTCTTTTCGTGGGAGGGAGAGAAGAAGCCAGATAATGCATGGCATGTGTATGAGAGTTGGAGTGGGGATGGATAGCTCCTCTCCACCTCCTTTTATAGGAAGGAGGGGGTGGTGGTGGCTGAAATTTCAGCCACATGACAAGCACCCACAAAACAAGGAAGCATGTTCCCACCAAACATGGAGAAAACATGTTCCCTTGTCCATGGTGTTCCCCCATGGGGCCGCACCTTCCTCCCAACACTCTCCACCATTTTTGGAGGATGCCCCCACCATGGGGGGCCCCCAAAACCTTTTGTCCAGCCACAAGGGGCTGCCCCCCAAAAGGGAGGCGCCCCAAAACAGCCCCACGAAATGTGGGATCTTGTCCCCTGACGCTGGGACAAGATGTTTTCCGCGACTATTACTTCGGAAAATTTTTGGAAGGTCCCAGAACATTTCCGATACCCTCTAAAATCATCGAGACACGATGTGGAAAATTTCCGGTATGGTGGTTTAATTTAAAACCATCTTCGTTTACCTGGTAAACAATTCCGGGAGCTCCAAAAACCTTTTCTGGTTTTTTCTCGGAAAAATTCCAGAAATTACTAGACCGATCTTGCAACCTCCAAAACATTTCCGGTGCTTGCTGAAACCTTTTTGGATCAATGGTTTTATCCGAAACAACTTTTTGGTTTTACCGAAACTTTTTCGGTGTTCTCTCAGGAACCTTCCGTTGTCTCCGAAACTTTTCCAGTGACTTTCTCTCGGACTCCTTGTCTAGTATTCGGCACATAGATGACCCTTAAGCGTGTGACCCTATAGGTTCGGTGAAGTATAGACATGACCCGGAACCCGTTCCGATCAATGATCAACATCGGAACCGTGGACACCCATATTGACCCGTATACTCACACGAATGAATATTCGAGTGAACCTCCATTTGTCGTGTGCTATTCTTGTTGCTTCATGATATGTTACAAATACCCGAGGTGAGACATGTTGGCATCCCCGTGGATCAACAACTTGTCCACTATGCCAGTTACCTCGATACCGGTATTGTTCTCTTTTCTCGTTCCCGTGTTCCGGCATCCCCGTGATCAAATGACAAAGGGTCTGGCCAGGTGATGATGGATGTCGTAACACCGAGAGGGCCCAGAGGTATCTCTCCATCATCGGAGGAGCAAATCCCAATCTTGAGCTATCAAGTTACTTGACATACTTTTCCATGAACCCGTAAGCCGCCGTAATAGCCACCCATTTACGGATGAGGTTTAACAAACCCCAAAGTTCATGAAGCAAGCATGAAGAAACTCGACACTCTCATGGTCTAAGGAATTATGCAAATATTAACTTCTCTGTGTTATTAACCATTAACTTATGACGAATGTATCTCATAGCATAACATCAATTCAGGTCGATTCAACACAAATGTTCTTCTAACATTGTGCCCTCAAAATTCCCGGCATACCCATGCCCATGATCAGGAAAACAGGATCATCATGCAATACTTGAGCCAATCTTAGAGGCCGAAGGAGGAATACAATTTACCGTTTATTATTCCACACGTGCATATGAGTCTTCCTTCAAGCCTCATGGTTATTGTAGACTCGAGAACCATAGCAGTTATAGCATGGAACATAAACCTAATTATGAACAGGGAGATAATCAATAACATTTATTATTGCCTCTAGGGCATATCTCCTACACAGATACATCGGCCCCATCAAGATCACCGCAAGACGAAGAGAAGTTGCCTACTAGCTAGAGCTACCTCTCGAGCTGTCAGATGTGCACATCGTCTTTCATTTGTCACAACTCCAAAGGTGTCTATAAGTTCCCAACCGCCCCGACCTCTACAAGGACATCGACCATCAAGCCATCGATCTTAAGCCAGACCTCACTTATCGTCAGAGGCCAGTTTGCATTTTGGATGAAGCCGAGCACTGCACCCAAAGACGCACCATAAAGTACTTCAAGGTCCAGTGGAGCAACCACACTAAAGCTGGAGCAACCTGGGAGCATGAAGACTATCTTAGATCAGAGTTTCCTTATCTTTTTAGCGCTTAGCATAGGAATCTCGGGGACGAGATTCTTGTAAGGGGGGTAGGTCTGTCACGCCCTATGTTGTACCACCTTGTCATGTTTGGATTTATATAAATTTGGAACCAACTAAATTTTTTTCAAGTGCTTGAACTTGTTTGAAATGATGTTTGCTTGCTTGATGATTATGGTATATGGCACTCTTAGATTCTATCCCTTCCCATATTCATCTTCCTTGACCCAAACTTCTTTCCCAATGATCATGCCATGTGTATAGTGCCCAAAACTATTTTTATCAAATTTTATTTTGACCAAATGGGATTTATTCCAATTAGGTTTTCAAAACCCCCTAAGAAGAGGATTTCACTGCAAGTCCTCAAATTGGGTGGATTCTTCTTCCCCAAAAGCTTTACTTCAAACCTATGATATATAAGACTTTCCAAAACCACAAAATATTAATTTTAAAGATTATTCTTATATTTTATTTAAAGGCTTTTTCTTAAGACCAGAAATGGTCTTTCATACAGAAAAATTAATTAAATTCTTTTAAAATATTTGAGAAAATTTAGGGAAACTCAGTGGACACATATTTTCCATATATATGAGTTTCAAACAAGGTCATGTTCAAATCACAGGCAAAATCCCTCAAAACCCTTTCTGTTCAAATCAAGCTTTTGGAATATTTCTATAAGAAATATTCTCAATAATATTCAGGAAAATTCTAGAAAGTCAACACTATAATAGGTGATGATCTTGCAAAGTTTCATCTCAATCCAAGTTGATTTAGTTCATCAAACCATCCCAAACCCCTTCCTGTCGAGATTCAAATTTGAGCAACTTTACATTGTGAAGTCTCTCCCCTTGACCCCAAACTTTGTGAGCATGCTCCAATGACCAAATAGTGATGCTACACTAAGTGGTGCATCAAGGGTAAAATCTTAGCACATCTAGATCTACAGAAACCTGATTTTGTTAATTTCTAGGGTTGACAAAGTTTCCATTGTCAACTTTTCCAACCTGAGCTCAAACTTGGTGATCCAGCCTATTTCTAACCACCTTTAGATCCTACCAAATCTCAGGGCAAGCCAGGGTCATTTTCTTCTCCTAATCCCCATCAAACACCTTTTGGTCCATTCTAAAAACCATCATTTTCACCATCTCTTCTTTTCCCCTTGCCATATAACTTTTACCACAACCCCTCAGGGTTGCCAGCTACCTCTAGTAACTCTCCCTGGCCAAGTTTCAACTGGTAAGTGGGGTAAAACCCCCATTTTTACCTCTGTTTCACCTTTGCAGAAGCTTCCTCCCTCCCCTTCCTTTTCTCCCTAGCTCTCCCTAGCCCCATAGCATCAAAGGGGCATCTCCAGATCCTCCAAGGTCTACTGGACAAGGTGGGGCAGCCCAGAGCACCTAGGTAACGGTAATTCCGGGAATATGCATGCTCTGGAGCGCGCTACAGTCCGCTACCACACTGTAGCCGCCACCCAATGACCGCCCCCGACCACCTTGGGCCTCCCCCACGTGTCCCCCGAGGCGCCCTCGATGTCCAAGACACGCTACATGGTCGCCCTCCTCTCTCTCCCTCCTCTGACCCCTCTCGCACGTGCCCAACGCCGCTCGAGCCGGCCAACGTGCGAGCTCACACGCGCGGGTGCCAGACCCCTCCCCCCCTCTCTCTTCCTTTCCCTGGACCTGGACCGCGCCCAGGAACCCCCCTAGACGTGACCCGGTGCACCCCCATGGCCTATGGCGATGACCTGGTCCTCACCGGCGCACCACGTCCACGGTGAGCCAGCGGCCGCCTATATAACCCCCCCGAGCTCCTGCCCCTCTCTCCTCGCTCTCTATCCTTCCCTCCGCAACTCCCCCATGCTCAGCTTGCTCGCTGCCATGGTCGGGAGCCCACTCCTGAACAAAACCCTCGCCGCCGTCGGGCTCCCCTCCCCTCATCGGTATTCCCCTCTGCCCCGATGCTCCCCTCGACCACCCACCGACGCGCGGGTGACCCCTGAGCGCGCCGGTGCCCTCCATTCCAGCCGCCGCGGCCTTGAACCCCCCCGATGAGCCCCCTCCACTCCTGTCGCGAGGAGAGGGATGACATGTGGGGCCCACCTATCGTCCCCTCACCCCCTCCTCTCTTGCTGGCAAGAAGGGCCCGCGTGCAGGTTTAAAATTAAACCTGCCACGCGCGGTGCCTCGCCCTAGGCCGGTTCCCTCCTTGGGCCGGCTCGGCCGGGTGGTTTTGGCCTGGGAGGGCTGAGGACCCCTTTTCTTTTTCTTTTTCTTTTTATCTTCCAAAAATTCCACAGAACCCAAAATAAATCCAATGACAATATTTCTTCCACAAAAAATCTTGAAATATTGCATAGAATTTATTAGTGCCATTTGTAAAAATGTTTGAAAACATTTTATGTACTGTTTTATTTTAAAAAACCCTATTTGGCATTATATGCATGTGTTTAATATTTTATAAATGTTTTTCATAACAAAATATTAAACAAACATTTTTTTACTATAGTCTCTAGTATTTATCGGAGTAGGGTAGCATTTTTGATAGTGGCTTGTGTGCTTTGTTTTTGTGTGTTGCTTATTTTTATCGCTTTTATTCGCGACGATAGATTGCGCTATTGACGAAGAAGTTGGACCCGAAGACTTCGAAGACCCCGGAGACTTTATTGAGCCACGCAAGCAGCCCTTTGACCACGTTAAGAAACTTTTTCATGCATGACATATAACACTTGTTGTTTCGATGTTTAATCATGATGTGGTATCCCTCCTTCGGTGGGTTGCCTCCGATACTCTTACCATTGACACTTGCATCATGCATGACCCTACCACCTTATGAGGGTTATGCGGGTGGGTGTAGTTAGGTTGCTAATAGATGCTACGCAAGTGGGATGGGATTTATGCATAGTGATGGAAAGGAGAGAAATGATTTCAAAGACTTTTTGAAAACCCCGTCGGGTGCCACTAATGCCCGAGGGAGATAATGATGAGATGGGTGACCACTTGAGAAAGAATTGGTGTATCGAAGAAAGTCGTGTGAGTGTGTGTGTTTTCGAAAACGGATTAGATTTAAGGTCTGCTGACCGTCCCAACCTTACATGCGCAACCATGTTACCCCTTATGGGACGGGGCTTTGTTGATTACCTTGGTGGGTACTGGCAAGGAGCCCACATTACTAGTGGCAGGAGTGGCATGGTCACTCTTGATTCGGGGTCATATCGGTATGTACGAGCATGCGCTGTCTTCACAGGCACCGGGCACACGGTTGGTCCCCTCATGGATGGTACGATTAGAGAGAGGCTCGTGTGATGTACATCATGAGGGCTGGGTACCAACCGAGTGAAGTCTTTGTCTAGTATCGCTAGGGGAAAGGCATTGTTCGGGTGCTTACCTTGGGTATGTTATATACCGCGAGTCGTGGATGACATGGAAGTTCCCCAAGTCTTGTGGGTAAAGTGTGCAACCTTTGTAGAGTGTAAAACTATTCGAATAGCTGCGTTCACGGTCATGGACAATTGGAGGTCCTTCTTAAACTATGTCCGGATGTTTTGTGAAACTTGGTGTGAGTATGGATGTGATGGTGACAAAGAGGTCACATGAGCTAAGTCCGATGACTTAGCATGGGATTTGAACTAAGTCCGATGACTTAGCATGATGAATGAACATGAGGTGTTCAACCCCTACTTATGATGATGTATGTATCTTGTTCATATGGATATTTGCCTATTGTTGATGCATGCTTACTAGTTACTTGATCATGTCATTGCATTTAAAATTAGCTTTCCGCAAAATTACCTACTTAGTGCTATATCATGCATCATTGGTACCTTGTTCCACAACTTGGGTTGCTTGCGAGTACATTCAAAGTACTCATTGTGTCGGGACCACGATCCTAAGCCATAAGAATCTAGCCTGTAACAGATCACATCACTTTGCGGTCCCACGCACGGTTATCTCCATGGCTGCCACCTTACCTGGGTCGGGACCGTTTGCGTCTTTTGACTCACGTATGTGAATGTGTCGCTAGCATTCAAATGTCAAAGAACCCGGGCCGACATGACTAGTCGTAGAACCCAAGTGGCACATCCGTACAGGGACAGGCATACATAACCCAGCAATGCAGGTGTCGATCTCTAGCGTGTGTAGACGAGTCATAGAAAGATACAAGGACTCAATTACGCCGTGGGACATAAATGTCGTCACTACACATAGACAAGTCATAGCAGGCTACAGGGACTCCATTACACTGCGAGACATTTCCCCGAAGGGATAGACACAGCAGCAAAGAAGGATACATGTCGGACAATCAATGTGTCCGGAGCAGTAGCAAGCTACCAAGGCTCGGTGGAAGCACAAAGAGGCAGTTCCCTGTAAAGAGTACTACTAAAGGCACACAACTAGGTGTCGAATCCCATACATACCGTTGCACGTCACACGTACGCACGACATGCCCGATATGCATAGATACAACTATGGCATCACAACATAACCATACAACATTAGAACATTTATTTAGATGGCTCGAAAGAGCCAATACAATAAGATGTTACAAACAGGGGTCACAAGACCCAACATTCAGAGCATTCAAACAAGCAAGCAGAAGTTAAACATGTTTGGGTACAAACATCTACAAAAGTGGCTGGAGGAGCCTGAACAGCTACAATGACCCTACCAAAGATACCTGACCTCTATCTGGGATTCCCAAGCTAATCCGGTCAACATCGAACTTCACGTCGAAAATATCACTAATGAGACTGACGTCTCCTCTGGAAAAGCATAAATTAAGCAAACGTGAGTACAAGGGTACTCAGCAAGACTTACATCAAAACTAACTACACATGCATTAGTATCAATGAAGGGGGTTGTGGAGTTTGTTGCAGCAAGCCAGTTTTGACTCTTGGCTAACCTGTACTATGACTACAAGTAGTATCTTTGAGATGGGATAGCGCACACGAGTGCACATATTCTCGAATCAATACACCACTATGGATCCACTTCTATCTCCCTACGGGAAGGCCATCCATATCACTCATGCTTATCTTGCATATTTTAGAGTTTGCACTTCAAGTTTTCTATGAACCACATAAGTTCTCCAAGTAGTCCATATACAAGGACACGGCTATTCGAATCGATTCATAACCCTGCAGGGGTGTACTTCGTCACACATGCTCCCTCCACTTATCACTATGTGCACATAAAAGGCACCTCGACAACCTTCAAGCAGAAGCCCAGTGAGGGAGTCGGCCACGACCGTTAATCACACAAGATCCTAGTCCAGGTTCATCGCCTATTTGAGACTGAACCTGCACGGAAGTCCGGCCAAAGTTTCCGCTATGGCCTCAAACGATGTGCACAGGGTTCCCAAGCCCACCGTTCGGGTGCCACTTGGTACACCATGCCACTGTGTCTATACCGCATCACAGTCCACCCCATCGGGCAGCACTATGCACAACCGCCAACACTTTTCCTACAAACACCAAAAACTAGTTGCAACTCCTGGACTGAGATCTAGTCGATTAATAAGTCGAGTAGGGTCATATTTCAGGGCCCAACGTGTGGTAGTAACTGTCTTGGATCACAAACACAGAACTCAATTCTTAAGGACGGTCCCAATGAGACAAACCGCCATGTACTCCTACATGGCCTCTCATCGCTACCTTTACCAAATCGTGTTCACACACTTAGCTCTCACACAGTAGGACATGAATACTGCCATTCTGATCCATCACCTAGATGTATCAGACCCGACATGACACGACTCTAAGCATAGCAGGCACGGTAAGTAAGCAAGCATGGATGAGTAAGCACGACAAGGCTCTAGTAGTTGCTACTCATGCTAAGTGGTTTCAACTATTTATAGTGGCAAAGACATGTCATGCAAAGGAATGGGTTCAAGTACCGAGAACAGGTAACAATTGAATCATTGTTGTCCTAATGCAATAAAAGAGAGCAGGAGCGAGAGAGTGGGTTGATATCAGTATGCTCAAGGGGGTTTTCTTGTCTGACAGCCCTGAAGATAAAACTTCTCTTCATTAGTGTCAACGGTCACATCGTCGGAACCAACATCTACCGAAAGGGAACACCACCGGTAAAACAAGAAAGGAACACATTCAATGCAATGCAACAACCATGATTCATGAAATGGCATGTTAAATTATTGAATTGACCTAGTGCTATAGGTACTCATATTAAGTGAAGTGGAATTCAAACTTATACTAAATTCTAACTCCAATACTATTTAATAAATTATCCTAATCATGAAATGTCCTACTTGGTGATGTTAACTTCCTCAAACATGCATGATCATGGCATAAACAGATTCATTGGATTTTTCTGATCATTTTTCATATATAAATTATTTTCATCTGACTTACAGATTAATTTCTATGATTTTCAGAAGTTTTAAACATTTTCTAAAAATAAATAAGTCATTTAAATTTATTTAAATTTCCAGAAAAGCTTTACTGCATCACCCTGATGTCAAGATGACGTCAGCAGGACAATAGGGCCATCTAGGGTCAATCCTGACTAGTGGGGCCCACTGGTCAGTGACCCATTGAGTAAACATGGGTTATTTTTTCCTAACTAATCATTTCTGTCTAACTAATCTTTCGGGGCCCAGTGTCAGAGACTCCAGGGTTAGTTAGTGGCTTGATTAGCCACTAATGACCCTACCATGTCACACCCACCAGCGGCTGAACGCCGGTGACCATTTTTCGCGGCGGAGCACGTCGGAAATGTGCTAGGGGCCTCGGATTTGAGCGCCCCTTGGTCCTACGGGAAGCTAGAGATGGCACGCATCCGATGAGTCCAACACTGGAGGCAGGGGGCGGAGCGGTCGATGGCGGCGACTTCCGCGGCGGCTGAAGGTTTCGGGTCCGATGGGGTTCGGGTTAAGAGCACGGAACGACCATGGGGAAGGAGGGGAAAAGAGGGAGAGGCTCACGGCGGTTCGCTTGGTGTGGCCGGCAAGCTCGGGGGCCTTCACGACGGAGTGAATCGACGGTGGCGGTCGACGGAGCCGGAGGTCGGCTCCGGGGGGAGAGGAAGCAGAGGGAGAGGGAGAATGAGCTCGGGGTGGAGAGAGAGAGCTCCACGCGTATCCTAGGCAAGCTGGAGGGCACGGTGTCATATCCCTAGCTAGATGTCCTAGGATAGCATGTGTTTGCATCATGTTTCATCTTATTGCATCAACATGAAATGGGGAACAAAAGAAACCCCAAGCTCACTTTGAATCCAAACAATTCAAACTTGGTGAAAATTCAACAAATCCAAAATTCCCACTAAAAATGTTCCCTATGTCTCATAAATTTGGACATGATTATAATAGGGATCATTTTAATTATTTGAACACCTAAAGCAATTTAGAAATAAATGATAAAGCCTCTAAAAATATTAAATAAAGCATTTATCATTATTTTAGTTTTCAAATGTCCTGAAACTTTAAAGAAAAGTTTGAAATATTCAAACTTCAATAGATAAAATATTTGGGATATTTTAAATAGCTTATGTGCCTGAAATTAAAATAACACAAATGGCAGAAAATAGAAAACAAAAAATAAAAAGAAAAGAAAAAGGGGGAAAGCCTACCTAGGCCAGGGAAGAAGCCGACCCAGCCCACCAGGGGCGAACCGGTCTTCTTCCACCTTCGGCCAGAAGGACGCCCGGAGCGTGGTCGCCGTACGCCGGCCACCTCCTCCCTGCCTAGTTGCTGGCCTAGAGGGCTAGGAGGGCGCCAGCGTGAGGCCCCCTCGATGTGGCCTCCTTCTCCTCTCCCTCTCCCCCTTCGAGCTCTCCCTCTCGCTCTATTTCCCCCCTCCTCTGCCATAGCCGAGCTCTGCTCGAGCTTGCCGCCGTCGCGCTAGCCGCCCCTCGCCTCGCTAGGTAGCCCCCGAGAACCCCCGCTACCCCCTCATCCTCCCCGCGACCATAGAAGATGCCGGGAGCCCCTCTACACCGTGCCATCGCCGTTCCTCCCCGCCGGTCAACGGAGCTCCGCCCCGACATTCTGCCCCGTCCGGACCTCCTCCGACCTCGTTGTCGCCTCTGCTGGAACCGCGATGAGCCGCTGGTGCTCCTCCCCTTATCCCCCTTCTCTCCCGTACCCCGTAGACGCCGCGCCCTTCTTGCCCGAGCTCCGGCCACCGCTGCCCTCGACGTCGGCATCGATCCCGACTACCCCAGCCTCTGGTTTGGGGCTAGATCGACGCGCGGTTGGGCGTAGGCTCTCCAACCCTCTCTGTCGTCCATTTGGTTGCCAGAGCAGGGATTCCGACCCCCTCCTCCGTCCCTGACGTCGCCGGCGGCTCAACGCTGGTGAGTCAACCTGTCTGACCATTAGGGGTTTGACCCCTGGGTCGCTGGCAGGTGGGGCCGGGCCCCTGTAGTCAAATCCTAATTAAGAAAATTAATTAGTTAATTTAATCAACCTAATCTATCACTAACATGTGGACTCAGAACTATTAATTAGTTAGTATTAGTTTTAATTCTTTAATTAGGTGATTGAGTCACTCGCATGTAGTCCCCACATGTCAGGTTTGACTCTGGCCCGGTCAACTGACCAGCTGATGTCATAGTGATGTCATGCTGATGCAATGAAAGCAATTTCTAGTTTAAAAATAATTCTAGAAATTATTCAAAACTTCAAAAATTCATATAAATTAATCTTTAAATGAGATGAAAATAATCTATATATGAAAATTTATTAGAAAAATCCAATCAATCCAATGGTGCATTGTCATGCATGTTAGAACAATCTAAGTAGGTGGACATGGACATTTACTAATAGGTTAATATATGGAATTTGAAATGAAGAACAATTTTGAACCTATATTCAAACTCATTTCAAATTAACTTGAACACTAGTTGCATTAGCTCATCCATACATGCTATCATGCCATGATCATGCATCATATTGTTGCACTTGCGTGTGTTGATCGTTTCTTATCTGCATTGCAGTAGGCCCTGCTTCTGAGGTTACTCCCGAGTATCCCAACGAAGGAGAGAACCTTTCCGCTAACCAGCAAGGCAAGCAACCCCTTTGATCATTCCGATAACATCCTACTCTCTCGCTCCCACTCTTGTTTATTGCATTAGGACAGTCGATCACATGTCAGTCATACATGATAGATGATCCTATTCTGCTGCATAACCTGACATTGTCACAGTAAATAGTCAAACCTTGAAACCTAGCATACCTGGTAGATGCTTGTGCCATGATGTGCTTAGCTTACTTTGCCTGCTATGCTTGCTATGCTTAGAGTTGGGTCAGGTCTGATTCATCTGGGTGATGAACTGAGTGAAACGATGTTGTTCTGATGTGATGATATAATGATGAACTCGATTTGGTAAAGCTAGCGATGAGAGGCTATGTAGGAGTACATAGCGGGTTGTCTCATTGGGACCGTTCTTAGGAACTGAGTTCCGTGTTTGTGATCCAAGACTAGTTACTACCACACGTTGGGATACTTAATTGACCCTCTCGACTTATCATTCGCATAGTCCTTAGTCCAAGAGTTGCAAGTAGTTTCTGGTGTTTATAGTATGCTGGAGGCCGTGCGTAGCGTTGACCCTAGGGGTGGGTTACGACGCGGTAGGCAGTGGCACGGTGTACTAAGGGTCACCCGAATGGTGGGCTTGGGAACCCTGCGCACATCGTTTGGGGCCGTAGCGGAAACTTTGGCCGGACTTCCATGCGGGTTCAATCTCAAATAGGCGATAGCCTGGACTAAAGGTCTTATGCGATTGACGGCCGTGGCCGACTCCCTCGCTGGGCATCCACTTGAAGGTTGCCGAGGTGCATGGTTTTATGAGCACACAACGATAAGTGGCGGGAGCATGTGTTAAGAAGTACTCCCCTGGAGGGTATGAAACTATTCGAATAGCCGCGTCCTCGGATATGGACTACTTGGAGAACTTATGTTGTTCATAGATAATCAAATGGATACTCATAAAAATATCAAGACAAGTGCGAGTACCGGGGATGACACTCTCTCGGGAGAGGGAAGTGAATCCATGGTGGTGTATTTCTATGTAGTTAGTGGACTCATGTGCGATATCTAAAATGTAAAAAAAGAGTTAAAATTGAGTAGTGTAGGTTAGCCATGAGTCAAAGCTGGCATTGCTGCATAAACTCCACCACTCCCTTTGTTGATACATGAGCATGAATAGACTAGGTCTGTTTTAAAGACTTGCTGAGTATGTTTGTACTCACCTTTGCTTAATAAACGTTGAAGATGAGACCCAGGACCCATCAGGTGGGTTCTTTCTAGATGTTGACGATGCTGAATAGCTGGTGTCCCAGCTACGACCTTTGCCCTGTGGCGGGCTGTAGATAGTCAAGCCATGTGCCTTTTTACCCTTTCATCTGTCTGTACTCAGACAGCTTATGCTTCCGCTTGGTTTGTATGAACATGTTTCTATGACTTGAGTGTGGGGTCATGTGACCCCTATCTATAAGAACATATTTTGCAAGGCTCATCTGAACCTCTTAAATAAAAGGCATGTTGTCGTATGGTTATGTTGTGATGCCATGGTTGTATCTATGCATATCGGGCATGTCGTGGGTACGTGTGACGTGCAACGGTATGTATGGGATCTGACACCTAGTCGTGTGCCTTTAGTAGTACTCTTTACGGAAAACTCCCTCTTTGTGCTTCCACCGAGCCATGGTAGCTTGCTACTGCTACGGACACATTGATTGACCGGCATGTATCCTTCTTTGCTGCTGTGTCTGTCCCTTCGGGGAATGTCTCGTAGTGTAATGGAGTCCCTGTAGCCTGCTACGACTCGTCTACGTGAAGTGATGGCATCCATGTCTCGCGACGTAATGGAGTCCCTATAGCTTGCTATGACTTGTCTACACACGCTTGAGGCCGACACCTGCATTGTTGGGTTGTGTTTGCATGTTTCCATACGGATGTGCCGCTTGGGTACTATGACTAGTTATGTCGGACCAGGTTCTCTGCCGTTTGATTTCCAGCGACATGTTCACATACGTGAGCCAAAAGACGCAAACGGTCCCGGCTAAGGTAAGGCTGCAGCCGTGGAACTTACCGTGCGTGAGGCCTCAAAGTGATGTGATATGTTACAGTCTGGATTCTTATGACTTAGGATTGGTGTCCCGACACACGGGAGTCGCGGGACAGCGCGAAGCAGGAGGTGGCCGCACCTCCTATGCGTGCGCCATGCCCCCGTCCTCCTGGCAGAGGAGGAAGATTACCTCCTCGCCCCTGGTCTGGGCCTCTTCTCACTAGGTAAAGCCCAGATAACTATTTCCCTTTTTTTCTATTTTGTTTCATTTTTTTTATTTGATTTCAACATCTAATAATTTTATAAACCCTTCTGAAAATATTTATGTGGTCTGTTAGAATATATTCAGAACCACTTACCAACTTTCAGAATTGTTGGATCGATATATCTATAATTAGTAAATATAATCCAATGCAAATAATTGTTTGATTGATTCATAAGCCCAATATAAAATGTTTCTATGATTCTAAAAATATTGGTTTAGGTTTCCCCTCTTACCAATATTTTCACAAAAGAACAGGAACATTTTCTTGGAGTTATTTGAGGAAATGTTATGTTGGTCATTTTCAGAACTTTGCTGATTTATTAAATTTTCGAAAATGTTTGTGAAAATATAGTTCACCCCTGGCATGTTGTTGCCAACATTTATCAGAGAGGGGGAACATTTTTAGAGAGCATTTTGAATCATTGAAAATTCAATTGTTGGAATTTTTTTTATTCAATGAGATGCTAGGGTTTGACATCCCCATTTCAAATTCAGTTAAATTTAAACATGATGACATGAAGCACATGTTGATGTTGATGCAAACAATTTCAAGCAAATTCTAGGGCTATGACACATTGGCTTGCCACTTGTTATTTAATTGGCCAGGCATGGAAGAACAGAAATATGTTGAAGAGTTCGTTGGTGACGAACATGCGAACTAGGACGCTTCCCAGTCAGAATGCATGTAGGTTAAGGCAGATGGCATGGGTTCACGCTTTTGATCAAGATTTTTTCTGCTTGTTCTATTTAAGTGTTTGGCCCGTGTGGCCCTATCTATGTAAGACTAGACCTTCATCTTCTTTATTTGTGTAAGACGCTAAATGTGGATGTAAGACTCTTGTTATTCGGCTTATGTGTGTTCAGTGAGCATTGATCTTTGGGATCACTGTACACATGCATTTGGTGATCACGACTTATGAGTCGGGGTCCCCACATTTACGTTATGAATTTAGTCCTAGTATAATGGGCATCCAAGAGGGATATAATAAAAACTTTCATATAAAGTGCATTGAATACCATGAGAAGTTTGATTCCTTGCATAAAGTTTGGGAAATAAAGATGGTGATGTTAGAGTCATGCTAGTGAGTAATTGTGGATTGATATAAATACTTGTGTTAAAGGTTTATGATTCCCGTAGCATGCATGTATGGTGAACCGTTATGTAACGAAGTTGGAGCATGATTTGTTTATTGATTGTCATCCTTTGTGTGAGGGTCGGGAGTGCGCAATGGTTAACTCCTACCAACCTCTCTCGTAGGAGCATGCATATAATACCTTACTTCGATAACTAATAGACTTTTGCAATAAGTATGTGAGTTCTTTATGACTAATGTTGAGTCCATGGACTATACACACTCTCACCCTTCCACCCTTGCTAGCCTCTCTAGTACCGCACAACTTTCGCCGATGCATTAAACCCACCATATACCTTCCTCAAAACATATTGTGGCATCTCCATAGCCATTCTGAGATATATTGCCATGCAACTTCCATCGTTCCATTTATTGTTGGAAATATGCCCTAGAGGCAATAATAAATTAGTTATTATCATATTTCCTTGTTCATGATAATCGTTTATTATCCATGCTATAATTGTATTGATCGGAAACTCAGATACATGTGTGGATACATAGACAACACCATGTCCCTAGTATGCCTCTAGTAGACTAGCTCGTTGATCAAAAGATGGTTAAGGTTTCCTAGCCATGGACATGAGATGTCATTTGATAACGGGATCACATCATTAGGAGAATGATGTGATGGATAAGACCCAAACTACAAACATAGCATATGATCGTGTCAGTTTATTGCTACTGTTTTCTGCATGTCAAGTATATGTTCCTATGACCATGAGATCATGCAAATCACGGATATCGGAGGAGTGCCTTGTGTGTATCAAACGTTGCAACGTAACTGGGTGACTATAAAGGTGCTCTACAGGTATCTCCGATGGTGTCTGTTGAGTTGGCATGGATCGAGACTGGGATTTGTTACTCCGTGTGACGGAGAGGTATCTCAGGGCCCACTCGGTAATACAACATCACAACAAGCCTTGCAAGCAATGTGGCTAAGTGTTAGTCACGGGATCTTGTATTACGGAACGAGTAAAGAGACTTGCCAGTAACGAGGTTGAACTAGGTATGGAGATACCGACGATCGAATCTCGGGCAAGTAACATACCGAAGAACAAAGGGAATGTTATACGGGATTAACTGAATCCTTGACATAGAGGTTCGACCGATAAAGATCTTCGTAGAATATGTAGGAACCAATGTGGACGTCCAGGTCCCGCCATTGGTTATTGACCATAGAGGTGTCTCGGTCATGTCTACATAGTTCTCGAACCCGCAGGGTCTGCACACTGAAGGTTCGGTGACGTTTTGGTAGTGTAGAGTTATGTATGGTGGTGACTGAAGGTTGTTCGGAGTCCCGGATGAGATCCCGGACTTCACGAGGAGCTCCGGAGGTAAATATTCATATATAGGATGTCCCAGTTTGGTCGCCGGAAAAGTTTCGGGCTCATCGGTAGTGTACCGGGAGTATCGGTAGTGTACCGGGAGTGCCGGTAGTGTATCGGGGGACCTCCGGGAGGGGTATTTCGACCCCAAGAGGTCCATGGGCTGTGGGAGAATAATAACCAGCCCTTATTGGGCTGGGAAAACAGCCACAAAGGCCCATGGCGCAGGAGAGAAAGTCCTAAAGCAAAAAGTGGAAAATCAGCCAATAGGAGGCAATCCTACACCAACTAGGATTGGAGGTGAAGTAGGATTGCTCCCACCTCCTATTTCGGCTGACCCAAAGGCCTTGGCTGCCTCTCCTCTCCTCTCCTCCTATATATACTAGTGGATTGGGTGGTTTTTGGACACAATTTCCGGCCACGTGCTACCCATTTCACCGGTGCACAGTTTCTCCTCTAGATCGGTTTTCCGCAGCGCTTAGGCGAAGCCCTGCCGGAATCACTCCACCACCATCACCGGAGCGCCGTCACGCTGCCGGTGAACTCTCTCTCCTCTCCACCTCCTCTTGCTGGATCAAGACGGTGGAGATCGTCATCAAGCTGCACGTGTGCTGAACGCGGAGGTGTTGTCCGTTCGGCGCTAGATCGGAAGGACCGTGATCGAGATCGCGAGACGGTTCGTGATGAGATCGCGGAACGGATCGTGATGAGTTCGCGGGATAGATCATGATCAAGATAGTGAGACGGATCGTGATGAGATCGCGGGACGGATCGTGATGGGATCGCGGGACGGATCGTGATGAGATCGCAGGACGCTCGGCGATTTGGATCGCGAAGATGTTCGACTACACCAACCGCGTTTCTTAATGCTTCCCGCTTAGTGATCTACAAGGGTATGTAGATCCACTCTCCCTCTCGTATATGCTCATCACCATGGATAGGTTTGCGTGTGCGTAGGAAATTTTTTGTTTCCCATGCGATGTTCCCGAACAGTGGCATCATGAGCTAGGTTGATGGTTCGATGAGATCTCGAGTAGAACACAAAAGGTTTGTGGGCGTTGATGCTTAGATTGCTTCCTCCCTTGGTCGGATTTTGGTTCAGCGGGATTGTGAGACGAAGCGGCCTGGACCAACATTACTCGTACGCTTACGAGAGACCGGTTCCCTCGACGCAACTTGTTGCTTAGATGGCTTGCGGGTGACAGTTTCTCTCACTTTAGTTGGATCGGATCCGACAAAGGCGGTCCTTGAGAAGGTTGAAAAGCAATCTATGTATCACCGTTGTGGTTTATGCGTAGGTGAGAATCGTTCTTGCTAGATACCCGTAGCAGCCACGTAAAACATGCAACAACAATTAGAGGACGTCTAACTTGTTTTTGCAGGGTATGTTGTGATGTGATATGGCCAATTACATGATGAGATATATGTGATGTATGAGATGATCATGCGATGTATAGAATTTCACGACTTGCATGTCGTTGAGTATGGCAACCGGCAGGAGCCATAGGGTTGTCTTTAATTATTGTATGACCTGTGTGTCAATCATTAAGCGCTATGTAATGCTTTACTTTATCTCTAAGCAGTAGCAATAGAAGTAGAAGCAGGGCTGGCGCCACAACCCCAATGGCAACACATTGATGGAGATCAAGATGATGGAGATCATGGTGTTGTGCCGGTGACGATGGAGATCATGCCGGTGTTTCGAAGATGGAGATCTTAAACACAAGTTCATGGCCATATCATGTCACTTATGAATTGCATGAGATGTTAATCCTTTTATGCACCTTGTTTTGCTTAGTATGGCGGTAGCATTATAAGGTGATCCCTCACTTGAATTTCAAGATGAACTGTGTTCTCCCCGAGTGTGCACCGTTGCGAAAGTTCGTCGTGTTGAGACACCACGTGATGATCGGGTGTGATAGACTCTACGTTCACATACAACGGGTGCAAGCCAGATTTGCACGCGCAGAACACTCGGGTTAAACTTAACGAGCCTAGCATGTACAGACATGGCCTCAGAACACGAGAGACCGAAAGGTCGAACATGAGTCATATAGTAGATATGATCAACATAATGATGTTCACCATTGCAGCCACCTCAACTCACGTGATGATCGGACTTGAGTTGGTGAATTTGGATCATGTATCACTCGAATGATCGGAGGGATGTCAATTTGAGTGGGAGTTCTTAAGTAATATGATTAATTGAACTCATTATCATGAACATAGTCAAAGTGTCTTTGCAAATTATGTTGTAGATTACTAGCTCGCGCTGTAGCTCCCTTAAATTTGTATATGTTCCTAGAGAAATAGAGTTGAAAGATGTTGGTAGAAATATTGCGGACTCGGTCCGTGATCTAAGGATTGTCCTCATTGCTGCACAGAAGGCTTATGTCCTTTATGCACCGCTCGGTGCGCCACCCCCTCTAGCGTCGTCTATAGATGTTGTGAACATCTGACACGCAGGTTTCGATGACTACTTGATAGTTTAGTGCGTCATGCATTACGGCTCAGAATTGAGGCTCCGAAACGTTTTGAACGTCACGGAACATATGAGATGTTCTAGGGGCAGAGATTGTGATCTCAGGCTCGTGCCTGTGTTGCGAGATATGAGATCTCCAGCAAGATTCTTTGCCTGTAAGATGAAGGAGAATAGCTCAATCGTTAAGCATGTACTCAGATTGTCTGCATACTACAATCGCTTGAATCAAGTGGGAGTTGATCTTCCAGATAAGATAGTGATTGATATAGTTCTCCAAGTCACTGTCACTAAAGCTACTAGAACTTAGTGATGAACTAGAATACACCAGGGATAGAAGTATTGATCCCTGAGCTGTTGGCGATGTTTGACACCGCGAAGGTAGAAATCAAGAAGGAGCGTCAAGTGTTGATGGTTAATCAAACCACTAGTTTCGAAAAGGGCAAGATCAAGGAGGGAAACTTCATGGATAGCAAGTCAGTTGCTGCTCCAGTGAAGCAACCCAAAGTTGAACTCAAACCTGAGACTAAGTGCTTCTATTATGAGGTGAGAGGTCGCTGAAGCGGAACAACCCTAGATACTTGGTAGATAAGAAGGCTGGCAACATTGATAGAAGTATATTTGATATACGAGTTACTAATGTGTACCTTGCTAGTACTCTTAGTAGCACCTAGGTATTGGATACCGGTTCGGTTGCTAAATGTTAGTAACTCGAAATAAAAGCTACGGAATAAACGGAGAACTAGCTAAGGGTGAGGTGACGATATGTGTTGGAAGTGTTTCCAAGGTTGATGTGATCAACATCGCACGCTCTCTCTACCTTCAGGATTAGTGACGAACCTAAATAAATGTTATTTGGTGTTTTGCGTTGAGCATGAACATGATTAGATCATGTTTATTGCAATACGGTTATTCATTTAAGTTAGAGAATAATGGTTATTCTGTTTACATGAATAATACCTTCAATGGTTATGCACCCAGTGAGAATGGTTTGTTGAAATCTTGATCGTAGTATTACACATGTTCATAACATTGATGTCAAAAGATACAAAGTTAATAATGATAGTACCACATACTTGTGGCACTGCCGCTAAATGTCATATTGGTATAAAGCGCATGTAGAAACTCCATGCTGATGGATATTTGGACTCATTCGATTTCGAATCGGTTGAGACATGCGAACCATGCCTCTTGGGCAAGATGACTAAAGGACCCCGTTGGATGGAGCGGGCAAGTGATTCATTGGAAATGATACATGTTGATGTATGCAATCTAGTGAGTCTTGTAGCGTGCAGTGGATATCATTATTTTCTCACCTTCACTGATGATTTGAGTAGATACAGTGTATATTTACTTAATGAAACACAAGTCTGAATCGTTTGAAAGGTTCAAGCAAATTCAGAGTGAAGTTTAAAGATCATCATGACAAGAAGATAAAAATGACTGCGATATGATCGTGGAGGTGAATATCTGAGTCACGAGTTTGGCATACAACTTAAGACAATGTGAAAGTTGTTTCACAACTAAACGCCACCTGGAACACCATAGTGTGATGGTGTGTCCGAACATCATAGTTATGCTCTATTGGACATGGTGCGTGCTATGATGTCTCTTGTCGTTTTACTACTATAATTTTGGGGTTATGCATTAGATACAACTACATTCACTTTAAATAGGGCACCATCTAAATCCGTTGAGATGACACCATATGAATTATGGTTTGATAGAAACCTAAGCTGTCATTTCTTAATACTTGGGGCTGTGGCACTTGTGTGAAAAATGTTTTCACCTAATGAGGTCGAACCCAAGGCGGACAAATGCATCTTCATAGAATACCCTAAGATCAGTTGGGTGAACCTTCTATCTCAGATCCAAGTGCAAAGTGTTTGTTACTAAAATGGATCCTTTCTCGAGGAAAGGTTTCTCTCGAAAGAATTGAGTGGGAGGAAGATAGAACTTGATGAGGTTGTTAAACCTTTGTTCAACCAGAGAGTAGCGCATCGCAGAAAGATGTTTCTGTGAAGCCTACGTTAGTTGAAGAGGAAGTTAATGATGATGATCATGAAGCTTCAGGATCAAGTCACTATCGAACTTCGTGGGTCGACAAGGATGTGTACTGCTCCTAAGCGGTACGACAACCCTGTCTTCGAGGTCATGTTGTTGGACAGCGATGAACCTACGAGCTATGGAGAAGCGATGATGGGCCCGGATTCCAATAAATGGTTGGAGGCCATGAAATCCGAGATAGGATCCATGTATGAAAAACCAAGTATAGACTTTGGTAGACTTGCTCGTTGGACGGCAGGTCGTTGAGTACAAATGGATCTTTAAAATGAAGACAGACACTGATGGTGAATGTCACTATTTGTAAAGCTCGACTTGTTGCAAAGATGTTTGTGACAAGTTCAAGGAGTTGACTACGATGAGACTTTCTCACTCGTAGCGATGCTAAAGTCTGTTGGAATTATGTTAGCAGTTGCTACGTTTACAATTATGAAATCTGACAGATGGATGTCAAAACATCATTTCCTTAACGGTTTACTTGAGGAAAGGTTGTATGTGATACAACCAGAAGGTTTTGTCAGTCCTAAGGATGCTAAAAGGTGTGCAAGCTTCGGTGATCCTTCCATGGACTGAAGCAAGCATCTCGGAGTTGGAATATACACTTTGATGAGGTGATCAAAGTTTTTGATATTTATACAAAGTTTACGAGAAACTTGTATTTGCAATAAAGTGAGTGGGAGCACTATAGAATTTCTGATAAGTATATGTGGATGACATATTGTTGATCAGAAATGATGTAGAGTTTCTGGAAAGCATAAAACGGTCATTTGGAAAGTGTTTTTCAAAGGAAGACCTGGGTGAAGCTACCTAATTGTTGAGCATCAAAATCTATGGAGATAGATCAAGATGCTCAATGAGACTTTCAATGAGTGCATACCTTGACAAGATTTTGAAAGAGTTCAAAATGGATCAGTCAGAGAAAGAGAAAGTTGAGTGAGACTCAAAGCTCGACAACGGCAGAAGAAAGAGAAAGGACGAACGTCGTCCCCTATGCCTTAGCCATAGGCTCTATATTATGCCATGCTGTGTACCGCACCTGTGTGTGACTTGCCACGAGTCCGTCAGGGGGTACAAGAGTGAACCAGGAGTGGATCACTGGACAGCGGTCAAGATTATCCTCTGTAACTAAGATATCTCTATAATTAGTAAATATAATCCAATGCAAATAATTGTTTGATTGATTCATAAGCCCAATATAAAATGTTTCTATGATTCTAAAAATATTGGCTTAGGTTTCCCCTCTTACCAATATTTTCACAAAAGAACAGGAACATTTTCTTGGAGTTATTTGAGGAAATGTTATGTTGGTCATTTTCAGAACTTTGCTGATTTATTAAATTTTCGAAAATGTTTGTGAAAATATAGTTCACCCCTGGCATGTTGTTGCCAACATTTATCAGAGAGGGGGAACATTTTTAGAGAGCATTTTGAATCATTGAAAATTCAATTGTTGGAATTTTTTTTATTCAATGAGATGCTAGGGTTTGACATCCCCATTTCAAATTCAGTTAAATTTAAACATGATGACATGAAGCACATGTTGATGTTGATGCAAACAATTTCAAGCAAATTCTAGGGCTATGACACATTGGCTTGCCACTTGTTATTTAATTGGCCAGGCATGGAAGAACAGAAATATGTTGAAGAGTTCGTTGGTGACGAACATGCGAACTAGGACGCTTCCCAGTCAGAATGCATGTAGGTTAAGGCAGATGGCATGGGTTCACGCTTTTGATCAAGATTTTTTCTGCTTGTTCTATTTAAGTGTTTGGCCCGTGTGGCCCTATCTATGTAAGACTAGACCTTCATCTTCTTTATTTGTGTAAGACGCTAAATGTGGATGTAAGACTCTTGTTATTCGGCTTATGTGTGTTCAGTGAGCATTGATCTTTGGGATCACTGTACACATGCATTTGGTGATCACGACTTATGAGTCGGGATCCCCACATTTACGTTATGAATTTAGTCCTAGTATAATGGGCATCCAAGAGGGATATAATAAAAACTTTCATATAAAGTGCATTGAATACCATGAGAAGTTTGATTCCTTGCATAAAGTTTGGGAAATAAAGATGGTGATGTTAGAGTCATGCTAGTGAGTAATTGTGGATTGATATAAATACTTGTGTTAAAGGTTTATGATTCCCGTAGCATGCATGTATGGTGAACCGTTATGTAACGAAGTTGGAGCATGATTTGTTTATTGATTGTAATCCTTTGTGTGAGGGTCGGGAGTGCGCAATGGTTAACTCCTACCAACCTCTCTCGTAGGAGCATGCATATAATACCTTACTTCGATAACTAATAGACTTTTGCAATAAGTATGTGAGTTCTTTATGACTAATGTTGAGTCCATGGACTATACGCACTCTCACCCTTCCACCCTTGCTAGCCTCTCTAGTACCGCACAACTTTCGCCGATGCATTAAACCCACCATATACCTTCCTCAAAACATATTGTGGCATCTCCATAGCCATTCTGAGATATATTGCCATGCAACTTCCATCGTTCTGTTTATTGTTGGAAATATGCCCTAGAGGCAATAATAAATTAGTTATTATCATATTTCCTTGTTCATGATAATCGTTTATTATCCATGCTATAATTGTATTGATCGGAAACTCAGATACATGTGTGGATACATAGACAACACCATGTCCCTAGTATGCCTCTAGTAGACTAGCTCGTTGATCAAAAGATGGTTAAGGTTTCCTAGCCATGGACATGAGATGTCATTTGATAACGGGATCACATCATTAGGAGAATGATGTGATGGATAAGACCCAAACTACAAACATAGCATATGATCGTGTCAGTTTATTGCTACTGTTTTCTGCATGTCAAGTATATGTTCCTATGACCATGAGATCATGCAACTCACGGATATCGGAGGAGTGCCTTGTGTGTATCAAACGTTGCAACGTAACTGGGTGACTATAAAGGTGCTCTACAGGTATCTCTGATGGTGTCTGTTGAGTTGGCATGGATCGAGACTGGGATTTGTTACTCCGTGTGACGGAGAGGTATCTCAGGGCCCACTCGGTAATACAACATCACAACAAGCCTTGCAAGCAATGTGGCTAAGTGTTAGTCATGGGATCTTGTATTACGGAACGAGTAAAGAGACTTGCCAGTAACGAGGTTGAACTAGGTATGGAGATACCGACGATCGAATCTCGGGCAAGTAACATACCGAAGAACAAAGGGAACGTTATACGGGATTAACTGAATCCTTGACATAGAGGTTCGACCGATAAAGATCTTCGTAGAACATGTAGGAACCAATGTGGACGTCCAGGTCCCGCCATTGGTTATTGACCGTAGAGGTGTCTCGTTCATGTCTACATAGTTCTCGAACCCGCAGGGTCTGCACACTTAAGGTTCGGTGACGTTTCGGTAGTGTAGAGTTATGTATGGTGGTGACCGAAGGTTGTTCGGAGTCCCGGATGAGATCCCGGAAGTCACGAGGAGCTCCGGAATGGTCCGGAGGTAAATATTCATATATAGGATGTCCCAGTTTGGTCGCCGGAAAAGTTTCGGGCTCATCGGTAGTGTACCGGGAGTATCGGTAGTGTACCGGGAGTGCCGGTAGTGTACCGGGGGACCTCCGGGAGGGGTATTTCGACCCCAAGAGGTCCATGGGCTGTGGGAGAATAATAACCAGCCCTTATTGGGCTGGGAAAACAGCCACAAAGGCCCATGGCGCAGGAGAGAAAGTCCTAAAGCAAAAAGTGGAAAATCAGCCAATAGGAGGCAATCCTACTCCAACTAGGATTGGAGGTGAAGTAGGATTGCTCCCACCTCCTATTTCGGCCGACCCAAAGGCCTTGGCTGCCTCTCCTCTCCTCTCCTCCTATATATACTAGTGGATTGGGTGGTTTTTGGACACAATTTCCGGCCACGTGCTACCCGTTTCACCGGTGCACAGTTTCTCCTCTAGATCGGTTTTCCGCAGCGCTTAGGCGAAGCCCTACCGGAATCACTCCACCACCATCACCGGAGCGCCGTCACGCTGCCGGTGAACTCTCTCTCCTCTCCACCTCCTCTTGCTGGATCAAGACGGTGGAGATCGTCATCAAGCTGCACGTGTGCTGAACGCGGAGGTGCCGTCCATTCGGCGCTAGATCGGAAGGACCGTGGTCGAGATCGCGAGACGGTTCGTGATGAGATCGCGGAACGGATCGTGATGAGTTCGCGGGACAGATCATGATCAAGATCGTGAGACGGATCGTGATGAGATCGTGGGACGGATCGTGATGGGACCGCGGGACGGATCGTCATGAGATCGCAGGACGCTCGGCAATTTGGATCGCGAAGATGTTTGACTACACCAACCGCGTTTCTTAACGCTTCCCGCTTAGCGATCTACAAGGGTATGTAGATCCACTCTCCCTCTCGTAGATGCTCATCACCATGGATAGGTTTGCGTGTGCGTAGGAAATTTTTTGTTTTCCATGCGACGTTCCCCAACATTTATTACATGCATTATCATTGTCATATTGCTTTGCATGATTCATTGCACATCCCGGTATACCGCCGGAAGCATTCATATATACTCATATTTTGTTCTAAGTATCGAGTTGTAATTCTTGAGTTGTAAGTAAATAAAAGTGTGATGATCATCATTATTAGAGCATTGTCCCGTGCGAGGAAAGGATGATGGAAGCTATGATTCCCTCACAAGTTGGGATGAGTCTCTGGACTTTACAAAAAATAAAAGAGGCCAGAGAAGCCCAAATAAAAAAAAGGCCAAATATGCCCACCAAAAAAAGAAAAAAAAGAAAAATGGGGAGGGGAAATGAGAGAAAAGAGAGAAGGGGCAATGCTACTATCCTTTACCCCACTTGTGCTTCAGAGTAGCACCATGTTTTTCATATAGAGAGTCTCCTATATTGTCACTTTCATATACTAGTGGGAATTTTTCATTATATAACTTGGCTTGTATATTCCAATTATAGGCTTCCTCAAAATTCCCTAGGTCTTCATGAGCAAGCAGGTTGGATGCACACCCACTTAGCTTCTTTTTGAGCTTTCATACACTTATAGCTCTAGTGCATCCATTGCATGGCAATCCCTACTCACTCACATTGATATCTATTAATGGGCATCTCCATAGCCCGTTGATACGCCTAGTTGATGTGAGACTATATTCTCCTTTTCCTCACAACCTCCACCATATCCTATTCCAGCTATAGTGCTATATCCATGGCTCACGCTCATGTATTGCATGAGAGTTGAAAAGGTTTGAGAACATAAAAGGTGTGAAACAATTGCTTGACTTGTCATTGGGGTTGTGCATGATATAAATACTTTGTGTGGGAAGACGGAGCATAGCTAGACTATATGATTTTGTAGGGATAACTTTCTTTTGCCATGTTATTTTGAAGAGACACAATTGCTTTGTTAGTATGCTTGAAGTACTACTGTTTTTATGTCAACATTAAGATTTTGTTTTGAGTCTCATGGATCTGAACATTCATGTCGCAATAAAGAAGATTGCGTTGATAAATATGTCAGGTAGCATTCACACTTCATAAATTATTTCTTTTATCATTTACCTACTTGAGGACGAGAAGGAATTAAGATTAGGGATGCTGATACGTCTCCAACGTATCTATAATTTATGAAGTATTCATTACATGTTTACAATAATTCTATATGATTTTGGTATGATTTTATTAGAACTAACCCGGGCTGACATAGTTTTCAGTAGAACTACCATGATGTTGTTTTTCTGCAGAAATAAAAGTTCTCGGAATGGGCTGAAAATTTATGGAGAATATTTTTGGAAAATATAAAAAATTGCTGGAGAGAAAAGATACCGGAGAAGTGTCCCGAGCGAGTCACAAGTCACCATGGTGCGGCCAATGCCAAATACCCCTATAAATACCCAAACCTCCGAAAAGAAACCTAGAACGGGAGTTCCATCGTCACAAGCCTCCAGATCCATGAAAACCTAATCGGGAGCCCGTTCCGGCACCCTGTCGAAGAGGGAAACCATCACCGGAGGCCATCTTCATCATCTTGGTGGTCTCCATGAGGAGGAGGGAGTAGTTTACCCTCGGGGCCGAGGGTATGTACTAGTAGCTAGGTGTTTGATCTCTCTCTCTAGTGTTCTTGAGATGACACGATCTTGATATAGATGAATCATATGGAGTTTTCCCCTCTCTATCTTCTTGTGATGAATTGAGTTTTCCCTTTGAAGTTTTCTTATCGGATTAAGTCTGTAAGGATTTGAGAACACTTGATGTATGTCTTGCGATGGGATATCCGTGGTAACAATGGGATGTTCTATTGATCCACTTGATGTATGTTTTGGTGATCAACTTGCGAGTTCCGTGACCTTGGGAATCTATGCATAGCGGTTAGCACATGTTTTCGTCTTGAATCTCCGGTAGAAACTATGGGGCACTCTTTGAAGTTCTTTGTGTTGGATTGAACATGACGAATCTGAAATTGTGTGATGCATATCATATAATCAAGCCCATGGGTACTCGTGGTGACATTGGGGTATCTACGTGACATTACGGTTTTGGTTGATTTTTATCTTAAGGTCTTATTTTAGTATGAACTCTAGGGTTGTTCTTGACACTTATAAGGATAGCTCTTAAGATTGATCGGAAAAGATAACTTTGAGGTGGTTTCATACCCTATAATATTTCTTCGTTAGTTCTCCGCTATTTGTGACTTTGGAGTGAACTCTTTGTTGCATGAGAGGTATTTACATTTGATTCAACTATGTTAGTATTGTTGAGAGAAATTGCACTAGTGAAAGTATGAACCCTAGGCCTTGTTTCTAATCATTACAATACCATTCGTGCTCACTTTTTTCATTAGTTACCTTGCTGTTGTTATATTTTCAGATTACAAAAACCTACATCTACCATCCATATTGCACTTTTATCACCATCTCTTTGCCGAACTAGTGCACCTATACAATTTACCATTGCATTGGGTGTGTTGGGGACACAAGAGACTCTTTGTTATTCGAGAGAGACCATATTCAACCTACGCCTCCCATGGATTGATAAACCTTAGTTCATCCACTTGAGGGAAAATTGCCATTGTCCTACAAAACTCTGCGCTTGGAGTCCCAACACGAGTCTACAAGAAGAAGGTTGCATAGTAGACATCAGGGTTGGCCATGAATTACTCAAGGATGAGCATGACTCACTCAACAATGCTCAGGAGGCATTGAAGAGTGACTGTGCCTCTCTTAAGTAGTCACATGATCAACTCCAAGTAAAACTCACTAAGGAAATTGCCAAGTGTCCTCCTTTTGTTCTAATTGATAATGCATCTGCTACTAACCTATGTTGTGAGCATGGACATCTTCTAGGGGAAAATGCTAAGCTGAAAGAGCATCTTGAGAAAGGTCTAGTGACGTGTATCCAAGGTGAGAAGACTCTCAATGATCTTTTGAGCAATCAAAAGGAAGTGGTCGCAAAGGAAGGAGTTGGGTTTTCTCCCAAGTCCAAAAAGAAGAAGAAGGTGAAGACCAAGCAAGCTCCCCCGCTCATGGAAACTGTTGTCAAAGCAGGGGGTCTACCCATGAGAAGCTAAAGGACAAGGGTGTGGGTGGTAGTGCCAAGAAGGGCAAGACCACTCCCTCCAACAGGGTCGGGTTCTTTAACCCCTCTTATATCTTATGTCGTGCTAGTGATGGGCATGTTTATGCCAAATGTGTTGGCTCTTCTTATGAGTACATTGAGTGGGCTATTTGGGTTACTAAGACCCTTGTCTCTGACATGAAAGGACCCATTAAAGAATGGGTACCTAAAATCAAGCATTTATCTATTGTAGGAATTTGCTTCCGGTGGAGTCTCATGGTTGCTCGATAGTGGAGCAACAAATCATATGACCGAAAGCAAGGACTTGGTGGTGGACGTTCGACCCAACAAATCCGTGGCCACTAAAGTCTCTTTTGGCAATGACATAATCTCAAAGGTATTGGGTCTTGGCAAGGGGGTTGTCTCTCCAACCTTAACCATTGAAAATGGCATGCTTGTCGAGACACTTGCGTACAATTTACTTTCTGTTCGTCAACTTGCACTTATGGGTTTTAGTATCTTCTTTGGCATTGACATTGTGACCCTTTTGTGGAGCAAGACTTTTAAAGTAGCCTTTGTTGGGCATGTCGAAAATGGTCTCTATGTGTTTAACTTCTCGGAGCGCCCACTAAGACCGTGACATGCCTAATGGCTAAAGTTGATGTGGGGTGGCTTTGGCATCGCCGAGTAGCCCATGTCAATATGAGATCTTTTCAAAGTCTCCTCAAAGGGGATCACATCCTTGGACTAACAAATGTGAGTTTTGCCAAAGATCGTGCTTGCAGTGCTTGTATCAAAGGAAAGCTACATGAAAAAGCTCATCGTCCAACTACTACAATCTACTCGAAGAGGACCTTAGAGCTCCTTCACATGGATCTCTTTGGGCCTCCATCTTTTGACATCCTTGGAGGTAGAAGGCACTGCTTGGTGATTGCGGATGATTACTCAAGATACACATGGGTATATTTCTATAAGATGAAGAGTGAGACCCAACATACTTTCATCGACTTTGCAAATGAAGTCCATTGTCAACTTGAAGCAAAGATTTTGATGATTATAAGTGACAACGACACTGATTTCAAGAACTACACCCTAGATGAGTTTCTGAGTGATGAGGGGATAACGCATCAGTATTCCACACCTTACACCCCTCAGCAAAACGGTGTTGCAGAGAGGAAGAATCGGACGTTGATGGATGCGGCAAGAACCATGATGGCAATGTTTAAATCACCTTACAACTTCTGGGCCGAAGCCATCAACATGTGTGTCATGCATCAAATCGTCTCTATGTCCGTAAAGGCTTGAACAAGACTCCTTATAAAATTCTTACTGGGAACAAGCCCAACCTCAAGTACTTCTGGGTGTTTGGTTGTAAGTGTTTCATTTTCAATAAAGGTGTTCCTTTGTCAAAATTTGAATCTACAACTCATGAGGTCATATTTGTTGCTTATGCTGCAAACTCTCATGCTTACCGTGCCCTCAACAAGTCCACTAGACTCATTGAGGAGATGAGTAACATGGAGTTCGATGAAAATAATGTCACCCAAGTTGAGCAAAGTGGTCTTTGTTATGTAGGTGATGAAATTCCTCCTCAAGCCATAAGAAGAATGGGAGTCAGATTCTTCCTACCGGTTGAGGAACCCCTTGTGGCTGAAGGAGAAGGACAATGTTCCACTCAAGTGGAACCATCACCGACACACGACCCACACGCTTCCGAAGAACAAAGTGAAGGCCATCAACCCCATGATCAAGATCAAGAGCAAGATCAACTTAATGATGATGATTCTTCATCACATGATGCTCGAGATTTTGCTCACACCCCAGTGCAAGATCAAGATCAAGATGAAGCTCTTGATTAAGATCAAGCTCAAGATCAAAGTCAAACTAAAGATGAAGATCACACTCAAGATCAAGAGCAAGCAGGTTTGAGTATCAAAGCTCGTCAAGCTACCAAGCCTCAACTCTCCATGGAGGAAATTCTGGAAAGACGAGCTGCCAAGATCGCTTCCAAACTAAGAGTCAAGCAACACCTCTTAAAGAAAATTTATGGAAGCTTGAAGAGAGTCATAACCACTCGTCGTCAATTAACAAACTTTTGTGCACATCATGCGTTTGTTTCTTGATTTGAACCCCTCAAGGTACAAGATGCGCTCGAAGATGGGGAATGGCTTGAAGCCATGCATGAAGAAATCAACAACTTCGAGCGCAACAACGTGTGGCGATTGGTGCCAAGACCATAGGATAAGCACAATGTCATTGGAACCAAAAGGATCTTTAAGAACAAGCAAGATGCACATGGTATCATAATTCGCAACAAGGCAAGGCTGATGGCTCAAGGCTACTCCCAAGTCGAGGGTATCGACTACGGTGAAACCTTTGCCCCTGTTGCTCACCTTGAATCTATTTGCATGTTGCTTTCTAATGCATGTCATCATGACCATATTATATCAAATGGATGTAAAGAGTGCTTTTCTTAACGGTCCTCTTAAGGAGTTGGTGTATGTCAAGCAACCCTCGGGGTTTGAGGATCCCAAGTTCCCCAATCATGTATACATTCTCGATAAGGCACTCTATGGCCTTAAACAAGCCCCACGTGCATGGTATGAGCATCTTACCGAGATGTTGCAAGATCATGGGTTTGAAATTGGGAAAATCGACCCCACTCTTTTTATTAAGAGGGTTAACCGGAACTTGTTCGTATACCAACTATATGTATATGATATTATCTTTGGTTATTCTAATAAAGCTTTTAATGATGAGTTCACCGCACTAATGACCAAAGAGTTTGAGATGTCTATGATGGGAGAGTTGAAGTTATTCCTTGGATTCGAAGTCAAGCAATGAAGCCAAGGAACCTTCATCAACCAAGCCAAATACACTCAAGACATGCTCAAGAGGTACAAGATGGATGAGCTCAACGATCCCAATTCCAACACTCCTATGCAACTCAAATGCCAACTTGACAGTGATCCCAATGGTAAAGCTGTGGATCAAAAGGTATATCGCTCCATGATTGGATCTCTATTTTACCTTTGTGCATCTAGGCAGGATATCATGTTGAATCTGGGAATTTGTGCATGATTTCAATCCGCACCTAAGGAGAGTCACTATGTGGCTGTCAAGCAAATCTTTCGATATTTGACTCATACCCCAAACTTTGGCTTATGGTATCTCAAGGGTGCTTCATTTGATTTCATTAAATATACTGACTCGAATTCGGCGGGAGACCGTGTGGAAAGAAAGTCCACTTTGTAGGATCGAAAGTAGGCCTAGAGGGGGGGGGTGATTAGACTACTTGACCAAATAAAACTATGCTTTTCCCAATTTTAAATCTTGGCAAGTTTTAGCATTCATAACATATCAAGTACACCCTACACATGCAAGTCTAAGAGTATAGCAGCGGAAAGTAACAACAAGCATGAGTAAAAGGATAGGGTAGGAAGATCAAACGCAATTGTAAACACGATGATTTTTCCCGTGGTTCTGATAGGTGGTGCTATCGTACATCCACGTTCATGGAGTCTTCAACCGAAGGAGGGTAACGATCACGAGAGTCCACGGAGGTCTCTACCCACGGAGGGTTCCACGAAGAAGCAACCTTGACTATACCATGACAGCCTACGTCCATGGAGGACTAGCCTTACTCGGCGTAGATCTTCACGAAGTAGCTGATCTCCTTGCCATTACAAACTTCTTGGTTCACTTCACAATACGAAGTAGGAGGATCCCAAGAGACACCTAACCAATCTAGGAGGCACCACCCTCCAAAAGGCAATAGGCTCTGTAATGATGATGAACACCTTGCTCTTGTGCTTCAAGATGATAGACTCCTCAACACACAATCACTCTCTCACAGATTTGGCTTGGTAGAAGAGATGGGATTGGTGGAAAGCAACTTGGGGAGACTATAAATCAAGATCCATATGGTTCGAGTGGAAGATCTTGACCTCAACACAAGGGTAGGTGGCTCTCTCTCAGAAAACTCAGTAGGATAGGTATGGAATGGTTCTGAGTGTTTCTCTTTCGAGTAGGTGGTGGTGAAGGGGTATATCTAGGCATCCCCAAAAATCCAACCGTTACACAGAATAAGTCAGACTCGGTGACTCCGATGTGTTAAACTCGGTGGTACCGAAGTGACCAAAAGGTGGCAAGTTTTTAATCTTGGTGAGACCGATATAGGATTCTCGGTTGCACACACAAGGTGACCAACGGTCAGAATTGCCAAACTCGTTGACGCCAATTCAACATTCTCGGACGGACCGAAAGTGTGAATTTGCGTATCAAAAAGTTGGCAACCCAGCTCAGTGGCACCAAAAGCAGTGTCGGCTGCACCAAAGTGTCTAGGGTTTGGCTGAGTCTGTCTAGGGTTTGGAATCAGTGGCACCGGGATAGGAATGTTGGTTGCACCGATTTTGTATTTTTGGATATAGATAGACTTTGGTGGGAGAGCTTGTGGATGTTTTTGGTGACTATCACTTGTGCATGTATGAGCATTTTGTTCACTAACAAAACCTTACCCCCTTTTAATAGTATTGGCTTTCCTATGGACTCAAAGTGATTTCTCACAAATGTAAAATGTAGAGTCCTCTTGCTTGACGCTTTGCCAACCTATTTCCTTGCATCTTGGGGTAGTTCCACAATCTCCACCATCCTTTTGCCATCCCTATCATTGAACTTTTCCTGAAATACACTTGGTGGAAAGATTAGTTCAATGACTTATATGTTGTTATTAATTACCAAAACCACCAAGGGAGCAAATGTGCTTTCAATCTCCCCCTTTTTGGTAAGTGATGACAACATATAGATCAAAGCTTCGACAAAGATATAATCAATGAATATAGTCGTTGCTTTGAGAAGTATGTGATAAGCAAGAGCTCCCCCTAAATTTGTGCATTCTTTTAAATTTGCATTTGAATGCAAATGCACAATCCATTAGGTACATGGGTCACTTCTTACATGTCACATACCACTTGGTGGTGTGCGAGAGTAATTAGAATGAACATCATAGCACAACACAATCAACCAAAGATGAATGATCATCACATAAGCATTAAGATGATAGGAAATAGTAGCATCACACAATAAAGCATATGATCAAACAACATCTAATGTGTATCACAAGCAACCAAAAGTGTGTCACAACAACCAAAAGCAATTGTTTTTTAAAACAAGCAACAAAACACCAAACGCTCTCTCACTCAAAGCCTAAAGATCTATATACACTTCTCCCCCTTTGAAAACAAGTTACCAAAACTTCAAAGGCATACATGTAAGCGTTCTTGGGCTAATCTCCTCCGATTGTTGATGAAGGAGTCAAGAGAACGGCATCGGCGAAGATCTTTGCAGATGTTGTGGATGGAGCTGGAGTGGTCACTAGAGGAACTGCAGCTGATGGCGCAGGAGCTGTGCTGAAGTAGCAGGAGCTGATGAAGAGGGCCTCACATCTGGTGCAGGCACTGTGACTGATCTAGCATGAGTAGTGAACTGTGTGCTCGGCCTGAGAGGTGATCCATCCTCATCATCATATTCATCATCATCATCTGAAGAAGTAGAAGAGACCCGAGGGATGTGCATGGAGTCAACTTCCTTCTGAAGCTCTATGACTGTCTTAGTCACCTTGTCCACCTTGTCACTAAGATTCTTGATCCTTGTCTCAAAGATCCTCACAAGACTGTTCTAGTTGTCTAGAATCCCCTTGATATCCTTCTGCATGCCCTTAACTATTGAGATCAAAAGATCCATTTGCTCATTTCTGGATCTGGGGGCTTGAGCACTAGCGGCTCGAACTGCTTCTGCCTATGTTGTAGCAGATGTGGGATGATCTGGGTCCATCACCACAACATTATCCTCAAGTTCTGGCTGTAGGGGCAAATGTGGATGGTCTAGAGCAAATATGTGCTTCTCCAACTGATAGTTGATAAGCATTTGGATGTAGGGTGCATAGCAGCAAGAGTGCTTTTGATCAGCAGCAACCCTCTTGATTGTCTCAACAATCAAATCCTTGACTCTAATCCTGGTATGTCCGTCTAGGTGGATCAACATGTTGATGGAGTAGCATTTTCTTGCTTCTTGGCAAGAATCTCCTCGGGAACAAAGTATGAATCTTCTTCATATGAACTTAGCTTCTTCCTGGTCCTGGTGGCAGCCTTGGGCAACCCATGAGAGCTTGGGGTGCCTGGATTTGAAAATGAACCGGACTCTCGGCTAGTGCCTAGACTCATGTCAACACCCTGATACGTCTCCAACGTATCTATAATTTTTTATTGTTCCATGCTATTATATTATTTGTTTTGGATGTTTTATATGAATTAATATGCTATTTTATATTATTTTTGGGACTAACCTATTAATCTAGAGCCTAGTGCCAGTTCCTGTTTTTTCCTTGTTTTTGAGTTTCGTAGATAAGGAATACTAAACAGAGTCCAAATGGAATAAAACCTCCGAAATGATTTTTTCTGGAATAAAAGGAAGCCACAAGACTTGAGAACCAAGGCATAGGAGCTGCCACGGGGCCACAAGCTCGCTTTCCACGGCCAGGGGGTACCCCATGCCGGGCAGGCTTGTGGGCCCGTGGCAACTCCCCTAACCCTAATCTTCGGCCTATAAATTCTGAACATTCTATCATTATGAAAGAGAGCCACGAAAACACTTTTCCGCCGCTAGAAGCCTCCGTTCCCGAGAGATCCAATCTTGGAGCCTTTTCCGGTAATCTGCCGGAGGGGGATTAGATCACAGAGGGCATCTACATCAACTCCATTGCCCCTCCGATGATGTGTGAGTAGTTCACCACAGACCTACGGGTCCATAGTTAGTAGCTAGATGGCTTCTTATCTCTCTTTGCTTCTCAATACAATGTTCATCATGATCTTCATGGATCTATCTGATGTAATACTCTTTTGCGGTGTGTTTGTCGAGATCCGATGAATTGTGGGTTTATGTTCAGATTATCCATGAATATTATTTGAGTCTTTCCTGAATTATTTTATGCATGATTTCATATCTTTGCAAGTCTCTTCGAGTTATTGGTTTGGTTTGGCCAACTAGATTGGTAATTCTTGCAATAGGAGAAGTGCTTAGTTTTGTGTTCAATCTTGCGGTGTCCTCACCCAATGATAAAGTAGGGGTAGTGTCGTGGATTTATCACGGCAGATGTCTGGGTGAACGGACTTAGATTCGAGGCCATCGCTAACGGGGTGAACTCAAAGGGGTTAGTTGGGACGAAAGACACGGATTTACCCAGGTTCGTCCCCTCAAATCGAGGTAATAGCCTACGTCCTGCTTGTGTTTGTATTGCTTGTGTATCGATTACAAGGAGCTAGAAGCTTGACCTAGTTCCCGATCACCTGTCCCCTAAGTCGCCCCGGGTCTGCCTTTATATAAGAGGTCAGGACTACTGGGTCGTTACAATTGCTAACCGAGTCTCTCTCTATCTTCTTGTCCAAGCTATCTTTGAGTCGGCTTGCGCGCCCAGGTCTTATCCGTCCGGGCCGTTGTATGGCCCAGCTCTTGAGCCGCCTATCTTCCTAGGCCACCAGTCTTACGGCTCACCTTTGGACCGGCTCACGATCCAAAAACATAACCCGGAGCCTCTAGGGCGGGTCATACCGTGGGGTGATATCCCCAACATTAGGCCCCAGGTTGAATTGAGCTTGCTCACTTCATCCTTCTCTTCCGATTTTGGTGAGTCGCCCGGAAATGACCCGGCGTGACATCATGAGATCTTGCTGAAGTACCACCGAATCTTTCATTAACTGTCATCCCGAGAATCGAGGCGTCCGCCTCGGTCAAACGGTGTCGTCGCCTAGATTTTTGCGCCTTCCTTAATCCCTTTTTAAATATGACCCGTGCGGGTCAGAGTTTTCCATCCTCCCGCTCGTGCCTCTTCTTCTTCTTCCTGTCGCCGCCGCTCCAACGTCCTCGTCGTCCGGCGTCATCTTCGCATCTGCACCGATCGGGCCGCTGCATCACCCTGATACGGACCAGATTTCTTCCGCCGCCGCCGCAACATCTCCGGTGAGTTCTCCTCCTTCTTTAGATCGCCCAACGCCGTAGTAGGGTTCCACCGTAGCAAGGTTCCGCCGCTACCGCTCGGGCTCCGGCACCGCCACCGCGAGTATATCTCGACGTCGTTGTTGCCTTTAGATCGCACTCTCGCCCTGCCGCCATGCGCGAGCCCGCCACGCGTAATGCGTGGACCGCGATAGCTCCGCTCCAGTTTCTTTCTTTTTGCTGTTCATCACTAGGTCTGGATTTAAATCCTTTTTCGCTGCTCTTGTAGATCCGTAGCCATAGTAATAGTTTGCGGAATCTGTTTTTTAGGACTTCGCCGATTTTCAATCTTCCTTTCCTCTGTTGAGTCGCTAGGCTTCTCCGGCTCTCATCAACCGGATCTTTCCACTTTATCCGTAGAACCCTTAAACCTTTAAGCCATCAAAAACATTTGCTTACGCTTTGACTCATCACGCCTTTTACCTTGCACATCACTTAAGCCGCCAATATGTCTCGTGCGTCCAACTCATGCAACTGGGTTGGTTCTTTCGTTATGGAGGAGTACTTACAGGTTATGTTGAAGCGGGTACTCTCCCTCCCAAAGAGGTTCTCAATTGGCGGGTTCTGGGTGACGAGACCCGGCCTTCTCCCCAAAAAGGAGTGATAGTAGTCTTCACTGATCACATCGAGCGAGGATTTGTGCCACCCGGCTCTAAGTTTTTCCGGGATGTCCTTCATTTCTACAAGCTGCATCCTCAAGATTTGGCACCCAACTCCGTCTCAAACATCTGCAACTTCCAAGTTCTCTGCGAAGCTTATCTGCTAACTAAGACGTCTGTGGGGTTCTTTCTAGAGTTCTTCTATGCCAACCGCCAAACTAAAATGAAGGGTGGTCCGAGTCTGGAGCTGGGTGGCATTTCCATTCAGTGCCGCCGGGACATCATTTTTCCTGCTACTCCAATGCCGAGTCACCCCAAAGATTGGAATAAGACGTGGTTCTACTGCCTAGAGACCTCTCCTGAAAAAGAGCACTCATTGGCGGGTTATCGCCCCTCCCGGCTTAGGACAAACACAGAGCTTCCCGGCCGGCTCTCAGCCTTGGAGCGTGCCAGATATGAGTCGTTCCACGTCAGGATCAAAGCAATCTTGGCCAAAAGTTTAATAGGACTGGATTTGATCCGCTGCTGGATTTCCTGGCGGATCATGCCCTTGAGCCGCAGAGGTCGACTTATGTGCGAGTATGAAGGCAAATATGACAGCTCGTTGTGCTTCAGCGAATCAACACTATCAGAAGATGATATTACCACTACCATCCGGAGCCTTGTCCATGAGGCCTCCGGCTCATGCAGTGCCATCGTCCTGGCGCCTTTCTGCGTCAATAATCCAGCTCCCGATGTAAGTTAATCTCTTCCCATCCGCCTCTTAGATGTCGTTTGTACTTTGTTGATTTGTTATTCATTCTCCGGGTCATTCCTATAGGCCGACTCAGACTTCTGGAAGAAGGAATATGTTGCCCCTCCCAAGAAATCTAGGAAGAAGGTCGTGACCAAGAGGGCTAAAAAGATGTCCCGCAAGAGAATTTGCTTGACCCGCCACCATCATCCAGCTCAGAGGTAATATTTTTACTACTTTGTTTGATCTTTTACCTTCCTACTTTTATTTATGCTTGTTTTATTCGCAGGATGAAGTGGAGACCTGCCGCGCCAATGCTCCTGAGGTAAATTATGTTTCTTCCGGCTCAGAATGTTTCGTCCCCCGAAAGCCGCGGCGAGTTATCAGAAAAGTTCCTCTTTCTCACCCTCTTGCTTATCTGGCTCCCGATTTTCTCTTGAAAAAGCAACAGTAGGCTGAGCGTCGACAGACCCGAAGCACCGGCTCTACTGAACTCATGTCTCGGTTACCAAATTCTCCGCCTCCAAAGAAACGTCCCGCCGAGGTTTAAGTCTCTACTTTTCCTTTGACTTTCCTTTGCAAACTTGACACTTTCTTCACCTTTCTACTTTATTCTTTTTAGAAATCACCTTCCTCCGGCGACTCTTCGGCGTCAGTTCTACCACCGCCCAAGATCAATCTGCTGTAAGCATTTCTTACTATGATATCCGGACATCCAGTTAATAGCAACATCTTCAACTGTTGATCCTTCTATTTTGCAGTGCTCAAGCTAAACGTCGCAAGACCAACAAACCCTCCTTCGGCCCAGTTATCCAAGAGCTGGAGCCCGAACAACCTGAGGAGGCTGAAGCAGAAGAAAATCCACCAGCTGCCTCCATAGAGCCGACTGCTGCTGATATCATCATGGAGAGCCCTCCAAGGGCTCCTTCAAAACCGGCGACTCCTGCCAAGATGTAACATCCCAAAGTTTTAAATTTTGGAATGTTATATTAAATAAATAAGTAGGATTGTTTGCTTGAATATTGTGTGATTGTGTGAAATTGAGTGGAATTTTGAAACTTTTGAAATTTTAATGAGAGGGAATAAAATGACTTCCCCAAAATTTTCTATCTTGAATCCCTATTCAATTTTGAGTTCGAATATTTTCAAAACCCTCTTATAAAGTTTCTCAAATGAGACGAGGTAAATGACACTCAAAAAATCAGATACAATGTTTTGACTCAAATTTTAAAAATAAAAACTATTTGCCATTTATTTGAAATTGTAGTTTCTTTTCATTTTGGAGTTATTGCAAAAAAATACTATTTTTTTAAGTATTTTATTCGGCCTTAACAAAATGTTCATGTTTTAGGAAAAAAATTCTGAATTTTTTTATATATAATATGACTATACAAAATGTTTTGCTATTTTTGTTTATTTGTTTTCCTTTGCTGGTTTTTTTTAAAAAAACCCAGGAAACACTATTCACTGCGGACACTGTTCATCCGAGAATTAAAAAAACAAAAAAAACTGGGCTGCGCCCATGTGCAGGCCGGCTGAATCAGCCCATGTGGCCCTCTTTTTCTCTCTTTCCCTCTTTATCTATGATTTTAGTCCCACCTCGCTTAGCTTTAGACGTTTGCACCTCCCTTCCACCTATAAATATAGACCCATAGGTGAACCCAAAAGTCATCCATTTCGGGTTGAATCGAATCATTTCGGTTTGACTAGCTTTATAAAAAAAAATTCTTCTCTCCGGCGGGATTTCTGGAAGTCGTCTCCTCTTTGGATTTATATCTTCTCTACATTCTAAAGGTATTCTCTTCGTATTTTCTTTTATACTCCTGTAGTTTAATATCCCTAGACTATTATTTTTATAGTAGTATACGATAGAGTAATTAGATTATTAATTAGTCTCCGTATTTACTCATTAGTCCTAGAATTCTTTTAGACATAGCATTTTCTTCCGTAAAACAGCTTGGCCCAGATTTTTCAAATAGCCATAACTTTTTACTCGTTTATCAGAATTAGATGAAACCAATGTCTAGAGTTTCGTCTTGACCTCACCTATCCAATCAACTTATCACGTCAATTTTTTTCAAATTTTCAAAATTCGAAATATATTCAGATTTATATTCAAACTTCTTTTGATCATATCTTTGTATCCGTAGCTCCGTTTCCGATGAATCCAATTGCGTCGGATCCATATCAATGTAATCTTTCCGTTCACATCATTAGTGTTATCATATCAACATATAATTTTGATATTACTCATACTTCTCTATTAGTCCCCAAAATGTGTTCACACACTGTACTAAGCTAATTCAATGCCATATTGAATTGCTTATAACTTTTGATCCGTCATTTTGAACCTAGTAATTCTTTTTTCTACACGTTCATATTGACTTCCCATATATAGTAACATCATTAGTTTTAATCTTTGAACCTTTCAAATTGGAGCGATTCAATTTGAATCCGAACCTTAATTTGTTCATATCTTGCAAACTGTAACACATTTTCGATTGATTCCTTTTGCCCCTAAATACTCGTGTCATATATTTCTATTCATAACCATCGTACGTCGGTTCAACTTCTTTTGACCTTTGTGAATTCAGATTCAATTCATACTTGAATTTACAGTTCAACTTCTTTTGACCTTTTCAATTAAATTCTTTCTACAAATAAATTCTTATGCCTTATACTATTTGTCAAACAACGTTCATGTTGTTCTCCCATACTTTGGATCGTCTTTCGTAGTCTCTCCAACCTAAGCTTATATAGCAATAGTTCATCATCCATTAACTCTTTTGAGTTGATTCCTCCACTTTCACTTTACAACACAGCTAGAACTTATCTTTTCTTATTTAACCTTAGTATGTTGTTATTTTCGCACCAAGACATGTTTTGTTCTTGCGTTTTTCAGTTCTTTGTTTTGGCATGAAAGTTTATTGAATGTTATTTTCTTACCATAGATTTTCATCGGAGAGTGACGAATAGTCTATCGGTTACTTCTGAGAGCGATACTTATCTTCATCAACAGTACAGGCAAGTTCACTTTGACCATTTTGTTCATACCTATGTTTTATTGCATATAGTGACATCATTTCAACAAATCCCTCCCATAGTGTTATTGAAATTCTTGTAGTTGAGTAGAATGCATGAGGTAGGAACCCACCACTTGTTACTAAAGCCCCGGGAACGCTAGTTAGTGCAATGCTATGCATAAAGTAGACGGGGTATGGTATGAGTGTTCGTGAGTGGTGTGAAGAAGGACTCCACGTCAAAACGACGACTTCATGAAGGCTTTTTCAAGACCTGCATATTCAAGAGCTCAAGACTTCGAGACTCGAGAAACAAGTTTTTCAATACACACTACTGGGTGAGGGATGGTTGGAACGGTACCCTGGAGAAACCAGTGGATTTACCTAGGTGTTGCTGGAGATGGCCAGTATTCACGCGGAAAGCCTCACCCAGACTCAAAGAGAAGGATGAATACTTCATGCCCGGAAGCTTACCTGTGTAGCGACAAGTCATTATGGGCTCTGGCTTGGTTGATCTTTGTTGTGACTCTGCTGGGCAGTGCTACGAGATGTAGTCGACGTTAGGATTGGATGGGCACTGTCGGACAGTCAGGGAAACACTCTGAAAGACCATGTTTCTTTCATCCTGTTCTCAAACACCACGCAGTGCGAGGACTTACCAAGAGGGAAAGAATCTTGTGGGTAAAGTACACAACACTCTGCAGAGTTAAACCTAATCGATTAGCCGTGTCCACGGTTACAGACAATTTGAGCTTCTAGACTTGGATCTATCTCTGAACTCTCAACACTGGACTGATAACTAATTGTGGGCAACTTATGATACTTATGGGCGTTGAGACATTGGTTGGCAGAACCATGTCATGATAGGTAACTCCATAGTGAAATTCCTGATATTCCTTTGTTGTAGGAAAATAAAATCAGCTTTTACGCAAAAACTTAGACACAGAGCCACAAAGCCTTTGCATATAGAATAGTCTTTATTCTTCTGTTCTTCTATGGTGATCTTGCCAGTACATTCAATGTACTAACCTACACGGCTGCAACGTCTTATGTTGCAGATACTCTTCTACGATGGGTAAGAGTACGATTCAGGGTTACGGTCCACACTCAACCTGCCGTTGGTGTTATTGGGACTCCACTCCCGTTGACTGTATCCGCTGCTATTTTAAGGTATATATCAGTTTTACGTTAATTACATGTGATTGCACTTTGATATATACATTGATGTACTATGTGTGCCAGCATACTAATCCAGGGATGGCACAGAAAACGCAGAGGCTTGACTCGTTTTGAGTCGGGTCGCTACACAAGACCCCTGAAACTCCAGATGTTGTTATCACCGGGTCTGGTCATCAAACTCCTGCGGCTGATGTGTTGACCAAGCATACAGAGCTGACTGAAGCCTCGAAGAAGCTGAACTTTGACTCTTCGTGCGAGAAGATGACAGTGGAAGAGCTCCACGCCAGGTATATAAACCGGGTTACCACCAGCCGGGATCTGGAACTTCGGCTGGTGTCTTTAATGAAGACAAAATATGAGGTACCTTTCCTTCTTACCATATCTTTACTTAGCCTCCAAGAGCTGGTTTAACATACTCAATCGTTGAACCGGGTCTTCGTTTAACTTTCTGTTAGAACAAATTCATAGTCATTGTCCCCTAGAATCGGTCTTAATTTGCCAAAGTTGAGTCAGATCTTCCTTTAGATAACTTAAACTGCCATTCGTAGCCCCCAAGGGCCGGCTCAAGCTTGATGAAGTTGAGTCGGATCTTCTATTTAGAAGTAAATCAAAGAACTATAGTGTAGCCCCCAAGTTCCGGTTTAACTTCGAAGAAGATGAGCCGGAATTGCACTGCATACTGAAAGATCAAACATGCATTAGCCCCCAAGTGTCAAATATGTTGCTTGCAATCTGTTTGAGATTTGCATAAATTTGCTTTTAATACTCGTCCTATATTTTGGTGACTTATCCTGTATTTTGATGTCTTGTAGGAAGCTTTAAACGAAGCCGGCTCTCAATTGTCTGATCTGAAGGCGAATTTAGCGGCTCAACAAGAGGCCCGCAACGTCTTTGACGAAAAGTGTCGGCTGCTGTCTGAAGAGCTGGTTCATATTAAGGCAGAGCTTGCTTCTTTAAACGAATCTACTCAGTTGGAGAAAGCCGCATTGACCAAATGAGCGGATGATGCTGACCAGCGGCTGACAGCCGTGGCGGATGAGCTTCAAGGCCTAAAGTGTCATATAACCAAGATGGCCGCCGCTCTCTTTGGTAAGTTCTTACTCACTTCATGTTTCCAGCATGTCTCATTCATCTGTTGTGACAGTGACTCATCTTGATTTGTTTTGACCTTTACAGGACCCAGAAGCCGGTAATTGGTTGCAGATAGCCTTTTACCCCTGAAGGCTATTTACACCTTTGCAGAAGAGCTTTACTGCGGCGCTATTTTCACTATTAAGATGGTTCAATACAAGGAGAAGATCCCCACTGCTCTGAAAGGTGTCTTGGAACTCTTCTCCACAATACCCAAGCAGATAGAAGAGCTGAAGAAGTTCGCCTTCCGCCAAGGAGCCGTTGTTGGATTGAGCCGGGCTCTGGCCTTTGCCCCCGAGCTAACGCCGGCTGAAATGATGGATGGTTACCCGTCCAAAAAAGATGACGGCTCAGAATTCACTGAAGAAGATTAAATCCAGTGTGTCAAAGAGTTGCGTTATCAGGCCTCTGTACTGGCGGATGAAGCTGACTTGAGCACTTATCAGGCGGCTTATGACGTAGAGGAGAAGAGGATCCACGGGCCTCTCTACGAGTGGAAGGATCTCTTCCCTTGTGAGCTTGACGCGTCCCCTTTCCTTGAAGGGTCTTTCGCTGCTCTGGCTGACTGTAATTGGGAATTGGGAAATCTCCAGATAAAGCCAGCAGAAGACCCGGAGCAGGATGAGCCAGCCAATAACTGAACTTTGTTCTTTTAACCTTTCTGAGCATAGACTCATGTAATGACCCGCCGTGAGCGGTTGACAATGCCTTTTCCTCCTTCTCAGAGTAGTTTTTGTAATAGAGTAAGCATGACCCTACCGTTTGGCGGCTGTATATATTTTCATCTCTCTGTGTGCACTTTCCTTCTCTATGTGTTTCAATTTAATGCGTTGCCGGCTCTCCATGGATATACCTTGAGCTTTTTTGATGAGGGGTGTCTGTCTTTGAAGACGCCATTCCTTCTCCAGAATATTAGAGCCGGATAATCTCCTTGAAAACTCAAATTTTTTCAACCGGAGCAACATGGCTCCAATTCTTATCGGATGAATCCATTAAGGAGCCGGTTGTCGTAGGATAATGTAAGCTATACCTGATGGTAAGAAGCATCTATCGACAACTGCGGCTATTGATGACCGAAAGCGGCTTAAAGCTGGCTGTATGAAGGGTAATGTAAGCTATACCCGACGGTAAGAAGCCTCCTTTTAACAGCAAATGTTGTATGTGCGAACGTCGGCTGTTGATGGGAGATGTAAGCTATACCTTAAGGCAAGAAGCCTCCATCGACAGCCGCGGCTAATAATCAGCCTGAGACGGCATAAAGCCGGCTGTTTGAAAGGAGATGTGAGCTATACCCGTAGGCAAGAAGCCTCTTTCAACAGCTACAGTTGATAAACAACTGAGGTTTGGCGTAAACGCCGGTTGTTAGGGTGAGATAAGCGAACCCGTTGGTAAGAAGCCCCCTTCGACAACCGCGGTTAATAAGTAACCAAAAATGGCATAAAGCCGGCCATTAGGGTGAGATAAGTGATACCCGTCGGTAAGAAGCCCCCTTCGATGCCGCAGTTGATAAGCAACTGGAATTTGGTGTACACGCTGTTGTCTTAGGGTCATGTAAGCTATACCAAAGGTAAGAAGCCTCCATCAACAATAGTGCTTAATGTAACCAAACTAGGCATAAAGCCAATTGTGCAAGGGAGATGTAAGCTATACCTGGAGGCAAGAAGCCTCCTTGCAACAGTTTAATAACAGATCGCTGTGCAAAGGAGATGTAAGCTATACCCGAAGGCAAGAAGCCTCTTTGCAACAGTGCTTAATTGGGCATAACGCCGGCTGTGCAAGGGAGATGTGAGCTATACCCAAAGGCAAGAAGCCTCCTTGCAACAGCGTAAAAGCAGACTGTGCATGGGAGATGTGAGCTATACCCGAAGGCAAGACGCCTCCCCGCAACAGTGCTTGATAAGGCATAAAGCCGGATCAGCCGTTTTGACGGCGAACAAACCACTTTAGCTTAAATTTTTGAGCCGGAAAAATTTCATCTTGATTGCACAAAGGTATACATAAGAGTAGAGGCCCCAGTCTTTGCGGGGATGCTAGCTTTTACTCATGTGAGCATGATATATACAATGATAGCAGCTTTCTATGCCTGCTAAGTAAAGTATGGTCGCCAATGTGCAACATTCCATGGCCGCAACGTCTCTTGACCCGCGGTTTCTGACTCCTCTCGGATATCAATGAGGTAATATGACCCATTGTTGAGGTTTCTATTGATCACAAAAGGCCCCTCCCAAGGTGGAGATAACTTATGCATTCCAGATTGGTCTTGAATCAGCCGGAGCACCAGGTCACCCTCCTGGAACGTCCGGGTCTTCACCCTGCGGCTATGATAGCGTCACAGGTCTTGTTGATAAACTGCCGACCTGGCTACTGCTAACTCTCGTGCTTCATCCAAGGCGTCCAACGCATCTTGGCTGCTACCTCATTGTCCATCTCAACATAAGCCGCCACCCTTGGTGAGTCGTGCCGGATATCACTTGGTAGAACCGCCTTAGCACCATACACCATGAAGAAAGGCGTGAAACCTGTAGATCTGTTAGGGGTAGTTCTGATGCTCCATAAGACGGAAGGCAACTCCTCAACCCAACATCCGGGTGTCTGCTTCAAAGGAACCATGAGCCATGGTTTGACACCTCTTAAAATTTCCTGATTGGCTCGCTCCGCCTGACCATTAGACTGTGGATGTGCCACGGCTGAAACATCAAGCCAGATATGCTCCTTTTCACAGAACGTTTTCATAGCTCCTTTGGATAGATTTGTTCCATTGTCCGTAATGATACTGTGCGGGTAACCAAAGCGATAAATCAGCTTCTTAATAAATTGAACCGTTGTAGCCGCGTCACATTTACCGACCGGCTCTGCCTCTACCCACTTAGTAAATTTATCAATTGCCACCAGAAGGTGTGTTTTCTTATCCTTGGATCTCTTGAAGGGTCCTACCATATCAAGCCCCCAGACCGCAAACGGCCAAGTGATTGGTATCATCCTCAACTCTTGAGCCGGAATGTGAGCACGCCGGCCAAACTTCTGACAGCCGTCACACTTACGGACTAAGTCTTCTGCATCCTTGTGAGCTGTCAACCAGAAAAATCCATGTCGAAAAGCCTTGGCCACTAAAGATTTTGACCCAGCATGATGTCCACAGTCGCCAGCATGACTCAAGATCTTCCGGCCCTCCTCTGGTGAGACGCAACGCTAAAAGACACCCGTCACACTACACTTATGCAACTCACCATTGATAATGGTCATAGACTTAGAATGTCGGGTGATCTTCCTACCCAGACCCTCCTCCTGAGGTAACTTGCCGCGTGTCGGATACGCCAGATAAGGCATAGTCCAGTCTGGGATGGCATGTAGAGCCGCCACCAATTCCGCTTCCGGGTCAGGAATAGCCAGATCCTCCTCAGAAGATATCTTGACAATCGGATGATGCAATACATCCAGAAAAACATTAGGTGGTACCGGCTTTCATTGAGAACCTAACCGTGATAAAGCATCAGCCGCCTCATTCCTATGACGATCAATATGATCCACCTGGTACCCCTTGAAGTGACCGGCAATGATATCAACCGCCTGTCGATAAGCCGCCATCCCCGGATCCTTGGAGTCCCAAGTACCTGAAACTTGCTGAGCCACAAGATCCGAGTCGCCTAAACATCTGACCCGGCTTAAATTCATCTCTTTAGTGACTTTGAGACCATGGAGCAGCGCCTCATACTCAGCTGCATTATTAGTACAAGGGAACATTAACCGGAGCACATAACAAAACTTGTCACCCTTGGGGGAGGTGAGAACAACTCCTGCACCGGACCCCTCTAGCTGTTTGGACCCATCAAAGCGTATAGTCCAATACGTGTTATCCGGCTTCTCTTCGGGGGCTTGACATTCTGTCCAATCATTTATGAAATCCACCAAAGCTTTAGACTTAATTGTTGTACGAGGAACATATTTGATGTTAAGAGGACCTAGCTCTAAGGCCCACTTGGCAATCCTCCCTGTAGCTTCTCTGTTTTGAATGATATCTCCCAATGGGGCGGAACTGACCATTGTTATCTGGTGCCCCAAAAAGTAGTGTTTTAACTTGCGGTTGGCCATCAAAACTTCATATACTAACTTCTGCCAATGCGGATACCTCTGCTTAGACTCTGCCAGAACTTCACTAATGTAATAAACCGGCCTTTGCAGAGGATACTCCTTCCTTGCGTCCTTGCGCTCAACCACAATTGCCACACTGACGGCTCTGTTGTTAGTCGCCACATAAAGGAGTAACGGCTCTTTCTCAACCAGAGCAGCTAACACTGGCGGCTCGGTCAACTGTTTTTGAAGAGCTTCAAGTGCTTCGGCCGCTGCTTTGCTCCACTTAAACTTGTTTGTCTTTTTCATCATCTGGTATAAGGGAATGGCTTTCTCCCCAAGCCGTCTTATGAAGCGGCTCAACACAGCAATCCGTCATGCAAGGTGCTGAACATCATTAATGCACGTCGGCTCTCGTAAAGAAGTGATAGCCTTAATCTTATCTGGGTTAGCCTCGATGCTCAGCTCAGAGACCAAGAAACCCAAAAGCTTTCCTATTGGAACACCAAAGACACACTTCGTCGGGTTAAGCATCATCTTGTAGACCCGGAGATTGTCAAAGGTTTCTTTCAAATCCTCTAGGAGAGTTTCCTTTTTTCTGAATTTCACCATGATGTCGTCTACGTAAGCATGAACATTTCGGCCAATCTGACTGTGAAGGCAGTTCTGCACACATCGTTGGTAAGTCTCCTGGGCATTCTTGAGCCTGAAAGGCATGGAGATGTAGCAGCACGCCCCAAAAGGTATAATAAACGCCGTCTTCTTCTGATCTTTTGTTGCCATCTTGATCTGATGATATCCTGAATATGCATCCAGGAAGCATAAACTCTCACATCCGACTGTAGCATCAATAATCTGATCGATACGAGGGAGTGCAAAAGGGTTAGCCGGGCAAGCCTTGTTAAGGTCCGTGTAATCTATACACATACGCCAAGTGCCATTCTTTTTTAGCACTAGCACCAGGTTAGCCAACCACTCCGGGTGAAAAACTTCCACCATAAAGCCTGCAGCCAAGAGCCGGGCAACTTCCTCCCCAATAGCTTTACGTCTCTCTTCGTTGAACCGTCGTAGAAACTGTTTGATCGGCTTAAACTTTGGATCCACATTAAGATTGTGCTCAGCGAACTCTCTCGGTACACCCGGCATGTCAGAAGGCTTCCATGCAAAGATGTCCCGATTCTCACGGATGAATTCGATGAGCGCGCTTTCCTATTTGGGATCCATGTGAGCCCCAATGACGAATTGTTTGGATGAGTCACCCGGATTGAAATCTATTGCCTTGGTATCATCCGCTGAAAACTTGAGTGGCGGCTCAACTTCTGTCGTAGGCTTCTTCAGCAGGGTCATATCCTCCGGGTCAATGTTCTCCTTGTAGAATTTCAGCTCCTCCTGAGCACAACTAGACTCTGCATACGCCGCATCTCCTTCCTCACACTCGAGAGACATTTTCCTATTACCGTGAACGGTAATTGTACCATTTAAGCCGGGCATTTTGAGTTGCAAATAAACATAGCAAGGCCTAGCCATAAATTTGGCATAAGCCGGCCTCCCAAATAGTGCATTATAGGGACTTTTGATTTTGACCACCTCGAACCACAAGGACTCCATCCTGTAATTATACTCATCGCCAAAAGCTACTTCCAATGAAATCCGGCCCACCAGGTATGCCGATTTACCCGGGACCACACCATGAAAGACGGTGGAGGAAGGTTTAAGGTCTTTGTCAAGCAACTTCATCCGCCGGAAAGTGTCATAGTAAAGGATGTTGATGCTGCTACCTCCGTCCATAAGCACTTTATTCACCATATAGCCAGTCACCTGAGGGGCCACAACTAGAGCCAGCCGGCCGGGGTCATCTACCCGTGGCGGGTGATCCTCCCGGCTCCACATTATGTCATACTCAGACCACGGTAAATATCGCGGGAGAGCCGGAGCAACCGCATTAACTGCTCGCCTCCGCAACTTCTCGGCTCGTTTACTGTGACCGGTCGTGAATACATGATACTGTCCAGAATTGAGCTGCTTTGGGTTACTCTAAAACCCGGACTGCTTGCGCTGCTACTGATTGTTGTTATTGCTATTATTGCCAGGATGTTGTTGGTGCCCCCCTTGGTTATTTTGACCCGGATGCCCGTTTCCTAAACTACCGGCGCCGACTCCAGCCCCTGATCCGCTATGCCCTGAGCCGCCAGGTGAGCCACCGCCCTGATTATTACACGGTTGGGAATGCTGATTTTTGAAGCTCTGGATGATAAAACAATCATCCCACGCATGCAACGCCGGCTTGTCAGGCGTGTTGTGCTCCGGACTAGGCTTCCTAAGCACTTCTTCTAAATTAAAAGGGCCTCTGTTACTTTGATGAAACGGCCTGAATTTTCCATTCCCCTTGGGATGGTTCTGTCATGTGTTGGTATTTGCCACTAGCTCTGACCCGCTATCAGCGCTCTTTCGCTTATTCTGATTCCCATTGTTCACAAAACCTTTTCCTTGATTGTTTTTCTTCCCTTGATTGGCTTTCTCATCATCCGAGCCTGGATCCTTGGTGTTATCTGAGTCGGCATACTTTGTCAAGGCCATCATGAGCTCTCCCATATCCTGACACGTGCGCTTGAGCCGGCCGAGCTTCTGTTTCAATGGAACAAAATGATAGTTCTTTTCTAAAATAAGCACCGCTTGAGCCGCCGTGATCTGCTCTAAAGAGTGAATAATGGTTGACACCCGCCGGACCCAATGATGGACCGACTCATTCTCCTGTTGAACACAATGGTCCAAGTCAACAATGGTCATAGGATGCTTACAAGTCCCTTGGAAATTCTTAACAAACTTAGCTCTTAGCTCCGCCCATGAGCTTATCGTGTTAGGCGGCAGACCTTTCAGCCATGTACGAGCCAGACCCTCAAGCATCATGATGAAATATTTTGCGCAGACCGCCTCACTGACATCCAGCATCTCCATGGCCAGCTCGTAACTCTCAACCCACGCCTCAGGGGATAGATCAGCTGTGTAATTCAGAACCTTTCGAGGCCCCTTGAAATCTTTCGGTAGTCGTTCACTTCTCAGAGCCGGAGTTAAACATGGCACCCCTATGGCTCTAGTACTAACTACTCCCATTGAGACAGAAAGCGCCGGCTCTAGACGGGTTGCCGTTATCTCCACCTCTCGCCTGTCTCTCGCTTGGTCCGCGAGGGCTTGTGCATCTAGAGCCGCCCGCTCGTCCTCTGATGGTCCACGACGTGGATGACTGCTGGAACACGCTGGTGACTTGTAGCGCCGGCTGAAACTTCGACTCGGGAGGGGGTGGAGTGAACCTGGCTCCGGCTGTGAGCGTACCTCTCTTGCTAGGCCATGGCCGTGTGTAAATATCCAATGGCGTTTCGCACATCCTCCGCAAAGGGTGCTTCATCTGGGATGGAAATCGTCTCAAGCCGGGCGGACGCTGCCACCATGTTCTCGGCCGGGTTAGAGTAATGACCCGCCGGTATTGGAAAAGCCCTAGGTGAGATTTGGTTATGCTGGGATGGATGAGTCGCCGGGCGTTCCATCGGGCGGCTTTCCGGCGCGCCCATAACCCGCCCCATACCAGGGGTGTTAAATAGGTTCCTTGCTTCGTAACATTCCGACAAACGGGATTAATGCCTCCTCCGGTGCACCGCAGCTACTGACCTTTGCTCCACCTCCAGATGGAAAACATCAGCCTTGATACGCTCCGCTTCTTCCTCCATCCGGATCTTTAGCTCGGCCATCCTTTGTCGTTCCTCTCCCATCCGGCCCTTGATCCGTGCCACCTCCAGATTCCTGGCTGCCTGATTATCCGGTGTTACTTTTGTGGCCATGAGAGTCGTAAGTTCGTCCATTAATTCCACTAGAACCTGAGCCGGCAGCGGTGGGCTATCACCCGCTGTGGCAGCTCCCGCACCTGTGTCACCGGCGACCGAAGCCGATCCTGCCATGAACACCGCCGCATGAACCGGGGGTCTCGGAGCATCCGACTCAAAGCCCTCTACCTTAGAATAGGTGTCGTAGTAGCCCCCAAGGACACCGTTACTGAGCCGATACACTAACTCCGTCTCCCCACTGGAGGACTCATCTTCCGAGCAAACGAGAGTTCCCTGTGACCCGGACGCTTCCAGGTTCATGCCTTGAGTGAAGCCCACGAGAACATGCTTTTGATCCGGATGGGCACGGGCAGGCATACACCACTCGCAGATTGGAGATGCCGAGCCGGCTCGACGATGTTGGTGCAGATGTCCGGCCCAGGTGTAGATCCATCAACCTTTCCAATGAAAACCTGGATCCTGCCAAACAGAATCCGGAATCCATACTCCACAGAACTAGCATCAAGCCCCTAGCCGGCATCGTCGATGTAAAGCCGGCCACGGCGACTCTTGCTCATCCTTCCAACCACGTATCCCTCGAGCCCTGGGAGAGAGCCCTTTGAGAACTCAACACCACCAAGCGCTAGCCCCACGGTGGGTGCCAACTATCATGGATTTATCACGGCAGATGTCCGGGTGAACGGACTTATATTCGAGGCCATCGCTAACGGGGTGGACTCAAAGAGGTTAGTTGGGACGAAAGACACGGATTTACCCAGGTTCGGCCCCTCAAGTCGAGGTAATAGCCTATGTCCTGCTTGTGTTTGTATTGCTTGTGTATCGATTACAAGGAGCTAGAAGCTTGACCTAGTTCTCGATCACCTGTCCCCTAAGTCGCCCCGGGTCTGCCTTTACATAAGAGGTCACGACTACCGGGTCGTTACAATTGCTAACCGAGTCTCTCTCTATCTTCTTGTCCAAGCTGTCTTTGAGTCAGCTTGCGCGCCCGAGTCTTCTCCGTCCGGGCCGTTGTACGGCCCAGCCCTTGATCTGTCTATCTTCCTGGGCCACTAGTCTTACGGCTCACCTTTGGACCGGCTCACGAGCCAACAACATAACCCGGAGCCTCCAGGGCGGGTCATACCATGGGGTGATATCCCCAAAAGGTAGTGAGGCACGTATTGTATTGTTGCCATCAAGGGTAAAAAGATGGGGTTTTCATCATATTGCTTGAGTTTATCCCTCTACATCATGTCATATTACCTAATGCGTTACTCTGTTCTTCATGAACTTAATACTCTAGATGCAGGCAGGAGTCGGTCGATGTGTGGACTGATAGTAGTAGATGCAGAATCGTTTCGGTCTACTTGACACGGATGTGATGCCTATATGCAAAATCATTGCCTTGGATATCTTCATAATTATTCTCTTTTCTATCAATTGCTCGACGGTAATTTGTTCACCCACCGTAATACTTGCCATCATGAGAGAATCCATCTAGTGAAACCTATGGCCCCCGGGTCTATTTTCCATATTATACTTTCAGATCTAAAACCAAAAATACCAAAATACTTGTTGCACTATTTTTTACTTTTAGATTCACTTTCTGTTCAAGCATCCTATTATATCTATCTCTACTAGATCTCATCCTTGCAAATAACCGTGAAGGGATTGACAACCCCTTTATAGTGTTGGGTGCAAGAGTTTGATTCTTTGTGCATGTACATCTATTGGTGGCTCGCTTGTTCCTCCTACTGGATTGATACCTTGGTTCTCAAAAACTGAGGGAATACTTATCTAATTTGTTGCATCAAACTGGTCCTCTTCATGGGTACCAACGCTTGCTTGAGAAGTAGCACACCCTGCTCTGGCATATTCGGACTGTCCTCAGCATCTGACATACTGACCCTGTGAATAGAGTATAGAAGAGCAGAAGTAGATGAGTCATCACAAAGTAAGGTTGGTTTTTGAAAGTTTGAACAATAGATTTTCAAAGTTTTTGCATTCTGTCAAATGAAAATTGGTACTGCCGAAGCAAGATTTTCGGTGCCATCGAGACTGACTGTCCCTCTTAACATAACCTTGGCACTCTTTTTGGTGAGACCAAAAAGAAGTACTTGGTTCCACCGAGACCGTTCTCAGCAACACAGAAAGACAAATTGGTGAGACCGATATGTTCGCTTCGGTTCCACCGGGTTCCATTGGGCAGATGGCAAAACCCTAGAAAATCTAATATTTGCTAGGCAATCAGAATTTTGAGTGGATAGGAGTGCGTGTAAAGAGTGGTTTACTAATAAACTTCAATCCATTGCACAAGAATTGGACGAGGAGCGCAAAGGAGGTTGAATCCGTACCCTAGCTTGGCGCGGATCCGCTACGGTGGCGACAATGAAGAGGCTTTCATTGGCGATGGAGATTCCCAGTGGTGGAGGAGCGCAGGGAGACAAGGGAGACGACCAGGGGTCTTATAGGCGGCAGCTTAGGGTTCTGAGGTGCAACGATTGAGATTGAATTTCAAAGCGTCGAGGTCCACAGCTTATATACCCACCACTATCAGTGTCACCGATTCAAAAAAATTGGTGTCATCGAGTTCCTCAACTGTTTGTTGATAGGGAAACTTAGTGTAACCGACAAGATGGAATCGGTAGTACCGAGATTGAAAACCAGATCAACCCTAGGCATTCGGTGAGACCGAGATTTTGTGTTTGGTTCCACCGAGATGCACTTGGGAGGTTTTAATGGTCAGTCCTTGTCGATACGGAACTCCGAGTGCTCCACACACAGAGGGATCGAAAAGCACTTGTTTAGTTTTTTAGATGCAACATGAATAGACTATGAGGTGAGAAAGCATAGATAGCTAAAGAAGTGGTCCTAGGAATTCTTGTATATCCAATTGGCAAAATATATATCAAAAGCCAAATAGCAACAATGTGATATCCTCGAGTGAGTAAATAAATGCAGACCAACATGCTCACACAATAAGATGTCAAATGAAATCATGGCAAACATGCACAAACACTCTAGCATCTAACAAGCATTTGGGCGATGACGAAGTCATCTATATATGAGTATTTGACTTAGGAGCCAAGTAAGAGTACTTGATCATAGGTCATACTCATCGTTTAAGCACAAGTGGGGTTACCACGTTGACATAAAGCATTGAATGTTGTCACATACTAAGAGATGCTTTGACTCAAGTCTTAGAGTAAAGACCCCCCTTGATGTGCATCCCCCCATAAGAGGGACAAACTAACCTTGGGTTTTGTCGATGAAGACTTCATGTTGGTGAGGTAGTGGTGGATGCTCAAGGTTGATGAAGATCACCAAGTGTTGGGAGCATCCTTGTTGTTTCCTTACTCTTCTCACCTACATGGGTTTGTCCCAACACACGAGAGACAAATACAAGGATATCTATGGACATGGAGTGCATAGCATGTGTGATGATGTCCATTGATTTTTTGATTACCTTGTCCCTTGCTTACCTTTGAGGGAATGTGTGACTCCTTGATCTATTGCATAGGGTTGATGTTATTGCAAATAGATCTTGCCAATAATGAATATGAGTGAATTTCATTGGCGGAGTCACCCCTCAAGAACCCTCTAGTTAATCTTCTTAGGAACTGACATCAAGTTGATGGGGATCCTTGGTGTTGAAGTAGCACTTGTAGAATTTGAGGTTGTAGTAGCCTTGGGAATCCACTTCACCAAAGCTTGGGGTTCATCTTCATAAGAGTTAAAGTCGTCTTCGAGCTTGTTCTTGCCCTTGAGCTTGGTGTATTGTGGTGGAAGGTCATCTTGCAACTTTGTTCCCTTGGGAAGAGTATTTTCATACTTTTCTTTTTGAGGAAAAAACTTGGGATTGGGGTATTGACCTTCTTCCCATTCAACTCCATTTGCGTTGAAGTAGCCAACACCACGATTCTTTCGGTATCCTCCTTGCTTGCATACAATCTCATAAAATTGTTTGTACCCTTGAAGACTCTTGTAGATACCTTTCTATACAATTCCTTTCAATAAATAATTTTCTTGCTCAAGTGTAACTTGGCTAAGAGAATCATCATTAGTGGAATCAATAGAACTAATAGGAGCAACATCATTGGATTTAGCATTTTTATTGTTGCAACTAGATGAAGAACCTTTCTTGCTTTTGTTACTAGTTTGCTTAGATTTGACTTGTGGCATAAATGTAAACAAGAGTAGTCGTTTGGCAAGATAAGATGAAGTCTTCTTCGGAGATCGTCATTGATAGCTTTAAGAAATTCATGTTCTTGCTCCAAATTGAGCTTCTTGAAGCGTAGCTTCTCATGAGTTCTTACAAGCTCTCTATGATCTTCAAGAGTAGATTCATGGGCTAACTTAAGAGTGTTGAGTTCTTTAGTTAGTTCTTAGATTTTCATCTTATCATCGTCAATTGACTTATCTTGACTAGCATGAGAAATATCAAGTTTATTATGATCAACATCACTAGTTTTATCACATAGCAAGTCATCATCGTAAAGCAAATCATCTTCATCAGTATCGAAATCAAGATATTCGGGGTGTGATACCTTGGGGCCTTTAGCCATGAAGCAACTTCCACTCCCTTCGATTGGTGACTCAAATAGATCATAGGAGTTGGTTGTCACTAGTGAAATTCCGGCAACACCATCATCTTGACTATAGTCGGAGTTGGAGTGATAGCTTCTCTCAGAGTGGTTGTCGGAATCGGATCTGGAAACCTATTAACCAACATGAGCTACATGTTTCCATCTTGAGTAGCTCTTGGTGTGCTTGTCCTTCTTCTTCGAGTCCCTACTTCTCCTTGAGGGTCTTCGTTCATAACGATTATATCTACTCCTTCTCTCTCTTCAAGGTGATTCATCTCTTGAGCTTCTTCTTCTAGGTGACTCTTCTCTTCTTTTGTAGGGAGTAGTGCACTCATTGGAGTATTGTCCGGGCTTCCCACAATTGTAGCAGTTTTGGTCACGACTTGATGAACGCTTCTCTTCATGTCTTGAGTTGGAGCTGCGATCTTTGCTTCTATTCTTGTAGAACTTGTTGAATTTCTTCACCATGAGTCTTATCTCTTCATTTGTGACAAGGTTGTCGCTTGAGGTAGCGGGAGCATCTCTTGTGGCTTTGTAAGCACCGCTAGACTTGTGGTGAAGCTCTTCCTTGTCTTTGAGTGTCATCTCATGAGCAACAATTCTACCAATCACTTCCGTTGGTTTGAGATATTTGTAGTTGGGAATCATTTGGATCAATGTGCACACAGTGTCATATATCTCATCCGAAGCTCGAAGTATCTTATTGATGATGAAGTTGTCAGTCATTTCTTCGCTTCCTAAGCCGGCAATCTCATTGGTGATGAGAGCTAGCCTAGAGTACATTTCAGCGACTCCTTCACCACACTTCATCTTGAACTTATCAAGTTGACCTTGAAGAACATCTAACTTGGATTCTCTCACGGACTCAGTTCCTTCGTGCATATCAATCAAAGTATGCCAAATCTCTTTTGCCTATTCAAGACGGCTGATTTTGTTGATTCTTCGGGGCATAGGCAGTTGAAGATAATATCACATGCTTGAGCATTCAGTTGCAACATCTTAAATTCTTCCGCGTTCGCTTCACGATCCGGTTCTCTTTCATCACCAAAGAATTCACGTTGAAAGACAACACGAACAATGGCCCAAACGGCAGGATTATGACCAAGCAAATGCATTTTCATTTTATGCTTCCAACTAGCAAAATTAGTACCATCAAAGTACGGACCTCTATGATGATAATTTCCCTCACTATATGCCATACTTCTCCTAGGTTGTGAAACCAATCCAATGGATACCAAAGCTCTGATACCACTTGTAGGATCGAAAGTAGGTCTAGAGGGGGGTGATTAGATTACTTGACCAAATAAAACTATGCTTTTCCCAATTTTAATTCTTGGCAAGTTTTAACATTCATAACATATCAAGTACACCCTACACATGCAAGTCTAAGAGTATAGCAGTGGAAAGTAACAACAAGCATGAGTAAAAGGATAGGGTAGGAAGATCAAACACAATTGTAAACACGATTATTTTTCCCGTGGTTCCGATAGTTGGTGCTATCGTACATCCACGTTCATGGAGTCTTCAACCCATGGAGTGTAATGGTTGCAAGATTCCACGGAGGGCTCTACCCACGGAGGGTTCCATGAAGAAGCAACCTTGACTATACCATGACGACCTACGTCCACGGAGGACTAGCCTTACTCGGGGTAGATCTTCACGAAGTAGGCGATCTCCTTGCCCTTACAAACTTCTTGGTTCACTCCACAACACGAAGTAGGAGGCTCCCAAGCAACACCTAACCAATCTAGGAGGCACCACCCTCCAAAAGGTAATAGGCTCGGTAATGACGATGAACTCTTTGCTCTTGTGCTTCAAGATGATAGATTCCTCAACACACAATCACTCTCTCACAGATTTGGCTTGATAGAAGAGATGGGATTGGTGGAAAGCAACTTGGGGAGGCTAGAAATAAAGATCCATATGGTTGGAGTGGAAGATCTAGACCTCAACACAAGGGTAGGTGGATCTCTCCTCGGAAAACTGAGTAGGATAGGTATGGAATGGTTCTGAGTGCTTCTCTTTCGAGTAGGTGTTGGTGACGGGGTATATATAGGCATCCCAAAAAACCCAACCGTTACACACAATAAGTCAGACTCGGTGACACCAATGTGTTAATCTCGATGGTACTGATGTGACCAAAAGGTGGCAGACTTTTGAATCTCGTTGAGACCGATATAGGATTCCAGGTTGCATCGACAAGGTGACCAATGGTCAGAATTGCCAAACTCGATGACACCGATTCAACATTCTCAGACGAATCAAAAGTGTGAACTTGCGTAACATAAAGTTGGCAACCCAACTAAGTGGCACCAAAAGCAGTGTCGGCTACACCGAAGTGGCTAGGGTTTGGTTGAGTTTGTCTAGGGTTTGGAATCGGTGGCACGGGGATAGGAATGTTGGTTGCATCGATTTTGTATGTTTGGCTATAGATAGACTTTGGTGGGAGAGCTTGTGGGTGTTTTTGGTGACTATCACTCGTGCACATATGATCATTTTGTTGACCAACAAAACCTTACCCCCTTTTAATAGTATTGGCTTTCCTATGGACTCAAAGTGATTTCTCACAAATGTAAAATGTAGAGTCCTCTTGGTTGAAGCTTGGCCAACCTATTTCCTTGCATCTTGGGGTAGTTCCACAATCTCGACAATCCTTTTGCCATCCCTATCGTTGAACTTTTCCTGAAATATACTTGGTGGAAACATTAGTTCAATGACTTATATATTGTTATTAATTACCAAAACCACCAAGGGAGCAAATGTGCTTTCACACTTCCGAAGGCTTCCAATTTCTTGGTCGTTCTTTTGTAAGTTGGTCTTCAAAGAAACAAAATTGTGTTTCTCTCTCATCCACCGAGGTCGAGTATGTAGCTGCCACAAGAAGTTGTACTCAGATTCTTTGGATGATGCAAACCTTAAAGGATTATGGTGTCAACTGTGAAAAAGTGCCTCTTTACTATGACAATGAAAGCATGATCAAGATCGCCAACAACCCTGTTCAACACTGCAAGACGAAGCATATTGAGATTCATCATCATTTCATCCGGGATCACATCAAGCATGGAGACATTGATCTTATTCATCTATACACTAAGGAACAACTTGCTGATATTTTCACTAAGCCATTGGATAAAGAAAGATTTCGTAGGTTAAGGCATGAGCTAAATGTCATTGATTTTAGCAATGTGGCTTGACTTAGTGCACACCCCACCACACTCATCTCATGTCTTGTTTAGGTGTAGGCATGGACATAGGTGAGTCTAGTTCTCTCAATGAACTATCCATCCTCCTATTATGCATAAATTGATCAAGTCCTTCACATTAGTCATTTTTGATGACATTTGTGCTTCAAAGATGAGTTTTGGCCATGGGCCCAAGGTTCAAATCTTCGCGGTGCCATACCAATTGACTCAAACATAGGTGGCCTTAGCCACCGCCCCTTTTTGCTCTTCTTGGTGTCTTTAGTTTGTGATTTTGATGTTGTTTTGAGTCCTAGGTGTGGACATTCTTCATGGTATTTCTATTTGTGTTTTATTTTCTTCCAACCATGGAGTTTTCCCCACCATACTCCTTTGCCTCTTTCTATATGCCAAGCCATTCTCATCTCGGAACCCATCTCTTCCAATTGTACGCATTGATATCTTGGTGGTGGCGTCTATGGACGGGCGGTACAACCGATTTGAAGATCAGTTCAACCACTAATCCTCTAGTTGTTCCGCCCCAGCGGTACAACCGGGGGTCCCAGCGGTTCAACCGCTAATCCCCAGGTCTTGTACCTGGACCGGTACAACCGCTATTCGGAGCATTACAACCGGTTATGTGCCTTGTATTTAAACTGGGAGGGTCGGGGCAAAGAGGTATCCAGTTATTCCCCTTTGTGCCTGACTCCTCCCTGGTGCCCTAGCCGCTGGCCGTCATCACCACCGCTCCAAACTGCCTCCGGCGCCCCGGGTCCGTGGCCTCCCCTAGATCTGCTCCGTGGAGGCCCTCCCTTTCCCCCGATCTCCTCCCGTGGATGTCGGTAATGCCTAGTTCCTACTTGTTCTTGGATGTCCTTTGAATCCATCTTTGTTAGGGCTGCTCGGTTCCCGCGTTTTCTAGTCAAAACTGTTGAGGGGGTGAGATTGTAGTTTATACTTCCAATTAGATGCGACGCTTAGAGACCTCAAAGAGGGGTACATTTGTCACATACGGATCCACCGGTTTCCCCACAGCGGTACAACCGCTCTAATTAGTGGTACAACTGCTGATACAGTACAACCGCTTGGGTAACCGGTTCAATCGGACTCCATGACTTCTGCCCCCTATTTCTTATTTCTTATCTTCGCACCTACTTTATTCCTACTTCTGCGTACAATCCTCTCATCTTTTCTTGGTTTCTCCTCTGTGTTCCTCATGTGCGTGTGTGCAGGTGGTCCCAGTTCTCGTTCTTCTCCTTGGAAGAAGTGCCAGAAATGTGCTCGTAGGTCCAGGATCGTTCAAGAGTCTGAGACTAAGGAAGTTGCGATCCCCACCAATCCCACTCGACGTGAGAAGTATTTGGCTGCCAAGCAGAAAGCTGTCAAGCCAATGCACGCCTGGAAGCATATTGACTGGGAACGGATTCGGTTTCAAAATCCTTATGATGTCCCCGTCTCTCCCGGGTGGACCACTGCTCAGTTCCGGAATGAGCTACAACTGCAGATTGTGCACGAGCTCTATGACCATCACAAGAACAAGTTTGGCAAGCAGTTGACTATTGAAATTGAGTACTGGAGAAACAACATGGATTTCTTTGGAGCAGCATTAGCACTGTGTGAGGAGTTTGACTTGATCAAGCTCATGACTATCAACTGTCCCTTTGATGTACATCTCATTAACAAGTTTTATGCCACTGTTCACTTTCGAATTCATGATGCTTGTACCCTTACCTTCGTGTGTTGTGATGAGATCTTCCAAGTCCCGTGGTGTGCCTTTTGCAATGCACTTGTCCATGATGATACCAGCCTCACTGGGAAGGGCGGCATCCGTCCTCATGATCGGGCTACCCCTCTGGATAAAGTATATTTAGCCACCTTGTACATTCAGCGGTGTGGGGTTCCTGGAGCCACTAAGAATTTGCAGGAGGTCTATGATATTTTGCACCGTGTTTTCCAGAATGTTCTTCTACCCAAGGTTGGAAATCAAGATGAGATTCATGGATACTTTGTTGATCTGCTTGTTTCCATGATGAAGAAAGCTGGCTTTGGGGCCACGTTTGATGCCTCCAAATGGATGTGGGAGTAGATGTACTCCACGGTCGCCTACAACACCTTTCATCATGTGTTTCCTCAACTCTGTGAGGGCAGTTCGTAGTCCTATAGAGCCTCTCACTTCCCCTGACAACCTCATTAGGCATGAGGTCAAACAACTACGAAAGAAGAAGCATCTTGCACCACTCGCCCTAGCCAACAACCCCGTGGATGTCTTTGCTACTTCCAGTGACAGTGATTTTGATCTTCCTTTCGGCGCCAAGCCATCTTGGGTCTCTATGCTCTCTGACAAGTTAAAGAAGACCTTCTTCCTCCAGACTCGTGATCAGAAGAAGCTCTATGAAGCCCATGTCAATGAGAAGCTTGCCAGACGCAGACATATTCAGATTATGCGGGCTCTCAATCTTAAGGCATCCGATGGTTCTAAGCAGAACATCACTCCTAAGGGGCAGTGGATCTATGAACATAGCACTTGGACTGAGGATGAAACCTCGGGTCAGCCTGTTGCCTCCACCTGTACTACTGCTGATGAGGAGGAGGAGGAGGAGGATGGTGATGATGGGGCTGGATCTGATGATGCTGACTCCGACGAGTATGACACCAATGAGGAGATCTACTGAGTTTTAGGGAGTTAGCATTACTCTTTTAATTTTTGGTGTCTTGATGCCGAAGAGGGAGAAAGTACATTATGATGGGATTTGCATGGGTGTTGTATGGTTGTTTATTGTTCTCTCTGTTACGTATTCAAGTTGAACTCTTATTTGCTTTTAGTTGGGTTGTGTGGAGACTATTTGTGATACGGGGAAACCCCGAGGGTGGCCTGATCTTCACGAATTGGAGGTGGATTCGAGGAATAACATGAAGAACACGAGGGGAAAACATGGAGAAATAAAAGGGCGAAACACTCTATTGGACAAGATCCACACCAAGTGCTTCTCCAATCACAAGCAATACATGGGGTGCATGAATATCCAAGAACAACAATGGGAATAAAAGATACATGGGTAGTTCATCCAAATCTCCAGGAGAGATGGCCCTTGAATCCACTAGGAATCTTCCCTCGCAAGGGGCCATGACATCCTCTATGGCTCTTCTCCGGTGGAGGATTTGATCTCCATGGGAGAGGTAGAAGAAGGAGAAAAGCTCAACTATGAGATAACACTTTGCTAACCCTAGAAAGGAGGTGGGGGTGGAGTATATATAGTCTTGGCCGTGAAGGGGTAAGTGGGGGGAGATACAAGGCCCAAGATCCACGGTTGCGCACATGCAGTGTCGCACGTGCGGAGGTTGTCGGACGTCCGACGGCTCGTGAGGGTCCGGACGTCCGGAGGTCTTCGGACTTCCATAAATTTGACTCTAGTCGCTTGGCGCTGGATTTCCGGAGAGGCTCGGTCGTCCGGATGCAGGTAGGTGTCGGACGTCCGGGCGTCATCGGTCGTCTGGACACTATAGAGTTTGGCTCATCATCGGGCTGGGCTGGACTCCAAGCATCGGACTTCCTAAAGACATCGGACCTCCAAAAGACGTCAGTTGTCCGGAAGCTCTCGGACGTCCAGCCGCTGTATGCTCAGCAGCTCCATCCTCTTCTTTCTATGCTTCCAAGATTCCCTTGTGGATGGTGTAGGCATATATAGGTGCCGGCACTCCTCCTCGTCGTCCGTGAAGCTCCAACCATACCTATGCATGCACATGAGAGGATTTTCAAATAGTACACCATCCTCAAAGGGGTCAAGTGAACACCTGTAAAGGAGATGATTCACCTTTATGTATGTGAAGTAGTCGTCACACGTGTCACTTGCCAAACAGACTCTTGCCATGGTGATGTCGTAGGATGCTCTGCATCATCCCCTCCCCCTTGAGAAAGATTCGTCCTTGGATCAAATACCAAATCACCATGGAAAGGAGATGGCATCTTTGTGTAGAAGTGGACAATCATCAAGAGCTCATCATGTAGAAGATCAAAACGGTCACTCTCCAATGTCTCACCATCTTGTAATTCCTTCAAAAGGGGCAAGGACAACAAACACTTGGAAAAACAAATGTGGTGAGCTTTAGTGCAAAACCAAGCATTCAAGTGGTGAATCACCGAACAAGTGTTGTCACCATGCATAACGTATTGTGTGACAAGGGATTGTGACATGGCATGTAAGCATACAAATTGAGCACAATCTAAGGCATCATAGGGGCAAGCATGAAAAGGTGAGGTAAAGATGCAATTATTTGTGGCAATAGAAAGAGCATCTACCTCAAGGTCATGGCACGCATGCACAAAGCAATGAACAAAAGGTCTATGGTAGGCATAGGAATCATTCACAACACCAAGTAAAATGAATTGTCTAAACATAGGGGGCAAGCCAAAGAGCAAGGCAATCTGAGCCTAATGTGCATATGGTGTAGTGAAGATAGTGTGGCACTCAACACAATATAAAGATCATTTGGTCATCATGTGTGAGCATGGCAATGGTTGTCATCAACCGCATAAAAGAAACGCATCGGTGATGCAACATAAACAAGTATAGTGATCATGTCATGCAAGCTAGTAGTGCGAAGATGCAACATACTAAAAGAAATCATGGCAATCTTGTCATATGAGCAAATAGTGGACATCAATAGTGCACATGACATATCGCGAGCACGAAGCAAGAGCAAAGTATCATCATAGACATGGGTCAACAAGCAAACATGGCAATAGCAAGTAAATCCTCCACCAAGCTTGCAAATATACATACGAATATAAGAATCAAGTGACATGTGAGATGCAAGGCATGGGTCACAAAAATGCATGGTAAATACACAGAAATGAGCATAGCATGCAAAGTGAACATGGAAATATGGGAAAATAAGTGTAAAGAGCAAAAAGTCATAGCCATGTGAGAGCCATGCAGAAGAAATGTGTGGAGTATTTGCACAAAGAGGGTGGGTGGAGGGTAAGCACTCCCTGGTGGCGCACGTCTTCATTGCTCTCTAGAGCTCTTTTAGTCAACTCGTGCACTTGCGAGGTTGATGAAGAATCGTGTGTACCTAAACAACAAGGAGACACACAAAAAAGAGTGTGTGTGGTAAATATACAAATCATCCATCACGATGTGTATGTACACGTGAGAGTGAGCACAAGGTAAGCAATTCTCAAAGAAATTTGATGCATGGTATAGGAACATGCCATCCATCATGAAAGAATACTTTTTGTGTATAAAACGGTGAGGACACAAATTGAGCATGCAAATATATGGCACATCAATAGCATTGATATTCATGGGTCGCGTATTTTGCACACAAATATGGAAGTCAGGGAAAGGATGGGATGGAACGCAATCTCCTATATGGTATGAGGAAACTATGAGGGTCTATTCATGTGCAATAGCAGAAGCATAATTTGGAGAATATGGACAATATCCAAAACAATGAATTTACAACGCATGGTGTTCATGGCATGACATATGAGAACAATTGTGCAAATGATGCAAAGGGAGCATGGCAATGTCATCACAAGAAAATCAAATGCCAATAACCATGGGCTTGTCATCTATGCCATATGTGCAAATTGGATTTATTTTAATGGCATATGCATAGTTACTAAGTTGAGATTGCAAACATGCAATATGGGTGATCTCATGCATAGCATATGAAAAGTCAAGTGGATTGTCAAACATGATGCGACCTATAGAGTTCTCACAAGAAATCCTATGCAACATGGCATCACAAGTAATAGACTCCACATGAGAATTGTCAAACACATCATAAATGGGCAATTTATCACATGAGGAAGACACATAACAATGAAGCATGGCAATAGGTGGATTGACATCATGCAAGCAATCAATGTCATCTAGTGGGACAAGAGCCTCACCTTCATGTATGTTACCTTTGTCATTCCACTCATGTGGTATAAGTGAGGTGGCATAGACCAACTCATGGTCATCTTCGTTATGATGGAACCATGTGGGGGGTGCATCATATTCCACCATGGCCATCATCTTGTCCAAAGGGACGACAAAGTCGTCGAGGATCGACGTGTCATCGTGTATGGGACCTAGCACCAAATGAGAAGACACAATATAGGTAGAGGTTAAGTTGTTATAAATCGAAATGGCCTCACATCCCCTATCAACTACCTCACTCGCTCTATGTGATGGGGGCTCACACACTCCCTCAAAGTAGGTGCACTCAAACTCACATATGGTGGAGTCACTCATCTCACTCAAGTGGTGGGGGTTGTGGCTCTCCTCACATGAGAATTGTGGCAACTCGTCATATGTGGGGCTAGTGGTGAAGGCACTCTCACTCTCACTATGGTGGCATAAGTCTCTCAACTCATTTCCAAACGCAGTCGTGGTCGAAGAGAAAATCCCATGATCAACCATCTCGTCACCGTTACCATGGATGAAGGCCGAAGATGGCACATCATTACTCTTGCCGCCAAAGTTGGAAGCATCATCCATGCTCGCCACCTTGTCTGTTGCCTCCAAAGCATGGTCCTTAAGTGGCTCCCTAGTCATAGTCGTTGCCGCACCATCTTCAAAAAGAGTCATTGTAGACTTGGCATCGTCAATGCCACAAAGAGGGGAGGCAGTGAATCGAACTTGGGAGCATCGTCTTGGAGCTCGTCGGGCTTGGACATCTTGGTGGTACCATCCTCATGCTCGTCGTCTTGGAGCTTGGTCATCGTGAAGTGTGCGTGGGGTCGAGTAGGCTTGGCCTTGAGTTCTTGTGCCGCCTTTAGAGCACCAATGTATATTTCGTCGAGAGACTCATAGTTGTTGTTGAAGATAGGTGAGGCGATGTCGTTGTTCAATCCCATCAGGAAGTAGAACTTCATCTAGATGGGGTCGGTCATGCCGGCTCGTCACAAAGCTTTCTTCATCTACATGAAGTACTCGTCGATGGACTTGGATCCTTGTATGGTGTCCTCCAATTGGCATTGAAGATGTTCTGTGTAGGTGGAAGGCACAAACTCTCGTCGCATCGCTTTCTTCGTCTTGGACCAACTCATGTCGAAGCTCTTCGAAGATGTGTGAAGCTACAATGTAGACGCGTCGCCGTGGAAGTTTTTTGTCGTGCACTTCACTTGATCTTCGGAAGGGACTTGAAGTAACTTGAGGTAGTGGTCCATCTTGCGCTCCCACTTGAGATACCCCTCAGGGTCTTGACTCCCATATAAAGGAATGCCATGGTCGATGTTGAGGTCGTAGTAGCTCATGGAAGTCACGGACTTGAGCTTGGGGGTCTTCTCTTGAAGTGCTTGTCGGCTAAGATGCCACATATCCAAAGGCAAAGATACCTTGAAGTCGCTTGGCAAAGATGCCAAGGTAGGTGGTGAAGTCATCAAGCGGTTGTTGGTGTCGAGCTCGAGACCTTCACACTTGGTCATTGTTAGACACCTTGATGTTGGTGTCGTTATTTCTTCATGTCGTTGATGGTGTTGATGCCGGTGTGATCGTGCCGGAAATGGTAGCTCGGGTGTATGTGCACTTGAGCGTATTCTCGAAGATGATGAAGACCTCTTGCGGTTCTTGATGAGGACCTTGAGCTCCTCCATTTGAGTGTGCAAATTGCCGTCCATGATGTTCTTAGTGGCATAGAACTCGTCATTGTGGTTGTAGACCGAAGGAGATGTGTCATCCCTATCCATTGAAGCACTCGAGAAGGTGTGAGAACGAGACAGAATGAACATGCCAAAGTTACCTCTTTCTAAAGTTGTAGATGGATCTCAAAAGACCACAATGTATGCAAGGAAAGAGTGCACTCGGTGAAAAACCTTGTCCAATTCTCACAACCTACAAAAGTGGCTTATGGTGGAGCTCGGTCGGGTTAGTGGCACAAAAATCAAGCAAAATGAAGTCCAAGATATTGTAAATGTTGAAAGAAATCCAATGGACACAAAATGCAAAGCAAGTGATCACAAATATTGAGGAGTGCAATAGAGAAACACACATGGTGGGATAATGGGGCTTGTGAAACTATAGGGATGATTAAAGCTCATGTTGCACAAACACGAGGAGAGACGCCATCTTATTGCACATTTGGGCACGATTCACCACTTGGCACCTGTAACGCCCAAGATGCGTGCTTATCCATACTTAGGCACGGGGGCCTCGACAGGGATAGAGGTGCATCTAGTCGTTTCGCAAGTACAGTATCATCGCATACATGTCTGAAGAGAGGAGTATATGAGTTGGCTTACACTCGCCACAAACAAAATTACAATTCCACAAAGTTTATTCAAACATCATTCAAAAGACAGGGTCCGTCTACGGACGAAAACAAACGAGAAAAAGAAGCGATGAAATTGTCTTGCTAGCCCCGAAGATCACGACCAAGGCCTCTCTACTCATCTGGATATGTGATGTACATTCTTCCACGTTCCTCGTCATACTACCACTAGATCCACGTCACATCATTTGGCACGGTCTCGTCTGCACCTGCACCTGTATTTGTTGTAGTAATCTGTGAGCCTCAGGGACTCAACAATCTTGCAACCAGGTATCAAGACTATTCGAGCTTATTAGGTTGGATGGGGGTAGTGTTGAGTTTGCAGCAGCACTAAGCATTGTATGGTGGCTAACTTACGAGAACATGAATGTAAATATGGTGGAGTACGATAGATGATCGAGAACTAGCATGATCGCTAAGTGATCCTGAACACCTACTTACGTCAAACATAACCCCACCGTGTTCTCTCTCGATTCATGTTCACGAGAAGAGACGATCACGGTTACTCACAAAATTGGTGTATTTTATTGGATTTTACTTCAATTTAACTATAACCGGATGTTAAACAAAATATCCAAGTTACCACATAACCGTGGGCATGGCTTTCCGAAAGATTTAACCCTGCAGGGGTGCTCCAACTAATCCATCATAAATTAACCACACTCCACAAGAACTACCTCGACCACGGATATCATGTACATCCTAGGCAATTCCAAAGGAAAACCGACAGCTCGAGATAGCCCGAAGAAAATCAGAGTTCCTCATGCAAGCCATTCGAGAAAGGTAAAACAAGTCTAGAAAGACCACCCGACGTGTCGACGAACACGATAAGAGCCGCGTATCTCGTTCTCAGGACACGACGGACGAGCGATGGTAACCACGCCAATCACCGATTTTCCCTAGGCGGCGTTAATAAGCTGCTTTGATTTGGACCAACACTCATGAGGAGCACTGGCCCGGTTGTTGGTTAATTATCCTGGGGTTCCAAATCCCTATGCAATTTTATTAAGTTGTTTAAGCAAATAGTAACAATGTTGGGTCTTGCCAAACAAGTTTTAATCTCAAACGAATAATCAAGGGGGTCCCCATAACAACCCCGAGCATGTTAGGAGAGCAAAATATGGAAACATAACACTGGTAACAAGTAACTATGGCGGTAAAAGTGGAACAAAACACTGAGAAAAAGGCCAAACCTTCCACCATACCAAGATATATATGTGCATTAAATTAAATAGTATTAAATATTGTGATATCTCTAGATATCCATGTTATCACATGGAAATAACATGCACCTACAGAACGCTATAAGAGGGGATGAGCAGCGGTATCTTAGCCAAACAAGGTTTGCTAGGCAGTGGAGGGGTTACATGATATCATGGCAATGCAGGAGGCTTGGCATTCAAGTGGTAGGTAACGCATATGTAACGATAAGAGTGAGACATCTAGCAAAGCAAAAATAATGTCGGGATCCGGGTACGATCATCTTGCCTGTTGGTTCTTTAGAGGGACAAAGAGCGGGGTCCTCGTAGTGGTACTCTCCTAGATCCTCGTACTCAGGTTCAACACTCGCGTATACCCAAGAGAAAAAGCAACAATAAACAACCAACCAAGGTGCAATGCACAAACAACGTGATGCATGATTTATTTGAAGTATTTAGCATGGCAATCCTAAGCTAGTCATGTTTCTCATGCAATAGTTAAGTTGTTTACAATTCTGTACAGAACCTCATGTTAAGTTGTTTGCACATGCATGATCATGGAAAATATGGATGCTTCATGCAAGATCGATGCAAATACATATGTAAAATGTAGGAAATGGAGTAACGGATCTCACGCTACGCTCACGTCAAGGTACGAAGGCAAAATACAAGACAAGGAAGGCCATGGGCTATTCCTTGGTATTCCAAGGTAGCCACTGGTTAGAAAATGAAAAACCAACCACAACAGAGCCAAAGATTAAGCAAAACAATAGAGCTTAGCTCCCACAAGTCTCAAAACACCAACACACACACAATCTGTCCGAAAACAACAACATAGCAACTTCCACAGCAATTATCTAGAGCTACAGGATGTTTCCAACCTCAAAAAAGCATGAACAGAAACTACATAAGAATATTATCAAATCATCCAACTGCACAAACCACAAATAAAGCACATATCACTAAGCATGAAGCTCACAAGATGCCATGATGAAACAGATTGTAGGGACTTAGTGAAAATCACAGTTTTCTAGAATCTGAGTTAAGCTGGTAGCAAGTTGACAGCAGAAAATAATATTGCTAGAGACCACCTCATGGCATGAAAATTAATAGGATGGTAGAGGGCAACATCTACTTCAAAACACTAGCACTGAGCTTGAGCTGAAACACAACATATCACTTGGTAGCACCCACTTAACATGGCATGAAAATAATAACAAAGTCTCAGACTTAAAAATATTTAGCATGTTGAAATTAGCAACATTTGTTAGCCACTTTGGAGCAAGATTCCCACCTATATGCAAGCCTAACATGTCAAAAGAAAATACATTGTCATAATACTCATGAAATACTACCACTTTCATGTTGACACCAATATCAAAGCTTCCATGGATTAATTCTAACTAAGACGAGAAAATGGCATATTGGGAAAAAAATGACATTTTGTAAAATTTGCTCAAATGACAAAACAAATTGCACCAATGGATTCATTGGGAAATTCTACCCCAATTCCATATATAACACTCATATATTGAAGTAGATAAAATGCCCACAAATCAAAAACACCACTATCACCACAACACCATCCACTTATAAGTTAAAACTTGCCATAAGTGTACATGCCAAAATGCCTATATTCAAAAATGGAAATATACTAAAAATGGAATAATTCTAATTACACAACTAATCAGCAAAATAAAAGAAAGGAGGGGTCCCACCTGGCATAGACACCAGGGCCCCTCCATGTGGATGACAAGTGGGCCATGGGCCCACTGTCATACACACACACCACACACACACAACATACACACACACTGGATCTCCTTGCCACAGGGAATCCTACCCCCCACACACAAACCTGGCACTCACACATGCACTTCACACTCACACGAGATCCCGTGTGGCCACAGCAGATCCTGCACACCACACACACAATCTACCAATAAAAAAAGGAACAAAGGGGGGGCAAATGTGCCCGCGGGGTTTTGAACCCGCGACCTCCCTCTCGAAAGTGAGGGCGCTGACCAGTCAGGCTAGGGGAATCGCTTGCTCTATAGGGGATCACTAGCAGGTTATACTCTGGCCGAGGCGCGGTCTTCTTCCAGTCCCGCACAGGGAAGGTTCTCGCGGGGAGCGGGACGGTGACGGCGGCGCCCTGCGGTGGCCGATGGGTGCTGCGGGATCCCTAGGGGTCTCATTCCCGGCGCTAGGGCAACAAAGCATGGGGCTGCACAAATCTGACAGCAACAGCGACAACGGCAGTGGTAGTGGCAAAAGGTAGGGCGAACAGGCACGCAGCGGCAAGGCGACACCTAAGTGCGCAAGCTACACTTCGGGGGAGGAGGCAAGCACGCGCCGGTGACCGGACACAAGGGCGGCTTGCCACTAGCGACATCACACACGCACGACATCGACACTGCAAAAAAAAGAATGGACTTTGCCGGAGCTCCGAGGAAACGATCGTGGCATGGACTCTACGTCGCCTACGAGGACCGAAGAGCGATGGAACGGGGCAAGGAATGGAGGCAGCTAACCTAGGGCCCACTGGACATGAAGAGGAGGAAGATTTCGCGACGAAGGCGATGCGAGGACGCGCTGAACCTCGACCTACTTCGGCTCCGAGAAGAAGTTGAGGCACAGGAAGAAGACGTGGACGAGGAGGCCGCTCCCGAGGTCCTAACGAAGCTAACGCCTACGGGACACGAAGACGCGGACAACCCCGAGCTCCTTGGGGTCGTAGACGGAGGAGGGGAGGCAAGGGAGGCTATCCCGAGCAGGAGCTTGGGTGCTCTCGGTGCATGGCGATGGCGAGGCGAGGGCGAGCTAACCCTAGCGGAGGCGGCACGGAGGAGACTAGAAATGGGGCGAGGGCAAACCCTAGGGCACCGAGGACATCTTACAAGGAGCTTGCGGTCACCGGACGGCCGTCAAATCATCAAAGGAGTCGACATGGAGCTGCTTGATGCTCGCTGTACAGAGGAGACAACGACTGAAGCTTTGGGCTCTCCTAGGCTGCGCTGGCACACTTGCTGGGCCACGGGAGGAGGAGAGGCCCAGCTAGCTCTCTCTCACAGGGAAAAACAATAGGGAGGTTTTCTTTAAAATAAAAGACCATAGCAAAATAATTCCACACAGAAAAGGAAGGGTCTTTCCCCAAAACAAAAAAATACTTTTGAGTTCACAAAAATGCAGGCCATTTAATAAAAATGGTTAGGGCATTTTATATCAAACAATTATTTTACCTAGTATTTAACTATGCATGGTTTTCAAAACTATTAGAGAGGAATAAAACCCCAACCATGGCATAGGACTACTCTAGAAATCTTAGTAGAATATTTAGAAGATGACCAACATTTAAAACAAGGGAAAACAGCAGCAAATATTTAACAAGTAGCAAATTTGAATGAAGAGAGAGATAGGAATGTTTTTTGGAATGGGAGGAATAATAGCAACACTCCAACAACACACATGCTTTTAACCACATACACACCTCACATCACAACACTTCACAACCACAACAAAGGCAACAATATTTATGCAATTGATATGATGAGCAAGATGGCATGATGCATGATGCATGAGATGGAAATGGCAATGAAGCAAAATAGTAATTCATTCCAAGCACATGGCAAACATAGAGGTTCATAAGAGATACATGACTAAAAGTGGCAAGGATGCACTTGGGCTGTTACAACTCTCCCACACAACAAGAGGATCTCGACCCGAGATCTAAGAACGAAAGAACTCCGGAAATTCGGAATGGAGAAGATCCTCATGTTACCAAGTAGCTTCTTTGTTGGAATGATGAGACCACTTCACCTTGAGAAACTAGATTGATTTTTTGCGAGTATTACACTCAGTTTCTTCGAGAATAGCAACTGGATGCTCACGATAAGATAGGTCTTCTTGGAGATCAATGTCTTGGAGGTCAATGGTACGCTCGGGAGTCTTGAAGCACCTCCGGAGCTGGGAGACATGGAAGACATCATGCACATTTGCGAAATTCGGAGGAAGCTCTGGTTGATTGGCAGGTTCACCTCTCTTGCCAACAACTCTGAAAGGATCCACAAAGCGAGGAGCTAGCTTCCCTTTAATTTCAAACCGCTGAGGGCCCTTCATGGGAGAGACTCTGAGATAGACTAGATCATCAACTTGAAAGGAGACATCCCAAAGTTTTCTATCGTAATAACTCTTTTGTCAGGATTGAGCTACTTTGAGGTTCTCACGAATGACACGGCACATCTCGTGATCATGTCATTGCCCAGAATTTGACGCTCGCCACTTTCAGACCAATTGAGCGGGCTACGTCACTTCTTGCCATAGAGAATCTCGAAAGGGGCCTTGCCTGAGCTAGCCTGAAAGCTGTTGTTGTATGAAAATTCAGCTAATGGAAGGCAGTCTTCCCATTTCATGCCGAACGAAATCACACGGGCTCTGAGCATGTCTTCAAGGATCTGATTAACTCTCTCAACTTGACCACTTGTCTGAGGATGGAATGCAGTGCTAAAACGGATCTTGGTACCCATAGCAGTTTGGAAGGACTCCCAAAACTTGGAAGTGAAGAGGCTTCCATGGTCATATGAGATGAGCTGAGGAATACCGTGCAAAGAACCTATCCTTGATGTATACAACTCTGCTAGTTGAGCTGTCGAGATAGATTCTTTGACCGGAAGGAAATGGCAACTTTGGTAAGCTTGTCGATAACCACAAAGATGGCATCGTTGCCCCTCTTGGACTTAGGAAAACTAGTGACGAAATCCATCTCCACATGATCGAATTTCCACTCTGGAATAGGCAAATGTTGAAGGAGACCTATTGGACATTGATGTTCCGCCTTCACTCTGCGACAAACATCACACTCATTCACGAACTGAGCAATTTCGCATTTCATGCGAGTCCACCAGAAGGTTTGCTTGAGGTCCTAATACATCTTGGAACTGCCTAGACGAATGAATAGGAGAGAATTGTGTGCTTTGTCCATGATAACCTTCCTGAGATCACCTTTTGGAACCACCAGATGGTCCTCAAAGAACAAGGTATCTTTGTCATCAATGCGAAAGAACTTATACTTTGGAATGCCCTTGGCCACACCTTTCTTCACTTTCTTCACCATCGCATTAAGAAGTTGAGCTTGGTGAACCTGATCTTCCAAAGTAGGAGAGACTTAAAGATTGGTAAGAAATCCTTGCGGAATCATTTGAAGGTTGAGGTTGTGGAAAGCTTCACAAAGCTCGGGTTTAAGAGGCTTCAGAATATGACTATTGTAGTATGCCTTTCGGTTGAGCGCGTCTGCAATGACATTTGCTTTTCCAGGAGTATACTCAATGCTTGGGTTGAAGTCCTCGATCATTTCCACCCAACGAGACTGCCGAAGATTGATATTGGGTTGAGTGAAAATGTACTTCAAGCTCTTGTGATCGGTGTACACCTCAACTGGTCTACCCAACAACAAATGCCTCCAAGTCATCACAACATGCACAACTATCGCCAACTCAAAATCATGAGTGGGGTAGTTCTTCTCGACAGGCTTCAACTGACGTGAGGTATAAGCAACTATCTTCTTATCATAAGAACACCACCAAGACCTTGGAGAGAAGCATCACAGAAAACTTGGAAAGGCTTTGATTGCTCGGGAGGGACAAGAACTGGAGCTGAAGTCAGTTTCTTCTTGAGCGTATTGAACGCGACACCACACTTAGAAGACCAAGCATACTTGACATTCTTCTGGAGGAGAATAGACAGAGGCTTAGCAATTTGAGAGGAGTTCTCCATGAATCTTCTACGATAACTAGCAAGCCCGAGGAAGCTACGAAGCTCCTTGACATTCTGAGGAGGCTCCCACTTCAAGATTGCCCCAACTTTCTCAGGGTGCACTTTAATGCCCTCGACAGAGATCAGATGCCCAAGGTACACCACTTCATTGAGCCAAAACTCACACTTGGAAAACTTTGCATAGAATCGTTGCTCTCTTAGCTTGTCAAGCACAAGTCGGAGATGATCTGTATGTTCTTCCTTAGTCTCCGAGAACACAAGGATATCATCCAGATAGTCCAAGACGAACTCATTCTTGAAAGGAGAGAATATGAAGTTCATCATTCTTGAGAACGTTGGAGGAGCATTGCCGAGACCAAATGACATGACAGTATAGTCATAAGAGCTAAAACTTGTCCTGAAAGCAGTCTTTGGAATATCTTCTTCGCGGATGCGAATCTGGTGATAGCCCATGAGAAGATCAAGCTTCGAGAAAACTTGGCACCTTTTAGTTGTTCAAACAACTCACTGATGTTGGGAAGTGGGTACTTGTTTTTTATTGTCTTTTTATTCAATGGGTGGTAATCGAAACAAAGTCGGTCCGTGCCATCCTTCTTCTTAACAAACAAAACACCACAACCCCATGGAGAAGAACTTGGTCTAATCAGACCCAGACGTTCTTGTTCATCTAGCTGCTTCTTCAACTCTTTCAGCTCTTCGGGGCCAAGCTTATAAGGGCGCTTGCAAACCGGTTTAGTTCCAAGTTCGAGATCAATCACAAACTCAACTGGATGGTGCAGAGGCATTCCTGGCAATTCTTCGAGAAAGACATCTTCATACTCACAAACCACCAGAATTTGAGAAATAGCTGAGATTTCAGCCTTCTCATTAATAGCAAAGAGACGGATCGTGTCATCGCGAGCTATAAAAATGATCACATCTTCTGAAGGATGAGTCAACTTGACTTCTTTGGCTTGATAATAAACATACTCCTTGTTCATAGCCAGAAAATCCATGCCAAGAATGAGATCAATATCGGAATTGCCGAGAACAATTGGAGAGGCGAGAAAAGAATAATTGCCCATCTTGATAGAAACATCCGGAACAATCATATGCGAACTCATACGCATGCCCGGAGATACCACACGAAAAGGACTTGCCAAATGTTCCACTGATAACTCATGCATAGCGACAAAAGGCCTTGAAATGAATGAATGAGACGCACTAGTATCAAACAACACTTTTGCAGGAATAGAATTAACAGAGAGATTACCCATGATCACTTGAGAAGAATCCTTTGCCTCTGTCTCGTTCACCATGTTCACCGTTGCTGACTTGGGATTATGCTTCACCATAGCATTTCCTAGAGGTCTGACTGGAGGAGGAGGCGGAAGACGTCGCTGGTTGCACTTGTTTTAGTAGTGACCCTTCTGACCAGACTTGTGACAAGTAACCTCAGAGAGCGGATGGAAGTTGCCTGGCGGAGGAACATTAGCTGACTTGGGTGCATGGGGCCTCTGCTGATATCCTGGGTTGGGTGGGTGAGAAGAACCACGACCACCGAACTGTCTTTGTGCTGAGGAGGACGAAACGGAGGAGGAGGAGGAACCCAATACTTCTGGTGCTTAGGGACCATCTGAGAGCTGGAAGAAGAAGAATAGGAATCCCTGGAATGCTTCCTTGAGTTCTCTAACTTGAGCTGAGTTGCCTCGACCTTCAAAGCCATGTTGTAGAACTGATCAAACTAACGAGGCTCTTGAAGGACCAGACCCGGAAGAACCTCATCCTTGAGACCACCTCTGAACTGATAAATCATGGACTTGTCATCTGCAACATCTTGCTTAGCATAGCGGGCCAGATTCTAGAACTCAACATTGTACTGGTAGACCGACTTGCTTCCCTACTTTAGGTGCTTGAACTTCTCATGCATCTCCTTGACAAAGCTTTCCGGGATGTAATCGGCCCTAAAGTCACGACATAAATCGTCCCAGGTAACAACATGATTGCCTCTGGAGTCCTTGTATTGCTGCCACCGATCTGCTGCCTGACCCTTGAGCTGGAACGACGCGAACCTGACATAGTCCTCTGGTCTGACATTGCTGCACTCAAAATGCTTACTCATGTCATGGAGCCAATCATCTGCATCAAAAGGCTGCTCACAACAGGTGAAAGACTTGGGCTGGTTGGCAAGGAACTGGTTGAGCATCACGAACTGAGGCTGATTCTGAAAATTCCCTTGAAAACCTTGCTGACCCTGATCTCTTTCTTGCAACATCCTGAGCAACATCTGAGTATTCGCATTGGTTGCAGCAATCACAGCTTGCCAAGCTTCTAGAGGAGGAGGCGGTGGTGGGGTGGTGGAGGATCAGACTGCCCCTCACCCTGACCCAGATTCCCGCGAGTTGGAGGAGCCATCCTGGAGATGGACAAGAACATCAACACACCATTGACAAAGCTGATTGCAAAAGGCTGAATCGAATGCCTTGAAAGAAATTGAATGGAAAAATACAAACAACCTTCCTACTGAAAAATTAGTAAGAACGCCTTCTTCGGGTTTGCGATAGGATCATCGATATTAGAAGCCACTTGCAATAACACAAAAGTATTGAGATAATGTTGCTCGAAACAAATGTATATGCCCTCATACATCTAAATAAGATGATCCTAGATAACTACATGAGTTCCCACCTAAGAACTTCCGAAAACTTTCTGGTTATGCAATCCGGTGTTGGGGATACAAAGAGGAAATATCTCACACAACTAACAAGCCTACACCCCAACTGTATCCATCCTTCAACACATAACCAAAGGCTTCGGAAATCCATCTACCTCGAATCCTCGAAAGCACAACGATACTAACCATGGTGGTACCCCGGACGCCTCCCCAGTACTAGGTGACTCCGACCTTATCTCACCACGACAAGTATTGAAACAATTCAGAACCACCTCCATCTTGAGATACTAAGGAAGCTGAATGATAAAGATGTGCCAAGAATTCCCTGGAGCTCAACTCCCTGGAAGAAATCAAGTCAAACAGGAGGCACCAAGATAGAACTCCGTCACATCGGTATCATAGTTTCCAAAATACCCGCGTGATCCTAAAAAAAATTGAGCGAGAAGAGGAGTAGAATCCAAATTCCTAAGTCGAATACCTCACCAGATTATAGAAGAGGAGTAAAAGAAACCTACTCTCCGATATAAGTAGACTAAAAATATTTTTTACTAGACTCGACTCGGCCAAGTTCGATCAAGCAAAGGGCTCCTATGGTCGTATGGCTCTGAATACCAACTTGTAACACCCAAGATGCGCGCCTATCCATATTTAGGCACGGGGGGCTCGACAGGGATAAATGCACATCTAGTCGTTTCGCAAGTACAGTATCATCGCATACATGTATGAAGAGAGGAGTATATGAGTTGGCTTACACTTGCCAAAAACTAAATTACAATTCCACACAATTTATTCAAACATCATTCAAAAGACAGGGTCCGTCTACGGACGAAAACAAACGAGAAAAGAAGCGATGAAACTGTCTTGCTAGAACCAAAGATCGCGACCAAGGCCTCTCTACTCGTTTGGATATGTGACATACATTCTGTCACGTTCCTTTTCATACCCCCACTAGATCTGCGTCACATCATCTGGCACGGTCTCATTTGCACCTGCACCTATATTTGTTATAGTAATCTATGAGCCACGGGGACTCAGCAATCTTGCAACCAGGTACCGAGACTATTAAGGCTTATTAGGTTGCATGGAGGTAGTGTTGAGTTTGCAGCAGCCCTAAGCATTGTGTGGTGGCTAACTTACAAGAACATGAATGTAAATATGGTGGACTATGATAGACGATCGAGAAGTAACATGATCGCTAAGTGATCCTAAACACCTACTTACGTCAAACATAACCCCACCGTGTTCTCTCTTGTTTCATGTTCACTAGCAGAGACGATAACGGTTACTCACACAGTTGGTGTATTTTATTGGAGTTTACTTCAATTTAACTATAACCGGGTGTTAAACAAAATATCCAAGTTGCCACATAACCGTGGGCACGGCTTTCCGAAAGATTTAACCCTACAGGGGTGCTCCAACTAATCAATCATAAATTAACCACACTCCACGGGAACTACCTCGACCACGGATCTCGTGGTCATCCTAGGCAATTCCAAAGGAAAACCGACACCTCGAGATAGCCCAAAGAAAATCAGAGTTCCTCACGCAAGCCATTCGAGAAAGGTAAAATAAGTCTAGCAAGACCTCCCAACGTGTCGACGAACCCGATAAGAGCCGCGTATCTCGTTCTCAGGACATGACGGATGAGCGATGGTTACCACGCCAATCACCGAGTTGCCCCTGTCGGCATTAATAAGCTGCTTTGGGTTGGACCAACACTCATGAGGAGCACTGGCCGGGGTTGTTCGTTAATTATCCACGGGGTTGCAAAGCCCTATGCAATTTATTAAGTTGTTTAAGCAAATATTCACAATGTTGGGTCTTGCTAGACAAGTTTTCATCTCAAACGAAAAATCAAGGGGTCCCCATAACAATCCCGAGCATGTTAGGAGCACAAAATATGGAAACATAACATCGGTAACAAGTAACTATGGCGGTAAAAGTGGAATAAAACATCGAGCAAAAGGCCAAGCCTTCCACCATACCAAGATAGATATGTGCATTAAATTAAATAGTAGTAAATATTGTGATACCTCCAGATATCCATGTTATCACATGGAAATAACATGCACCCACAACTAAGAACGCTATAAGAGGGGTTGAGCAACGGTATCTTGGCCAAACAAGGTTTGCTAGGTAGTTGAGGGGTTAGAGGCTATCATGGAAATGTTGGAGGCTTGACATTCAAGTGGTAGGTAAAGCGTATGTAACGATAAGAGCGAGACATCTAGCAAAGCAAAAATAGTGTCAGGATCCGGGCATGATCATCTTGCATGTTGGTTCTTCAGAGGGACAAAGAGCGGGGTCCTCATAGTGGTACTCTCCTGGATCCTCGTACTCAGGTTCAACACTTGCGTCTACCCAAGACAAACAACAACAAAAAACAACCAACCAAGGTGCAATGCACAAACAAGATTATGTATGATTAATTTGATGTATTTAGCATGGTAATCCTAAGCTAGCCATGTTTCTCATGCAATAGTTAAGTTGTTTACAATTCTGGACAACACCTCATGTTAATTTGTTTGAACATGCATGATAATGGCAAATATGGATGCTTCATGCAAAATCGATGCAAATGCATATGTAAATCATATAGGAAACGGATAACAGATCTCACGCTACGCTCACGGCAAGATACGAAGGCAAAATACAAGACAAGGAAGGACATGGGCTATTCCTTGGTATTCCAAGGTAGCCACTAGTCAGGAAATGATAAAACAACCACAATAGAACCAAATATTAAGCAAAACAATGGAGCATAGCTCCCACAAGTCTCAAAAAACCAACACAAACCGGAAAGGAAGCACATATCACTAAGCATGAAGCTCACAAGATGGCATCATGAAACAATTTGTAGGGACTTAGTGAAAATCATAGTTTTCTAGAATCGGAGTTAAGCTGGTAGCAAGATGACAGAAGAAAATAATTATGCTAGAGACCACCTCATGGCATGAAAATTAACAGGATGGTAGAGGGCAACATCTACTTCAAAATAGTAGCATTGAGCTTGAGCTAAAACACAACATATCACTTGGCAGCATCAACTTAACATGGCATGGAAATAATAACAGATTCTTAGACTTAGAAATATTGAGCATGTCGAAATCAACAACATTTGATAGCCACTTTGGAGCAAGATTTCCACCTATATGCAAGCCTAACATGTCAAAAGAAAATACCATGGCATAATACTCATGAAATACTACAACTTCCATGTTGACACCAATATCAAAGCATGCATGGATTAATTCTAACTAAGATGACAAAATGGCATATTGGGACAAAAATGACATTTTGTAAAACTTTCTCAAATGACAAAACAAATTGCACCAATGGATTCATTGGGAAATTCTACCCCAATTCCATATATCACACTCATATATTGAAGTAGATAAAATGCCCACAAATCAAAAACACCACTATCACCACAACACCCATCCACTTATAAGTTAAAACTTGCCATAAGTGTACATGCCAAAATGCCTATATTTAGAAATGGAACTATACTAAAAATGGAATAATTCTAATTACACAACTAATCTGCAAAATAAAAGAAATGAGGGGTCCCACCTGTCATAAAGACCAGGGCCCCTCCATGTGGATGACAAGTGGGCCATTGGCCCACTGTCATACACACACACACCACACACACACAACATACACACACACTAGATCTCCCTGTCACAGGGAATCCTACCCCCCCCCCCCACACACACGCACTGCACACTCACACATGCACTTCACACTCACACGAGATCCCGTGTGGCCACAGCAGACCCTGCACACCACACACACAATCTACCAATGAAAAAAGGAATAAAAGGAGGGGCAAATGTTCCCACGGGGTTTCAAACACACGACCTCCCTCTCGGGAGCGAGGGCGCTGACCAGTCGGGCTAGGGGAATCGCTTGCTATACAGGGGAAACACTAGCTGGTTATACTCTGACCGAGGCTCGGTCTTCTTCCACCTCCCGCAAGGGGAAGGTGATCGCTTGGAGTGGGACGGCGAGGGCGGTGCCCTACGGTGGCCGGCGGGTGCTGCGGATCACTAGGGGTCTCGTTCCTGGTGCTAGCACAGCGAAGCGTGGGGCTGCACAAATCTGACAACAACGGCGACAGCGGCAGCGACAGGGCAACAGGTAGGGCGAACAGCCAGGCGGCAGCGAGGCGACACCTAAGTGCACGAGCTGCACTTCGGGGAAGGAGGCAAGCACACGCAGGTGACCCGACACAGGTGCGGCTTGCCACTAGCGACACCACACACGCACGACAATGACACTACAAAAAAAAGAACAGACTTTGCCAGAGCTCCGAGGACACGATCGTGACACGGACTCTACGTCCCCTACGAGGACCGAAGAGTGATGGAACAGAGCAGGGAATGGAGGCAGCTCACCTTGTGCCCACTGGACATGAAGAGGAGGCAGATTTCACGACAAAGGCGACGCGAGGACGCGCTGAACCTCGACGTACTTTGGCTTCGAGAAGAAGTTGAGGCAGAGGAAGAATACGCAGACAAGGAGGCCGCTCCCGAGGTCCTAACGAAGCGAACGCCTTTGGGACATGAATATGCGAACGACCCCGAGCTCCTTGGGGTCGCATACGGTGGAGGGGAGGCATGGGAGGCTATCCCGAGTAGGAGCTCGGGTGCTCTTGGTGCATGGCGATGGTGAGGCAAGGGCGAGCTAACCCTAGCGGAGGCGGCATGGAGGAGACTAGAAATGGGGCGAGGGAAAACCCTAGGGCACTGAGGACATCTCATACGAAGCTTGCGGTCAACGGACGGCCGTCAAATCGTCGAAGGAGTCGACGTGGAGCTGCTAGATGCTTGTCGTATAGAGGAGACGACGACTGAAGCTTCAGGCTCTCCTGGGCTGTGCTGGCGCACTTGCTGGGCCGCGGGAGGAGGAGAGGCACAACTAGCTCTCTCTCTCGCAGGGAAAAACAACAGGGACATTTTCTTTTAAATAAAAGACCACAGCAAAATAATTGCACACAAAAAAGTAAGGGGTCTTTCCCTAAAATAAAAAAAAATTACTTTTGAGTTCACAAAAATGCAGGCCATTTAATAAAAATGGTTAGGGCATTTTTAGATCAAGCAATTATTTTACCTAGTATTTAACTATGCATGGTTTTCAAAATTATTAGAAAGGAATAAAACCCCAACCATGGCATAGGACTACTCTAGAAATCTTAGTAGAGTATTTAGAAGATAACCAACATTTAAAACAAGGGAAAACAGTAGCAAATATTTAACAAGTAGCAAATTTGAATGAAGAGAGAGATAGTAATGTTTTTTTGGAATGGGAGGAATAAGAGCAACACTCCAACATCACACATGCTTTTAACCACATACACACCTCACATCACAACACTTCACAAGCACAACCAAGGCAACAATATTTATGCAATTGATATGATGAGCAAGATGGCATTATGCATTATGCATGATATAGAAATGGCAATGAAGCAAAATAGTAATTCATTCCAAGCACATGGCAAACATAGAGGTTCATAAGATATACATGACTAAAAGTGACAAGGGGTGCACTTGGGTTGTTACATCACCAATACGATTTATGCAAGCAAAACGTTTCCTATTCCATGTCTCCTCATGCGCAAGTATCTCCTTACGTGCTCAACTCTTTGCTTATAAGCTTATGATCTTTCTTGCTTGCTTAGAAGCTTTTTTACTCTCTTCTCCTCCTTTCCACTATTATTATTGAGCCTGAACCAACTATATGAGATAAGTATCACAATATATGCATAGGAGCAAGCAGTTGCACTATATGATATTTCCAATGATGCAACAATATGATATCGTATCACTATGGTGCACAAGTTTTTGCGAAGCCCGACAATACTTGGATAGCTAGTTTCAATAGGTATGAAGGTAATCACAAAAATGGTGGGGCTATCAAGATGTAATGGCAAGGAAAGAAAAATGTATGACAGAATGGATATCTTCATCACACTTAACCTTTCACGAATTCGGGAGTAACCGGTCTTGCTTCCGGTTGAAGATGGTTTCAAAGGATGGATGGTCGTCGTTGATGTCGAACATTGGTGGTTGATGTAGATGATGGACCAATACAAGTCGTCGGTGGTCGAGTATGAAGTAACTGTCCCTAAGTAGCTGAAACACCTTAGGAGACTCAAATCACAACTCAAGCAACCACAAATCAAATGGGAACCAAAATGGGTTAGGTTGCGGAAGTCTATGATGGTAATCCAGATGATATGGTGGAGGGCCTAGGAAAAGTTGCCAAAACTGAAAATATTTGATGATGTCAAATGATGGTGGAACTAATTTTATGGATGGGGGTGTCAATAGCTACAAGATGAGCTAAAGAACATCGAAATCGAAGTTCGGATGAATTAGTTATGGCCGAAACAAAATTCCAGCCGAGTTAGTTTCTACAGGTTATGGACGTCCGAGAGATGTCGGACATCCGAGGGTCGGACGTCTGGACGGTCCGGAAATCCAAGATTTCGGGTCTGTTTAGGGGTTCCAGACGTGCAGAGGCTGTCGGACGTCGAGGCTTCGGAGGGGTTCAGACGTCTGAAAATGATCGAACGTCCGAGGGGTCTGGGTCAGCTCGACATCTGAGATCCGGGACACGATTTTGGGCGAAAATATAGATTTTCACGGTCAAAATTGGTGGGGGGAAAGAAAAAATAGGATGGATTAGGTGGTGGGGAAGCTAGATCTACTTGCCAAACATGAAATCCATGGATCAAAATCAACAAAATCTACAAGATGCAACAAATCACAAAAAAATTGGAGAGGCTATTTTTGGTGGGGATTTTCGAATTGGGACAAAAACACACAAAATTAGGATAGAAAACAAAGGGGAGGACTCCAAATTCGTGAGAAATGTGGATCTAGATACCAATATGATACGGGGCAAACCCGAGGGTGGCCCGATCTTCACGAATTGGAGGTGGATTCGAGGAAGAACATGAAGAACACGAGGGGAAAGCATGGAGAATCAAAGGGGGAAACACTCTATTGGACAAGATCCACACCAAGTGCTCCTCCAATCACAAGCAATTGATGGGGTGCATCAAGATCCAAAAACAACAATGGAAATAAAGGATACATTGGTAGTTCATCCAAATCTCTAGGAGATATGGACCTTGAATCCACTAGGGATCTTCCCTCGCAAGGGGCCTTGACATCCTCTATGGATTTTCTCTGGTGGAGGCCTTGATCTCCATGGGGAGGTAGAGGAAGGAGCAAAGTTCAACTATGAGCTATCACTTTGCTAACCCTAGAGAGGAGGTGGGGGTGGAGTATATATAGTCTTGGCCATGAAGGGGTAAGTGGATTGGAGATACAAGGCCCAAGGCTCGCAACTGCGCACAGGCAGTGCCTGACGTCCGGAGGTGGTCGGACGTCTAATGGCTCGTGAGGGTCCGGACGTTCGGAGGTCTTCGGCTTCCATAGATTCGGCTCTGTTCGCTTGGCACCGGATTTCAGAGAGGCTCGATCGTCCGAATGTTGGCACGTGTCGGATGTCCGGGCGGCGTCGGTCATCTAGCCATTGTAGAGTTCGGCTCATCCTCTGGCTGGCCTGGACTCTAGGCGTCGGACATCCGGAAGACGTCGGTTGTGCGAAAGCTCTCGGACGTCCGTCCTCTATAGACTCCGCAACTCCATCCTCTGTCATCTCCGCTTCCTAGCTTCCCTTGCGGATGGTGTAGGCGTACGTAGGTGCCGACACTCCTCCTCGTCGTTCGTGAAAATCCGACCATACCTATGCATGCACACGAGAGGAGTGTCAAGTAGTATACCTTCCTTAAAGGAGTCAAGAGAACACGTGTAAAGGAGATGATTCACCTTTATGTATGTGAAGTAGTTGTGGCACGTGGCACTTGCCAAACGGACTCTTGCCTTGGTGATGTCCGTAGGATGCTCCACATCAATTTGTGTTAAGTAGAGTCTGAGACTAATCATACCCTTACTATTAAAGCTCTACTTATTATCTCATTCAAAGTTCTCCCTAATGTTTCATCTTATATTCTTACCCATTGGTTGGTCTATAAAATCAAGGGGGGCTTCAATTCTTGCACAGGTCTCATCTGTTCCACACATTGGGGGGAGTTCCACTTTTATTTTATAGATCATCCATGCAAATTGTGTTATTGTCACCATCCACCGAAAAGGGGGAGGTTGTAAGGGCATTCTCTAACCTTGGTGTTTTGGCAATGATGACAACTCGCTATGATATAACCGTGTGTCAAGTTATATAGGTATTCTATGTGGGACACAAGACGGTTAGGTGGTCCCTCCAAACGGAAAAGATCGAAGACGGTGTTCTCTACATGTTTATTCTCTTTGGTCGTAGAGATCCCGTAGTATTAAGAAGGAATCCACATTGGAAGGTCTTGAGTGAATCAGTTCCCTCGCACATCCTTCTACAACCAGCTCACTCCGCCGCATCATAGAGAGAGAGGCCCCTCTTTCCTTACTTGCTTGCCAGGTGTATTGATGTACTGACCTAATGCACTGCTCGCTCTAAGCCTTCAGTTTGACCACCACTTCAGGGGTCATACCCTGGAGGTGCTGCTACTGAGTTATCCCTAATGGTTGTGCCGCTGCCTCCGGGCGGTTGTACCGCCAAATGCTGGGTGACCCAGGGTGGAAGCTCTGGGCAGTTGAACCGGCCCAGCACCGGACTTCAACCGGACTTGGTCCTGTTGAGCTCCGATTGTTGGGTGGAGCTGGACCGATTGTGCCGCTATATTCATATAGCCCGATACAACCGGGGTCCCGAGTGGTTGTATCGCTTAGGGCTTCGCCTGGTCTGGGGCTCTGGCCAGGCTATTGCATCCGGGCCACCGTTGTGTTGAGGTCCGGTGGTAGGGCGGTTGTAGACCGGTTATACCACTATTTTCATATAGCCTGGTACAACCAGGGTCACGAGTGGTTGTACCGCTTAGGACTTTGCCTGGTCCAGGGGTCTAGACGGGGTGCTGCTTCTAGGCCACCTCTCTGTTGTGGTCCGCTGGTAAGACGGTGGTTGGCCGCTTGTACAGGTCTTACCGATTGTACCGCCTTCCAGTCCGGTTGTACCGCTCCATGAAATTCTAGCAGTAACGGTTGAAAAAGGGGGGCCTATATTAGGAGGTGCTTCTTCCACCTCTCCCTTATCTCTTACCTCTCTCTCTCCACCTTTGATGCCCACTGAGCTTTCTTGCCCAGCCTCTCTCTCTAGCCACCCAAACTTGTTGTATTGCTAGGGATTGAAGGAGGAGATCTAGATCTACGCTTCCATCAAAGCAAAATTAATTCCCCCATACTTTCTTGTGTGGATTTTGTTACTCTTGGGTGTTTGAGCACCCTAGACGGAAGAGGTCACCTCGAAGCCATATTCCATTGTGGTGAAGCTTCGTGGTTTCGTTGGGAACCTCCAATTAAGTTGTGAAGAGATCCCCAACCTTGTTTGTAAAGGTCCATGTTGGGGATATAACCCCGTGGTAAGACCCACCTAGGTGGGGCCGGGTCATACCTGGTGGCTCATGGTCCAGACCAAGATAGATGGGCCAAGAGACATAGGCTTGGGCGTATGGCGGCTTACCAAGATGGGCCAAGACAAGGCCCGGACAAGAAGGCGACATGAAGACCCGGGCGGTTAAGCCGCCCGGAGGCGGCTTGCCCAAGATGGTAAGGCGACATAGAGATAGACTCGGATACGCTGTAAGAGTCGGTAGGAGATTTGTGTAACCCGTGGTCTTGACCTCCTATATAAAGGCGAGACCCGGGGCGACTTAGACAGAAACCAACTAATCGAGAACTAGGTCAAGTGAATCCGCTCCCTTGTAATCGATACTCCAATCAATACAACACAAGCAGGACGCAGGCTTTTACCTCTTCTAGAGGGGCCGAACCGAGGTAAACTCGTGTCCTTCATCCCAACCAACCCCTTTGAGTCCATCACCTTAGCGATGGCCTCGAACATAGGTCCTCGAACATCTGCAGTGATAAAACCATGACAGTTGGCGCCCATCGTGGGGCTAGCGCTCAGTGGTGTTGGGTTCTCAAAGGGCTCTCTCCTAGGGATCGAGGGGTATGTGGTTGGCCGGATGAACAAAAGCCACCGGCGCCGGCTCTACATCGACGACGCCGGCTGGGGCCCTGAGGCCAACTCTGTCAAGTACGGTTTCCGGGTTCCCTTTGGTGGAATCCACGTCTTCCGTGGCAAGGTCGGCGGATCTACACCCGGGCCGAACGTCTGCACCAACATCGATGAGCCGGCTCGGCGTGCGCAACCCGCTCGACACGTGCAACCCGCCCGTGCTAATCCAGGCCGGAAGCATGTCTTCGTCGGCTTCACTCACGGCATGGATCTGGAGGCTTCCATGTCACACGAGATTCTCGTCTGTTCGTAGGATGGATCTTCGAGCGGAGAGAAGGAATCAATCTACCAGCTTCACGATGGCAGGCTCGGGGGCTACAATGAGCTTTACCCCGAGTCGGAGTGTCATGAGCCGAACGATCATGGGTCGCCGATTCATGCGGCTGTTTTCATGGTGGGCTCAGCGCCAGGCCCGAGCAGTATAGCTGCCGGGGCAGCAGGGTTGGCGGCTGACCCGCTGCCGACTCAGGTTCTTCTGGATCTGATGAACAAGCTTACAGCCTTGATGGCGACTGAGGTCACTGATGAGAATAAAGCCGCCCGGAACGCAGAAATTGCAAGACTGAAGGACCAGATGACTGAAGTCCAACAGGGGATCAGTGTGCTGAAAGCTCAGATGGATCTTTCCACCTTGAGTTGGAGCAGTAATTTGCAGCGGTAGTTCAGCGGATGAGACACCAGTCCCGCTTGCCGGAACAGTACGAGGCCAGAAACCTTTTTAACACGCCGGGAACGGGACAGACAACGGAGGCACATGGAAGCCGACCGGCGGCTCGGCAGTAGCAACTTAACCCACCCCGACGGAACCAAACCGCACCAATGCCTTTCCCAACTCCGGCGGTCATTACTCAAGCCCGGCGAAGAACATGGTGGCGGCAGCGACCCAGCTTGGAACGATCCCTATCCCGGATTAGGCACCTTTTGCAGAAAAGGTACAGAACGCTATTGGATACCTGCAAACGGCGATGGCCCAGTAGGAGAAGTACACCTACAGCCGGAGTCGCATGCATTCAACTCCCATCCCCAACCGCAGCTTCAGCCGGCGTTATGAGTCGCCAGCGGTTTCTAGCAATGATCGACATCGGGGCCCGCCTCAAGATGATCAGGCAGTTCTGGATGCTCAGGCGCTGGTGGATCAGGCAAGAGCATAGTGAGAGGCGGCGGCTCATCAAGAACCTGCACCTTACGTCTCGGTAGGGGTAGGAGTAACCACCAGGGCTGTGGGAGTACCGTGCTTAGTGTCGGCTTTGTAGAATGAGCGTCTGCCGAAAGATTTCAAGGGCCCTCGTAAGGTCCCAATACACTGTGGACCTGCCTCTGGAGTCCTAGATTGAGAGCTATGTACTGGCCATGGAGATGTTAGACATCAATGATGCAGTATGTGCCAAGTATTTTATCATGATGGTGGAAGGGCTGGCTCGCACGTGGTTGAAGGGTTTGCCACCCAACACCATTAATTCCTGGGCCGAGTTAAAGGCGAAGTTCATCAAAAAATTCCAAGGAACGTACAAGCAGCCCATGACGATTGTGGATTTTGGATCATTGTGTGCAACAGGAGGATGAGTCGGCTCATCATTGGGTCCGACAGGTCTCAACCATCATCCACTCGTCTAAACAGATTACGGCGGCTTAAGCAGTTTTGATTTTGGAGAAGAATTGACACTTTACGCCTCTAAAGCAGAAGCTTGGCCGGCTCAAGTGCTCGTGTCATGACATGGGGGAGCTCATGGCAGCTCTCACAAAGTATGTCGACTCTGACAATACAAAGGATCCGGGCTTTGATGAGGAGAAGCCTAGTCAGGGCAAGAAGAATAACAATGGCAAGGGTGTTGCAGGCGGTGGCAACCAAGGCAAGATGAAGAATCCAGATGGCGGGTCAGAATTGGTGGCCAACACCAGCGCCGGGAACAATCATGCTAAGGGCAATGGGAATTTCAGACAACCCTTTAATAATGGTAAAACTCCTTTTAACTTGGAGGAGATGCTCAATAAACCTTGTCCAGAGCACAACCGGCCCGACAAGGTGGCGGGTCACACGTGGAGGAATTGCCACATTGTGCAAAAGTTTCGAGACTACAGCTTGCGGCAGCATAACAACAATGGTGGTGGCTCGCCGGGCGGCTCGGGACCAGGCAGGTGAGGAGCTGGCCTTGGTTCCGGTGGCTCAGGATCCGGCTATCGGGGCTAGGGAAATCAGGGAGAGCATCATCAGCAGTATGTTGGCAATAATCAGTAGGAGAGTAGCCAGACTGGGTATCAGAGTAATCCGAAGTAGCTCAGCTCGGGCCAGTATCATGTTTTTACAACCGGCCTTGACAAGCAAGATCAGAAGTTGCGCAAGCGGGCGGTTAATGTGATTACACCGGCTCGCCCACAATACTTGAAGTGATCTGAGTATGACATAACTTGGAGCAGAGAGGATCACCCGCTGCGTGTTGATAACCCGGGTCGACTGGCTTTAGTAGTTGCCCCCCAAGTGGGAGGATATCTGTTTACTAAGGTTCTTATGGATGGTGGCAGCAGCATTAATATTCTGTACTATGACACTTTTCGCCGGACAAAGTTGCTTGATAAGGATCTTAGGCCTTCCTCGACCGTCTTTCATGGTGTGGTGCTTGGCAAGTCAGCTTATCCAGTGGGTAAGATCTCTTTGGAAGTCGCCTTTGGTGATGAATACAACTACAGGGTGGAGACCTTGTGTTTTGAGGTGGTCAAGATCAAAAGTCCATATCATGCCCTATTTGGACGTCCCGCTTACGCCAAGTTCATGGCTAGGCCTTGCTATGTCTACTTACAGCTCAAGATGCCGAGTTTAAACGGGAAGATTATGGTGCATGGTGATCGGGAGACGGCTATTGAGTGTGAGGAAGGAGACGCAGCTTATGCGGAGTCAAGTTGCGCTGAAGCAGAGCTCAAGTTCTATAAGGAAAATTTTGACCCGGAGGACATGACTCCGCTAAAAAAGCCCACCATAGAATCTAACCTGCCTCTCAAGTTTTCGGCAGATGATACCAAACTGGTGGACTTCACTCCGGGCGACTCATCACAATAGTTCACTATTGGGACCAATATGGATCCCAAATAGGAAAGCACGCTCATCGAATTCATCTGTGAGAATCGGGACATCTTTGCATGGAAGTCTTCAGACATGCCAGGTGTACCAAGAGAGTTCGCTAAGCACCACCTTAATGTGGATCCTAAGTTTAAGCCGATCAAACATTTCCTTCGGCGGTTTAATGAAGAGAGGTGCAAGGCCATTGGGGAAGAGGTATCCCGGCTTCTGGCGACGGGTTTCCTCATTGATGTGTTTCACCCAGAGTGTCTTGCTAACCCGATGCTAGTGCTTAAGAAGAACGGCACGTGGCGTATGTGTGTGGATTACACGGATCTTAACAAGGCCTGCCCGGTTGACCCATTTGCTCTCCCTCGTACCGACCAGATCATCGATGCAATGGTTGTGAGATTTTATGCTTCCTGGATGCTTATTCTGGTTATCATCAGATCAAGATGGCATTCAAGGACCAAGAGAAGACGGCTTTCATCACACCTTTTGGTGCCTTCTGCTATGTGTCCATGCCTTTTGGGCTCAAGAGTGCCCAAGTGACTTACCCGCGTTGTGTACAAAACTATCTTCGTAGTCAAATTGGGCGCAACGTTCATGCATATGTGGATGATATTGTGATCAAGTCTAGGAAGAAGGAGATTCTGCTTGACGACCTGAAGGAGACTTTCGACAATTTACGGGTCTACAAGGTGATGCTTAACCTAGCTAAGTGTGTCTTTGGTGTTCCGGCAGGCAAGCTCTTGGGATTTCTAGTCTCTGGGCGTGACATTGAGGTTAATCCAGATAAAATCAAAGCTATAACTTCCCTATCTAAGCCGTCATGCATCAATGATGTTTAGAACCTGGCGGGACGGATCACTGCGTTAAGTCGGTTCATAAGCCGCCTCGGTGAGAAGGTCATCCCTTTGTACCAGATGATGAAGAAGACATACAACTTTGTCTGGAGTACGGCGACGGGTGAGGCGTTTGAGGCACTCAAGAAACAGCTCACTAAGCCGCCGGTCTTAATCGCCCTAGCTAAGAAAAAACCTTTGCTCTTATACGTGGCGGCTAATAACAGGGCAGTCAGCGCTGCAATAGTCATCGAGCGTAAGGAGTCCGGGAAGGAATATCTAGTTCAGAGGCCGGTTTACTACATCAGTGAAGTCCTGATAGAATCCAAGCAGAGATATCCACATTGGCAGAAGCTAGTATATGGGATATTCATGGCCAATCGTAAGCTGAAGCATTACTTCCTGGGGCACCAGATCATAGTAGTTAGCTCTGCACCATTGGGAGACATAATTCAAACCAGAGAAGCCACTAGTAGGATTGCTAAGTGGGCATTGGAGCTTGTACCTCTCAATTTGAAATACATGCCTTGCATGGCGGTCAAGTCTCAAGCCTTAGTGGATTTCATAAATGACTGGATGGAGTGTCGGGAGCCCGAGGAAAAGCCAGATGACACATATTGGACAATCCACTTTGATGGATCCAGGCAACTGTAAGGATCAGGGGCAGGGGTTGTCTTAACTTCCCCCAAAGGTGACAAGTTCTGTTACGTGCTAAGGTTGATGTTTCCTTGTACTAATAATGCAGCTGAGTATGAAGCTCTGCTTCATGGCCTCTGGGTGGATAAGGAGATGAACTTGAGCCGGGTTAGGTGTCTCGGTGACTCAGACTTTGTGGCCCAACAAGTTTCAGGCACATGGGATTCCAAGGACCCGCGGATGGCGGCTTATCGTCAGGCGGTGGATGTCATTGCTAGTCATTTCAAGGGTTATCAAGTGGATCATGTTGATCATCGCAAGAACGAGGCGGCCGGCGCACTCTCAAGACTGGGCTCTTAGTGTAAGCCGGTACCGCCTAATGTTTTCTTAGACGTGCTACACCACCTGTTAGTTAAGTTACCTTCAGAGGAAGACTTGGCTATACCTGACCTGGAGGGGCAGTTGGTGGCAGCTCTGCATGCTATTCTTGACTGGACCATGCCTTATCTAGCGTATTTGACTCGCGGTGAGTTACCCGAGGATGAAAACCTAGCGAGACAGATCATCAGGTTGTCTAAGTCTATGACAATCATCAATGGTGAGTTACATAAGTGCAGCGTCACTAGCGTCTTTCAACATTGTGTCTCACCTGAAGAAGATAAGGAGATTTTGAATAAAATTCATGTTGGCGATTGTGGTCATCACGCCGGCTCAAAATCTCTAGTGGCCAAGGCTTTTCGACATGGTTTCTTCTGGCTGACGGCTCATAAGGATGCGGAAGATTTGCTTCGCAAGTGCGATGGATGTCAGAAGTTCGGACGATGTGCTCACGTCCCGACTCAGGAGTTGCGCATTATTCCAATTACTTGGCCATTTGCAGTCTAGGGGCTTGATATGGTCGGGCCTTTCAAGAGATCCAAGGACAAGAAGACCCACCTCTTGGTGGCCGTGGACAAATTTACCAAGTGGGTAAAAGCTGAGCCGGTCAGCAAGTGTGACACGGCTACAACGGTTCAGTTTGTTAAAAAGCTGATCTACCACTTTCGTTATCCTCACAGTATCATCACAGATAATGGTATGAACTTATCCAAGGGGGCTATGCAAGCGTTCTGTGAAAGTGAGCACATCCGACTTGACGTTTCTGCGGTTGCTCATCCACAATCAAATGGTCAAGCAGAGCATGCTAACTAGGAAATCTTGAGAGGTATCAAGCCCCGGCTTATGGTTCCTTTGCAGCAAACGTCGGGTTGTTGGGTAGAGGAATTGCCGTCCATCTTATGGAGCATTAGAACTACTCCCAACAGATCAACAGGCTATACGCCTTTCTTCATGGTTTATGGCGTGGAAGCCGTGTTACCAAGTGATATATGTCATGACTCTCCACGAGTGGCATCTTACGTTGAGACGGATAATGAAACAGCACGTCAAGATGCATTGGATGCCTTGGAGGAAAAGTGTGATCTGACAGCGGCTCGATCGATGATTTATCAGTAAGACCTGCGTTGCTATCATAGCCACAGAGTTAAGATCCAGACGTTTCAAGAAGGAGACTTAGTGTTGCGGTTGATTCAAGATCAGACAGATGCACACAAGTTATCCCCTCCATGGGAAGGACCTTTCGTGGTCAACAAAAATCTCAACAATGGGTCGTATTACCTCATTGACATACGAGATGAATCAAGCACTTCTGGGTAGGAGACCAGCCGGCTATGGAACATAGCTCATCTGTGGCCTTTCTATACCTGAGTCATCGAGACTTGACATTGTACACCATCATTGTACATATCATATATATATATGAATAAAGTTGGCATCCCTACAAGCCAGGGCCTCTCTCATTTCGCATATCTTAGTTTGTGCAAAAAGGTCAACTAGGGGGCTTCTAACCCGCTGGGTTTAGCTTATCAGACCCTATTGATCAGCTTTTAAGCCAAAAAGTTGACTCGGTCAACAGGTCATCTAGGGGGCTTCTAACCCGCCGAGTTTAGCTTATCAGACCCTATTGATCGGCTTTTAAGCCAAAAAGTTGACTCCGTCAACAGGTCATCTAGGGGGCTTCTAACTCGCCAGGTTTAGCTTATCAGACCCTATTGATCGGCTCTTAAGCCAAAAAAGTTTACTCCGTCAACAAGTCATCTAGGGGGCTTCCAACCCACCGGGTTTAGCTTATCAGACCCTATTGATCGGCTCTTGAGCCAAACAGTTGACTCTGCTGACAAGGTCATTTGGGGGCTTCCAACCCACCGGGTGTAGCTTACATACCCACTTGATCGGCTCTTAAGCCACTGCAAGCTCGGGTTAAACCTACCTGTAAGCTGATGTTGCTCCGCTATGTGACCCGCCGAACTCTTACCAGTTAATCTCACTTAGAGACCCTGAGCCGGTTCAAAGAAATTGATAGCCAATCTCGATAGAGACCCTGTACTGGATAAGGTTAAACCGGCAGTTCTTATCACGTGAGGGTCGGCTTATGGAAAGCGAGGATAAACTCTCTCATCTACTGCCGACTCTCCGCTATGTGGCCCATTCGTACTCTTAGACAGTTAATCTTTTAAAGACCCTGCACTGTTTAAGGTTAAAACGGCGGATTTATGTCATGTGAGAGGCAGTTTATGGGCTACCAGGGTGCTCATGTCCTGCCGTGTCTCTTTTCGGGACGTTACACTTCTTGTCAGTTAATCTCGCTTAGACACCCTGAGCCGTTCTAAGAAATTGACGGGCAATCTCGATAGAGACTATGTACTGATAAGGAGTTTTAATTAGCGAGTCCACCCAGAAGAACCGGCACATGAGTTATTAAAAAAACAAGTCAGGAAAAATATAACATCTCCGGGTTATGCTATTCTAAGCCGCCCTCGCAACAGTACGGAAAGTATTCTGCTCTCACAGGCTGTTTTCTTAAGAAGAGCCGCCATGACATCTGGTATGAATTGAAGCACAAGGCGGACATAATATGTTAAAGCCGTGTGATTTCCTATGTGCACGATGGCACAGTTCAGGCAATACAAGGTTTTCTCCTAAAGACCTATTACAATGCTCTCCATAAAGCTCAAAATGCATGACTTAAAGTTTTTTATAACGCCCCAAATTGCGGTGGGTCACAAAGCCGGGTGATACCATGGCATTATCAAGTTGATCAGCTGGACGGCGGGTTATCCTGCGACGGGTCTTCGACCTCCTCGATCTGGAGATTGTCCATGTCCTAGTTACAGTTGGTTAAAGCTTCAAAGTTTGCCTCTTCAAAGAGGGGAGACGGGTCAATGTCAGGATAAAAGAGATACTTACGGCGTGTAGGCGTTAAATCCCTGGCCTCGAAGGTTGGGCCGCGCACTCGCTTGTTCTCAGCGTTGTAAGCCGCCTGATATGTTGAAAGATTCACTTCTTCCACTAACACTATTGCAAGGACCCTGGAGGCCTTCATACAATGAGCATAGTCAGCTTCTATGAATTTTGAGCCGCCGTCCTTCTTTGACGGAAAGCCATCCATCATCTCTTCAGGAGTTAGCTCTGGGGCAAAAGCCAAAGCCCGACTTATTGCAGCGATGGCTCCCTTCCGAGCGGCTGATTTTTTGAGTTCTTTGATTTGCTTTGGCAGAGTTTACAACACTTCTATGAATCCTTTCATGAACTTGGGGATGCTTTCTTTGTTCAGCATACCCCTAATGGTGCATAGGGTCCCAGAGTACAGCTGTTCTGATAACGTGTAGGCGGCTTTCAGCAGTAGCAGGCTATCAGCACCAAGTTGACGGCTTCTTTGACCTACACAAAACGGATTTTATGTTATAAGCCGCATGTGCAAACTTTTCAAGCAAGAATATTGGATGAGTCTTAGTACTTACCAAAAATAGCAGCAGTCATCTTGGAGATATGGCACTTCAAGGATTACAACTCGTCTGATACGACCATGAGTCGTTCATCAGCATCATCCGCACGTTTGGCCAGAGCAGTTTGCTTCGCCTTAGCAGCTTTTTTGAAAGCAGCAAATTCAGACTTAGCTTTTGTAAGCTCTTTAGCAGCAAGCCGACACTTCTCCTCTGCTGCACTCCGAGCGGCTTGCTGAGAGGCCATATTGCTCTTTAAGTCGGCCAGTTCAGACTCAGCATTGCTTAAAGCTTCATGTGACATACAAAAAGCAAATGAGGGGTAAGTCGCCAGGATAATATATTTCCAGATGGTTAAGTTAACAAAATATAATATAAGTCTCAAGCAGATTGCAAGCAATATACTCGACACTTGGGAGCTAATGTATGTTTGTTCTCCAAGACTACAAATAAGTTCCGGATCATCTTCATCAAGATAAGCCGGCACTTGGGGGCTACAGCGATGTTTTCTAAGTCTACAATTAAGTTTCGGTTCATATTTGTCAAAGATAAGCCAGCACTTGGGGGCTACATATGTCTCTTTGTTCACTTTACTGGGAAGTTCTGACCCATTATTTCTATACTGACCCGAACTTGGGGACTACCATTGATCAACTACTTAACACTGAGTACCGGCTCAGTATTTACATATTAAGACGATACTTGGGGGCTACAGGCTAAGTGGTTTCTACTTATGACGTGGATTGGAAGACCCGATTTACCATTAGCAAATATTAAACCGGCTCTTGGGGCTACATAAGGGTATAAGGAAAGGAAGGAGTACCTCATATTTTTTCTTCATCAGATTAACAAGTTTGAGCTCCATGTTCCGGCTTGTGGAGAGGCGGTTCTGGTAACTAGCGTGTAACTCATCAGTAGTCAACTTCTCTAGCATGGGGAGCTCAATGTCTAGCTTGTCAGAAGCTTCAGTTTTCTCAGTGTGCTTGGTCAGCACATGAGGTTGAGGAGTCTGAAAACCGGTGCCGGTAACGAGGACGTCCAGAAGAACTAGATCGTCGACGGCCGTTGAAGGGCTCGGCAGCTTAGAATTGGTCCTTGGAGGGCTCTCAATTGTCGGATCATGGGCCGCCGGATCGACAGAACGACACGCGTCTTCAGACGTATCCTTTGAAAAGGCAGAGGGATCAATATGTGCAGTAGGAGAGTCCGGACTGGCAGGTTCCGGCTCTTGGGCAGTGGGGGCAGAGGTAGACCCGCCGGTCTTCCTTCGTTTCGCTTGAGCCCTAGAAAGCACAAAAAGTTATTGTGTAAAGTTCAAGGATGGCATAGGATATGATGCAAGCATGAAAGCACGTACTCTAGGTTGATCTTCAGAGGCGGCAGCTTAGTTGCCATAGAGTCGTTGGATGAAGGGGGCGTTTCTTGAAAACAGTTAAAGCAATATGAAGGCAGAGTCAGATTGTAAGGCAAGGTTGACAAAATTAAACCAAGTTAAACAAATACCTCAGCCGGTCGTTTCTACTGAACCGGAGAGTGGGACAACCCGTGTTGGGGAACGTCGCATGGGAAACAAAATTTTTCCTACGCACACACAAACCTATCCATGGTGATGAGCATCTACGAGAGGGAGAGTGGATCTACGTACCCTTGTAGATCGCTAAGCGGGGAGCGTTAAGAAACGCGGTTGGTGCAGTCGAACATCTTTGCGATCCAAATCGCCGAGCGTCCCGCGATCTCATCACGATCCGTCCCGCGGTCCAATCACGATCCGTCCCGTGAACTCATCACGATCCGTCCCGTAATCTCATCACGATCTGTCTCACGATCTTGATCACGATCTGTCCCGCGAACTCATCATGATCCGTTCCGCGATCTCATCACGAACCGTCTCACGATCTCGATGACGGTCCTTCCGATCTAGCGCCGAACGGACGGCACCTCCGCGTTCAGCACACGTGCAGCTTGATGACGATATCCACCATCTTGATCCAGCAAGAGGAGGTGGAGATGAGAGAGAGTTCACCGGCAGCGTGACGGCGCTCCGGTGATGGTGGTGGAGCAATTCCGGTAGGGCTTCGCCTAAGCGCTGCAGAAATCCGATCTAGAGGAGCACCGGTGAAATAGGTAGCATGTGGCCGTAATTTCTGTCCAAAAGCCACCCAATCCACTAGTATATATAGGAGGGAAGGAGAGGGAGGGCTGGAGCACAAGGCACCACCCTTTGGAGTCGCCCAAGGATAGGTGGGAGAGGAGGACTCTCCTCCTCCAATCCTAGTAGGACTAGGATTGCTCCTTTTTGGCCTTTTCCAACTTTTTCCTTTAGGAAACCTACTCCCTGAACCATGGACCTTATGTGGCTGTCTCACCAGCCCACTAAGGGATGGTTATTACTTTCCCACAGCCCATGGACCCCTTGGGGTCGAAATACCACTCCCGGAGGTCTCCCGGTACACTACCGGCACTCCCGGTACACTACCGATAAGCCCGAAACTTTTCCGGCGACCAAACTGGGACTTCCTATATATGAATCTTTACCTCCGGACCATTCCGGAGCTCCTCGTGACGTCCGGGATCTCATCCGGGACTCCGAAAAACCTTCGGTCACCACCATACATAACTCTACACTACCGACACGTCACCGAACCTTAAGTGTGCAGACCCTACGGGTTCGAGAACATTGTAGACATGACCGAGACACCTACACGGCCAGTAACCAATGGCGGGACCTGGACGTCCACATTGGTTCCTACATATTCTACGAAGATCTTTATCAGTCGAACCTCTGTGTCAAGGATTCAGTCAATCCCGTATAACGTTCCCTTTGTTCTTCGGTATGTTACTTGCCCGAGATTCGATCGTCGGTATCTCCATACCTAGTTCGATCTCGTTACTGCCAAGTCTCTTTACTCGTTCCGTAACACAAGATCCTGCAACTAACAATTAGTCACATTGCTTGCAAGGCTCATTGTGATGTTGTATTACCGAGTGGGCCCTGAGATACCTCTCCGTCACACGGAGTAACAAATCCCAGTCTCGATCCATGCCAACTCAACAGACACCATCGGAGATACCTGTGGAGCACCTTTATATTCACCCAGTTACGTTGCGACGTTTGATACACACAAGGCACTCCTCCGATATCTGTGAGTTGCATGATCTCATGGTCATAGGAACACATACTTGGCATGCGGAAAACAGTAGCAATAAACTGACACGATCATATGCTATGTTTGTAGTTTGGGTCTTGTCCATCACATCATTCTCCTAATGATGTGACCACATTATCAAATGACATCTCATGTCCATGTCTAGAAAACCTTAACCATCGTTTGATCAACGAGCTAGTCTATTAGAGGCATACTAGGGACATGGTTTTGTCTATGTATCCACACATGCATCTAAGTCTCCGATCAATACAATTATAGCATGGATAATTAACGATTATCATGAAAAAGGAAATATGATAATAAATAATTTATTATTGCCTCTAGGGCATATTTCCAACAGTCTCCCACTTGCACTAGAGTCAATAATCTAGTTCACATCACCATGTGATTCGCATTGTTATGAATCTAACACCCAACGAGTTTTGGGGCTCGATCATGCTTTGCATGTGAGAGAGGTCTTATAGTCAACGGGTCTGTGATATTCAGATCCGTGTGTACTTTGCAAATCTCTAAGTCAAACCGTAAACACTGCTACCACACTCCACTTGGTACTAATTCCAAATGGCTGCTCCACTATACGTATCCAGATTGCTACTATGAGTCATCCGGATTAGTGTTAAAGCTTGCATCGACGTAACTCCTTACGACGAACCCTTTATCACCCCCATAATCGAGAAACAATTCCTTTAGTCTTTTAGTCACTAAGGATAATGTTGACCGCTGTCCAGTGATCCACTCATGGATCACTCTTGTACCCCTTGACGGACTCATGGCAAGGCACACACAAGTACGGTACACAGCATGGCATACTATATAGAGCCTATGGCTAGAGCATAGGGGACGACGTTCGTCATTTCTCTTTCTTCTGCCGTGGTCGAGCTTTGAGTCTCACTCAACTTCATACCCTACAAATCAGGTGAGAACTCTTTCTCTGACTGATCCATTTTGAACTCTTTCAAAATCTTTGTCAAGGTATGTACTCATTGAAAGTCTCATCAAGTCATCTTTGTTCTATCTCTATAGACCTTGATGCTCAATAGGTAGTTTTATCCAGGTTTTACTTTGAAAATCACTTTCCAAATAACCGCTTATGCTTTCCAGAAATTCCACATTATTTCTGATCAACAATATGTCATCTACATATACTTATCAGAAATTCTAGAGTGCTCCCACTCACTTTGTTGTAAATACAAGTTTCTCGTAAACTTCGTATAAATTCAAAACCTTTGATCAACTCATCAAAGCATATATTCCAACTCCAAGATGCTTGCTTCAGTCCATAGAAGGATAACTGAAGCTTGCTCACCTTTTAGCATCCTTAGGACTGACAAAACCTTCTGGTTGTATCACATACAACCGTTCCTCAAGTAAACCGTTAAGGAAAAGATGTTTTGACATCCATCTGCCAGATTTCATAATTGAAAAATGCAGCAACTGCTAACATAATTCCAACATACTTTAGCACCGCTACGAGTGAGAGAGTCTCATCGTAGTCAACTCCTTTGAACTTGTCACAAACATCTTTGCAACAAGTCGAGCTTTACAAATGGTGACATTTACCATCAGTGTCTGTCTTCATTTTAAAGATCCATTTGTATTCAACGACCTGCTATCCAACAAGCAAGTCTACCAAAATCTATACTTGGTTCTCATACATGGATCCTATCTCGGATTTCATGGCCTCCAACCATTTGTCGGAATCTGGGCCCATCATCGCTTCTCCATAGTTCGTAGGTTCATCGTTGTCCAACAACATAACCTCCAAGACAGGGTTGTCGTACCGCTCAGTAGCAGTACACATCCTTGTCGACCTACGAAGTTCGATAGTAACTTGATCTGAAGCTTAATGATCATCATCATTAACTTCCTCTTCAACTGACGCAGGCTTCACAGAAACATCTTTCTGCGCTGCGCCACTTTCTGGTTGAAGCGAAGGTTCAATAACCTCATCAAGTTCTATTTTACTCGTAGGTCGATAGTTACTTGATCCGAAGCTTCATGATCATCATCATTAACTTCCTCTTCAACTGACGTAGGCTTCACAGAAACATCTTTCTGCGCTGCGCTATTTTCTGGTTGAAGCAGAGGTTCAATAACCTCATCAAGTTCTATCCTCCTCCCACTCAATTCTTTCAAGAGAAACCTTTTCTCGAGAAAGGACCCAGTTTTAGCAATAAACATTTTATGCTTGGATCTGAGAAAGAAGGTTCACCCAACTGTTCTTAGGGTATTCTATGAAGATGCATTTGTCCACTTTGGGTTCGAGCTCATTAGGTGAAAACCTTTTCCACACACGCGTCACAGCCCCAAACATTAAGAAATGACAGCTTAGGTTTCTATCAAACCATAATTCACACGGTGTCATCTCAACCGATTTAGATGATGCCCTATTTAAAGTGAATGTAGTTGTCTCTAATGCATAACCCCAAAAATTATAGTAGTAAAACGATAAGAGACATCACAGTATGCACTATATCAATAGAGCATGACTATGATGTTCGGACACACCATCACACTATGGTGTTCCAGGTGGCGTTAGTTGTGAAGCAAATTTCACATTGTCTTAAGTTGTATGCCAAACTCGTAACTCAGATATTCACCTCCACGATCATATCGCGGTCATTTTTATCTTCTTGTCACGATGATCTTTAAACTTCACTCTGAATTTGCTTGAACCTTTCAAACGATTCAGACTTGTGTTTCATTAAGTAAATATACACTATATCTACTCAAATCATCGGTGAAGGTAAGAAAATAACGATATCCACTGCACGCTACAAGACTCACTGGATTGTATACATCAACATGTATCATTTCCAATGAATCACTTGCCCGCTCCATCCAACGGGGTCCTTTAGTCATCTTGCCCAAGAGGCATGGTTCGCATGTCTCAACCGATTCGAAATCGAATGAGTCCAAATATCCATCAGCATGGAGTTTCTTCATGCGCTTTATACCAATATGACATTTAGTGGCAGTGCCACAAGTATGTGGTACTATCATTATTAACTTTGTATCTTTTGACATCAATGTTATGAACATGTGTACTACTACGATCAAGATTTCAACAAACCATTCTCACTGGGTGCATGACCATTGAAGGTATTATTCATGTAAAGAGAATAACCATTATTCTCTAACTTAAATGAATAATCGTATTGCAATAAACATGATCTAATCATGTTCATGCTCAACGCAAAACACCAAATAACATTTATTTAGGTTCGTCACTAATCCTGAAGGTAGAGAGAGCGTGCGATGTTGATCACATCAACCTTGGAAACACTTCCAACACATATCGTCACCTCACCCTTAGCCAATTCTCTGTTTATTCCGTAGCTTTTATTTCAAGTTACTAACATTTAGCAACCGAACCGGTATCCAATACCCAGGTGCTACTAAGAGTACTAGCAAGGTACACATTAATAACTCGTATATCAAATATACTTCTATCAATGTTGCCAGCCTTCTTATCTACCAAGTATCTAGGGTTGTTCCGCTTCAGCGACCGCTCACCTCATAACAGAAGCACTTAGTCTCGGGTTTGAGTTCAACTTTGGGTTGCTTCACTGGAGCAGCAACTGACTTGCTATCCATGAAGTTTCCCTCCTTGCTCTTGCCCTTCTCGAAACTAGTGGTTTGATTAACCATCAACACTTGACGCTCCTTCTTGATTTCTACCTTCGCGGTGTCAAACATCGCGAACAGCTCAGGGATCAACATTTCTTTCCCTCGCATTTTATAGTTCATCACCAAGTTCTAGTAGCTCAGTGACAGTGACTTGGAGAACTACATCAATCACTATCTTATCTGGAAGATCAACTCCCACTCGATTCAACCGATTGTAGTACCCAGACAGTCTGAGCACATGCTCAATGATTGAGCTATTCTCATTCATCTTGCAGGCAAAGAATCTCGTTGGAGATCTTATATCTCGCAACTCGGGCACGAGCCTGAGATCACAATCTCAGCTCTTAGAACATCTCATATGTTCCGTGATGTTCAAAACGTTTCGAATCCTCAATTCTAAGCCGTAATGCATGACGCACTAAACTATCAAGTAGTCATCGAAACGTGCCTGTCAGATGTTCACAACATCTACAGACGACGCTATATGGGGTGGCGCACCGAGCGGTGCATTAAGGACATCAGCCTTCTGTGCAGCAATGAGGACAATCCTCAGATCACGGACCCAGTCCGCAATTTTGCTACCAACATCTTTCAATTCTATTTCTCTAGGAACATATAAAAATACAAGGGAGCTACAGCGCGAGCTAGTAATCTACAACATAATTTGCAAAGACACTTTGACTATGTTCATGATAATGAGTTCAATTAATCATATTACTTAAGAACTCCCACTCAAATTGACATCCCTCCGATCATTCGAGTGATACATGATCCAAATTCACCAACTCAAGTCCGATCATCACGTGAGTTGAGGTGGCTGCAATGGTGAACATCATCATGTTGATCATACATACTATATGACTCATGTTAGACCTTTCGGTCTCTTGTGTTCCGAGGCCATGTCTATACATGCTAGGCTCGTCAAGTTTAACCCGAGTGTTCTGCATGTGCAACACTGGCTTGCACCCGTTGTATGTGAACGTAGAGTCTATCACACACGATCATCACGTTGTGTCTCAACACGACGAACTTTCGCAACGGTGCACACTTGGGGAGAACACAATTTATATTCAAATTAAGTGAGGGGTCACCTTATAATGCTACCATCGTCCTAAGCAAAACAAGGTGCATAAAAGGGATTAACATCACATGCAAATCATAAGTGACATGATATGGCCATGAACTTGTGCTTTTGATCTCCATCTAGAAAGCACCGGCATGATCTCCATCGTCACCGGCATGACACCATGATCTCCATCATCTTGATCTCCATCAACATGTCGCCATCGGGGTTGTCACTCCCTGCATGCTTCTACTACTATTGCTACTGTTTAGCGATAAAGTAAAGCATTACATAGCACTTAATGATTGACATGCAGGTCATACAATAATTAAAGACAACCCTATGGCTCCTACCGGTTGCCGTATTCATCGACATGCAAGTCGTGATAATCTATACATCACATGATCATCTCATACATCACATATATCACATCATGTAATTGGCCATATCATATCACAACATATCCTGCAAAAACAAGTTAGACGTCCTCTAATTGTTGTTGCATGTTTTATGTGGCTGATACGGGTATCTAGCAAGAACAATTCTCACCTACGCATAAACCACAACGGTGATACACTAGTTTTCTTTTCAACCTTCTCAAGGACCGCCTTTGTCGAATCCGATCCAACTAAAGTGGGAGAAACTATCACCCGCAAGCCATCTAGGCAACAAGTTGCATCGAGGGAACTGGTCTCTCGTAAGCGTACGAGTAATGTTGGTCCGGGCCGCTTCATCTCACAATCCCGCTGAACCAAAATACGACCAAGGGAGGAAGCACTCTAAGCATCAACACCCACAAACCTTTTGTGTTCTACTCGAGATCTCATTGAACCATCAACCTAGCTCATGATGCCACTGTTGGGGAACGACCATCGGAAACAAAAAATTTCCTACGCACACGCAAACATATCCATGGTGATGAGCATCTACGAGAGGGAGAGTGGATCTACGTACCCTTGTAGATTGCTAAGCGGGAAGCGTTAAGAAACGCGGTTGGTGTAGTCGAACATCTTTGCGATCCAAATCGCCGAGCGTCCCGCGATCTCATCACGATCCGTCCCGCGATCCAATCACGATCCGTCTCGTGAACTCATCATGATCCGTCCCGCAATCTCATCACGATTTGTCTCACGATCTTGATCACAATCTGTCCCGCGAACTCATCACGATCCGTTCCACGATCACATCACGAACCGTCTCGCGATCTCGATCACGATCCTTCCGATCTAGCGCCGAACGGACGGCACCTCCGCGTTCAGCACACATGTAGCTTGATGATGATCTCCACCATCTTGATCTAGCAAGAGGAGGTGGAGAGGAGAGAGAATTCACCGGCAGCGTGAAGGCGCTCCGGTGATGGTGGTGGAGCAATTCCGGCAGGGCTTCGCCTAAGCGCTGCAGAAATCCGATCTAGAGGAGCACCGGTGAAACAGGTAGCATGTGGCTGTAATTTCTGTCCAAAAGCCACCCAATCCACTAGTATATATAGGAGGGAAGGAGAGGGAGGGCTGGCGCACAAGGCACCACCCTTTGGAGTCGGCCAAGGAAAGGTGGGAGAGGAGGACTCTCCTCCTCCAATCCTAGTAGGACTAGGATTGCTCCTTTTTGGCCTTTTCCACCATTTTCCTTTAGGAAACCTACTCCCTGCGCCATCGGCCTTATGTGGCTGTATCACCAGCCCACTAAGGGCTGGTTATTACTTTCCCACAGCCCATGGACCCCTTGGGGTCGAAATACCCCTCCCGGAGGTCTCCCGATACCCTACCGGCACTCTCGGTACACTACCGATGAGCCCGAAACTTTTCCGGCGACCAAACTGGGACTTTCTATATATGAATATTTACCTTCGGACCATTCCGGAGCTCCTCGTGACGTCCGGGATCTCATCCGGGACTCCGAACAACCTTCGGTCACCACCATACATAACTCTACACTACCGAAACGTCACCGAACCTTAAGTGTGCAGACCCTGCGGGTTCGAGAACAATGTAGACATGACCGAGACACCTCTACGGCCAATAACCAATGGCGGGACCTGGATGTCCACATTGGTTCCTACATATTCTACGAAGATATTTATCGGTCGAACCTCTATGTCAAGGATTCAGTCAATCCCGTATAACGTTCCCTTTGTTCTTCGGTATGTTACTTGCCCGAGATTCGATCGTCGGTATCTCCATACCTAGTTCAATCTCATTATTGGCAAGTCTCTTTACTCATTCCGTAAGACAAGATCCCGCAACTAACAATTAGTCACATTGCTTGCAAGGCTCATTGTGATGTTGTATTACCGAGTGGGCCCTGAGATACCTCTCCGTCACACGGAGTAACAAATCCCAGTCTCGATCCATGCCAACTCAACAGACACCATCGGATATACCTGTAGAGCACCTTTATAGTCACCCAGTTACGTTGTGACGTTTGATACACACAAGGCACTCCTCCGATATCTGTGAGTTGCATGATCTCATGGTCATAGGAACACATACTTGACATGCGGAAAACAGTAGCAATAAACTGACACGATCATATGCTACGTTTGTAGTTTGGGTCTTGTCCATCACATCATTCTCCTAATGATGTGACCCCGTTATCAAATGACATCTCATGTCCATGGCTAGGAAACCTTAACCATCTTTTGATCAACGAGCTAGTCTATTAGAGGCATACTAGGGACATGGTTTTGTCTATGTATCCACACATGCATCTAAGTCTCCGATCAATACAATTATAGCATGGATAATAAACGATTATCATGAACAAGGAAATATGATAATAACTAATTTATTATTGCCTCGAGGGCATATTTCCAACAACCCGGCCATAAGATCTTCGGAGTCGGCGCTCCGGGTTTAGCATCGTGAAACGTGTTGTTGCTTTTTCAAAAGAAAGTCGGGGTCTAAGTAAGCAAGAGGATGAGAAAATGGGACTTTTCGGACGACCCGCCATATCTTTTGTGGTGCAAGATGTTCTGAGTCAGATGAGACATAGGTTACCTCAGGAACGTTGGCGTGGCTTGTTTCCGTCTCATCCTGTGAAGTTATTACTATTACTAAGGTGCATAGTAAGATGGCCAAGAAAGTCAAGTTCTACCTCTGAATCGTCAACCTCAGGTTGCCCTTGAGGTACATGTTTCTTCTTTCGACCGCCGAACTTCTTCTTCTACTTTTTTGGAGGAGGGACGTATTTCTTTTTCCAGAAGCTGGAGTTAGCCTGAAAGTAAAAGCCGCCAAAGGAGGTTAAAGATTGTAAACATACATGGATAGCTAATGCGGAAGTAAGGAAATTGAGAGTCGCCCTTACATCTGGGGCCGGGTTTGCGGTGCAGAAGGGTGGTAATCCAATGGTGCGGCAAGAATCTTGAGACTCATGGATAAGGCTTTTGATGGCGGCAACGATGTTGTCTTCTGACAACGTGGTAGGATTAAAGCAGAGGGGTCATTGGCATCACCCGTATATTCACACATGAGGCGGTTTCTCCGGCTCAGAGGCATGACTCTCCAAGAGATCCAGCAGCGGGTCAGATCAATCCCTGTCAGACCGTTGGCCATGAGGGCTCTAATTTTGGCATAAGTCGGAGCATACTTCGCCCGTTTGGAGGCCGACATCCGGTCAGGGAGTTCAGTATTGGTGCGGGGCCGGGTCGGATGATAACCCGGCAATGGACGTTCTCCCTCTGGAGAGGTGTCTTTGCAATAAAACCAGATTTTTATTCAGTCCTTGGGGTGACTTGGCATTCGAACAGCCGAAAAGGACATATCCCGTCTTCTTTGAATAGAGATTCCGCCGAGCTCCAAGCTTGGGCCAGCTGCCACTTCTGTCTGGCGGTTTGCATAGAAGAACTCACAGAAGAGGTCAAACGACGGCTCTTCTTGTAAGTAAACTTCACAGACGATTTGGAAGTTGCACATATGTGAGATGGAGTTGAGTACAATATCTTGAGGATGCAGCTTGAAGAAATAAAGGACGTCTTAGAAAAATTTAGAGTCGGGCGGGCTGAAATTATGTACAAGGTGGTCCGCGAATATGACTACTTCGCCCTCTTGGGGGATGGGTTTCTTCTCTTTGCCTGGAACCTGCCAATGAATGACATCTTTGGCTGGCAAGGTCCCTGCGTCTACGAAATCCTTCAAAAACTCCTCAGAGACTGTAGAGCCGACCCAGTTACAGGAAGAGGACGCATGAGGCATAATGGTGGCTTAAAACTGCGGAAAGTAACAGGGAGCGGCGAGTTAGAAGGTGACAGACAACTAAGGGCGGCTGGCGAAATCTAAGCTCTACGAAGTTAAGGCACCGGTGCAGTTATGGTGAGAGCCAGAAAACTAACGGCAGGTTAAGTTGGAAGGCAATGAAGCAAAATACTACTAAGTGTGGAAAACATGTTTCACATGTTGTCTTTATAAGTGCGGATCTACAAACAGAGGAAAAAGCGGACTTATTCTAAACCTAATGACGAACGGAGGAACTGGCAACGTTTGAGGACAGTAAAAGGAAGTAACTACAGATCCATACTATGGATGATTTCACATGATTTACCGCAGCGGAAAGATGACCAGTACGAGATCTACTGGATTATGTATCGCTTGGCATTATGAAGAACTCGCACTCTAATGGAGGCGAAGAACTCCATGGATTTGTCACACTAAGCTACGGATCTAGGAGATGGAGAAAGACGTACCGAAAGTGATGCGACGGTCGGGAGCAAAGCTCTGGTTAGTTCAGGTTGATGCAGTGGCCTAGGGCGACGACGACGATGAAGCTTCACCGGAGCGAGGGAGCTCGGGTACGACGGCATCAAGAGGAAGAAGAAGAGGCGCAGGTGGCAGAGGAAATGAGAAAGACTCTTCGTGGTCCTATTTAAGAGGCTGGAAAGTGGAAACAGGCGCGGGAATCAAGGCGATGAAAATTGACCGACCGAGACGAACGCCTTGATTTTCGGGCTATTAGTTTAATGATGAAAAGATCCATTGTGGTCATCAGGGAATCTTTTTGGCATATCCGGTATGACGTCACGGCGGGTTACATATCTTACTTTCAGGTGATGAAGAGTGAGACTTGCCGCCAAGTAAGATGGAAGATTGACATGAGCAAGCTCAAATCAACCTGGGCCTAATGTTGGGGATATAACCCCGCAGTAAGACCCACCCAGGTGGGGCCGGGTCATACCTGGCGGCTCATGGTCCAGACCAAGGCAGATGGGCCAAGAGACGTAGGCTTGGCCGTATGGCGGCTTACCAAGATGGGCTAAGACAAGGCCCGGACAGGAAGGCGGCATGAAGACTCGGGCGGTTAAGCCGCCCGGAGGCGGCTTGCCCAAGATGGTAAGGCGACATAGAGATAGACTCGGATATGCTGTAAGAGTCAGTAGGACATTTTTGTAACATGTGGTCTTGACCTCCTATATAAAGGGGAGACCCGGGGCGACTTAGACAGAAACCAACTAATCGAGACCTAGGTCAAGCGAATCCGCTCCCTTGTGATCGATACTCCAATCAATACAACACAAGCAGGACGTAGGCTTTTACCTCTTCTAGAGGGCCCGAACCTGGGTAAATTCGTGTCCTTCGTCCCAACCAACCCCTTTGAGTCCATAACCTTAGCGATGGCCTCGAACATAAGTCCTCGGACATCTGTCATGATAAAACCACGACAGTCCGGTTGCCGCCTTCAAGGGCACCACTAGTGAAATCATGACATCTTGCATTGTGTGAGGGCGTGAGGGGAATACGGTAGCCCTAGTGACTTCTTGGGGAGCATTGTGTCTCCACACTGATCAAACCGAGATGTACTTCCCTTTACCGGGAAGGAACTTCGGTAACACATCCTCGTCTCCATTGGTTTCATGTGTGGTTACTTTGACCTTTACTTTGTGCAAGCTATTTGTATTTTTTATCTCCTTGCTTATATTGTTATTATAGTTAGGATCATATAGTTGCTCATCTAGTTGCATATCTAGTTAACCTTTATGTTGCTAAGCCTTAATTGTTAAAGAAATGTTAAAAAATGTTAGTTGCCTATTCACCCTCCTCCCCTCTAGTCAACCATATCGATCCTTTCAAGAGGCCATAGCATCGGAGGATTTATGGATTTGGCATTGATTTTTGGTATGCCGGGTACTCTCAATGATGTCAATGTGTTGGAACAGTCTCATTTGTTTGCTAGGCTTGCTAGTGGTGATGCTTGTGCTTGCAACTACACTATCAATGGGCATGAATACACGAAGGGGTACTATCTGGCAGATGGTATCTACCCTTCTTGGTGCACATTTGTGAAGAGCATCAAAGAGCCCCAAAACAGGAAACAATGTGAATTTGCAAGGGTACAAGAAGAAGTCCGAAAAGATATTGAAAGAGCATTCGGGATTTTGCAAGCAAGGTTTGCCATTATTCGTGGTCCTGCTTGTTTTGGGGACAAGCGATCCCTGAAAAACATTATGACATGTTGTGTGATTCTTCACAATATGATATTCGAAGATAAGAGAGACATGAACTTGGAGTTCTTCTACGATGATGTGGGTAGCCCTGTCAAACCAGTTAGAGACCCTAACCACATTAGAGCATTTTTTTTTCAAACCTACCGAGAGATTGAACATGCAAACACCCACTATCAGCTTCAGGAGGATCTCACTGAGCACCATTGGCAAAGGGCTGGGCAGTAACACATTCCATTTTTTGCAGTCGTTTTATTTAATTTATGTGGGATTTGTATTCGGGACAAGTTTTGTATTGAATTATTTAGTTTACTTTGTTTATTTCAATAATTATTGTAATTTGATAGTTGTTGTTTTGTAATATTGCTATCTTATTTTATATTGAATTCATAATTCTGAATATGTATCATATGTGTCAAATTCAGATAAAACTCCATCTGATTTATGGGCCGGCGCGGACTGCTGCGGAGCAGACCCCGCATAGTGGATCTCTAAAACGGAATATCCGTGAATATTCACGAATATTTCGTTTTACAGGTCCGTTATGCAGGGTTGCTCCGCAGCAGTCCGCATCGGTCCGTAAAATCGTTTCTTCACGAACTGTAAATGAGTTTTGCAGGTTAACGATATACGGGTTCTGCTAAAGATGCTCTTACAAGGCAGTTATGAATACAATGTCGGTGACTACAACCGACTTAGCATTGACTATTAGGATTAAAATTAATCCTTAACACAAAGGAGCCAGTCGTTCCAAATGCATGATTGGCTAGAAACACGTTGTTGCCAAATCGTGGTGTGCGTCAAGCCGCAGCACAGCATCCACGGATCACAGCCGGGTCATGTCTATACACTACTCTGTAGTTTAATGGCGATATATATAGAATCATCGTCCATAATATTTTATATATCTCTATCTAATATTAAAGTACAGATCGTTTTTCTATTGTTTTGGTTTATGGTGGGATCCAGATTTTTTTCATCCGTCAAAGACCAATGATTATCGTTCGTCTTCAAATCGTCTCGCACGTGGTTGGTTTTTTTGTCCTGTAATAATAACTAAAAAAAGAATTGGCCCAAAGCTGGATTGGAACACATGACCAGGCGCCTATATTAGAGGTTCCGCGCCACTGCGAACAGATAACTTTTGTGATATGTTTGCAGCGCAGCCGTTAAAGAAACAATAGGCAATGGGAAAAAACAGCAAACAAAATATTGGGCTTTAGTGGGATTGAACTCATGACCTCCCATGAGTTTATCACGTTCACAGCCGCTGTAGTTTCTAAATTTCTGGCCCTCAAAAAAAAGTTTCTCAATTTCTTCTCTAGCATTGCACAGTTTATGTGAAGTATAGTAACCGAAAGATATCTCACACATGATTTTCTTTTTCATAAAAAGTAATTACTTTTGGAGAAAAGAACTTTTTGTAAATATGTTAACAAATTTTTAAAGACCCGAACATTTTCAGGGAATCTCAAATATTTTTTGAAAAAGAGGAGCATAATTGAAAATGGAAACATTTTTCAAAACTGTGAACAACTATTTGAAAGTGCAACCATTGAAAAACAGGGACAAACTAAAACAAATTGAACATTTTCTTAAATTATGAACACATATTTAAAACGCATAGATTTTATGAATTCCCGCTAACATTTTTTAAATTTGCGAACAAATTATAAAAACATGAACATTTATGAATTTGTGAAGATAATATCGAAAATAGAAACCTTTAAAAAAGTGAATTGTTTTCAAAATTATGAAAAATTATTCAAAATGAGAACAATTTATGAAAATTCGTAAACAATTTGCGAACAAGTGTTTAAAGCATGAATATATTTTGAATGATTGAACAAAATTTGAAACAGAAACAATTTTGGGAATTAGCGAACATTTTTTAAATTTATCAAAAAATATAAAAACATGGGCATTTTCAGATATTTCAAACTTTCTGGAGTTTCACAAACATTTTTTAAATTTCTGAACATTCGTTGAAACAAGAAAAATAAACCTTGAGTGAGTAAACGGGGCTAGCTCATACTTCTGTCTATTACGTGCATCTATTATTATTAAGCCAGATGAAATAAGTATGCCCATTATTTTTGGACATTCGAGAAAAAATGATTGATTTAATCTCTTCAACAGATCCTTATAGAGCACTAGCCAATGTATGTAATGGGTTTACTTTCCTTCAATTGGTGCATTGCATGTGAGTCCAATTAAATCATGTGGCAGCCATAATATATTTTTTACGTAGAAATTGCTTCTTCATTCGTTAGAAGCATTTAATCTTCATCCGGGGTTGTCTATTGGTCGTAGAGTTTTGCCCTCGAGCGCTTTAAATCCAGGCGAGAGGGTTTGTTTACTTATCAAATTTAATGACCTTTTCTCTTTTTTTTACATTAAATTCCATTAGTTTATATACTTTTGCAAATTGTATGGAAAATCAGTAAACTGCTCCAGGAATTGATAGGGAGTGAAGAGTGGGTCTCGATTATCCCTAGAGAAACAAACATACCAGTATTTTGTTACAAATGAGCGGGAAGCATTTAACTTCGCATTTCTTGAATATAAGAAATTAACTCCCAATACATTGGGTGCTTTGTACAGGGGATTGTGGGTGAACATGAGATGGGCGGTTTATTATGAGACTAAGGAGTATGATATAACTTAATATATAATTGCAATCGGACAATGTTTAATTTGGCCATGTTGTAGGTTCAACCACTTCACGTTCACAACTTGAATTTAGAGTTAATACATATCATTGTAACTTCAAATATAATGGGAACTGTTTTTAGGGCAATTGAGTGTCTCAATTAAACTACTTAATTAGTTGATACGTTGTCCTTGCACATTTTATGTTTCTTAAATTTAAATACACGTTAATTTTCTTTCCCGTAGTCATGTACGGACATATGTGCTAGTAAATATAAGACGGCGACAGATCAGGCCGACGCCCGAAGGAATCCACCGTGATCCCCAGCAGCGCTAACGTGCGCACGTCTGTCGCCGGATAAACATACCTAGCTAGCTATGCATCTCCCTTCCGAGCAGCCAGCTCCCCTCCCCTCACCCTCCAAATCGATGTCCGTCCCCGTCGTCGTGACCCCGACGTCGCCGTCGCCGGCCAGAAAGAAACCATTTCGTGATCTCGAAGTTAAACTCCGCGACACGCCTCGTCCATTTCGCTGCCCATCCACGCGCGAACGCGACGCGCCGGCCGGTGTCATCTGTCTCCCGGCCGTCGACTGCAAACAACTGCGCCTGTCGCGTGTCCATCTACGCTTTGTATGTGTCTCTGAATGAATCTTCCAAGCCTGGCGCTCGGCTGTGCCTGCCTGCCACCACCAATGGCTCGGCCGCCTTCCCTGCCAAGCGTACGATATCTAGCCGTTTTGTGACCCACGGCGGCCGACCTGCGAGCAAGTGTGGTGGCGACGTAGCGGGACCGAAATATGTGTACATCCGTTGCGAAAAACACAAGAGCCAAAACATAAATGGCTGAGAGAAGGTGCGCCACCTAATCTGGACCAATCAATCCAGCCAACCTCGCCCGTTAAAGTGGTTGATCGATGTGTTGTGCTCTTGCTTCTCTCTTCTTGTGGCCGCTACATATACTCTTCTGTTAGCTTTGGTTTGCCAGCCACCACGTCCGGCCAGAACAAAGAAGACCGTACTCCTGTGACTTCGTGCCTTGCCAAATATCTTGGTGGACTCAGTTGGTCGGAGAGGCAGCCAGCCCAAGTCGATCACATGGCGGAGGAAGCAAAGATGGAGGCGGCGCCACCCGCGCCGGAGCCGGCCGAGGATGTCGCAGACGAGAAGGCGGCGGTGCCGTCGCCGGAGGAGTCTAAGGCCCTCGTTGTCGCGGAGAGTACGTGTGTGTGCAGGTTGATTGGTGCATGTTGCATGGTTAGCAGCGGGGGACTACATGGTCAGGTGACTCAGGTGTGCTAACCCTTTTCGTGTTTCTCTCCTTCAGGTGATCTTGAGAAGCCTGCGGCTACAGGGGGCTCACACGAACGAGGTACCGGTTAATCCTCATCCAAGTCTGAAATCAACCATATATTTGGGTTAATAATATAACTACTTAACAACAAAAACGATGTGCAACTCTGCCCCTTCTTCAGACGCTTTGCTCACGAGGGTCGCGACCGAGAAGCGGATGTCGCTGATCAAGGCATGGGAGGAGAACGAGAAGGCCAAAGCGGAGAACAAGTGAGTTTGTCATTCTCTCTAAATTTTCACAAATAACCACCACCGGTGAAAATGTGAAATTCACCGAGATGGCTCCATTTTTATCAGCATTCAGATTTTAACTTCCGTTGCACTCAGAATTCAGATATCAGATGATGCATCACCTCTTCTCTATCATTTAAGCTACCGTTGTTTCTTTCTCGTGTCACGCAGGGCCGTGAAGCTGCTGGCGGACATCACCTCGTGGGAGAACTCCAAGGCCGCGGAAATGGAAGCCGAGCTCAAGAAGATGCAAGTAAGTTTGAGCTCCCACTTGTCATAGGCGACGCCATTAGCAGTACGTATAACTATAAGCTATTACTAACTGGCACGAAACATTGTGGGGGCACGTACGTGCAGGAGCAGCTGGAGAAGAAGAAGGCGCGCTGCGTGGAGAGGCTCAAGAACAGCGTCGCGACGGTGCACAAAGAGGCGGAGGAGAAGCGTGCATCGGCGGAAGCGCGGCGCGGCGAGGAGCTCGTCGCGGCGGAGGAGGCCGCAGCCAAGTACCGCGCCAAGGGCGAGGCGCCAAAGAAGCTGCTCTTCGGGGCCTTGAGCAGAGGATAGCCAGCCGGCCGCGGCTTGGAGACAGTCGGTCCTCTTCGCTTTGATCTTCAGCTTCTCTCTGTTTGACCATTGTAATTTCTTGTGTATTTAACTATTTATCTGTGGGCGTGATCTTAGTTTGTATGGTACCATCAATTGCGCCGTGATGTAGTTTATGATTATTTTGTGGGATAACGGGGCTGATCCGTATGTTCGTGGAGAGGGGACTTATCCGTAGACACGGACGCTGAAGCCGGTCATTCAACGCTACCCGTAAACATTCGACCTTGGGTTTTTCTAAATTCCGCATGTTCAAATAGCCCATATATAGTTTAGAATAGATTAAGTGTTTAAATGCAGTGGTAATTTTAATTTAAAAAGTTTCGATATTACACTCCAATATTGTTGTTTTCTTAACCACTTACAGATTCTCGATCAGGTCTTTATTGAGTTGCTCGACGTCGTATTTGTTGATGTATTTGGACGGACTCTTCAAATGTGGCCGGATCTTAGTCGGGAAGTTCAATAGGATCGCCCATGTTCTCAAATTCAAGAGATGTGATAGCACCCTCACCCACATCCTCCACGAACATATTGTGTGCGATCACACAACACAACGTGTCATAACCTTTAAGAAGGTCTTTGGATCTCACTATTTAGCAAGTCCGCGAACAACTGCAAAACATGCCCGCGGAACTTCAAATGCCCTCTCAACATCCTTTCTAGTTATTTTTTGTCTTTGGTCAACGTGAGGCTTTTTCTCGCCAATTGGGTTAGAGATACGAAGGACAAATATCACCAATCAAACAAGACCATGTTGTATTCATGCCCATTGACAGTATAGTGGCAAGGATGAGTTTTTTTTTCATTCTAGCAAACCATGGTGGTTGCTACAGCACACTGGTATCATTGTGAGACCCGAGCATTGCCAAAGAAAGCGTGTCAAATCCAAAAATCATGTGATGCAACTTCTTCAAGAATAATGATTGGCTTCTTAATATGACGCTCACATTGCCCTTGTAAAGCTTTCGGCCAATTTCTTCGATTTCAGATGCATGCAGTCAAGAGATCTAACCAAACCTCCCCATCCTCTTGCTTCTGAGATTCCCAAGATTCTCTCGGTGTCTGCCACAGTTGGTTCTCTCAGGTACTAAGGTCCAAACACCTCGACCACGACATTTGCAAACCTGACCATGACATCCCCCCATGTGATCTCAAACATTTGTAGGTACCCGTCTCACGAATCAATGGTCGTGACATATGCAAGCATCTGTAGTGCGGCCATGCACTTCTGGTAACCAGAGAACTCAATCCTTTCCACGACGTCCTTCTTCAAGATGAAGTAGTCATCAAAGGAACCGAACGCCATGGTACAAATTCTCGAAGACATTTTTGCGCATCCGAAAGCACCAGCAAAAAAATCGACGAAGAGGGCATCGGGGACAAAGTAGTCATTCATCAACGCCAAAAAATCGTGCGTCCGGTTGTGGTTGAGCATTTGATGACCCTTGAAGCTTGACTGATCCTTTGAAATTGAGAGCATGCTCATGCACACGCTCCGTGTCTGCAAGCATGAAAGCACATACGCTCCCTTGATGGTTTTGATAATTCATGACAACATACATTGTCTCTTGGACTAATAGTTCTACCTAGTTTATTTCAGGTTTAGTCCATAGAGAGAATTGGCTAAGGATTGTGAGGATAATATCCAATGAGAGAAGAAGAAGGAAAGGAATAGGATTGTCAAATCATCAAGCTTGAAGACTCTATATTTTACATTTTGTGAGAAATCACTTTTGAGTCCATAGGAAAGCCAATACTATTAAAAGGGGATGATGAATTATGATGATCTGGTTTCTCAAGTGCTTAGATATTAGCCACCAAAAATACTCATACCTTCTCCCACAAAAATATTCTGTCCAAAACCAAATATCTAAAATTGGTGCCACCAACAAATCCCATTCGGCCCCACCGAGTTTACCCTAGACAAAACCAGAGCCAAACCCTAAATATCTCGGTACTACCAAGATCGTTTTTGGTGCAACCGGAAACAATGGCAAGCCTATGATTTCAATCTAATTAAAATTGGAACTTCCGAGTTTAGTAGATCAGTGTCACCGATTTTGCTATCTGCCTAGGTCAGCCAAAATCGTACCGTCCGAGATTTCTATATCAGTCTCACCGAAAAGCAGAAAGTTGCCATATTTTGCACCAGTTGATGCAACCGAGTTTTTTTACTTTGGTTTCACCGATTTGGACGATAATGTTGTAATAGTTGGATTTTTGGAGATGCCTATATATACCCCTCCACCACCTCTCAGTCGTAGAGGAAGCACTCAGAACATACAAACACTTGTCTCATCCATTTTTCTTAGAGAGAGCCACCTACTCATGTGTTGGGATCAAGATCATCCACTCCAACCATATGAATCTTGATTTCTAGCCTCCCCAAGTTGGTTTCCACCCAATCAATCTCTTCTAACCATGTCAAATATGTGAGAGAGTGATTGAGTGTTGAGGAGACTATTTTGAAGCACAATAGCAAGGAGTTCATCATACTTACCACATCTATTACCTTTTGGAGGGTGGTGCATCATAGATTGGTTAGGTGTCACTTGGGAGCCTCCTACTTCATGTTGTGGAGTTGAACCAAGAAGTTTGTAAGAGCAAGGAGATCGCCTACTTCGTGAACATCTACCCCGAGTAAGGCTAGTCCTCCATGGACGAAGGCCATGATGGAACAGACAAGGTTGCTTCTCCGTGGACCCCTTGTGGGTGGAGCCCTCCATGGACTCTCGCGGTCGTTACCCTCCGTGGGTTGAAGTCTCCATCAACATGGACGTACGATAGCACCACCTATCGGAACCACGCCAAAAATCTCTATTTCAACTTTGCGTTTGATCTTCCTATATCAACTCTCTTACATATGCTTGTCTTTACTTTCCGATGCTATACTTGTTGACTAGCATGTGTCGGGTGCACTAGACTTTTTAGAATTTATAAAATCCGCCAAGCAATTAATTTGGGAAAATGTTAGGTTTTAATTTTGTCAAGTAGTCTATTCACCCCCGCCCCATTGATACATCTCCAACGTATCTATAATTTTTTATTGTTCCATGCTATTATATTATCTGTTTTGGATGTTTTATATGCATTAATATGCTATTTTATATTATTTTTGGGACTAGCCTATTAACCTAGTGCCTAGTGCCAGTTTATGTTTTTTCCTTGTTTTTGAGTATTGCAGAAAAGGGATATCAAAAGGAGTCCAAACGGAATAAAATTCTACAATGATTTTTGTTGGACCACAAGAAACCCAGCAAACTTGGAGAAGAGGCCAGAAGAGCCATGGGTGGGCCACAAGCCACCCTGGCACGACTAGGGGGGGCCTGGCTTGTGGGTCCGTCATATATCTTCCAACCCTAATCTTCGGCCTATAAATTCATAAATATCCCCCCAATACCAAAAAGAGCCACGATAATACTTTTCCGTCGCTGGAAGCCTCCGTTCCCAAGACATCCAATCTTGGAGCATTTTTCGGTAATCTGCCGGAGGGGGATTCGGTCACGGAGGGCCTCTATGTCAACTCCATTACCCTTCCGATGATGTGTGAGTAGTTCACCACAGACCTACGGGTCCATAGCTAGTAGCCAGATAGCTTCTTCTCTCTCTTTGTTCTTCAATACCATGTTCTCCATGATCTTCATGTGGATCTATCCGATCTAATACTCTTTTGTGGTGTGTTTGTCGAGATCCGATGAATTGTGGGTTTATGATCAGATTATCTATAAATATTATTTGAGTCCTTTCTAAATTCTTATATGCATGATTTCATATCTTTGCAAGTCTCTTCGAGTTATTAGTTTGGTTTGGCCAACTTTATTGGTAATTCTTGCAATGGGAGAAGTGCTTAGTTTTGGGTTCAATCTTGCGGTGTCCTCACCCAATGACATAGTAGGGATAGCGAGGCACGTATTTGTATTATTGCCATCAAGGATAAAAATATGGGGTTTTCATCATATTTCTTGAGTTTATCCCTCTACATCATGTCATCTTACCTAATGTGTTACTCTGTTCTTCATGATCTTAATATTCTAGATGCAGGCAGGAGTCGCTCGATGTGTGGAGTAATAGTAGTAGATGCAGAATCATTTCCGTCTACTTGAAACAGACGTGATGCCTATATGCATAATCATTGCCTCGGATATCGTCATAACTATGAGCTTTTCTATCAATTGCTCGACAGTAATTTGTTCACCCACCGTATTATTTTCCTTCATGAGAGAAGCCTCTAGTGAAACCTATGGCCCCGGGTCTATTTTCCATATTATATTTTCAGATCTATAAACCAAAAATACCAAAAATACCTTGCTGCAATTTTATTTACTTTTACTTCTAGCAATCTTTTATATCTTTCTCTATCAGATCTCATCCTTGCAAGTAACCGTGAAGGGATTGACAACCCCTTTATAGCGTTGGATGCAAGTGTTTGATTGTTTGTGTAGGTACATAAATTGGGGCCTTGCTTGTTCCTCCTACTGGATTGATACCTTAAATCTAAACAACTGAGGGAAATACTTATCTACTTTGCGGCATCACCCTTTTCTCTTCGAGGGAAAACCAACGCAAGCTCAAGAAGTGGCAAGAAGGTTTCTGGCACCGTTGCCGAGTAGGATACACATCAAGCCTACCAAGTACCCATCACAAACTCATTTCTTGAATTTACATTATTTTCCATTTGCCTCTTGTTTTCCTCTCCCCCACTTCTTAAACGTTTTTCAAAAAAAACAAAAAGATTTTCCTTTTTATTCGCCCTTCTTTCGTTCGCCTTTTCGTTTTGTTTGCTTGTGTACTAGATCGATTTTTTGACACCATGTTTGAATCTGGGAAGTTTATCACTGAAAATTTTGAGGGTATTGCTAGTCCAAATATTTAAAAAATGGATCTTGCTCTCTAGATCATGAAACTAAACCGCCTCCTAATTATAAAGCTAAAACTTTTCAGAGTGTTATTCAAGAGTTGTTTGATTGTATGGGGGTAATGCCTATGAATAAGAGATATATTCTTATTATCACAAATTATCATGCATATGCTATTGCCATGCTCGTTGAAAAAATGGAAAGAAAAATTGTGCATGTTCATCCCGCTTTGCAAAAGGTGTTTTATGAACTTCCCAATCTTAGAAGAAGAGTTCCCTATTCTGAAATTACCCAAACCATTTACGTTGAAACCTATGGTAAATTAAATTGGATCACTAGGGGTATTTATGTAGGATTCAATTATGATTGTTTAGAAGAAAAAATAAGGGAACCCATTAAAAATGAGATACACGTTTTATATGATGATATTTATGGTGATCATCCAGATTATGAGCTTATGAATGTCAAAGTTACTAATCAAACTCCTTTTCATGAACTAAGTTTTCTTATTAGAAAGGAGAGGAAAGAAACAAAATATTTTCTAAAAAGGGCTTTGGAATATAGGGTTGAGAACGAATTGCATACCAAAGATGACAATACCTAGATCTATTGCGTTATGCCTAGCTAGGGCCGTTAAACAATAGCGCTTGTTAGGAGGCAGCCCAATTTTACTTTTATGTTTTTATTTTTCTTATGTTTTTTGAGTGATTTACACATTATTACCTCTCTAGTAATTATGTTTTGGTGTTTTAATTAGTGTTTGAGCCACATAAGTGTTGGGGAACGTCGCATGGGAAACAAAAATTTCCCTACGCACACGCAAACCTATCCATGGTGATGAGCATCTACGAGAGGGAGAGTGGATCTACGTACCCTTGTAGATCGCTAAGCGGGAAGCGTTAAGAAACGCGGTTGGTGTAGTCGAACATCTTCGCGATCCAAATCGCCGAGCGTCCCGCGATCCAATCACGAACCGTCCCGCGAACACATCATGATCCGTCCCGCGAACTCATCACGATCCGTCTCACGATCTTGATCACGATCTGTCCCGTGAACTCATCACGATCCGTTCCGTGATCACATCACGAACCGTCTCGCGATCTCGATCACGGTCCTTCCGATCTAGCGCTGAACGGACGGCACCTCCGCGTTCAGCACACGTGCAGCTTGATGACGATCTCCACCGTCTCGATCCAGCAAGATGAGGTGGAGAGGAGAGGGAGTTCACCGGCAGCGTGACGGCGCTCCGGTGATGGTGGTGGAGCAATTCCGGCAGGGCTTCGCCTAAGCGCTGCAGAAAACTGATCTAGAGGAGAAACTATGCACCGGTGGAACGGGTAGCACGTGGCCGGAAATTCTATCCAAAAACCACCCAATACACTAGTATATATAGGAGGAGAGGAGAGGAGAGGCAGCCAAGGCCTTTGGGTCGGCCGAAATAGGAGGTGGGAAGCAATCCTACTTCACCTCCAATCCTAGTTGGAGTAGGATTGCCTCCTATTGGCTGATTTTCCACTTTTTGCTTTAGGACTTTCTCTCCTGCGCCATGGGCCTTTGTGGCTGTTTTCCCAGCCCACTAACGGCTGGTTATTATTCTCCCACAGCACATGGACCTCTTGGGGTCGAAATACCCCTCCCGGAGGCCTCCCGGTACACTACCGGCACTCCCGGTACATTACCGATGAGCCCGAAACTTTTCCGGAAACCAAACTGGGACTTCCTATATATGAATCTTTACCTCCGGACCATTCCGGAGCTCCTCGTGATGTCCGGGATCTCATACGGGACTCCAAACAAACTTCGGTCACCACCATACATAACTCTACACTACCGAAACGACACCGAACCTTAAGTGTGCAGACCCTGCGGGTTCGAGAACTATGTAGACATGACCGAGACACCTCTATGGTCAATAACCAATGGCGGGACCTAGACGTCCACATTGGTTCCTACATATTCTACGAAGATCTTTATCAGTCGAACCTCTATGTCAAGGATTCAGTTAATCCCGTATAACGTTCCCTTTGTTCTTCGGTATGTTACTTGCCTGAGATTCGATCGTCGGTATCTCCATACCTAGTTCAACCTCGTTACCGGCAAGTCTCTTTACTCGTTCCGTAATACAAGATCTCGCAACTAACAATTAGTCACATTCCTTGCAAGTCTTATTGTGATGTTGCATTACCGAGTGGGCCCCGAGATACCTCTCCGTCACATGGAGTAACAAATCCCAGTCTCGATCCATGCCAACTCAACAGACACCATCGGAGATACCTGTAGAGCACCTTTATAGTCACCCAGTTACGTTGCGATGTTTGATACACACAAGGCACTCCTCCGACATCCGTGAGTTGCATGATCTCATGGTCATAGGAACATATACTTGACATGCAGAAAACAGTAGCAATAAACTAACACGATCATATGCTATGTTTGTAGTTTGGGTCCTATCCATCACATCATTCTCCAAATGATGTGATCCCGTTATCAAATGACATCTCATGTCCATGGCTAGGAAACCTTAACCATCCTTTGATCAACGAGCTAGTCCATTAGAGGCATACTAGGGACATGGTTTTGTCTATGTATCCACACATGCATTTAAGTCTCCGATCAATACAATTATAGCATGGATAATAAACGATTATCATGAACAAGGAAATATGATAATAACTAATTTATTATTGCCTCTAGGGCATATTTCCAACAGTCTCCCACTTGCACTAGAGTCAATAATCTAGTTCACATCACCATGTGATTCACATTGTTATGAATCTAACACCCAACGAATTCTGGGGCTCGATCACGCTTTGCATGTGAGAGAGGTCTTATAGTCAACGGGTCTGTAACATTCAGATCCGTGTGCACTTTGCAAATACCTATGTCAAATTGTAAACACTGCTACCACACTCCGCTCGGTACTATTCCAAATGGCTGCTCCACTATACGTATCCAGATTGCTACTACGAGTCATCCGGATTAGTGTTAAAGCTTGTATCGACGTAACTCCTTACGATGAACTCTTTATCACCTCCATAATCGAGAAACATCTCCTCAGTCTCTTAGTTACTAAGGATAATCTTGACCGATGTCTAGTGATCCACTCCTGGTTCACTCTTGTACCCCCTGACGGACTCATGGCAAGGCACACACAGGTGCGGTACACAGCATGGCATAATATAGAGCCTATGGCTAAGGCATAGGGGACGACGTTCGTCCTTTCTCTTTCTTCTGCCGTTGTCGAGCTTTGAGTCTCACTCAACTTTCACACCTTACAAATCAGGCGAGAACTCTTTCTCTAACTGATCCATTTTGAACTCTTTCAAAATCTTGTCAAGGTATGCACTCATTGAAAGTCTCATCGAGCATCTTGATCTATCTCCATATATTTTGATGCTCAACAATTAGGTAGCTTCATCCAGGTCTTCCTTTGAAAATCTCTTTCCAAATAACCGTTTTATGCTTTCCGGAAACTCTACATTATTTCTGATCAACAATATGTCATCCACATCTACTTATCAGAAATTCTATAGTGCTCCCACTCACGTTATTGCAAATACAAGTTTCTCGTAAACTTTGTATAAACATCAAAACTTTGATCACCTCATCAAAGCGTATATTCCAACTCCGAGATGCTTGCTTCAGTCCATGGAAGGATCACCGAAGCTTGCACACCTTTTAGCATCCTTAGGCCTGACAAAACGTTCTGGTTGTATCACATACAACCTTTCCTCAAGTAAACCGTTAAGGAAACGATGTTTTGACATCCATCTGCCAGATTTCATAATTGAAAACACAGCAACTTCTAACATAATTCCAACAGACTTTAGCACCACTACGAGTGAGAAAGTCTCATCGTAGTCAACTCCTTGAACTTGTCACAAACATCTTTGCAACAAGTCGAGCTATACAAATAGTGACATTCACCATCAGTGTCTGTCTTCATTTTAAAGATCCATTTGTACTCAACGACCTGCTGTCCAACGAGCAAGTCTACCAAAGTCTACACTTGGTTTTCTTACATGGATCCTATCTCGGATTTCATGGCCTCTAACCATTTGTCGGAATCCGGGCCCATCATCGCTTCTCGATAGCTCGTAGGTTCATCGTTGTCCAACAACATGATCTCCAAGACAGAGTTGTCGTACCACTTAGGAGCAGTACACATCCTTGTCGACCTACGAAGTTCGATAGTAACTTGATCCTGAAGCTTCATGATCATCATCATTAACTTCCTCTTCAACTAACGTAGGCTTCACAGAATCATCTTTCTGCGCTGCGCTACTCTCTGGTTGAACAAAGGTTTAACAACCTCATCAAGTTCTATCTTGCTCCCACTCAATTCTTTCGAGAGAAACATTTCCTCGAGAAAGGATCCGTTTAAGCAACAAACACTTTGCACTAGGATCTGAGATTGAAGGTTCACCCAACTGATCTTAGGGTATTCTATGAAGATGCAATTTGTCCGCCTTGGGTTCGACCTCATTAGGTGAAAACATTTTCCACACAAGTGTCACATCCCCAAATATTAAGAAATGACAGCTTAGGTTTCTATCAAACCATAATTCACATGGTGTAATCTCAACGGATTTAGACGGTGCCCTATTTAAAGTGAATGTAGTTGTCTCTAATGCATAACCCCCAAATTATAGTAGTAAAACGACAAGAGACATCATAGCACGCACCATGTCCAATAGAGCATAACTATGATGTTCGGACACACCATCACACTATGGTGTTCCAGGTGGCGTTTAGTTGTGAAACAACTTTCACATTGTCTTAAGTTGTATGCCAAACTCGTGACTCAAATATTCACCTCCACGATCATATCGCAGTCATTTTTATCTTCTTGTCACGATGATCTTTAAACTTCACTCTGAATTTGCTTGAACCTTTCAAACAATTCAGACTTGTGTTTCATTAAGTAAATATACACTATATATACTCAAATCATCAGTGAAGGTAAGAAAATAACGATATCCACTCCACGCTACAAGACTCACTAGATTGCATACATCAACATGTATCATTTCCAATGAATCACTTGCCCGCTCCATCCAACGGGATCCTTTAGTAATCTTGCCCAAGAGGCATGGTTCGCATGTCTCAACCGATTCGAAATCGAATGAGTCCAAATATCCATCAGCATGGAGTTTCTACATGCGCTTTATACCAATATGACATTTAGCGGCAGTGCCACAAGTATGTGGTACTATCATTATTAACTTTGTATCTTTTGACATCAATGTTATGAACATGTGTACTACTACGATCAAGATTTCAACAAACCATTCTCACTGGGTGCATGACCATTGAAGGTATTATTCATGTAAACAGAATAACCATTATTCTCTAACTTAAATGAATAATCGTATTGCAATAAACATGATCTAATCATGTTCATGCTCAACGCAAAACACCAAATAACATTTATTTAGGTTCGTCACTAATCCTGAAGGTAGAGAGAGCGTGCGATGTTGATCACATCAACCTTGGAAACACTTCCAACACATATCGTCACCTCACCCTTAGCTAGTTCTCCGTTTATTCTATAGCTTTTATTTCGAGTTACTAACATTTAGCAACCGAACCGGTATCCAATACCCAGGTGCTACTAGGAGTACTAGCAAGGTACACATCAATAACTCGTATATCAAATATACTTGTGTCGATGTTGCCAGCCTTCTTATCTACCAAGTATCTAGGGTTGTTCCGCTTCAGCGACCGTTCACCTCATAACAAAAGCACTTAGTCTTGGGTTTGAGTTCAACTTTGGGTTGCTTCACTGGAGCAGCAACTGACTTGCTATCCATGAAGTTTCCCTCCTTGCTCTTGCCCTTCTCGAAACTAGTGGTTTGGTTAACCATCAACACTTGACGCTCCTTCTTGATTTCTACCTTCGCGGTGTCAAAACATCGCGAATAGCTCAGGAATCATTATTTCTATCCCTTGCAATTTATAGTTCATCACTAAGTTCTAGTAGCTTAGTGACAGTGACTTGGAGAACTATGTCAATCACTATCTTATCTGGAAGATCAACTCCCACTTGATTCAAGCGATTGTAGCACCCAGACAATCTGAGTACACGCTCAACGATTGAGCTCTTCTCTTTCATCTTGCAGGCAAAGAATCTTTTTGGAGATCTCATATCTCGCAACACGGGCATGAGCCTGAGATCCTAATTTCAGCTCTTAGAAACATCTCATATATTCTGTGACGTTCAAAACATTTCGGAGCCTCAATTCTAAGTCGTAACGCATGACGCACTAAACTATCAAGTAGTCATCAGAACGTGCCTGTCAGATGTTCACAACATCTACAGACGACGCTAGAGGGGTTGGAGCACCGAGCAGTGCATTAAGGACATAAGCCTTCTGTGCAGCAATGAGGACAATCCTCAGATCACGGACCCAGTCTGCAATATTACTACCATCATCTTTCAATTCTATTCCTCTAGGAACATATAAAAATACAAGGGAGCTACAGCGCGAGCTAGTAATCTACAACATAATTTGCAAAGACACTTTGACTATGTTCATGATAATGAGTTCAATTAATCATATTACTTAAGAACTCCCACTCAAATTGACATCCCTCCGATCATTCGAGTGATACATGATCCAAATTCACCAACTCAAGTCCGATCATCACGTGAGTTGAGGTGGCTGCAATGGTGAACATCATTATGTTGATCATATCTACTATATGACTCATGTTCGACCTTTCGGTCTCTCGTGTTCCGAGGCCATGTCTGTACATGCTAGGCTCGTCAAGTTTAACCCGAGTGTTCTGCGCGTGCAAATCTGGCTTGCACCCGTTGTATGTGAACGTAGTCTATCACACCCGATCATCACGTGGTGTCTCAACACGACGAACTTTCGCAACGGTGCACACTCGAGGAGAACACAGTTCATCTTGAAATTCAAGTGAGGGATCACCTTATAATTCTACCGCCGTACTAAGCAAAACAAGGTGCATAAAAGTATTAACATCTCATGTAATTCATAAGTGATATGATATGGCCATGAACTTGTGTTTAAGATCTCCATCTTCGAAACACCGACATGATCTCCATCGTCACCGGCACAACACCATGATCTCCATCATCTTGATCTCCATCAATGTGTTGCCATTGGGGTTGTGGCGCCAGCCCTGCTTCTACTTCTATTGCTACCGCTTAGCGATAAAGTAAAGCATTACATAGCGCTTAATGATTGACACGCAGGTCATACAATAATTAAAGACAACCCTATGGCTCCTGCCGGTTGCCGTACTCAACGACATGCAAGTCATGAAATTCTATACATCACATGATCATCTCATACATCACATATATCTCATCATGTAATTGGCCATATCACATCACAACATACCCTGCAAAAACAAGTTAGACGTCCTCTAATTGTTGTTGCATGTTTTACGTGGCTGCTACGGGTATCTAGCAAGAACGATTCTCACCTACGCATAAACCACAACGGTGATACATAGATTGCTTTTCAACCTTCTCAAGGACCGCCTTTGTCGGATCCGATCCAACTAAAGTGAGAGAAACTGTCACCCGCAAGCCATCTAAGCAACAAGTTGCGTCGAGGGAACCGATCTCTCGTAAGTGTACGAGTAATGTTGGTCTGGGCCGCTTCATCTCACAATCCCGCTGAACCAAAATCCGACCAAGGGAGGAAGCAATCTAAGCATCCACGCCCACAAACCTTTTGTGTTCTACTCGAGATCTCATCGAACCATCAACCTAGCTCATGATGCCACTGTTGGGGAACGTCGCATGGGAAACAAAAATTTCCCTATGCACACGCAAACCTATCCATGGTGATGAGCATCTACGAGAGGGAGAGTGGATCTACGTACCCTTGTAGATCTCTAAACGGGAAGCGTTAAGAAACGCGGTTGGTGTAGTCGAACATCTTCGCGATCCAAATCGCCGAGCGTCCTGCGATCCAATCACGAACCGTCCCGCGAACACATCATGATCCATCCCGCGAACTCATCATGATCCGTCTCACGATCTCGATCACGATCTGTCCCGCGAACTCATCACGATCCGTTCCGTGATCACATCACGAACCGTCTCGCGATCTCGATCACGGTCCTTCCGATCTAGCGCCGAACGGACGGCACCTCCGCGTCCAGCACACGTGCAGCTTGATGACGATCTCCACCGTCTCAATCCAGAAATAGGAGGAGGCGCTCCGATGATGGTGGTGGAGCAATTCCGACAGGGCTTCGCCTAAGCGCTGCAGAAAACTGATCTAGAGGACAAACTATGCACCGGTGGAACGGGTAGCACGTGGCCGGAAATTCTGCCCAAAAACCACCCAATCCACTAGTATATATAGGAGGAGAGGAGAGGAGAGGCATCCAAGGCCTTTGGTTCGGCCGAAATAGGAGGTGGGAAGCAATCCTACTTCACCTCCAATCCTAGTTGGAGTAGGATTGCCTCCTATTGGCTGCTTTTCCACTTTTTGCTTTAGGACTTTCTCTCCTGCGCCATGGGCCTTTGTGGCTGTTTTCCCAGCCCACTAAGGGCTGGTTATTATTCTCCCACAGCCCATGGACCACTTGGGGTCGAAATACCCCTCCCGGAGGCCTCCCGGTACACTACCGACACTCCCGGTACACTACCGATGAGCCCAAAACTTTTCCGGAAACCAAACTGGGACTTCCTATATATGAATCTTTACCTCCGGACCATTCCGTAGATCATCGTGACGTCCGAGATCTCATCCGGGACTCCGAACAAACTTCAGTCACCACCATACATAACTCTACACTACCGAAACGTCACCGAACCTTAAGTGTGCAGACCCTGCGGGTTCGAGAACTATGTAGACATGACCGAGACACCTCTACGGTCAATAACCAATGGCGGGACCTGGACGTCCACATTGGTTCCTACATATTCTACGAAGATCTTTATCGGTCGAACCTCTATGTCAAGGATTCAGTTAATCCCGTATAACGTTCCCTTTGTTCTTCGGTATGTTACTTGCCTGAGATTCGATCATCGGTATCTCCATACCTAGTTCAACCTCGTTACCGTCAAGTCTCTTTACTCGTTCCGTAATACAAGATCCCGCAACTAAAAATTAGTCACATTGCTTGCAAGGCTTATTGTGATGTTGCATTACCGAGTGGGCCCGAGATACCTCTCCGTCACACGGAGTAACAAATCCCAGTCTCGATCCATGCCAACTCAACAGACACCATCGGAGATACCTGTAGAGCACCTTTATAGTCATCCAGTTAGGTTGCGACATTTGATACACACAAGGCACTCCTCCGACATCCGTGAGTTGCATGATCTCATGGTCATAGGAACATATACTTGACATGCAGAAAACAGTAGCAATAAACTAACACGATCATATGCTATGTTTGTAGTTTGGGTCTTATCCATCACGTCATTCTCCTAATGATGTGATCCCGTTATCAAATGACATCTCATGTCCATGAATAGGAAACCTTAACCATCCTTTGATCAACGAGCTAGTCCATTAGAGGCATACTAGGGACATGGTTTTGTCTATGTATCCACACATGCATTTAAGTCTCCGATCAATACAATTATAGAATGGATAATAAACGATTATCCTGAACAAGGAAATATGATAATAACTAATTTATTATTGCCTCTAGGGCATATTTCCAACAATAAGACCTTTGGGATGGTCTATGATGATTGTTGATTTGATCTTGCTGAAAAACGGGAACTTTTGCACCCAGTCGAGGAAATTTATAAATTTATTAGAGAGACAAATGAGTATGAGATTTTTACACAATATTGACATACACATTTCTCAGGCTTTGCTAATGTTTCAGAATTTTTGCAGTTACATAAGTATTCAAAGTTTACAGATTGCTACAGACTATTCTGTTTTTGACACATTCTGTTTTCTTTGTGTTGTTTACTTATTTTGATGTATCTATGGGTTGTATCGGGGGGTATGAACCATGGAGAAGTTAGAATACAATATATCTTACACTATATAAATAAAGAATGAGTTCACAAAAGTACCTAAAGTGGTGATTTATTTTTCTTATACTAACGGATCTCACGAGTATTATGTTGAGTTTTGTGTTGTGAAGTTTTCAAGTTTTGGGTAAAGATTTGATGGCAATAGCCTAAGCTTGGGTATGCCCAAGGCACCCCAAGGAATCAAGTATGCCAAAGATCCTAAGCTTGGGGATGCCCCAGAAGGCATCCCCTCTTTCGTCTTCAATCCATCGGTAAATTTACTTGAGGCTATATTTTTATTCACCACGTGATATGTGTTTTGCTTGGAGTGTCTTGTATGATATGAGTCTTTGATTTTTAGTTTGCCACAATCATCCTTTCGACACACATCTTTTGAGAGAGACATGCACGAATCATGAATATTGGCTCCTACATATTCTATGAAGATCTTTATCGGTTGAACCTCTATGTCAAGGATTTAATTAATCCCGTATGCTGTTCCCTTTGTTCTTCTGTATGTTACTTGCCCGAGATTCAATCGTTGGTATCTCTATACCTAGTTGAATATCGTTACTAGCAAGTCTGTTTACTTGTTCCGTAATACAAGATCCCGTGGGTAACACTTAGTCACATTGCTTGCAAGGCTTATTGTGATGTTGTATTACCGAGTGGGCCCTGAGATACCTCTCCGTCACATGGAGTAACAAATCCCAGTCTTGATCCATGCCAACCCAACAGACACCATCGGATATACCTGTAGAGCACCTTTATAGTCACCCAGTTACGTTGCGACGTTTGATACACACAAGGTACTCCTCCATTGTCAGTGGGTTGCATGATCTCATGATCATAGGAATAGATACTTGACATGCATAAAACTATAGCAATAAACTGACATGATCATATGCTATGTTTATAGTTTGGGTCTTATCCATCACATCATTCTCCCAATGATGTGATCCTGTTATCAAATGACATCTCATGTCAATGGCTAGGAAACCATGTTTGATCAACGAGCCAGTCTACTAGAGGCATACTAGGGACATGGTGTTGTATATGTATCCACATATGTATCTGAGTTTCCGATCAATACAATTCTAGCATGGATAATAAACGATTATCATGAACAAGGAAATATGATAATAACTAATTTATTATTGCCTCTAGGGCATATTTCCAACAGTCTCCCACTTGCACTAGAGTCAATAATCTAGCTCACATTGCTATGTGATTTGTTATGAATCTCACACCCAATGAGTTCTGGGGCTCGATCATGTTTTGCATGTGAAAGAGGTTTTAGTCAACAGGTCTGCGACATTGAAATCCGTGTGTACTTTGAAAATCTCTATGTCATACCGTAGACACTGCTACCACATTCCACTTGGAGATATTCCAAATGGCTACTCCACTATATGTATTCGGATTGCTACTAAGAGTCATCAGGATTGGTGTTAAAGCTTACATACACGTAACCCTTTATGACGAACTATTTATCACCTCCATAATCGAGAAATATTTCCTTAGTCCTATAGTTACTAAGGATAATTTTGACCGTTGTCCAGTGATCCACTCCTGTATCACTCTTGTACCCCTTGACAGACTCATGGCAAGGCACACACAGGTGCGGTACACAGCATGTCATACTATATAGAGCCTATGGATAAATCATAGGGGACGACCTTCGTCCTTTCTCTTTCATCTGCCATGGTCGAGCTTTGAGTCTCACTCAACTCCACACCTTACAACCAGGTAATAACTCCTTCTTTGACTGATCCATTTTGTACTCTTTCAAAATCTTGTCTAGGTATGTACTCATTGAAAGTCTCATCAAGCATATTGATCTATCTCTATAGATCTTTATGCCCAACAATTAGGTAGCTTTATCCAGGTCTTCCTTTGAAAAACTCTTTTCAAACTACCATTTATGCTTTCCAGAAATTCTACATCATTTCTGATCAACAATATGTCATGCACATAGCTAATCAAAAACTCTATAGTGATCCCACTCACTTTATTGTAAATACAAGTTTATCACAAACTTTGTATAGACTCACAAACTTTGATCACGTCATCAAAGCGTATATTCCAACTCCAATATGCTTGATCCAACCCATAGAAGGACTGCTGGAGCTTGCACACCTTTTAGCATCCTTAGGAGTGACAAAACTTTCCGGTTGTATCACATACAACCTTTCCTCACGGAAACTGTTAAGGAAATGATGTTTTGACATCCATCTGCCTAATTTCATAATTGAAAAACACAACAACGGCTAACATAACTCCAATAGACTTTAGCATCGCTACGGGTGAGAAAGTCTCATTGCAGTCAACTCCTTGAACTTGGCAAAAACTCCTTTGCGATAAGTCGAGCTTTATAAATGGTGACTTTCACCATCAGTGTCTGTCTTCATCTTAAAGGTCCATTTGTACTCAACGGCCTGCCATTCAATGGGCAATACTACCAAAGTCTATACTTGGTTTTCATACATGGATCCCTTCTCAGATTTCATGGCCTCTAGCCATTTGTCAGAATCTGGGCCCATCATCGCTTCTTCATAGCTCGTAGGTTCATCGTTGTCCAAGAACATGACCTCTAAGACAGGGTTGTCGTACCACTCAGGAGCAATACACGTCCTTGTCAACCTACGAGGTTTGATAGTAACTTGATCTGAAGCTTCATGCTCATCATCATTAACTTCCTCTTTAACTAACGTAGGCTCCACAGAAACATCTTTCTGCGCTACACTACCCTCTGGTTGAAACAAAGGTTCAACAACCTCATCAAGTTCTATCTTCCTCCCACTCAATTCTTTCGAGAGAAACTCTTTCTCGAGAAAGGACCCGTTTTAGCAACAAAAACTTTGTGCTTGGATATAAGATAGAAGGTTTACCCAGCTGTTAAGTAAGGGTATTCTATGAAGATGCATTTGTCCGCTTTGGGTTTGAGCTCATTAGGTGAAAACCCTTTTTCATATAAGCGTTGTAGTCCCAAACGTTAAGAAATGATAGCTTAGGTTTCCGCCAAACCAAAATTCATACGGCGCCATCTCAACGGACTTAGATGGTGCCCCATTTAAAGTGAATGTAGTTGTATCTAATGCATAACCCCCAAAACAATAGTGGCAAATCGATAAGAGACATCATAGTTCACACCATATCTAATAGAGCATGACTACGACGTTCGGACACACCATCACACTATGGTGTTCCAGGTGGCGTGAGTTGTGAAACAACTTCCACTTTGTCTTAAGTTGTATACCAAACTCCTAACTTAGATATTCACCTCCACGATCATATCGTAGACATTTTATCTTCTTGTCACTATGATCTCAAACTTCACTCTAATTTTGCTTGAACTTTTCAAACGATTCAGACTTGTGTTTCATTAAGTAAATATACACTATATCTACTCAAATAATCATAATTTTTACACAAGATTTACATACAAATTTCCCAGGTTTTCCTAATTTTTCATAATTTTTGCAATTACATAAGTATTCAAAGTTTACAGATTGCTACAGACTGTTCTATTTTTGCCAGATTCTGTTTTCCTTGTGTTGTTTACTTATTTTGATGTATCTATGGGTTGTATCGGGGGGTATGAACCATGGAGAAGTTGGAATACAGTATATATTACACCAATATAAATAATGAATGAGTTCACAACAGTACCTAAAGTGGTCATTTATTTTTCTTATACTAACGGATCTCACGAGTTTTGTGTTGAGTTTTGTGTTGTGAAGTTTTCAAGTTTTGGGTAAAGATTTTATGGACTATATAATAAGGAGTGGCAATAGCCTAAGCTTGGGGATGCCCAATGCACCCCAAGGAATCAAGGATGCCAAAGAGCCTAAGCTTGGGGATGCCCCGGAAGGCATCCCCTCTTTCAACTTCAATCCATCGATAAATTTACTTGAGGCTATATTTTTATTCACCACATGATATGTGTTTTGCTTGGAGCGTCTTGTTTGATATGAGAATTTGATTTTTAGTTTGCCAGATTCATCCTTGCTATACACATCTTTTGAGAGAGACATGCACGAATCATGAATTTATTATAATACTCTATTAGCTTCACTTATATCTCTTGAGCTAGGCAATTTTTCTCTAGTGCTTCACTTATATATTTTTAGAGCACGGAGGTGTTTTATTTTATGGAAATATTTGAACTCTCGTACCTCACTTATATTATTTTGAGAGTCTTTAAACAACATCATAATTGGTTTAGATTTTGAATTTAGTCCTAATATAATGGGCATCCAAAAGGGATAGAATAAAAACTTTCATATAAAGTGCATTGAATATTATGAGAAGTTTTATTCCTTGCATAAAGTTTTGAGATATAAAGATGGTGAAATTAGGGTCATGCTAGTGAGTAATTGTGAATTGTTAAAAATACTTGTGTAAAGGTTTGTGATTCCCGTAGCATGCACGTATGGTGAACCGTTAAGTAATGAAGTCGGAGCATGATTTGTTTATTGATTGCCATCCTTTTTGTGAGGATCGGGAGCGCGCGATGGTTAACTCCTACCAACATCTCCCCTAAGAGCATGCGTCTATTACTTTGCTTCGATGACTAATAGACTTTTGCAATAAGTATGTGAGCTCTTTATGACTAATGTGAGTCCATGGATCATACGCACTCTCACTCTTCCACCTTTGCTAGCCTCTCCAGTACCGTGCAACTTTCGTCGGTGCATTACACCCACCATATATCCTTCCTCAAAACAGCCACCATACCTACCTATTATGGCATTTCGATAGCCATTCCAAGATATATTGCCATGCAACTTCCACCATTCCGTTTAGTATGACACGCACCATCATTTTCATATTGCTTTGCATGATCGTAACATAGCTAGCATGATGTTTCATGGCTTCTCCGTTTTTTATGTCATTTGCTATGCTAGATCATTGAACATCCTGGTACACCGCCGGATGCATTCATGTAGAGTCATATTTTGTTCTAGTTTCGTGTTGTAGTTCTTGAGTTATAAGTAAATAAAACTGTGATGATCATCATGATTAGAGCATTGTCCCATGTGAGGGAAGGATGATGGACTATGATTCCCTCACAAGTTGGGAAGAGACTCCGGACTTTATCAAAAATAAAAGAGGCCAATGAAGCCCAAATAAAAAAGAGGCCAATGATGCCCATCAAAAAAGAGAGAAAAGAAAGAAGGGACAATGCTACTATCCTTTTTCCACACCCGTGCTTCCAAGTAGCACCATGATCTTTATGATAGAGAGTCTCCTATTTTGTCACTTTCATATACTAGTGGGAATTTTTCATTATATAACTTGGCTTGTACATTCCAATGATGGGCTTCCTCAAATTGCCCTAGGTCTTCTTGAGCAAGTGAGTTGGATGCACGCTCACTTAGTTTCTTTTTGAGATTTCATACACTTATAGATCTAGTGCATCCGTTGCATGGCAATCCCTACTCACTCACATTGATATCTATTAATGGGCATCTCCATAGCCCGTTGATATGCCTAGTTGATGTGGGACTATCTTCTCCTTTTCCTTACAACCTCCACCATATTCTATTCCACCTATAGTGTTATATCCATGGCTCACGCCCATGTATTGCATGAGAGTTGAAAAGGTTTGAGAACATAAAAGGTGTGAAACAATTGCTTGACTTGTCATCAGGGTTGTGCATGTTATAAATACTTTGTGTTGGGAAGATGGAGCATAGCCAGAATATATGATTATGTAGGGATAACTTTCTTTTGCCATGGTATTTTGAAGAGACGCAATTGCTTTGTTAGTATGCTTGAAATATTACTATTTTTATGTCAACATTAAGCTTTTGTTTTGAGTCTTATGGATCTGAACATTCATGTCACAATAAAGAATATTACATGGATATGTTAGGTAGAATTCCACATCGAAAATTCTATTTTTATCATTTACCTACTCGAGGACGAGCAGGAATTAAACTTGGGGATACTGAAACGTCTGAATGTATCTATATTTTTTGATTGTTCCATGCTATTATATTATCTCTTTTGGATGTTTTATATGCAATAATATGCTATTTTATATTATTTTTGGGGCTAACCTATTAACCCGGTGCCCAATGCCAGTTTTTGTTTTTTCCTTGCTTTTGAGTATTGCAGAAAAGGAATATCAAATGGAGTCCAACAACAACACCAAAGCCTTTAGTCCCAAACAAGTTGGGGTAGGCTAGAGGTGAAACCCATAAGATCTCGCAACCAACTCATGGTTCTGGCACATGGATAGCAAGCTTCCACGCACCCCTGTCCATGGCTAGTTCTTTGGTGATGCTCTAGTCCTTCATATCTCTCTTTATAGACTCTTCCCATGTCAAGTTTGGTCTACCCCGGCCTCTTTTGACATTATCAGCATGCTTAAGCCGTCCGCTGTACACTGGGGCTTATGGAGGCCAGCGCTGAATATGCCCAAACCATCTCAGACGATGTTGGACAAGCTTCTTTTCAATTGGCGCTACCCCAACTCTATCTCGTATATCATCATTCCGGATGTGGTCCTTCCTTGTGTGGCCACACATCCATCTCAACATGCGCATCTCTGCCACACCTAACTGTTGTTGCACATGTCGCCTTTTAGTCGGCCAACACTCACCTTGGGATTCAATCACGGAGGGCCTCTACATAAAGTCCATTTCCCTTCCGATGATGCGTGAGTAATTCACCACAGACCTACGGGTCCATAGCTAGTAGCTAGATAGCTTCTTCTCTCTTTTTGTTCTTCAATACCATGTTCTCCATGACCTTCATGGGGATCTATCCGATGTAATACTCTTTTGTGGTGTGTTTGTCGAGATCCGATGAATTGTGGGTTTATGATCAGATTATCTATGAATATTATTTGAGTCTTTTCTGAATTCTTATATGCATGATTTCATATCTTTGCAAGTCTGTTCGAGTTATTGGTTTGGTTTGGCCAACTAGATTGGTAATTCTTGCAATGGGGGAAGTGCTTAGTTTTGGGTTCAATCTTGCGGTGTCCTCACCCAATGACATAGTAGGGGTAGCGAGGCACGTATTTGTATTGTTGCCATGAAGGATAAAAAGATGGGGTTTTCATCATATTGCTTGAGTTTATGCCTCTACATCATGTCATCTTACCTAATGTCTTACTCTGTTCTTCATGACTTAATACTCTATATGCAAGAAGGAGTCAGTCGATGTGTGGAGTAATAGTAGTAGATGCAGAATCGTTTCGGTCTACATGAAACGAACGTGATGCCTATATGCATAATCATTGCCTTGGATATCGTCATAACTATGAGCTTTTTTATCAATTTCTCGGCAGTAATTTGTTCACCCACCGTATTATTTTCCTTCATGAGAGAAGCCTCTAGTGAAACATATGGCCCCCGGGTCTATTTTCCATATTATATTTTCAGATCTATAAACAAAAAATACCAAAAATACCTTGCTGCAATTTTATTTACTTTTACTTCTAGCAATCTTTTATATCTTTCTCTATCAGATCTCATCCTTGCAAGTAATTGTGAAGGGATTAACTCTTGGGGAATGTTGCATGGGAAACAAAAAAATTCCTACGTTCACACAAGACCTATCCATGGTGATGAGCATCTACGAGAGGGAGAGTGGATCTACGTACCCTTGTAGATCGCTAAGTGGGAAGCGTTAAGAAACGCGGTTGGTGTAGTCGAACGTCTTCGCGATCCAAATCGCCGAGCGTCTCGCGATCCAATCACGATCCGTCCCACGATCCAATCATGATCCGTCCCGCGAACTTGATCACGATCCGTCCCGTGAACTTGATCACGATCCGTACCGCGATCTCGATCACGGTCCTTCCGATCTAGCGCCGAACGAACGACACCTCCACGTTCAGCACACGTACAGTTTGATGACGATCTCCGCCATCTTGATCGAGCAAGAGGGAGCGGAGAGGAAGAAGAGTTCTCCGGTAGCGTGACGGCCCTCCGGCAATGGTGGTGGAGCTATTCCGGCACGGCTTCGCCTAAGCACTGCAGAAATCCGATCTAGAGGAGAAACTATGCACTGGAGGAATGGGCGGCATGTGGCTAAAAATTCTGTGCAAAAACACCAAAACCTCTAGTATATATAAGAGGGAGGGAGGAGAGGACTTGGCGCAAGGGCCAAGCCTCCTTGGTTCGGCCGAAGTGGGGAGGAGAGGAGGACTCCTCCTCCAATCCTAGTAGGACTAGGATTCCTCCTTTTTTTGCCTTTTTTCCACCTTTTCCCTTTGGGCTTTTCTTCCCTAGATGCATGGGCCTTGTGTGGGACTTCCACCAGCCCACAAAAGGCTGGTATTTATTCTCCCACAACCCATGAAGCCTCTTGGGTCGAAATACCCCTCCCGATGGTCTCCCGGTACACTACCGTCACTCCTGGTACACTACCGATTAGCCCGAAACTTTTCCGGCGACCAAAACAGGACTTCCTATATATGAATCTTTACCTCCGGACAATTCTGGATCTCCTCGTGACGTCCGGGATATCAGCTGGGACTCCGAACAACCTTCGGTCACCACCATACATAACTCTATACTACCGAAACGTCACCAAACCTTAAGTGTGCAGACCCTGCGGGTTCGAGAACAATGTAGACATGACCGAGACACCTCTATGGTCAATAACCAATAGCAAGACCTGGATGCCCATATTGGTTACTACATATTCTACGAATATCTTTATCGGTTGAACCTTTATGTCAAGGATTTAGTTAATCTCGTATGATGTTCCCTTTGTTCTTCGGTATGTTACTTGCCCGAGATTCGATCGCGGTATCTCCATACCTAGTTCAACCTCATTACCGGCAAGTCTCTTTACTCATTTCGTAATACAAAATCTCGTGACTAACACTTAATCACATTGCTTGCAAGGCTTATTGTGATGTTGTATTACCAAGTGGGCCCTGAGATATCTCTCCGTCACACGGAGTAACAAATCCCAGTCTTGATCCATGCCAACTCAACAGACACCCTCGGAGTTACCTATAGAGCACCTTTATAGTCACCCAATTACGTTGCGACGTTTGATACACACAAGGCACTCCTCCTATGTCCGTGAGTTGCATGATCTCATGGTTATAGGAACATATACTTGACATGCAGAAAACAGTAGCAATAAACTGAAACGGTCATATGCTACGTTTGTAGTTTGGGTCTTGTCCATCACATCAGTCTACTAATGATGTGATCCCGCTATCAAATGACATCACATTTCAGTGGCTAGGAAACCTTGACCATCTTTGATCAACGAGCTAGTTCACTAGAGGCATACTAGGGACATAGTGTTGTCTATTTACCCACACATGTAATGTGTTTCCAAATTCCAATCAATACAATTATAGCATGGATAATAAACAATTATCACGAACAAGGAAATATAATAATAAACACTTTATTTATTGCCTCTATGGCATATTTTCAATAGTCTACCACTTGCACTAGAGTCAATAATCTAGTTCACATCACTATGTGATTTACATTGCAATGAATCGAACACCCATGCAGTTTTGGTGTTGATCATGTTTAGCCCTTGGAAGAGGTTTAGTCAACAGGCCTACAACATTCAGATCCATGGGCAATTTGCAAATATTTATGTCCTTCTCCTCAATGTAATCGCGGATGGAGTTGAAGCATCGCTTTATGTTTCTGGTCCTCTTGTGAAACCTTGGTTCCTTGGCCAGAGCAATGGCACCAGTGTTGTCACAGAACAGGTTCATTGGATTCAGTGCACTGGGCACTACTCCAAGATCTGTCATGAACTGGTTCATCCAAACACCTTCCTTTGCTACATCCGAGGCTGTGATGTACTCCGCTTTGCACGTAGAATCGGCTACCACGCTTTGCTTGGAACTGCACCAGCTTACCGCTCCCCCGTTGAGAATAAATAAGTATCCGGTTTGTGACTTAGAGTCATCCAGATCAGTCTCAAAGCTTGCATCGACGTGACCCTTTACGATGATATCTTCATCACCTCCATAAACGAGAAACATTTCCTTAGTCCTTTTCAGGTACTTAAGGATATTCTTGACCGTTGCCCAGTGTTCCATTGCAGGATCACTTTGAAACCTTCCGGACATACTTATGGCAAAGCTGACATCCGGTCTTGTGCACAACATTGCATACATGATAGAGCCTATGGCTGAGCATAGGGGATGACACTCATTTTTTCTCTATCTTCTGTAGTCACTGGGCATTGAGTCTTACTCTACTTCACAGCTTGTAACACAGGCAAGAGCCCCTTCTTGGACTGATCCATTTTGAACTTCTTCAAAACTTTATCAAGGTATGTGCTCTGTGAAAGTGCTATTAAGCGTCTCGATCTATCTCTATAGATCTTAATGCCTAATATGAAAGCAGCTTCTTCTAGGTCCTTCATTGAAAAACTCTTGTTCAAATATTCCTTCATGCTTTCCAGCATTTCTATATTGTTTCCAATCAGCAATATGTCATCCACCTATAATATTAGAAACACTATAGAGCTCCCACTCACTTTCTTGTAAATACAAGCTTCTCCATAAACTTGTATAAACTCAAACGCTTCGATCACCTCGTCAAAGCGCTTATTCCAACTCCGAGATGCTTGCACCAGCCCATAAATGGATCGCTGGAGTTTGCAAACTTTGTCAGCATTCTCTGGATCGACAAAAGCTTCGGGTTGCATCATATACAACTCTTCCTCAAGGAAACCATTCAGAAACTCTGTTTTGACATCCATCTGCCAAATTTCATAATTGAAATAAGCAGCTATTGCCAACATGATTCTGACAGACTTAAGCATCGCTACGGGTGAGAATGTCTCATCGTAGTCAACTCCTTGAACTTGTGAAAAAACCTTTGCCACAAGTCGAGCTTTATAGACGGTGACATTACCGTCTGTGTCTCTCTTCTTCTTAAAGATCCATTTGTTCTGAATGGCCTTTCGCCCTTCAGGTAATACTTCCAAAGTCCATACTTTGTTTTCATACATGGACCCCATCTCGGATTTCATGGCCTCTAACCATTTCTCGGAATCCGGGCCCATCACTGCTCCTCCGTAGCTCATAGGTTCATTGTTGTCCAACAACATGACCTCCAAGACAGGGTTGTCGTACCACTCAGGAGTAGTACGCGCCCTTGTCGACCTACGAGGTTCAATAGTAGCTTGATCCGAAGCTTCATGATCATCATCATTAACTTCCTCTTCTACCGTCGTAGGTTCCACAGAAACATCTTTCTGTGCTACGCTACTTTCTGGTTGAAGTAAAGGTTCAATAACCTCATCAAGCTCTATTTTCGTCCCACTCAAGTCTTTCGAGAGAAACTCTTTCTCAAGAAATGTTCTGTTCTTAGCTAGAAACACTTTGCCTTCGGATCTGAGATAGAAGGTATACCCGATTGTCTCTTTCGGGTATCCTATGAAGACGCATTTCTCCGCTTTGGGTTCCAGCTTTTCAGGCTAAAGCTTTTTGACATAAGCATCACATCCCCAAACTTTAAGAAACGACAATTTTGGCCTCTTGCCAAACCATAGCTCATATGGCGTCGTCTCAACGGATTTTGATGGTGCCCTATTTAAAGTGAATGCAGCTTTCTCTAATGCATAACCCCAAAACGATAGTGGCAAATCAGCAAGAGACATCATAGAACGCACCATATCTAATAAGGTTCGATTACGACGTTCGGACACACCATTACGCTGTGGTGTTCCAGGCGGTGTCAACTGTGAAACAATTCTACATTGTCTTAAGTGACCGCCAAACTCATAACTCAGATATTCACCTCCTCGATCAGATCGCAAGAATTTAATCTTCTTGTTACAATGATTCTCAACTTCACTCTGAAATTGCTTGAACTTTTCAAACGTTTCAGACTTGTGTTTCATTAAGTAAATATACCCATATCTACTTAAGTCATCAGTGAAGGTGAGAAAATAACGATATCCACCACACGATGTAACATTCATTGGACCGCACACATCAGTATGTATGATTTCCAATAAGTCACTCGCCCATTCCATTGTTCCAGAGAACGGTGTTTTAGTCATCTTACCCATGAGGCATGGTTCACATGTGTCAAGTGATTCAAAATCAAGTGACTCCAAAAGTCCATCAGCATGGAGCTTCCTCATGTGTTTTACACCAATATGACCTAAACGGCAGTGCCACAAGAAAGTGGTACTATCATTATCAACTCTACATCTTTTGGCATCAATGTTATGAACATGTGTGTCATCACTATCAAGATTCAATATAAATAAACCCCTCACATTGGGTGCATGACCATAAAAGATATTACTCATATAAATAGAAAAACCTTTATTCTCTGATTTAAATGAGTAACCATCTCGCAATAAACAAGATCCACGTATAATGTTCATGCTTAACACATGCACTAAATAACAATTATTCAGGTTCATCACTAATCCCGATGGTAATCGAAGAGAGAGCGTGCCGACGATGATCACATCAACCTTGGAACCATTTCCCACGCGCATCGTCACTTCATCCTTTGCCAGCCTTCGTCTATTCCGTAGTTCCTGTTTTGAGTTGCAAATGTGAGCAACTGAACCGGTATCAAATACCTAGGCACTACAACAAGAGCTAGTAAGGTACACATCAATAACGTGTATATCATATATACCTTGTTTGTCGTTGGCTGCCTTCTTGTCAGCCAGGTACTTGGGGCAGTTCCGCTTCCAGTGACCAGTTCCCTTGCAATGAAAGCACTCAGTTTCTGGCTTAGGTCCATGCTTGGGCTTCTTTACAGGAGTAGCAACGGCTTTGCCATCCTTCTTGGTTTTACCCTTCTTGCCCTTGCCCTTGCCATTCTTCTTGAAACTAGTGGTTTTATTGACCATCAACACTTGATGTTGTTTCTGGATTTCACACTCAGCGACTTTTAGCATCGCAAACAACTCGGTAACTAACTTGTTCATCCCGTGCATGTTATAGTTCATCACAAAGCTCTTGTAACTAGGTGGCAGTGATTGAAGAACTCTGTCATTGATCGCCTCTGGCAGAAGGACAATTCCCAACTCCGCGAGACGAGTTGAATACCCAGACATTCTGAGTATATGTTCACTGATAGACCCGTTCTCCTCCATCTTGCAAGCATAGAACTTATCGGAGGTCTCATACCTCTCGATCTGGGCATTCTTCTGAAAGATAAACTTCAACTCCTGGAACATCTCATATGCTCCATGAAGTTCAAAACATCTTTGAAGTCCTGGTTCTAAGCCATACAATATTGCACACTAAACTATTGAGTAATCTCCAGTACGTGCCTCCCAAGCATTCTTAACGTCTTCGGAGGTCATGCCTTCTGGTTAGCACCAAGCGGTGCATCAAGGACATATGATTTCTGGGAAGCCGTGAGGATAATCCTTAGATTACAGGCCCAGTCAACAAAGTTACTTCCATCATCTTTCAACTTAGCTTTCTTTAGGAACGTATTAAAATTCAGGGGTGCTACTACACGAGCCATTGATCTACAACATAAATATGCAAAGGTTTACTTAGACAATTGTTCAAGATAATGAGTTTAGTTAATCAAATTACTAAAGCTCCCACTCAAATTGACATCCCTTAGGTCATCTGAGTGTCACATGATCCAAATTCACCAACTCAAGTCCCATCATCAGGTGAGTTGAGGTGGCTTCAATGGTGAACATCATCATGTTGATCATATCTACTATATGACTCATGTTCGACCTTTCAGTCTCTTGTGTTCCGAGGCCATGTCTGTACATGCTAGGCTCGTCAACTTTAATCCGAGTGTTCTACACGTGCAACACTGGCTTGCACCCGTTGTATGTGAACGTAGAGTCTATCGCACCCGATCATCACGTGGTGTCTCGACACGACGAACTTTCGCAACGGTGCACACTCGGGGAGAACACAATTGATCTTGAAATTTAAGTGAGGGATCACCTTATAATGCTACCGTCGTCCTAACCAAACCAAGGTGCATAAAAGGATTAACATCACATGCAAATCATAAGTGACATGATATGGCCATGAACTTGTGCTTTTGATCTCCATATAGAAAGCACCGACATGATCTCCATCATCACCGGCATGACACCATGATCTCAATCATCTTGATCTCCATCAACGTGTCGCCATCAGGGTTGTCGCGCCCAACATGCTTCTACTACTATTGCTACCGTTTAGAGATAAAGTAAAGCATTACATAGCGCTTAATGATTGACACGCAGGTCATACAATAATTAAAGACAACCCTATGGCTCCTGCCGGTTGCCATACTCATCGACATGCAAGTCATGATAATCTATACATCACATGATCATCTCATACATCACATATATCACATCATGTAATTGGCCATATCACGTCACAACATACCCTGCAAAAACAAGTTAGACATCCTCTAATTGTTGTTACATATTTTACGTGGCTGCTACGGGTATCTAGCAAGAACAATTCTCATCTACGCAAAAACCACAACGGTGATACACTAGTTGCTATTCATCCTTCTCAAGGACCGCCTTTGTCGAATCCGATCCAACTAAAGTGAGAGAAACTGACACCCGCAAGCCATCTATGCAACAAGTTGTGGTTGAGGGAACCGGTCTCTCGTAAGCGTATGAGTAATGTTGGTCCGGGCTGCTTCATCTCACAATACCGCTGAACCAAAAAACGACCAAGGGAGGAAGCAATCTAAGCATCAACGCCCACAAACTCTTTGTGTTCTACTCGAGATCTCATATACACATAGACCTAGCTCTAATACCACTATTGGGGAACGTTGCATGGGAAAAAAGATTCCTATGTTCACGCAAGACCTATCCATGGTGATGAGCATCTACGAGAGGGAGAGTGGATCTACGTACCCTTATAGATCGCCAAGCGGGAAGCGTTAAGAAATGTGGTTCGTGTAGTCGAACATCTTTGCGATCCAAATCGCCGAGCGTCCCACGATCGAATCACGATCCATCCCGCGATACAATCACGATCCGTCCCGCGAACTTGATCATGGTCCGTCCCACGAACTCGATCACGATCCTTCCGATCTAGCGCCGAAGGGACGACACCTCCGCGTTCAGCACACGTATAGCTTGATGACGATCTCCGCTGTCTTGATCGAGAAGAGGGAGCGGAGAGGAAGAAGATTTCTCCAGAAGCGTGACAATGCTTCGGTGATGGTGGTGGAGCTATTCCGTCAGGGCTTCGCCTAAGCACTGCAGAAATCCGATCTAGAGGAGAAACTATGCACTGGAGGAACGGGCAGCACGTGGCTAAAAATTCTGTGCAAAAACCCCAAAACCTCTAGTATATATAAGAGGGATGGAGGAGAGGACTTGGCGCAAGGGCCAAGCCTCCTTGGTTCGGCCGAAGTGGGGATGAGAGGAGGACTCCTCCTCCAATCCTAGTAGGACCAGGATTCCTCCTTTTTTCCCTTTTTTCCACCTTTTCCCTTTGGGCTTTTCTTCTCTAGTCGCATGGGCCTTGTGTGGGATTTACACCAGCCCACAAAAGGCTGGTATTTATTATCCCACAGCCCATGAAGCCTCTTGGGTCGAAATACTCCTCCCGATTATCTCCCGGTACACTACCGGCACTCCCGGTACACTACCGATTAGCCCGAAACTTTTCCGGAAACCAAACTGGGACTTCCTATATATGAATCTTTACCTCCGGACCATTCCGGAGCTCCTCGTGATGTCCGCAATCTCATCCGGGAATCCGAAAAAACTTCGGTCACCACCATACATAACTCTACACTACCGAAACGTCACCGAACCTTAAGTGTGCAGACCCTGCGGGTTCGAGAACTATGTAGACATGACCGAGACACCTCTACGGTCAATAACCAATGGCGGGACCTGGACGTCCACATTGGTTCCTACATATTCTACGAAGATCTTTATCGGTCGAACCTCTATGTCAAGGATTCAGTTAATCCCGTATAACGTTCCCTTTGTTCTTCGGTATGTTACTTGTCTGAGATTCGATCGTCGGTATCTCCATACCTAGTTCAACCTCGTTACCGGCAAGTCTCTTTACTCGTTCTGTAATACAATATCTCGCAACTAAAAATTAGTCACATTGCTTGCAAGGCTTATTGTGATGTTGCATTACCGAGTGGGCTCTGAGATACCTCTCCGTCACACGGAGTAACAAATCCTAGTCTTGATCCATGCCAACTCAACAGACACCCTCAGAGTTACCTGTAGAGCACCTTTATAGTCACCCAGTTATGTTGCGAGGTTTGATACACACAAGGCACTCCTCCGTTGTCCGTGAGTTGCATGATCTCATGGTCATAGGAACATATACTTGACATGAAGAAAACAGTAGCAATAAACTGACACGATCATATGCTACGTTTGTAGTTTGGGTCTTGTCCATCACATCATTCTACTAATGATGTGATCCCGTTATCAAATGACATCACATGTCAATGGCTAGGAAACCTTGACCATCTTTGGTCAACGAGCTAGTTCACTAGAGGCATACTAGGGACATAGTGTTGTCTATTTACCCACACATGTAATGTGTTTCCAATCAATACAATTATAGCATGGATAATAAACGATTATCATGAACAACGAAATATAATAATAAACACTTTATTTATTGCCTCTAGGGCATATTTCCAACATTGACAACCCCTTTATAGTGTTGGGTTCAAGTGTTTGATTGTTTGTGTAGGTACATAAATTGGGGCCTTGCTTGTTCTTCCTACTGGATTGATACCTTGGTTCTCAACAACTGAGGGAAATACTTATCTACTTTGCTGCATAACCCTTTCCTCTTCAAGGGAAAACCAACACAAGCTCAAGAAGTAGCACCCCTCTATACGCCTCTTCTAGTGATACCACGAAGCACCACCTGCATCATCATTGTCTCATTCGTCTGGTCCTTCTCGTCTAATGAGCCGGACGACTCAAGATAGTGCTTGTATATGTACTCCATATCCGAATCCATTTTTTCAAATAAGAAGGGACAAGATTTCTTAGCTTGGAAAATTCACCGAATAAGTGTTGGGCATGGTCAGCATCATTGGAGCGGATGGTACCTACGCGGCGGTCGGAGGAGAGGTGTGGAACGGGGGCAGAGGAGAAGTGGCGTGGAGCCCGATTGTACCATTGGACGTGACAAACTTGTCGAGTTCCGATAGGGGTGTGGCGTGGCTATCGGGGTGGTGGAGTGGTGACGGAGGCAAGAGAGTAACATCAAAGGAGAGAAAATGGAGAATGGAGGCGTGGGGTTTGAAAGGGGTTTTGGGTGAGCCGGGGGTGTCGGAGTCCTACGTGGCTATTGTCTTGACTCCCTCAAAGCCCCTAGTTTGTCTCGGGTTTGCGAAAAATTAACATATAGACCTCTTATCATACCGATACAAGCCCATGTTGGATAGCAGAACATGTCCGCACAACGTAGTCCAAACAATTGCGAGCGGTTTGGGGGTCCGCTTTGAAGATGCCCGGATGGGTGTACTGTGTAAGGATGGAGCAGCCGGTCTTTTCAGCTGCATTCAGAATCATTCATGTATTTTAAGGTTTGGAAGAAAAAATGGACCCCTCATATCGTCCCTAAACGTCCATGCTGACCGGCACCCCTCGTATCCAATCTCAATCGAGAGTCGATATGGGAGGCCCGAGCGCGTCTACCACGTCATATCTGGCCCATGCTGGTGCACCCTACCCCATGTATATTCATCCACATCCGCTCTTTGGACGAAACCCTAGCCACTTCACTCCACTCCTCTCCACTCTCCTTCCAAGTTCCCATCCGATGATCTCCGACTTTCTTTGACATGGAGGGCAGTGGATCCAAATCTTTCGTCACACATTCTAGGGACATGGAGCTCATCCCATGCGATCCCAAGGAGGATATGGCCGTCTGCCTTGCGATCCTCCACACCTGAGAGGAGAACACCTGACAATGATCGGACTCGATTCGGAGGGAATCCGTAGCGTCTGCCTAAATAGCGCTTGGACTGAGTGCCATGCATGTCGTCATTGGCTCAACAAAGCTTGTGCGGTCTGCCTAACGTTCGAACACCATGGTGAATGCGTAGTCCCTCCATTGTCTTGTGATGACCCACAAGTATAGGGGATCAATCATAGTCCTTTCAATAAGTAAGAGTGTCAAACCCAACAAGGAGCATAAGGAAATGATAAGCAGTTTTCATCAAGGTATTCTATGCAACTGCTGTGAGTAACAAAGATAGATAATTTTGTAGCAAGATAATTTGTAACAAGTGACAAGTAACAATAATAGAAAGTGTGCATCAAGATATACCAATCCTTTTTAAGAAAAGGACAGGCCTGAAAGTACTCTTATATCAAGCAAATTCTCCCGAGGACACATGGGAATTTATGTCTAGTCATGTTCATCATGTTGAGTTGATTCACGTTCGTTACTTCACTAATTGGATATGTGGGTGGACCGGTGCTAAGGTGTTGTTCTTACTTGAACAATCTACCCACTTATGATTACCCCCTCTCGCAAGCATCCGCAACTACGAAAGAAGAATTAAGATAAATCTAACCATAGCATGAAACGTGTGGATCCAAATTAGCCCCTTATGAAGCAACACATAAACTGGGGTTTAAGCTTCTATCACTCTCACAACCTATAATATACTTGTTACTCCACAATGCCTTCCCTTAGGCACATAACATGGTGAACTGTCATGTAGTCGACGTTCACACGACACCACTAAGAGAAGCAACAACATACATATCATCAAAATATCGAACGAATACCAACTTCATATGATTACTAATAACAAGACTTCTCCCATGTCCTCGGGAACAAAAGTAACTACTAGCACATAATCAACATACTCAAGATCAGAGGTGTAATAATGGTGATCAAGGATTTGAACATAATATCTTTCACCAAGTAAACCAACAAGCATTAACTACGAGATGTAATCAACACTACTAGTAACCCACATGTACAATCTGAGGTTCTGAGACAAAGATTGGATGCAAGAAATTAACTAGGGTTTGAGATGAGATGGTGTTGATGAAGATTTTGATGAAGATTGGTCCTCCCATGAAGGAGTAAGCATTGGTGATGACAACAACTTCGATCTCCCCCTCCCGGAAGGAGGTTTCCCCGGTAGAATCTCTCTGTCGGAGAGCAAAAGGGCCTCCGCCCAGGTTTCCGCCTTGAGACGGCAGCGCTTCATCCCAAAAGTATCTTCTTGATATTTTCTAGGTCAAAACACACATTATAGGAGAAGAGGGGAGTCGGGAGACCTACTAGGGCCCAACAAGCAAACAGGGCGCGCCCAAGGGGGTGGGCACGCCATGTTGGCTTGTGGCCAGCAGGTGGCCCCCTATGGTATACTTTTGGCCCAATAATTCACTTATATTACAAAAAAATCTCCGTGAAGTTTCAGGTTATTTGGGGTCCGGTGATTTTTCACCTTTTTCTCTGTTTTCAGGTCCAAAATTCCAGTTTCCGGTAGTTTCCCTCTTTGTGGTGTACCTTGCAAATCCAGAGAGAAAAGGCATAAGAACTGTATCATAGTGTGGAATAATGAACAATAATATCAAAAATATAAATAGTAAATCATGATGCAAAATGGACGTATCAACTCACCCAACCTTAGACCTCGCTTGTCCACAAGCGAAAGCCAAAATCGATAAATAATGGCCACAAGATTTGGGAGGGAGGTGTCGATAAAAATAAAATACGGATATGAAAGAATCATGGATATTAACATATAAGCAAGTATTTCATCATATAGCTTCTCATAAACAAGTAACAATCCATCATAATTATTTAAATATGAATCATAAACTTTATTGACAATCAACAAACTAGGTTTTTAGTCATCGAGACAATCATAATACATCATATTTCAGAGGAGAGTCTATGTAAGAGCTTTCATAATAGCAAGTTCAAATACTCAATTATCATTTAGTCTTCTATGATTACTGACACTCATTGCATATTTTTGAGGCTAATGTTTCCATCGGACACATAGGAAGATATGGGCCTCATCGTTTTGTCACCCAACTTATTTACCTCAAGGATAATGTCAACAACAATAAATCATGATCACCTACATCCAATTGGATATATATATCTGAATCTTTCCCCAACACATGATGATTGCCAACTATAGAATTAATTGATAGGAATAATGATAAACTTTATTGACTCTTGCATAAAAGCAAATACATGAAAGTAAAAGATAGGCCCTTCACGGAGGGAATTAGAGGTTGTCATGCGCTTTTTATTTTTGGATGTGAAAACTCTTAATGTAAAGAAACATCACTTTATATTTCCCCTTACAATAGCAAACTTTATTATGTAGTATGTCGCTTTTATTTCTTCACCATCACAATATTGCACAAAGTTTATTTTCCCTTACAATAATAAACCATACACATTTAAGAGCATTTTTATTGCTTTTTCCACCAATGACAACTAACTTGTAGGATCTTATTCAATCCAGGGGTAGGTGTGGTGGACTCTCACATGAAGAAACTGGGTTCAAGGGTTATGGACGCACAAGTACTTTCTCTACTTAGTGTGGATTTTTTCGGCTAGCAAGAGATCTAAAGCACCACATGTTAAAGGATCCATGACAATATAAATTTTGTGTGAATGTAAACAAACATAATCATTATGTTGTCTTCCATGTCCAATGTCAACACTTGAACATTATATAATATTTGGTGGGGGCTCGCAATCATAAAAGATTTGCAAGATAGTATATTTGTATGTAAATCTCCTCTTCTCCATCATAATCTTGCATAGATTATATCAATGCCTAATGATATGTTTGTTTATTATCAATAAATTTTATCTAGCGTACTTCTTCTATGTGAAGTCATTACTCCCCATGGGATTAGCATATGGTTTTTCTATTTATTTTATTTCATTGATATGATTGACGCATGAGAGTAAAGGAATCAACCTTGAACTGATCTTTAATATATAACTCTCACACTTGATTACAATGATAGGTAGATCACAAAACAAACACTCTTTAATATATAACTCTCACAAAAAAGCAACAACTTACTAATTAATATTTATCTAAACAATCCCTAACTTTTATTTACTTGTTATTTATTACCTTGCAAAACTATCTATTACACCTACTAAGTACTTCTAGTTTTATTCTCGCAAAGTAGTTTCATACTTGTTCTAGTTAAAATAAGCGTTAGCGTGAGTAGAGTTGTATCGGTGGTTGAGGTGGCTTGATATTGCGCTGGTATTTCCCAAAAGAGGAAGGGATGATGAGGCATAACGACTGTAAGTATATTCCTCGGTTATGAAAATAAGGTATCAATCCATAGAGGAAGCTCACGCACCCACGTAAACAACACCTGCACACAAATAACAAATACTTGCAACATGACACGAAAGAGAGCTTGTCAAGCTCTCCATGGTAATAAGATAGATTAGGTAATGATAGTTTTGGCAAATAGATCTTGCAAGAATGCAAACTAAAATAAGTAAACAAAAAGTGCAGCAAGGTATTTTTGGGTTTTTTGGATTAATCTGAAAACAAAAGATGTAAATAGTAGATCGGAAAGAAATATGTTGGAAAAGTAGATCCGGGGGTCGTAGGTTTCACTAGTGGCTTCTCTCATGAGTATAGCACACGGCGAGTGAACAAATTACTATTGAGAAATTGATAGAAGATCAAATAATCATGACAATATCTAGGCAATGATCATTATTTAGGCATCACGTCCAAGATAAGTAAACCAAAAAGATTCTGCATCTACTTCTATTACTCCACACATCGACCGCTATCCATCATCCATCTAGTGTATTTAGTTCATGGGAAAACGGAGTAATGCAATAAGAACGGTGCCGTGATGTAGACAAGATCTATTCATGTAGGAATATACCGCATCTTGTTATCCTTAATGTCAACGATAAATGTGTGTCCTACTGCCCCTTCTGTTACTGGGAAAGAACACCGTAAGATCGAACCCATCACAAAGCACCTCTTCCCATGGCAAGAAAAATCGATCTAGTTGGCCTAACTAAACCAAAGATTCGAAGAAGAAATACGAGGCTAAAAGTAATCATGCAAATAAGAGATCAAAGAAGACTCAAATCATATTCATGGATAGAATCTGATCATGAACTCAAAATTCACCGGATCCCAACAAACACACCGCAAAAGTCATTACATCAAATAGATCTCCAAGAGACCATTGTATTGAGAATCATAGAGAGAGAGAGAGAGGAAGCCATCTAGCTACTGCCTACCAACTCGTAGGTCTATGGTGGACTACTCATGCATCATCGGAGAGGCACCTATGAAGAAGATAAACCCCTCCATGATGGTGTTAGATTGGATATCGAGGTTCTGGAACTTGCGGCGGCTTGAATTGTGTTTCATCGACTCCTCTAGGGTTTTTTGATTTTTTGGGAATTTATAGGCTCAATAGTCGGTTGGGGGGACTCCCAAGGTGCCCACCCTCTACCAGGCCGTGTTAGGGCCTCTGGCGTTCCCTGGTGGAGGGTGTCCACCCTGGGCCCCCCTCTTCTGGTGATCTTTGGCCCATCTTGGCTCTTCTGGTCCATACAAATTCTCCAAAAATTCCCGTAGCATTTGGGCTCCGTTTGGTACTGATTTTCTGCGGAGTAAAAAACAATAAAAAATAGCAACTGGCACTTTGGCACTATGTCAATAGGTTAGTCCCAAACAATGATATAAGTTGCTATAAAATGATTGTAAAAGTTCCAAGATTGATAATATGACAACATGGAACAAGAAAAAATTATAGATATGTTGGAGACGTATCAATGGTCGATAGAACTTGAGAGAATATTAATCTACCTTTAGCCCCTCATTGGGTTTGATACTCTTACGTATCAAAAAAGGCTACAAATGATGCCCTACACTTGTGGGTAACCAAGACCTTTTTTTGGTGCCGTTGCCGGGGAGCAATAGTGTAGTGGTCGTAGTGGTTGATATTCGCGTGTGTGCTTCTTTGTTTTATTACTAAGTAAATTTGTTTTTCTGGTATAAGTTTTTTATATATTTATTTATGGATATGGAACCCAAAACACCCAAAATATTAGTTATACTTGCCACTCATGGAGATGGGGAACCTCCTAAAACCCTCGATGCTGGTTATGTGAAACACATTAAATACTACTTTGATAATCGTGAGAAATCACCATTCAAATTGATAATGGGAGACACATTGGATCAATGTGAGCACTTTAGGGATTATCGCTTGTCTCAAAAATGGAAACACTTATGGAATTAAATTAAAATGTTGCGTTGGTGTGCTTGGGATTTATGCGTGAGATGTGATTATACTTGTTGCTCTAAGAGTAAGGGTCTACACCTTCCCTTTCAATGTGAATTTAATGATAATAAAACACTGGCTTCTTATTGTAATGGTGTATATGAATACTACGATGTGGAACAAATAGAAGAATTTGTTACTAATATTTCATGAGAATCTATGGAAGACGAAATTGTTGAAACTGTGAGCTCATTAGATGAAAAAGATGAGGAGGAGAGCGAAGGTCAAAAGGAGGAAGAGCGGATTGATCACCCGTGCCCGCCTTCCAATGAGAGTAACTATTCAACTCATACATTGTTTAAGTTCCCTTCATGCTTACCGAAGGATGAATGTTATGATGAATGATATGATCCTTTGGATTCATTCGAAATATCCCTTTTTGATGAACTTGACGTTAGTGCATCTAGTTCCCCTTAGTGATTTTGGTGTATTGAAGACTTATAGGTTAAGGAAATAATGTGTTTGTGAGTGTACACAGGCTTTATAAGTCGATGAGGAGTTTGATATATTCGGAGATTACCGACCCATAAATATGTATGTCTTCAACTGAAGACTTTGGTGAAGACTTTGCTGAAGACTTTGGTATTCCCTGAAGACTTTGAAAATGAAGAAGTTGGTGTGACCTTGAAGATATGAACGAGGACTATGAGGCATGAAGTCTTTTGTTTTCGTAGTTTCATTTGCTTTCTTTGAGTCATAGGAAACATCGTACTGTTAAAGGGGGCCGAGGTAATACTAAGGAAAATTTCCAACTGATGCTCAACTCAAAATCCTCAACCTAACCAATCCTTCAAGTGAAGCCTTTGGAAATCTCTTACGGTTCAGTCAAGTTCTTCAGTGACAGAGACAAAGTTCTTCTGGTCTCTGAGGAAATTGATCTGACTGAGGAGTTAGGATTTCGCTAGTGCGAATTGCCTACAAGTGAGGAATATGATAAGCATGAGGACTTTCGTAGTTCGAAATTCCGACTATTAATGTGCTTAGTGCCAGCTGTCCCCAATCACTCTTATCCACATAACGGTCATATCATTGGGGGCATATATGTCTTATCATGTCAGGTTGCACCCTGACTATAAATAGCTACCCCCCACAACCACTATTTGGTTGGCTGCTCCGAAAGAAAACTAACACTTGTCTTTTGAGAGCAACCCATCCTCCAAGGACTTTGAGAGAAAATCATCAGTGAGGAAAAATCCACAACATAACCACCAAACCCAAAGTGATTGAGAATCACTAAAGAAATTCATGTGTGGAACTGACGCTTGTTACCTTTGAGGACTGCATATCCTCCAAACGGTTAGACCTCATGGTCTAGTGCATACTGCAGTCAATTGGGGATCACTGAGTGACCTTGGTCTAGAGCATCCAGCGGTCAATTGTGGATCGCTGGGTGACCAGTCTGTGAGGGTTTTGGAAGTCTACCCTGAAGACTTACCACGAGTGTTGGGCGAGGACTGTGTGACCTTAGCTCAAGAAGAATATGGTAAGGACTGTGTGTCCTGGGACTATGTGTCCTCTGGTTTAAATACTAGGCCGCTCCAAACCAGACGTACGACTGTCACAGCAGTTGGAACTGGGTCATCAAACCATTGTCTTCATCGAGCTACCTGGTTCTGTTTCCTCAACACTTATATTCCTCGTATACTTGTTGATGAAATTGATCCTTACTGTTTGAATAATTTGACAGAAGACTTTCACAATTTCCTCACCTAAAATTCTTCAAGTTACCTAGTTCTTCACCTGCTTATCATGTATCATGCTACTTGTTATCTGTGCATGTTTCATTTCATCATGATGACTATGTTGTTTCTATGTTCCTCATGCACCTAAGTACTTATTCCGCTATTAGTTATTCATCACATTTCAAATTCCTCAAATTGAAATTCCTCAAGTGATGAATTTTGTAAAAATAGCCTATTCACCCCCCTCTAGTCGATATAACGCACTTTCAATTGGTATCAGAGCAGGTACTCCCTCACTCTGTGTGATTTTGGTTTAACCACTTGGAGTTCTAGTTATGTAGACTGCAGGTATGATCAAGGTTTCTGAGGGCTGTCCTACCTTCGATGGGAATGACTACCCCTACTGGAAGAACAAGATGCGCATGCATCTTGAAGCTATTGACAACGATCTTTGGTACATTGTGGAAAATGGTGTACCCTCTATCACTCCCACTGTTACTCCTGCTGATGTGAAGAGATTCAAGCAACTCGACTCTCAAGCGAAGAATATCATCTGTGGCCATCTGAGCAAAGGCTAGTATGGCAAAGTGAGTGCTTTGGAGACTGCTAACCTTATCTGGGAGAGGCTGTCCAAAGTCAACGAAGGTGTTTCCACTCAACGTGACTCTCGTGTTGATGTTCTTCACAATCTCTTCAACCGCTTCAAGAGAATCTACAATAAAAATGTTTAGCAAACCTTTGATCGTCTCGCTAATCTCTCCAACGAGCTTCAAGCACTGGGTGCCACTGATATCACCGACCATGAGGTGATGAAGAAACTGCTGAGATCTCTTGACTCCTCATTCGATACTCTGGCCTTGATTATTCAAGAACGTGGAGACTACAAGTCACTTGATCCTGCTGATATACTTGAGAGACTCAATACTCATGAATTCCAACAAGCTGAGAAGAGAGACCTCTACGGGCCAAGCTATGGAAGATCTCACGCTCTAAAGGCGAAAGCAATTTCCTCATCCTAAGACGAAGATTCTGACAACAGCCTTGGTGTTCCTGAAGAACTAAGTTAAGAGCTAGCAATGCTCGTCAGGAAATTCCAGAAGTTCTCAAGGAGAGGTGGATTTGGGAAGTCATCAAAAAATGGTTTGAGGAAATAAGATTCCTTAGAAGACTACAAGAAAAGAACCTATCATCGTTGCAAGAAGTCTGGTCACTTTATCTCTGACTGTCCTCTCTGGGAAAAAGATTCAAAGAAGAAGAAGAAATACAAGGATGATAGTTATGATGACTCGAAGAAAAAGAAGAAATCTTCAAAGTCCTCGTCTACGAAGTCCTCATCTTCAAAGTCCTCAAAGCACAAGAAGAATGGTTCCAGAAAGGCTCGAGCTTTCATAGGCAAGGAAATGGATTCTGAGGAAGAATATGAAGAAGAGGAAGAATCTGAGGTGGAATCAGAATCTGGTGTTGCAAGTCTTCCTCTCGCCACTACTTTCGTCAGCAAGTCCATCTTCAACGATGAAGAAAATGACTACTCCAACGACTCTGACGTCAGCAATGATGATTATGCTCCCACCTATTGCTTCATGGCAAAATGCTCAAAGGTACACAAACATCATTCCTCATCGGAATCAAGTGAAGGTGAATCTGATGAATATGTGAAACCAAGCTATGCTAAAATTGTCAAACTTGCCACTAAGCAACAAAGTGCACTTGAAAAGCTTCAGAAAATGCTAGACAAAAGCGATGACCTTTTTAACGATGAAGTGGATCGGACTCAAACTCTATCTGACGATCTCAAACGTCTTCAGACAAAGTATGATAACCTTTAAAGTCATCATAATGACCTCTTAGCCGATCATGAGAAGCTTTCTTATGAATTTCTTCAAAGAAACCAAGATCTTGAGAAACTGAGGGTGTCACATGAGGATCTCCAAAGGGAAAACAATTCCTTACTGGCTCAACAGATCAGCACCGCTCAGAAAGAATTTGTTCCACTTTGTTTGAAATGCATCGAACGTGAAACTGCTATTCTTCACCTGAATGTTCAAATGCTTCTATTGCTGCCAATTCTTAAATTATTCCAGTGGTCTCAAATTCCTCATCTGAGGATACCACAAGTATCACTGACGAAAATTGAAAGTGCGTTATATCGACTAGAGGGGGGTGAATAGGCGATTTTTTACAAATTCATCACTTGAGGAATTTCAACTTTAGGAATTTGAAATTTGATGAATAACTAGCAGCGGAATAAGTACTCAGGTGCATGAGGAACATAGTAACAGCATAGTAATCATGATGAAATGAAACATGCACAGATTACAAGTAGCATGATACAGGATAAGCAGGTGAAGAACAAGGTAACTTGAAGAATTTGAGGTGAGGAAATTGTGAAAGTCTTCAGTCAAATTCTTAAAACAGTAATGATCAATTTCATCAACAAGTATATGAGGAATAGAGGGGTTGAGGAAATAGAACCAGGTAGCTCGATGAAGATAATGGTTTGATAACCTAGTTCCAACTGATGTGACAGTCGTACGCCTTGTTTGGAGCAGCCTGGTATTTAAACCAAAGGACACACAGTCTAAGGAAACACAGTCCTTACTGTATTCTACTTGAGCTAAGGTCACAAAGTCCTCGCCCAACACTCGTGGTAAGTCTCTAGGGTAGACTTCCAAAACCCTCACAAACTAGTCACCCGACGATTCACATATGATTGTTGGATGCTCTAGACCAAGGTCACTCCGTGATCCCCAATTGATTACATGATGCACTAGACCATGACGCCTAACCGTCTGGAGGATACACAATCCTCAAAGGTAACAAGTGTCGGTTCCACACAGGAATTTCTTCGGTGATGCTCAATCACTTTGGGTTTGGTAGTTTGGTAGTGGGTTTTTCCTCACTGATGATTTTCTCTCAAAGTCCTCGGATGATGGGTTGCTCTCAAATGACAAGTGTCAGTTCTCTCTAAGAGCAGCCAACCAACTAGTGGTTGTGGGGGTGGCTATTTATAGCTAGGGTGCAACCTGACATGATAAGACATAAATGCCCGCAATGATATGACCGTTATGTGGATAAGAATGATTGGGGACAGCTGGCGCTAAGCACAGCAATGGTCGGAATTTTGAACTATGAAAGTCCTCAGGCTTATCATATTCCTCACTTGTAGGCAATTTGCACTAGCGAAATCCTAACTCCTCAGTCACATCAATTTTCTCAGAGACCAGAAGAACTTTGTCTCTGACACTGAAGAACTTGACTGAACTGTAAGAGATTTCCAAAGGCTTCACTCGAAGGATTGGTTAGGTTGAGGATTTTGAGTTGACCATCAGTTGAAAATTTTCCTTAGTATTACCTCGGCCCCCTTTAACAGTATGGTGTTTCATATGACTCAAAGATAGGAAATGAAACTATGAAAACAAAAGTCTTCATGCTTCATAGTCCTCGTTCATATCTTCAAGGTCACACTGACTTCTTCATTTCCAAAGTCTTCAAGGAATATCAAAGTCTTCAGCAAAGTCTTCACATAGTCTTCACCAAAGTCTTGAGCTGAAGACATACATTTTTAGGTTGAAGAATATATCAAACTCCTCATCGACTTATAGAGCATGTGTACACTTCACAAACACATTAGTTCCTTAACCTATAAGTCTTCAATACACCAAAATCACTAAGGGGCACTAGATGCACTAACAATCTCCCCTCTTTGGTGATTGATGACAAATAGGTTAAGTTTACAACGGGGATAATAATATGAAGTGTCATTACTGAGTTTGGGGAATTTGATTGCAAGATATAGAAGAACTCCCCCTAAAGATGTGCATATTTGAGGAATTTGCTTTGGACTGCAAATGCACATGGCAGGTTAAAACATGGAGAACTCCCCCTATATCTTGTAATTCATACATGCATTTAACATATGATATGAAGAATTTGAAATGCATGATGAAAAAATGGTGTCTGACAAAATTCAGCATGCATGCATTAAGGTACTTGAGGAAATAGGCATGCGGAAAGCAGTTCAAAAGTGTCAGACCACCATCGGACTTAAGTATACAACTCAACCAACAAAAGCTTCAGAAGAGTGGGAGTTGTAACTTAAACAAAAATAGCCAATATATAGAGACCCGTTTGAAGACTAACTCAAATTTTCTCCCCCTTTGTCATCGAAGACCAAAAGGGACAAAAAAGTGAGGACTAACGCGCCTTGAAGAATTTCATCTTGTTGGTGAGGAAGGAGCGCCAGTGTTGTCGGGGTCTTTTGTCAATGTAGGGACTGCCGCAGTGTCATCAATGTCTTTCATCTTCATCACTCTCATGTGATGAAGAATATGAACTTGTGACCATCAGAGGAACTTGAACCTTCTTGAATTTCTTCTGTGGTTGACGAGCCCAATCAAGATGTTCCTCAAGGTCCAGCTCCTTCAGTTCTTGAGGAGTTGTGAGGTGAGACAATATGGCCCATGTGCACTTGACGGTTTCATGTGCATAGTAGTGATTCTTCTTCACAGAGTTCTGAGTCACAGTCATATTTTGCATGATGTAACCAAGTTGATGCTATACCCACTTGTGATTGTGATCGACCTTCTGATGAAGACTTATTAGAAGTTCATGGTCAGTCATCACACGAGGGGTAGACTCTTGAGGTTTTTGAGCTGAGGCCTTTGCTTCTGAGTCCTGGGTTGCAGTGTCATCATTGGTGGAGAAGGATGCAGCTTTGCGAAACTATCCATCCAATGGACGAGTACCTTCATCAATGACAGCCTTGCCTTTTCCTTCAAATAAGGCAATTGTGCTCTTGAGGACTTCGATCGGAGGCAGGTAGCCAAAGTGATTCTGGAAGTCCGCCTTGAATGGAACTGAAGACTTTGCTCTGATGAACTTCATGATCCACGGTGCATAAGGCTTCTGTTCAAATGGGGCAAGAGCAGCAGTAGCCAATGTCCTCATGAAGAAATCATGGAAGTTGATGGGAATCCCATGAATGATGTTGAACAACATATTCTTCATGACTCCCTCCACTTCTTCTTCTTCAGAATTGTGGCCCTTCTGAGGACATAGAGTATTTGTGAGAATGCGATAGACCGTCCTGGGCACATATAGCAAATCCATCACAAGGAAGGTTTTCCGTTGAGGCTTTCTAGGAGCCAATGGCTTCATCAGCACATGCATCAGTAGGTTAGGAAGAGTAGGTTCATCAAATAGACGACGAACTTGATCTGAAGGAATTGGTACTGGGACAGACTAAAGTAATTCAGATGCTTGAGCAGTGAAATGTGTTGATCCTGTCATCCAGTCCAAAACCCAAGAGTTGATGTCAGAAGCTTCGCCTGTGATATGCAGTGTGGCATAGAATTGAAGAATTAGCTCTTCATTCCAATCGCAGATGTCCACACAGAAGCGAAGAATTCCTGCATCATAAAGAACTTGGAGCACCGGCATTAATGATGGAAGTGTTTCCATATCAGCATGAGGAATTTGATGGTGCTCAAAGACTTTCTTCTTGTTGAACAGAATTGATGCATAGTAATTCATCTGAGTGGCAGTCCAGAATCTGCTTTGACTGGCCCTTGCTGAGTCATAGGGATTTGGACCAGTGAAGAACATGTGCTCATTGAAGAAATTGCTTTTGAGGAATTCGGGACGCGTTGAGCCTTTCAATGGCATTCTGGGCGTCAGCTGAAGATTTGGCTTGAAGCGGCCCTTGATCTCCTTTGGCATGGGAGGAATTTCTTTAGACTAAGGAATTTGTGATGCTCTTTCCTCAGTGGCAGGTGGAGCAGCAGAGTCATCAGCTATTGCAGCTGGAATTTCTTCAGTGACTTGGGCGGTCATATCATCAGTTCCTTCATGAATTTCTTCAGTTTGGGCTGGTGACTGAGGAATCTGTGACAGAGGAGTAGTCATTGGTGAATTTGGGTGAGCTGTTTCCCAATATTTATCGTTGATGATAGGAGCTGTATTTCCAATGTCTACATCCTCATCAATTTCTTCAATACCAGCCTCTTCAGAAGTGAACTGAGGCTGGGGCGATGATACCTAAGGAGTTGAAGCATTTTCTTCAACTTCAATTTCTTTATCAATCTGCTCTGTCGAAGCAGCAGAATGATCTTCATCTTCTTCATCTGGGATGACATAGTCAATCCCGAACGGAACAATCTCATAGGCAGGTGCTGAGAAGATTGGAGTAGCATCAATGGGTTTGGTTGAAGAACTTTTCAAAGTCTTTAACCTCTTCACAGCTGAGGAATCTGAAGCTGATGCTTTTCTCTTTAGTGTATTTTCCTCAGCAGCCTTAGTTTCTTCACGCACGACTGATGCAGTCGTCCTGGTGGGTTCAGTTTCATGAAGCGCAGCAAAAGCTTCAGCTAGCCTGTCAGTTTCTTCAGGCACAACAGTGGAGGTTGTCCTGGCATGGTCATCAACGATCTGACTTTCTTCAGCAGCGCTGGCTATTTCTTCAGGTGCTGGAGCATTGTCATCAGTAGGCTGAGCTTCTTTAGCCGCACAAGCATTTTCATTAGCAGGCTGAGAAGTTTCATCAGCCTGAGGAATTTGTGGTTGCGATCGAGTTGTAACCCTTGTGTTGTGATCCTTAACAGCGGCTTGAGCAGCTCTGACGAATCTCACCTTGGTGCCCTTCCATTTAGCATCGTATTTTTCTTATTCCTCAGAGAGGGAGCGAATTTCGGACTGAACAGTGATGAGTTGCTTTGAGGTCAAATTCATCATGTTATCCCTCAGAAATTTTTCTTTCCGAGCCCTGTTCCTCTTAGCTCTTTGAGCTTGATCTTGTTTCCATTTTTCCTCAGCAATAAAGTGGGTGAGGACATGGTCTACACCAAGAGGCAGGTTGAGTGAGGAAAGTGGGGTGCTTGGATCCTCATGCCATATGTCAATGAAGTTGAGGAAGATCTTGGGATCCAGCATGAGAGGAACAGAGGTGCCTTTGGCTATTGCAGCCTTTTGCTGACTTTGTCTGATGATTTCTTCCAATTCTTCATCATCACCTTCATCCTCATCATCCTCAGACCCTGAGGGTACTGTTACCACAGCCTTGCTTGTGTGAGGACTTGGTCTTTGACCTCGTCCAGCAGTTTTCTTCAGTTTCAACACAGTTGGGCTTGTTGAAGACTTTGCTTTACCAGAGGAGATTGCAGAGATCTTTAAAACTTTTGAGAATCCATCCATCCTCTGACATGATGCAAGGTGCACAGGAGTTGAGGACTTTGCAGCAGCAGTAGAGGTCTGAGCAGCAACAATACCAACATCTGAGGCCTTTCAAAGTTGAGGCCTTTGGGCTTGAGGAATCTGCTGTGATGACTTTGAGGTTGAAGAATTTGTCTTCACAGCAGATTTCTTCATCATTGATTTCTTCGGAGCACTTGCAGAGGCTCCGGCAGAGGCAGGAGCAGCAGAGTCTTCACTGAAGTTCTTCACAGACTCTTTGGCTTTCCTTGCCAGCTTCGCTTGCTATTTATCCCATATGTGAGGAAAGTCTTCACCAGTCTTAAGACTAGTGGGATCGGCAATTTGATTTTTAGCCAAGGGAGGCCTGCTGCATGGAGGTTTCGTAGCGAATTTTATCATCTATTTTGGAGTCACATAACGATATTCCTTCCATTCCTTTGCCCATCTCCTCTCAATTTTCTGCAGACAAATCTTTCTCTGCTTAGTCGTCTCGTTTCCATGAGTTTCCTCATCGGGTGTGCAGTATTCCTCATACAAGTCATCTGGAATCTCAAAAGTAGTGTGCACATCAGGCTTCTTTCCACCTTTCTGTGGTTTCTTCCCATCAGTGATTTTCTTCAGCTGAGGATTTTGAACTCTTGAGGATTCTGAAGAAGTGCAGAGTTTTTTCTCAAGAAATGCTGCAAATGAGTTAAGTTGATGAGAACCTAGTGATTCATCAGCGAACATGTTTGTACCTGTGAACAGAGTATAGGTGCGAGGAATTTAAAGAGGTCATATACGTCCTCAAAAAAAATCAATAAAAATAGGTGTGATGAATTTGACCATTGGTGGCTTGAGGAATTGCACTAAGTGTTCTTTGTCTTAGGTTCCAGAGTTGTGAAAATTTGAGGATTCACACAATTGAGGAATCTTGAAGAAAATCATGACTTAGAGAAACTCATCAAGTGTGTGAACATATAAGGTGCTTTAGAATGAGATTATTCAAGAATAAACACCTTTGAAAAGATTTAAGAGAACTTGAAGATCAAACAAGGGCAGTAAAAATAGATTTTATTTATCCTGATGAAGAACACAACGAACTATGAGATGAGATTGAGGAAGTTCGTCAGTCCAGATCTCCCATGCCCTAGATCGACATAGGGAGACAGCTACAGCAGCGGCAGGGTGAAGACTTCCGCGGCCGATGCGAGTACGGCGATGGCGAGGTCGAGGCAGTGAAGCTCTTCCACACCGGCGGCGATGATTTTCGCGATGACGCTAGGTCGGAGCTCGGGAGAGAGAGGAAGTGAGTAACCGAGCACTGTGAAAGGGGAAGGGTGTATTTACTGGAAGTGAAAACCAATCCGTCTGAAGATTTTGGATAGGATTACCCATGTGTCAACCATGTACTGAGAAGTGGCTATAGTGGGGGATCGTGGGAACCGGAACCGTATAATTCTTCACAAATCTAGTCATGGGAGTAGGAACCGTTAGAGCGGGAAACGCCGAAAATATTAATAGTGAAAATTTTAAAGTTTCCGTTTGCAAATTCTTCAGCTATCAAGGACACAGTGAAGACTTTGAACGAGTTTCAAAGTAGAACGCATATGAAGAATTTGTGAACAGACTGGATTGAGTTTAGCATAGAGGGGGAAGGGGTCCGATCACATTCACTTAGATGAAAATCAAATTGAGGAATTAGCAATAAGTGAATGATATTGAGGACATTGAAAACTCAAATATATATGTATATGGTCAATGAAGAACATGAGTTTCAAAGTTTGAAGAATTTGCAAAATGACGAAAATTTCAATTTTGAAGAATTTCAACTTTGGTTGGTGGCGTGACCCACCGTATAAGAATGATGATTTCAGACACCGCGCACAATTGTCGTAGGGTTCTGAGAATCAAATTCTTCATTAATTTCTTCACACTTAGAGGGTTATTCTTCAGTGATTGAAGAAAAATGTTACTTCGTGTGTTGCACATCTAAGTCATCAATTTTGCATAAGTGTTAGGATGTGTGTCCTTTTTCAAAGAACATTCGAAGATTCTAAGATATTTAGCTCACACCACAACTTGCAAAATCTCTTTTTATCCAAGGGCTTTGTGAAGATATCGGACAGTTGTTCTTCAGTAGGGATGTGGTCAATGGCAATGTCACCCTTGAGTACATGATCTCGAAGAAAGTGATGACGAATCTGGATGTGCTTGGTCTTGGAATGCTGAACTGGGTTGTAAGCAATCTTGATGGCACTCTCATTGTCGCGGTAGACAGGCACATTCTTCAACTTGATGCTGTAGTCCTTGAGGGTTTGCTTCATCCACAACAACTGAGCGCAACATGAACCAGCAGCAATCTACTCAGCTTCAGCAGTAGATAGTGACACACGGTTCTACTTCTTTGAGGACCAACAGACTAAGGATCGTCCAAGGAAATGACATGTGCCTGAGGCTGACTTGCGATCCACACGATCTCTAGCATAGTCAGCATCATAGTATCCGATGAGGTGAAGATTTGAGCCCTTGGAATACCATAATCCAAGCGTTGGTGTGTGAGCTGAGTATCGAAGAATATGTTTCCCAGCCTTATGGTGTGATTCCTTCAGTATTTCTTGGAATCGGGCACACATGCAAACACTCAGCATAATATCAGGCCTAGATGCACATAAATACAATAATGAGCCAATCATGGAGCGATATACCTTCTGATCGAAATCTTTACCATTTTCGTCAGTGCAGAGGTGGCCTTTTGAAGGCATAGGAGTTTTGACGCCTTTGCAATCTTGCATGTCAAATTTCCTCAAAACATCCTTGAGGTATTTCTCTTGATACATGAAGATGTCGTTGTCGTGCTGACAAATTTGAAGACCTAAGAAGAATTTCAACTCCCCCATGATAGACATTTGATATTCTTCACTCATCATATAGGCAAATTAATCACTGTAACATTTGTCAGTAAAGCCAAAGATAATATTGTCTACATATATTTGGCACATGAACAGTTCATTGTCATAGGATTTTGTGAAAAAGGTTGGGTCGAGTGAACTGGGTTTGAAGCCTTTCTTCATGAGGAACTCCTTCAGAGTGTCGTACCATGCCCGAGGGGCCTACTTGAGGCCATAGAGGGCCTTGTTGAGTGTGAAGACTTTGTCAGGATGCTTAGGGTCTTCAAAACCTGGGGGTTGAGCAACATATACTTCTTCCTCAAGCTTACCACTAAGGAATGCACTTTTCACATCCATTTGATATAAGATGATATCATGATGGTTAGCATAACCAAGCAATATGCGAATAGCTTCAAGTCTAGCAACAGGTGCAAAAGTTTCATCAAAGTCAATTCCTTCAACATGTGTGTAGCCTTGAGCTACAAAACGAGCCTTATTCCTCACTACAAGGCCATTTTCATCTTGCTTGTTGCGGTAGATCCACTTGGTACCTATGATGTTATGCTTGTGAGGATCTAGCCGCTTGGCAAGTTCCCACACGTTGTTAAGCTTGAATTGATGCAATTCCTCTTACATAGCTTGAATCCACTTAGGCTCCTTGAATGCTTCATCAACTTTGGTGGGCTCTATGATAGAGACAAAGGCAAAGTGCCGACAAAAGTTAGTCAAATGTGAAGCTTTTGAGCGAGTGAGGGGACCTGGTGCATTGATGTCATCGATGATTTTGTCATTCTGCACTTCATTTACAACACTTGGGTGAGCAGGTTGACGTGGCTGAGGATTTTCATCACCACCATTTTCTTCAGGTGTATCAGCATGAATGTCTTCATTCGATGGAATAACTTCCTCAGTGGGTATGACATCTTCAGTAGCCTTCAGCTTAATGGATTCCTCAGGACTCTGTTCCTCTAACACAGAAGGCGGGTGCTCTCTTTGCGAGCCATCAATTTCATCGAACCGCACATCTACAGTTTCAACAACCTTGTGGTGGTAGTTGTTGAAGACTCTATAGGTGTGTGAGTCCTTTCCGTAACCAAGCATAAAACCTTCATGTGCTTTCGGTGCAAATTTAGAAATGTGGTGAGGATCTCTAATCCAGCATTTTGCACCGAAGACTTTGAGATAACTTACATTGGGTTTCTTGCCAGTCATAAGTTCATACGAAGTCTTCTTCAAGAATTTGTGAAGATATACCCTGTTGATGATGTGGCATGCAGTATCAATTGCCTCAGGCCAGAAGCAACGAGGTGTCTTGTAATCATCAAGCATGGTGCGAGCCTTCTCAACAAGAGTCATATTCTTGTGCTCCACGACGTCGTTCTGCTGAGGAGTATAAGGGGCACATAACTCATGAATACTACCAAGTTCATCAAGATTGGCGTTCTTAAACTCAGTCCCATTATCACTCCTGATATGCTTGATCTTGACGCCGAAGTTGGTGGAGGCCCTTGAAGCAAATCGTCGGAAGACATCCTACACTTCAGTCCTGTATAGAATAATATGCACCCAAGTGTAATGAGAGTAATCATCAACAATGACAAAGCCATACAAACTTGAAGAATTTGTTAGTGTGGAGTAATGAGTGGGGCCAAAGAGATCCATATGAAGCAATTCAAAGGGTCGAGTTGTGGTCATGATTGTCTTCGAGGGATGCTTGGATCTGGTCATCTTCCCAGACTCACATGCACCACAGAGGTGGTCCTTGAGGAATTTGACACCTTCAATGCCAATGACGTGCTTTTTCTTCACGATCGTGTGCATGTTCCTCATACCAGCTTGTCCAAGTCGTTAATGCCACAACCAGCCTTCTGAGGACTTTGCAAGTAGGCATGTGGTAGGCTGAGGACCTGTAGAGAAATCAATAACATACAAGTCTCCTCTCCTAAAGCCTTCGAAGACCTTGGAATTGTCAGATTCCATGATGACAACACAACGATATTTTTAAAATACAACAATCATATCAAGATCACAAAGCATTGAGACAGACATAAGGTTGAACCCAAGGGATTCGACAAGCATCACTTTATCCATGGTTCAGTCCTTTGAGATTGCAACCTTACCTAGACCCAATACCTTGCTTTTTCCTTTCTCTGCATAGGTGATATGCTTCAAATGAGATGGAGCAATTGGCAAATTCATTAGTAGATTCTTGTCACCAGTCATGTGGTTTGTGCATCCACTATCGAGGACCCACTCAGTAGCTTTTGGAGGTTCATCCTGCAGATGAATTAGTACAACTTACGAAATCATATGCTTCAGAGTGAAGAATATGACATCAAATTCATCAGATAGGATTTCATCACACAAGATAGTAAGCAAGTAGTGTGAGGACGTGAGAAATGAGGAATTCATTTCATCATGGTTAGCTTGCGTCCTTTCAAGCATTTCCTCAGGTCTCCAGCAAGCTCATCAGATGTTCAGTTTCATCTGGAGACCTGACCCTGCATTAGAAATTAGTTCAATTTCTTCACCACCCACATCTGGAGGGGTGGCGAAGAGTTCATCATTCTACGAGCACCATGTGAGAAGGGAGGCATTGAAGCAAGTGCGCTTCATTTCACAGGGCGAGGGTTAGAGTACTCGAATGAGTAAGCAGAGAAATTCTTCGAGGACTTATGAACATAATGGTTTGAAGAATAATGCACATATTCATAACTCTTAGGATTTCCCTGCGAAACAAAAGCATTTGTGCGAGAATGATATTTTTGACCATTTGAGGAATTTGGTCCAAGTGAGGACTTTGGTTCATATGAGGAATTTGATCTGGGGTTCCTATTCTTCATGAGTGATGTCGTGAGGACATTCACTTGAAGATTTTATAGGTAGCCCTTGGGAACCCATATTTTCTTCATAGGAGAACCATTCCTGTAGTTAGTTCCAACAAATCTAGCAAATACTGCACCTTTCTGATTTTTGAAGAATTGTAGTGCGAGTCAAGTGACTCATCAGAGGAATATGAAGTTCCACATGAAAAGCCAAATAAAGTGGATGGATCTACATGAGGTCCTTTCGCAGCAACCCATGAGGTTTTGGGGTACTGCTCAGGTGTCCAGTAAGATCCATCAGCGTTGAGTTTCCTCACAAAGGTAATACCCTCTTTCCTAGGGTTCCTGTTCAAAATCTGCTTTTTGAGGACATCCCTGTCATGCCCAAGATGTGCGCCTATCCATTTAAGGCACGAGGGCCTCGCAAGGGATAGATGCACATCTTGCCGTTAGCAAGAATAGTATCATCACAACATACAATACTAAATGAGAAGAGTATACAGGTTGGCTTACACTCGCCACATGCTAACTTACAATGTCACTCAAATCATAACATCAAGTTGAACACAGGGTCTGACTACGGACGAAATCAAACGATAAAAGAAGTTGCAAATGATACTATCAAGCTATCCCAAAGATCACGACCAGGTCCTCTACTCATCCGGATATGTCACATGCATCCTGCCTCTTTCCTCGTCATACTCCCACTTGAGCTGGGTAAGATGATCCTGCACGAACTCATCTGAACCTGTACCTGGATTGTGTAGTAAACTGTGAGCCACAGAGGACTCAGCTATCATGTGGCCGGGTACCAAGACTATTTAAGCGATAGGATGGAAGGGGTGATGTTTAGTTTGCAGCAGCACTAAGCATACATGATGGCTATCTTACGCAACATGAAGTAAATATGAGTGGCCTACGAAGAACAATCGAATGTAGTATAATCTCTATGAGATCTTGAACACTTACTTACGTCAATCATAACCCCACCGCGTTCTCTCTCGGATCATGTTCACGAGCAAAGACGATCACGGTTACTCACACAGTTGGTGTATTTTAAATAGAGTTCACTTCAAGTTTTCTATAACCGGGTGTTAAACAAATATCCAAGTTGCCACATAACCGCGGGCACAACTTTCCAAAAGATTTAACCCTGCAGGGGTGCTCCAACTAGTCCATCACAAATAACCACACTCCATGGGAATAGCCTCGAACGCGGATCTCGCGATCATCATAGGCAATTCCAAGGATGCCAACACCTCGAGTAAACCCGAAGAAAGTTAGACTCCACACGCAAGACACTCGATAAAGGTAAAACAAGTCCAGCAAGACCTCCCGGTGAGCCAGATCTGCTTCTAGAGCCGTGCGCTCTCTATCAACGGGCATCATCCATCTATGCGAAGTGTACGGTAGCCTAAAAATGCCTCGAGTTTCCCCGAGGTGGCACCGCCGACTACTAGGTGGGTGGACCAACACTCATGCGGAGCACTGGCCCGGGGGTTGATTAAATTATCCACGGGGTTGCAAAGCCCTATGCAAGTTTATTAAGTTATTAGCAAATGTAGTACCAATGTTGGGTCTTGCCAGACAAGTTTTAATCTCAACCGAATAAACAAGGGGGTCCCCATAACAACCCCAAGCGTGTTAGGAGCGCAAAATATGGAAACATAACACCGGTAACAAGGAACTAATGGCGGTAACAGCGGAACAAATCACTTAGCAAAAGGCCAAGCCTTCGACCAACACCAGATATATATGTGCATTAAATTAAATAACAGAATTTATTATGATATCCAAATCCATGTTATCTCATGGAACAACCTGCACCTGCAACTAAGAACGCTATAAGAGGGGCTGAGCAACGGTAACTTAGCCAATCAAAGGTTTGCTAGGAGGTGGAGGTTAGAGGCTGTCATGGCGACATGGGGGATGATATCAAGTGGTAGGTAGCACAAATGTAACGATAAGAACAAGAAACTAGCAAGCAAAGATAGTATTGGGATCCGGGTACGATCATCTTGCATGTTGGTTCTTCAGCGGAACAAGTAGCGGGATCCTCGTAGTGGTACTCTCCTAGGTCCTCATACTCAGTATCAACACTCGCGTCTACCCAAGAGAAACAGCAACAATAAACATCCACCCAAGGTGCAATGCACAATCAAAATGATGCATGACCACTTATGAAGATTTCTAACATGACAATCCAAAACTAGTCATGTTTCACATGCAAAGTTGTTTATTAATGAATCTGGACAGAACCTCATGTAAAGTTATTTATACATGCATGAACATGGAAAATATGGATGCATCATGCAAAATCGATGGAAATGCATATAAGGATCGCAAGAAACGGAGCTACGGTTCTCGAGATACGCTCACGACAAGGTACGGAGGCAAAACACAAGACCACCAATATCTGGGCTAATTATTGGCATTCCAAGGTAGCCACTGGATAGGTGATGAAAAAACAATCACAATAGGATCAAGAATCAATCCATTCCATGGAGTATAGCTCCCACAAGTCACAAAACAAAATAACACCCAATCTGCCACAAAACAGCAACATAGCAATTTGAAAAGCCCACAACTTGAGCTACAGGAATCCTACAGCCACAAAAAAGACATGGATAGAATCTATTTAATACCCACATCAACTTATCCAACTATGCAATCAGCAAAATAGGCACACATCAATATGCATGGATCAAGCAAGTTGGCATGATGAATCTGTTTTTCAGGGACTTGGTGAAAATTCCAGTTTTCTGGAATCTGGGTTAATAAAGTAGCAAGTTGACAGCACTGGTTAAATATGCTAGAGAGCTCTTATTGGCATTAAAATTAACATAATGTTATATGACAATATCTACTATAAATATCTAACACTGAGCATGAGCAAATTCCAACCACATTACTAGATACAACCCACTCTACATGGCAAAACAATAACAGCAGAATCTCCAGACTTGAGTCATTTTTAAGCAGGTTGACAGAAACAGAAAGTAGCTTACTAAACAGCATGGTTCCCACTCATCTGGTGACTTAACATAAATAATAAAAATACCGGGGCATCCCCAACAACTTTATCTAACAAACTCATGTTGGCAAGAACTTAAAAGAATGCATAGATTAATTCATATTAAAAAGACAAAAGGGCATCACAGCATAAAAATGCAGTTTTGCCAAGTTGCTCCAAAGTCAAATCTGACTTCACAGGTGCATACATGGGTTGATTATACCCCAAAATCATTACTCATACACATATGCTTTCATGGAACAAAAGGGAGCAAAGCTAGGTCGAAATTTGACCCTTAAAGACATGGGTGACTTATGTCACTTATGAAACTTAATGAAAATGCCCCAAAATGACATGTGCTCCATAAATACATGTTGTAAGTGGTTAATTAACATGTTAGGGACATAATAACATGGCATAACATCAATTTGCAAGGATGAAACTATCTAGAAGAAGAACTAGCTCATATGCACATAGAGAGACCTACACATGGAGCTACTCATGCACACATACATCCTTAAATGCATATATATGAAGGCACACACCACCTACACATATGCAACATCACTAGCATATGTGTATGTGCAAGGCACATAGACACACCACAACACAAACCACCCATGTGTATATGCGTTAGGCATATACACACACACACCACATATGTGTGCATGCATAGCATGCACACACACTACCACTACACCACACACACTCACACAAGTGTGTATGTATATCATACACACACACCTACACTACACTACACCACACTCACACAAGGGTGTGTGTGTACAACTCACACACACACACCACTAACCTACACCCATGTGTATGCAAAACACACACACACACAACACTACACCACACAAACATATATGCACATAGACATCCACTCCACCTAGTGTGTGCAAAGCACACACACCCTCATATCACATAGCACACACACACACACTAAACACACATACACATCTACATGAATGCATACATGTGCACATACACCATCAGGTGCATACACACACAATTACACATGTGCAAAGGCACTACACACACATACATGCTGCAAAAAAACAAAACAAAAGAGAGAAAGAAAGAAAACAACAAAAAAAGGAAAACAGCAAAAAATGGGGGGGAAGGGGGTCGAACCCCTGACCTTGCGGTCAGGACACCACAGCGCTACACGTCGAACTGCTAACAGAGGAGGAGTCCAGCTCCTCTAGTACACACCAAGCGCACAAACCTGACGAAACTGAACCCAACACTACACACTGCGCGACAGCGGCGGCAGCGAGCGGAACTCCAGCGACGGCAAGCTCTAGCGGAGCGGCTGGTCCTGGCGCAGCATGGGGGGTCTACGACAGTCCCGTTCCCCTTCTCATCTTGCGAAGAGGGGGACGGAGACGAGCGGACGGTGCTCATCTTGCGGACGGCGGCGACGGCACTATGGCGAGGCGCGCAGACAACGGCGACAGGGGGAACTAGACTGCTCACCGAGGGGAGGGAACGACGCACGGCTCGACACGACGGCAACGCAGGGGAAGGAGAGGCGGAGACGACGTCATCGACGGAGGGCAAGCAGACCCGACGTCGAATGGCGGCGAGGAGGAAGAAGACGGCGCCCCTGGAGCCTCCCACGGCGCCCTAACGACGGGAATGGGACGCGGGGACGAACCGCGTTCACCACGACATCCTGGACACGGAGGGGAACCACCAGAGGCACGGCGACGGCGGAGACGATGACCGACGACGATCTCTCTGAATCTCACCCACTCTGAACCTTACCTGACCGGGAGGAAGAAGAGAGCGAGGAGAGGGATGGAGGAGAGATAGGAGCTGCGGCGGTGGAGGGAGAGAGAGGAACCCTAGGCGGGGATGCACGCACGCCGAGGGGGGACTAAATACTCAAGAGCTGACGGCGACGGCAACGGAAAGAGACGGCGGAGCTCCTACTGCTCTGCTTTACTGACGGAGAAGGAGCAACGGGGCATGTTGCCGTCCTGTGCACCTGGGTTGGGCCCCGGCCCACTTCTCCTCGCTCTCTCTCTCAAATAAAACTAGCAAGGGATTTTCCCTTTTAATAAAACCGTCCAGACTAATTTAAATCCCCAAGGCAATTTGAAAAGTTTTTGAACAAAACAAAAATATTTTTATGGAGGATTTAATATGCACTATTTAAATAAAATGCCAGGTTGGTTTATAGGACAAGTAATTTTTAATATTAATAAAGAGGCAGCTCCTGTTTAAATAGAAAACAAAACCCAAACACCTCCAAATGACAAAAACACCACTCTCACAAATCATAAGATTATTAGGGCCACCTTTGAACATTTTTAAATAATTAAAACAACAAGTTGATTCTGCACATAAAATTAATAGGAAGAGAGGGGGAAAGAAGGAAGGTGATGTGAAAGAGAAAAGAGAGGGAAAGAAGAAGAAGAGGAGATGCACCCATGGATTGCACCACCTCTCACACATCACACAAAAACACACTCAGACAAGCACACTAACAAACGCACTCACCACCCTCACATCATAGCAAGAAACATGAAAACCAACAAGCATGCAAAATGAATGATATGATGGATGGGATGATGCATGAATGCAAGAACACAATGAATGACAAGGTGAAACTCATACATAGCTCATGACACAAGGTTCAACAATGGGGTTACATGCCAAATTAGGTAGGGACATCACTTGGGATGTCACAATCCCAAAGGGTTTGATGCCCTTTGAGACTTTTGTACATGCCTGTCACATACAATTCCATCAACCCTGCATTTTCGTTAGTGATACTTGGGGTATCCTTAGATGAGGAATTTGAGACCACTGGAATAGTTGAAGAATTTGCAGCAATAGAAGCATTTGAACATTTAGGTGAAGAATTAGTAGTTTCACATTTGATGCATTTCAAACAAGGTGGAACAAATTCTTCCTGAGCGGTACTGGTCTTTTGAGCCAGTAAGGAATCGTTTTCCCTTTGGAGATCCTTATGTGACACCCTCAGTTTCTCAAGATCTTGCTTTGTTTGAATAAATTCATAAGAGAGCTTCTCATGATCGGCTAAGAGGTCATTATGATGACTCTGAAGGTTATCATACTTTGTCTGGAGACTTTTGAGATCGTTAGACAGAGTTTGAGTCCGATCCACTTCATCGTTCAACAGATCATCACTTTTGTCTAGCATTTTCTGAAGCTTTTGAAGTGCACTTTGTTGCTTAGTGGCAAGTTTGACAAGTTTAGCATAGCTATGTTTCACATATTCATCAGATTCACCTTCACTTGATTCAGATGAGGAATGATGTTTGTGTACCTTTGAGCCTTTTGCCATGAAGCAATAGGTGGGAGCATAATCATCATTGCTGACGTCAGAGTCGTTGGAGTAGTCATTTTATTCATCGTTGAAGATGGACTTGTTGACGAAAGCAGTGGCAAGAGCAAGACTTGCAACAACAGATTCTGATTCCACCTCAGATTCTTCCTCTTCTTCATATTGTTCAGATTCTTTCTCAGAATCCATTTCCTTGCCAATGTAAGCTCGAGCCTTTCTGGAACCATTCTTCTTGTGCTTTGAGGACTTTGAAGATAAGGACTTCGAAGATTTCTTCTTTTTCTTTGGGTCATCAGAACTATCATCCTTGTATTTCTTCTTCTTCTTTGAATCTTTTTCCCAGAGAGGACAGTCAGAGATAAAGTGACAGGCTTCTTGCAACGACGACAGGTTCTTTTCTTGTAGTCTTCTAAGGAATCTGATTTCCTCAAACCACTTTTTGATGACTTTCCAAATCCACCTCTCCTTGAGAACTTCTAGAATTTCCTCACGAGCATTGCTAGCTCCTGACTTAGTTCTTCAATATCACCAAGGCTGTTGTCAAAATCTTCGTCTTCGGATGAGGAAATTTCTTTTGCGTTCAGAGCACGAGATCTTCCATAGCTTGGCCCGTAGTGGTCTCTCTTCTCAGCTTGTTGAAATTCATGAGTATTGAGTCTCTCAAGTATATCAACAGGATCAAGTGACTTGTAGTCTCCACGTTCTTTAATCATCGAGATTGGAGTATCGAATGAGGAGTCAAGAGATCTCAGCAGTTTCTTTACCACTTCACGGTCAGTGATATCAGTAGCACCCAGTGCTCGAAGCTCATTGGAGATATCAGTGAGACGATCAAAGGTTTGCTGAACATTTTCATTGTCGAGTCTCTTGAAGCTGTTGAAGAGATTGCGAGGAACATCAACATGAGAGTCATGTTGAGTGGAAACACCTTCGTTGACTTTGGACTGCCTATCCCAGACGCAGTCTCCAAAGCACTCACTCTGCCATACTGGAGTTTGCTCAAATGGCCACAGATGATATTCTATGCTTGAGAGTCGAGTTGCTTGAATCTCTTCATATCAGCAACAGTAACAGTGGGAGTGACGGAGGGTACTCCATTTTCCACAACGTACCAGAGATCGTTGTCAATAGCTTCAAGATGCATGTGCATCTTGTTCTTCCAGTAGGGGTAGTCCGTCCCGTCGAAGGTAGGACAGCCCGCAGAAACCTTGATCATACCTGCAGTCGACATAACTAGAACTCGAGGTGAAAGTGCCTTATATCGACTAGAGGGGGGTGAATAGGCGATTTTTACAAATTCATCACTTGAGGAATTTGAAATGTGATGAATAACTAGCAGCAAAATAAGTACTCAAGTTTTGGAAATATGCCCTAGAGGCAATAATAAATTAGTTATTACCATATTTCCTTGTTCATGATAATATTTTATTATCCATGCTATAATTGTATTGATCGGAGACTTAAATGCATGTGTGGATACATAGACAAAACCATGTCCCTAGTATGCCTCTAATGGACTAGCTCGTTGATCAAAGGATGGTTAAGGTTTCCTAGCCATGGACATGAGATGTCATTTGATAATGGGATCACATCATTAGGAGAATGATGTGATGGATAAGACCCAAACTACAAACATAGCATATGATCGTGTCAGTTTATTGCTACTGTTTTCTGCATGTCAAGTATATGTTCCTATGACCGAGAGATCATGCAACTCACGGATATCGGAGGAGTGCCTTGTGTGTATCAAACGTCGCAACGTAACTGGGTGACTATAAAGGTGCTCTATAGGTATCTCCGATGGTGTCTGTTGAGTTGGCATGGATCGAGACTGGGATTTGTTACTCCGTGTAACGGAGAGGTATCTCGGGGCCCACTCGGTAATGCAACATCACAATAAGCCTTGCAAGCGATGTGACTAATTGTTAGTTGAGGGATCTTGTATCACGGAACGAGTAAAGAGACTTGCCGGTAACGAGGTTGAACTAGGTATGGAGATACCGACGATCGAATCTCGGGAAAGTAACATACCGAAGAACAAAGGGAACGTTATATGGGATTAACTGAATCCTTGACATAGAGGTTCGACCGATAAAGATCTTTGTAGAATATGTAGGAACCAATGTGGACGTCCAGGTCCCGCCATTGGTTATTGACCGTAGAGGTGTCTCGGTCATGTCTACATAGTTCTCGAACCCGTAGGGTCTGCACACTTAAGGTTCGGTGACGTTTCGGTAGTGTAGAGTTATGTATGGTGGTGACCGAAGTTAGTTCGGAGTCCCGGATGAGATCCCGGACATCACGAGGAGCTCCGGAATGGTCCGGAGGTAAAGATTCATATATAGGAAGTCCCAGTTTGGTTTCCGGAAAAGTTTCGGGCTCATCGGTAGTGTACCGGGAGTGCCGGGAGTGTACCGGGAGTGCGGTAGTGTACCGGGAGGCCTCCGGCAGGGGTATTTCGACCCCAAGAGGTCCATGGGCTGTGGGATAATAATAACCAGCCCTTAGTGGGATGGGAAAACAGCCACAAAGGCCCATGGCGCAGGAGAGAAAGTCCTAAAGCAAAAAGTGGAAAATCAGCCAATAGGAGGCAATCCTACTCCAACTAGGATTGGAGGTGAAGTAGGATTGCTTCCCACCTCCTATTTCGGACGACCCAAAGGCCTTGGATGCCTCTCCTCTCCTCTCCTCCTATATATACTAGTGGATTGGGTGGTTTTTGGACAGAATTTCCGGCCACGTGCTACCCGTTTCACCGGTGCACTATTTCTCCTCTAGATCGGTTTTCCGCAGCGCTTAGGCGAAGCCCTGCCAGAATCACTCCACCACCATCACTGGAGCGCTGTCATGCTGCCGGTGAACTCTCTCTCCTCTCCACCTCCTCTTGCTGGATCAAGACGGTGGAGATCGTCATCAAGCTGCACGTGTGCTGAACGCGGAGGTGCCGTCCGTTCGGCCCTAGATCGGAAGGACCGTGATCGAGATCGCGAGACGGTTCGTGATGAGATCGCAGAACAGATCGTGATGAGTTCGCGGGACAGATCATGATCAAGATCGTGAGATGGATCGTGATGAGATTGCGGGACGGATCGTGATGAGTTCACGGGATAGATCGTGATTGGATCGCGGGACGGATCATGATGAGATCGCGGGACGCTCGGCGATTTGGATCGCGAAGATGTTCGACTACACCAACCGCGTTTCTTAACGCTTCCCGCTTAGCGATCTACAAGGGTATGTAGATCCACTCTCCCTCTCATAGATGCTCATCACCATGGATAGGTTTGCGTGTGCGTAGGAAAATTTTTGTTTCCCATGCGACGTTCCCCAACATCAAGTGCATGAGGAACATAGCAATAGCATAGCAATCATGATGAAATGAAACATGCACAGATTACAAGTAGCATGATACAGGATAAGCAGGAGAGGAACAAGGTGACTTGAATAATTTGAGGTGAGGAAATTGTGAAAGTCTTCAGTCAAATTCTTCAAACAGTAAAGTTTAGTTTCATCAACACTTATACGAGGAAATGTAAGGATTGAGGAAATAGAACCCGGTAGCTTGATGAAGACAATGATTTGATGACCCAGTTCCAACTGTTGTGGCAGTCGTACGTCTAGTTTGGAGCGGCCTGGTATTTAAACCAGAGGACACACAGTCCTTACCATATTCTCCATGGATGAGGAATTTGAGACCACGGGAATAGTTGAAGAATTTGCAGCAATAGAAGTATTTGAACATTCAGGTGAAGAATTAGCAGTTTCATGTTCGATGCATTTCAAACAAGGTGGAACAAATTCTTCCTGAGCGGTACTGATCTGTTGAGCCAGTAAGGAATCGTTTTCCCTTTGGAGATCCTCATGTGACACCATCAGTTTCTCAATATCTTGCTTGCTTTGAAGAAATTCATAAGAAAGCTTCTCATGATTGGCTAAGAGGTCGTTATGATGACTCTGAAGGTTATCATACTTTGTTTGAAGACTTTTGAGATTGTCAGACAGAGTTTGAGTCCGATCCACTTCATAGTTCAACAGATCATCGCTTTTGTCTAGCATTTTCTAAAGCTTTTCAAGTGCACTTTGTTGCTTAGTGGCAATTTTAACAAGTTTAGCACAGCTAGGTTTCACATATTCATCAGATTCACCTTCACTTGATTCAGATGAGGAATGATGTTTGTGTACCTTTGAGCCTTTTGCCATGAAGCAATAGGTGGGAGCATAATCATCATTGTCGACGTCAGAGTCATTAGAGTAGTCATATTCTTCATCGTTGAAGATGGACTTGCTAACGAAAGCAGTAGCGAGAGCAAGACTAGCAACACCAGATTCTGATTCCTCCTCAGATTCCTCTTCTTCTTCATATTCTTTAGATTCTTCCTCAGAATCCATTTCCTTGCCGATGAATGCTCATGCCTTTCTGGAACCATCCTTCTTGTGCTTTGAGGATTTTGAAGATGAGGACCTTGTAGATGAGGACTTTGAAGATTTCTTGTTTTCTTCAAGTCATTAGAACTATCATCCTTGTATTTCTTCTTCGTGTTTGAATCTTTTTCCTAGAGAGGACAGTCAGAGATAAAGTGACCAGGCTTCTTGCAATGATCACAAGTTCTTTTGTTGTAGTCTTCTGAGGAATCTGATTTCCTCCAGCCACTTTTTAATGACTTTCCAAATCCACCTCTCCTTGAGAACTTCTGGAATTTCCTCACAAGCATTGCTAGTTCCTGACTTAGTTCTTCAGGATCACCAAGGCTGCTGTCAGAATCTTCTTCTTTCGATGAGGAAATTGCTTTCGCCTTCTTAGCACGAGATCTTCCATAGCTTGGCCCGTAGAGGCCTCTCTTCTCAGCTTGTTGGAATTCATGAGTATTGAGTCTCTCAAGAATATCATCAGGATCAAGTGACTTGTAGTCTCCACGTTCTTGAATCATCAACGCCAAAGTATCGAAAGAGGAGTCAAGAGATCATAGCAGTTTCTTCACCACTTCATGGTCAGTGATATCGGTGGCACCTAGTGCTTGAAGCTCATTGGAGATATCAGTGAGATGATCAAAAGTTGGCTGAACATTTTCATTGTCAAGTCTCTTGAAGCGGTTGAAGAGATTGCGAAGAACATCAACACGAGAGTCACATTGAGTGGATACACCTTTCTTGACTTTGGACAGCCTATCCCAGATAAGCTTAGCAGTCTCCAAAGCGCTCACTCTGCCATACTGACCTTTGCTCAGATGGCCACAGATGATATTCTTCGCTTGAGAATCGAGTTGCTTGAATCTCTTCACATCAGTAGTAGTAACAGTGGGAGTGACAGAGGGCACACCATTTTCCACAACGTACTAGAGATCGTTGTCAATAGCTTCAAGGTGCATACGCATCTTGTTCTTCAAGTAGGGGTAGTCCGTCCCATCGAAAGTAGGACACCCTGCAGAAACCTTGATCATACCTGCAGTCGACATAACTAGAACTCCAGGTGGTTAAACCAAAATCATAGAGAGCGAGGGAGTACCTGCTCTGATACCAATTGAAAGTGTGTTATGTCGACTAGAGGGGGGTGAATAGGCTATTTTTACAAATTCATCACTTGAGGAATTTCAACTTTGAGGAATTTGAAATGTGATGAATAACTAGCAGCGGAATAAGTACTCAAGTGCATGAGGAACATAGTGATAGCATAGTCATCATGATGAAATGAAACATGCATAGATTACAAGTAGCGTGATACAGGATAAGCAGGAGAGGAACAAGGTAACTTGAAGAATTTGAGGTGAGGAAATTGTGAAAGTCTTTAGTCAAATTCGGCAAATAGTAAAGTTCAATTTCATCAACAGTTATACGAGGAAATGGAAGGGTTGAAGAAATAGAACCAGGTAGCTTGATGAAGACAATGATTTGATGACCCAGTTCCAACTGCTGTGATAGTCGTACTTCTGGTTTGGAGCGGCCTGGTATTTAAACTAGAGGACACACAGTCCTTACCATATTCTCCATGAGCTAAGGTCACATAGTCCTCGCCCAACACTCGTCGTAAGTCTTCAGGGTAGACATCCAAAACCCTCACAAACTGGTCACCCGGCGATCCACAATTTACTGTTGGATGCTCTAGACCAAGGTCACTTCATGATCCCCAATTGACTGCAGGAGCACTAGACCATGACACCTAACCGTCTGGAGGATGCACAATCCTCAAAGGTAACAAGCGTCGGTTCCACAAAAGAATTCCTTCAGTGATGCTCAATCACTTTGGGCTTGGTGGTTTGGTTGTGGGTTTTTCCTCAATGGTGATTTTCACTCAAAGTCCTCGGCGGATGGGTTGCTCTCAAATGACAAGTGTCAGTTCTCTCTCGAAGCAGCCAACGAACTAGTGGTTGAGGGGGTGGCTATTTATAGCGAGGGTGCAACCTGACATGATAACACATAAATGCCCCCAATGATATGAGCGTTATGTGGATAAGAATGATTGGGGACAGCTAGTGCTAAGCACAGCAATGGTCGAAATTTCGAACTATGAAAGTCCTCAGGCTTATCATATTCCTCACTTGTAGGCAATTCGCACTGGCAAAATCCTAACTCCTCAGTCAGGTCAATTTCCTTAGAGACCAGAAGAACTTAGTCTCTATCACTGAAGAACTTGACTGAACCGTAAGATATTTCCAAAGGCTTCACTCGAAGGATTGGTTAGGTTGAGGATTTTGAGTTGAGCATCAGTTGGAAATTTTCCTTAGTATTACCTCGGCCCCCTTTAATAGTACAAAGTTTCCCATGACTCAAAGAAAGGAAATGAAACTACGAAAATAAAAGTCTTCACGCTTCATAGTCCTCGTTCATATCTTCAAGGTCACACCGACTTCTTCATTTTCAAAGTCTTCAAGGAATATCATAGTCTTCAGCAAAGTCTTCACATAGTCTTCACCAAAGTCTTCAGCTGAAGACATACATTTTTAGGGGTCGATAATCTCCGAATATATCAAACTCCTCATCGACTTATAGAGCATGTGTACACTTCATAAACACATTAGTTCCTTAACCTATAAGTCTTCAATACACCAAAATCACTAAGGGGCACTAGATGCACTAACAAAAATGCAGGGTTGAAGGAATTGTATGTGACAGGCATGTATAAAAGTCTCAAAGGGCATCAAAACCTTTGCGATATCCTCAAAAAGCGGATTCTGAACAGGAACCCTAGGAAAGAGGGTGTTGCCTTTGTGAGGAAACTCAATGCTGATGGATCTTACTAGACAGCTGAGCAGTACCCCAAAACCTCATGGGTTGCTGCAAAAGGACCTCCTGTAGATCCATCCACTTTATCTGGCTTTACTTGTGAAACTTCATATTCCTATGATGAGTCACTTGACACCAACTACAAATTCTTCAAAAAATCAGAAAGGTGAAGTATTTGCTAGATTTATTGGAACTAACTACAGGAATGGTTCTCCTATGAAGAAAATTTGGGTTCCCAAGAGCTACCTACAAAAATCTTCAAGTGAATGTCCTCACGACACCAGTCATAAAGAACAGGAACCCAGATCAAATTCCTCATATGGACCAAAGTCTTTACTTGCACCAAATTTCTCAAATGGTCAAAAATATCATTCTCGTGCTAATGCATCTGTTTCACAGGGAAAACCTAAGAGTTCTGAATATGTGCATTATTCTTCAAATCGTTATGTTCATAAGTCCTTTAAGAATTTCTCTTCTTATTCATATGGGTACTATAACCCTCGCCCTATGAAACGAAGCACTCTTGCTTCAATGCCTCCCTTCTCATTTGGTGCTCGTAGAATGATGACCTCTTTGCCACCCCTCCAGATGTGGGTGGTGAAGAAATTGAACTAATTTCTTATGCAGGGTCAGGTCTCCAGATGAACTTGAACATCTGGTGAATCTGCTGGAGACCTGAGGAAATGCTTGAAAGGACGCAAGCTAACTATGAAGAAATGAATTCCTCATTTATCATGTCCTCACACTACTTGCTTACTATCTTGTGTGATGAACTGAAGTCTGATGAAATTGATGTCATATTCTTCACTCTGAAGCATATGAGTTCGTAAGTCGTACTAATTCATCTATAGGATGAACGTACAAAAGCTACTGAGTGGGTCCTCGATAGTGGATGGACAAATCACATGACTGGTGACAAGAATCTACTGATGAATTTGCCACTTTCACCATCTCATCTGAAGCATATCACCTACGCAGACAAAGGAAAAAAGCAAGGTATTGGGTCTAGGTAAGGTTGCAATCTCAAAGGACCGAACAATGGATAAGGTGATGCTTGTCGAATCTCTTGGGTTCAACCTCATGTCTGTCTCAATGCTTTGTGATCTTGATATGATTGTCATATGTGGAAAATGTCGCTGTGTTGTCATCATGGAATCTGACAATTCCAAATCTTAGAAGGCTTTAGGAGAGGATACTTGTATATTGTTGATTTTTCTATAGGTCCTCAGCCTGCCACATGCCTACTTGCAAAGTCTTCAGAAGGCTGGTTGTGGCATCGACGACTTGGACATGTTGGTATGAGGAACCTGCACATGCTCGTGAAGAAAAAGCACATCATTGGCATTGACAGTGTCAAATTCCTCAAGGACCACCTCTATGGTGCATGTGAGTCTGGGAAGATGACCAGATCCAAGCATCCCTCGAAGACAATCATGACCAAAACTCGACCCTTTGAATTGCTTCACATGGATCTTTTTGGCCCCACTCATTACTCTACACTAACAAATTCTTCAAGTTTGTATGGCTTTGTCATTGTTGATGATTACTCTTGTTACACTTGGGTGCATATTATTCTGTACAAGTCTGAAGTGCAGGACGTCTTCAGACGATTTGCTTCAAGGTCCTCCACCAACTTTGGCATCAAGATCAAGTATATCAGGAGTGATAATGGTGCTGAGTTCAAGAACACCAATCTTGATGAATATCTTGATGAACTTGGTATTACTCATGAGTTATCTGCCCCTTATACTCCTCAGCAAAACGGAGTCGTGGAGCGCAAGAACAGGACTCTTGTTGAGATGTCTTGCACCATGCTTGATGAATACAAGACTCATTGTCGCTTCTGGCCTGAGGCAATTGATACTGTATGCCACATCATCAACAGGGTATATCATCACAAATTCTTCAAGAAGACTTCATATGAACTTATGACTAGCAAGAAACCCAATGTAAGTTATCTCAAAGTCTTCGGTGCAAAATGCTGGATTGGAGATCCTCACCACAGTTCTAAATTTGCACTGAAAGCACATGAAGGTTTTATGCTTGGTTACGGAAAGGGCTCGCACACCTACAGAGTCTTCAACACCTACCATCACAAGGTTGTTGAAAATGTAGGTGTGTGGTTCGATGAAACTGATGGCTCGCAAAGAGAGCACCTACCTTCTGTGTTAGATGAATAGACTCCTGAGGAATCCATTAAGTTGAAGGCTACTGAAGACGTCATACCCACTGAGGAAGTTATTCCATCGAATGAAGACATTCATGCTGATACACCTGAAGAAAATGGTGCTGATGAAAATCCTCAGCCACGTCAACCTGCTCACCCAAGAGTTGCAAATGAAGTGCAGATTGACAAAATCATCGATGACATCAATGCACCAGGTCCCCTAACTCGCTCAAAAGCTTTCACACTTGACTAACTTTTGTGGGCACTTTGCCTTTGTCTCTATCATAAGGCCCACCAAAGTTGATGAAGCATTCAAGGAGCCTGAGTGGATTCAAGCTATGCAAGAGGAATTGCATCAATTCAAGCTGAATAACGTGGGGGAACTTGTCAAGCGGCCAGATCCTTACAAGCATAACATCATAGGTACAAAGTGGATCTACCGCAACAAGCAAGATGAAAATGGCCTTGTGGTGAGGAATAAGGCTCGTCTTGTAGCTCAAGACTACACACAGGTTGAAGGAATTGACTTTGATGAAACGTTTGCACAAGTTGCTAGACTTGAAGCTATTTGCATATTTCTTACTTATGCTAACCATCATGATATCATCTTATATCAAATGGATGTGAGAAGTGCATTCCTCAATGGTAAGCTTGAGGAAGAAGTATATGTTGCTCAACCCCTAGGTTTTGAAGACCCTAAGCATCCTAACAAAGTCTTCAAACTCAACAAGGCCTCTATGGCCTCAAGCAGGCCCCTCGGGCATGGTACGACACTCTAAAGGAATTCCTCATGAAGAAAAGCTTCAAACCCGGTTCACTCGACCCAACTCTTCTCAAAAAATCCTATGACAATGAACTGTTCGTATGCCAAATATACGTAGACGATATTATCTTTGGCTGTACTAACAAACGTTACAGTGATGAATTTGCCTATATGATCAGTGAAGAATATAAAATGTCTATGATGGGGGAGTTGAAATTCTTCTTAGGTCTTCAAATTCGTTAGCAAGAAAATGGCATCTTCATATCTCAAGAGAAATACCTCAAGGATGTTCTGAGGAAATTCGACATGCAAGATTGCAAAGGCGTTAAAACTCCAATGCCTTCAAAAGGCCACCTCTGCACTGACGAAAATGGTAAAGATTTTGATGAGAAGGTATATCGCTCCATGATTGGATCATTATTGTATCTATGTGCATCTAGGCCTAATATCATGCTGACTGTTTGCATGTGTGCCCGATTCCAAGCAACACCGAAGGAATCACGCCATAAGGCTGTGAAACATATTCTTCGATACTTAGCTCACAAACCAATGCTTGGATTATGGTATCCCAAGGGCTCAAATCTTCACCTCGTCGGATACTCTGATGCTGACTATGCTGGAGACCGTGTGGATCGCAAGTCAACCTCAGGCACATGTCATTTCCTTGGACGATCCTTAGTTTGTTGGTCCTCGAATAAGCAAAACTGCGTGTCACTATCTACTGCTGAAGCTGAGTACATTGCTGCTGGATCATGTTGCGCTCAGTTGCTTTGGATGAAGCAAACCCTCAAGGACTATGGCATCAAGTTGAAGAATGTGCCTCTCTACTGCGACAACAAGAGTGCCATCAAGATTGCTTACAACCCAGTTCAGCATTCCAGGACCAAGCACATCCAGATTCGTCATCACTTTCTTCGAGATCATGTACTCAAGGGTGACATTGCCATTGACCACATCCCTACTAAAGAACAACTGTCCGATATCTTCACAAAGCCCTTGGATAAAAAGAGATTTTGCAAGTTGTGGTGTGAGCTAAATATCTTAGAATCTTCTAATGTTCTTTGAAAAAGGACACACATCCTAACTCTTATGGAAAATTGATGACTTAGATGTGAAACACACGAAGTAACATTTTCTTCAATCAATGAAGAATAACCCTCTAAGTGTGAAGAAATTAATGAAGAATTTGATTCTTAGAACCCTACGACAATTGTACGCGGTGTCTGAAATTGTCATTCTTATACGGTGGGTCACGCCACCAACCAAAGTTCAAATTCTTCAAAATTGAGTTTTCGTCGCAAATTCTTCAAATTTTCAAATTCCTCAAGTTTGCAAATTCCTCAAGTTTTCAAATTCCTCAAGTTTTCAAATTCTTCAAACTTTGAAACTCATGTTCTTCATTGACTATATACATATATATTTGAGTTTTCAATGTCCTCAACAGCATTCCCTTATTGCTAATTCCTCAAGTTGATTTTCATCTAAGTGAATGTGATTGAACCCCTTCCCCCTCTATGCTAAACTCAACCTAGTCTGTTCACAAATTCTTCATATACGTTCTACGTTGAAACTCATTCAAAGTCTTCACTATGTCCTTGACAGTTGAAGAATTTGCGAACGGAAACTTTAAAATTTTCACTATCAAAATTTCAACGTTTCCCGCTCTAACGGTTCCGACTCCCACGACTGGATAACCCATGATCCCCTACTATAGCCACTTCTCAATACGTGCGTGGCACATGTCGCAAGGAGAGAAAGGGTCAGGGGCAATCCTATCCAAAATCTTCGGACGGATTGGTTTTCACTTCCACTATATATACCCCTCCCTTTTCACTGTGCTTGGTTAATCACTTCCTCTCTCTCCCGAGCTCCAACCTAGCGTTGCCGCTAAAATCATCACCACTGGTGTGGAAGAGCTTCACTGCCTCGACCTCGTCGTCGTCGTACTCACATCGGCCACGGAAGTCTCCATCCCACTGCCGCTGTAGTTGTCTCCCTCTGCCGAGCTAGGGCATGGGAGATCTGGACTGATGAACTTCCTCAGCCTCATCTCATAGTTTGTCATGTTCTTCATCAGGGTAAATAAAATTTATTTTTACTGCCCTTATTTGATCTTCAAGTTTTCCTAAATCTTCACAAAGGTGTTTATTCTTCAAGAATTTCATTCTAAAGCACCTTATATGTTCATACACTTGATGATTTTCCCTAAGTTATCATTTTCTTCAAGATTCCTCAATTGTGTGAATCCTCAAAATTTGCACAACTCTGGAACCTAAGACAAAGAACACTAGTGAATTTCCTCAAGACACCCATGGTCAAATTCCTCACTCCTGATTTTATTTAAAAATTTCTGAGAACGCATATGACCTCTTGAAATTCCTCGCACCTATACTCTATTCACAGGTACAAACATGTCCGCTGATGAATCACTAGGTTCTCATCAACTTAACTCATTTGCAGCGTTTCTTGAGGAAAAACTGTGCACTTCTTCAGAATCCTCAAGAGTTCAAAATCCTCAGCTGAAGAAAATGGCTGATGGGAAGAAACCACAGAAAGGTGGAAAGAAGCCTGATGTGCACACTGCTTTTGAAATCCCAGATGACTTGTATGAGGAATACTGCACACCCGGTGAGGAAACTCATGGAAAAGAGACGACTAAGCAGAGAAAGATTCTTCTGCGAAAAATTGAGAGGAGATGGGCAAAGGAATGGAAGGAATATCGTTATGTGACTCCAAAGTACATGATAAATTCGCTGTGAAACCTCCATGCAGCAGGCCTCCCTTGGCTAAAAATCAAATTGCCGATCCCACTAGTCTTATGATTGGTAAAGACTTTCCTCACATATGGGAGAAACAGCAAGCCAAGCTGGCAAGGAAAGCCAAAGAGGCTGTGAAGAAATTCAATGAAGACTTTGTTGCTGCTGCCTCTGCCGGAGCCTCTGCAAGTGCTTCGAAGAAATCAATGATGAAGAAATATGCCGTGAAGATAAATTCTTCAACCTCAAAACCATCACAGTAGATTCCTCAAGCCCAAAGGCCTCAACTTTATAAGGCCTCAGCTGCTGGTACTGTTGCTGCTCAGTCCTCTGATGCTGCTACAAAGTCCTCAACTCCTATGCACCTTGCATCATGTCAAAGGATAGAGGGATTTTCAAAAGCTTCAAAGATCTCTACACGCTCCTATGATAAAGCAAAGTCTTCAACAAGCCCAACTGTGTTGAAACTAAAGAAAACTGTTGGACGAGGTCAAATACCAAGTCCTCACACAAGCAAGGCTGTGGTAACTGTACCCTCAGGGTCTGAGGATGAGGATGATGAAGCCAATGATGAAGAATTGGAACAAATCATCAGACAATGTCAGCAAAAGGCTGCAATAGCCAAAGGCAGCTCTGTTTCTCTCATTCTAGATCCCAAGATGATCCTGAGCTTCATTGACATATGGCATGACGATCCAAGCACCCCACTTTCCTCACTCAACCTGCCTCTTGGTGTGGGCCATGTCCTCACCCACTTTATTGCTGAGGAAAAATGGAAACGAGATCAAGCTCAGAGAGCTAAGAGGAATAGGGCTCAGAAAGAAAAATTTCTGAGGGATAACGTGATGAATTTGACCCCAAAGCAACTCATCACTATTCAGTCTGAAATTCGCTCCCTCTCTAAGGAACAAGAAAAATACGATGCTGAATGGAAGGGCACCAAGGTGAGGTTCGTCAGAGCTGCTCCAGCCTTTGTTAAGGAGCACAACACAAGGGTTGTAGCTCGATCGCAACCACAAATTCCTCAGGCTGATGAAACTGCTCAGCCTGCTGATGAAGATGCTCTTGCGGCTGAAGAAGCTCAGCCCACTGATGAAAATGCTCCTGCACCTGAAGAAACTGCCAGCGCTGCTGAAGAAAGTTATACCGCTGATGACCATGCCAGGACAACCTCCACTGTTGTGCCTAAAGAAACTGACAGGCCAGCTAAAGCTTTTGCTGTGCCTGATGAAACTGAACCCACCAGGACGACTGCATGAGTCGTGCCTGAAGAAACTAAGGTTGTTGAGGAAAAGACACTAAATAGAAAAGCATCAGCTTCAGATTCCTTAGTTGTGAAGAGGTTGAAGACTTTGAAAAGTTCTTCAACTAAACCCATTGATGCTACTCCAATCTCCTTAGCGCCTGCCTAGGAGATTGTTCCATTTGGGATTGACTATGTCATCCCAGATGATGAAGATGAAGAAGATCATTCTGCTGCTTCGACAGAGCAGATTGATGAAGAAATTGAAGTTGAAGAAAATGCTTCAACTCCTTTGGTATCATCGCCCCAGCCTCAGTTCACTGCTAAAGAGGCTGGAGTTGAAGAAATTGATGAGGACGTGGACATTGGCGACACAACACCTGTCCTAAACGATGAATATTGAGAAGCTGCAGACCCAAACTCCCTAATGACCACTCCTCTGTCACAGATTCCTCAGTCCCCAGCCCAGGCTAAATAAATTCGTGAAGAATCTAATGACTTGGCCGCCAATGCAACTGAAGAAATTACGGCTGCAATAGCTAATGAATCTCCTGCTCCACCTGCCACTGAGGAAACAGCTTCACAAATTCCTCAGTCTGAAGAAATTCCTCCCATGTCGAAGGAGATCAAGGGCCGCTTCAAGTCAAATCTTTAGCCGAAGCCCAGAATTCCACTCAAAGGCTCAACGCGCCCCAAATTCCTCAAAAGAAATTTCTTCAATGAGCACATGTTCTTCACTGGTCCAAATCCCTATGACTCGGCAAGGGCCGGTCGAAGCAGATTCTGGACTGCTGAAAGCACAAAATTCTCCCTTGGTGGTTTTGATAATTCATGACAACATACATTGTCTCTTGGACTGATATTTTTACCTAGGGTATTTCAGATACGATCTATAGAGAGGGTTGGCAAAAGGAGATTGTGGACATACCCCAAGATGCAAGGAAATAGGTTGGCCAAGCTTCAAGCAAGAGGACTCTACATTTTATATTTGTGAGAAATCACTTTGAGTCATAGGAAAGCCAATACTATTAAAAGGGGGTAAGGTTTTGTTGGTGAACAATATGCTCAAACGTGCACAAGTGATAGTCGCCAAAAACATCCACAAAACTCTCCCACCAAAGTCTTTTCTATACCCAACGCTCAAAATCGGTGCAACCAACTATACCACTTCGGCGCCACCGACTCCAGAACCTAGACAGACTCTGCCAAACCCTAGCCACTTCGATGCAACCGATTCTATACCGGTGCCACCGAGTTTAGGTTGCCAACTTTCTGTTACGCAAGTTCGCATTTCCAGTCCCACCGAGAATGTTGGATCGGCATCAGCAAGATTGGAAATCTGACCGTTGGTCACATTATCAGTGCAGTTGAGAATTGTATATCGGTCCCTTGGAGATTCAAAAGTTGCCACCTTTTGATCACTTCGGTACCACCGAGATTCACACATCAGTGTCACCGAGTTGGTCATTTTGTGTGTAACGGTTGGATTTTTGGGGATGCCTATATATACCCCTTCACCACCACTCACTCGACAGAGAATCACTCACAACTATTCCATACCTATCCTATCAGATTTTCTGAGAGAGAACCACCTACCCTTGTGTTGAGGTCAAGATCTTCCACTCCAATCATATGGATCTTGATTTCTAGCCTCCCCAAGTTGCTTTCCACCAATCCTATCTCTTCTACCAAGTCAAACCTGTGAGAGAGATTGTGTGTTGAGGAGTCTGTCATCTTGAAGCACAAGAGCAAGGAGTTCATCATCATTACCGAGCCTATTACCCTTTGGAGGGTGGTGCCTCCTAGATTGGTTAGGTGTCGCTTGGGAGCCTCCTACTTCGTGTTGTGGAGTGAACCAAGAAGTTTGTACGGGCAAGGAGATCGCCTACTTCGTGAAGATCTACCCATAGTGAGGCTAGTCCTTCATGGATGGAAGCCGTATGGAATAGTCAAGGTTGCTACTTCATGGACCCTTTTGGGTGGAGCCCTCCGTGGACTCTCGCGACCGTTACCCTCCGTGGGTTGAAGACTCCATAAACGTGGATGTACGATAGCGCCACCTATCGGAACCATGGGAAAAATCCTTGCGTATCCAACTGTGTTTGATCTACCTATCTGAACTCTTTACTTCATATGCAATGTCTTTACTTCCGCTGCCATATTTGTTGACATGCATGTGTAGGGCTGTTAGACTTGCTAGCTTTGCTAAAAACTGTTAAAATCTGCCAACCAATTAACTTGGGAAAATGTTAGGATTTAAATTCCTGCTAGTAGTCTATTCACTCCCCCCCTCTAGACACTCTTCTAGTGATCCCTCAACTTCCACTCAGATGAATTACTATGCATCAATTCTGCTCGACAAGAATAAAGTCTTTGAGCACCATTAAATTCCTCATGCTGATATGGAAACACTTCCATCATTCACTGTAACATCCCAAAATTCTAAATTTTGGAAAGTTATATTAAATAAATAAGTGGGATTGTTTGCTTGAATGTTGTGTGATTGATTGTATGAAATTGAGTGGAATTTTGAAACTTCTGGAATTTTAATGAGAGGGAATAAAATGACTTTCCCAAAATTTTCTATTTCGAATCCCTATTCAACTTTTGAGTTCGAATATTTTCAAAACCCTCTTATAAAAAAAATCAAATGAGAGGAGGTAAATGACACTCAAAAATCAGATACAATGTTTGATTCAAATTTTAAAATAAGAACTATTTGCCATTTATTTGAAATTCAAGTTCTTTTTCATTTTGGAGTTATTGCAAAAAAATAATATTTTTTTAAGTATTTTATTCGGCCTTGAAAATATATTCATGTTTTAGGAAATATTTTTCTGAAAATTTTGATATATAATATGTCTATATAAAATGTTTTTCTATTTTTGTTTAATTGCTTTTGTTCGATGTTAAAAAAACAGAAAACACTATTCATACCGAAACATTGTTCATCCGAGAAATCGAAAAAAAAACTGCTGCACGTGCACTTGCGGCCGGCCGAAATCATTAGGCCCATCCGGTGGCCTCTCTCCTTCCTTTTAATTTTCATCTACTTCTATTCTATTTGTTTAGTCCCTCATTGCCTAGCCTTTGACTTCTAATCCTCCCTCTCACCTATAAATATAGACTCATAGGTGAACCCAAAAATCATCCACTTCGGGTTGAATCGGATCGTTTCGGTTTGACTAGGTTTATTAAAATAAAAATATTTTCTTCTCTCCGGCGAGATTTCTGAAAGTCGTCTCCTCTTTGGATTTATATCTTCTCTGCATTCTAAAGGTATTCTCTTCGTATTTTCTTTTATACTCCTGTAGTTTAATATCCCTAGACTAGTATTTCTATACTAGTATACGGTAGAGTAATTAGATTATTAGTTAGTCTCCGTATTTACACATTACTATTAGAATTCTTTTAGACATAGCATTTTTCTTTCGTAAAACAGCTTGGCCCAGATTTTTCAAATAGCCATAACTTTCTACTCGTTTATCAGAACTAGATGAAACCAACGCCTACAGTTTCGTCTTGATCCCATCTATATAGTGAACCTATCACGTCATATATTCTTTCAAATTTTCAAATTTTCGAAATTTGTTCATATTCATATTCAAAGTTCTTTTGATCATATCTTTTTATCCGTAGCTCCGTTTCCGATGAATCCAATTGCGTCGGATCCGTATCGAAGAAATCTTTCCGTTCACATCATTAATGTTATCGTTTCAACATATAATTTTGATCTTGCTCATACTTCTTTATTAGTCCCCAAAATGTGTTCACACACCGTACTAAGCTAATTAAATGCCATGTTGAATTGCTTATAACTTTTGATCCGTCATTTTGAACCTAGTAATTCTTTTTTCTATACGTTCATATTGACTTCCCATATATAGTAACATCATTAGTTTCAATCTTTGAACCTTTCAAATTTGAGAGATTCAATTCGAATCCGAACCTTCATTTGATCATATCTTGCAAACTGTAACACCTTTTCAATTGATTACTTTTGCCCCTAAATACTCGGGTCATATATTTCTATTCATAACCATCGTACTTCAGTTCAACTTCTTTTGACCTTTTCAATTAAATTCTTTCTACAAATAAATTCTTATGTCTTATACTATTTGTCAAACAACGTTCATGTTGTTCTCCAATACTTTGGATCGTCTTTCGTAGTCTCTCCAACCTCAGCTTATATAGCAATAGTTCATCATCCATTAACTCTTTTGAGTTGATTCCTCCACTTCCACTTTACAACACAGCTAGAACCTATCTTTTCTTATTTAACCTTAGTATGTTGTTATTTTTGCACCAAGACATGTTTTGTTCTTGCGTTTTTCAGTTCTTTGTTTTGGCATGAATGTTTATTCAATGTTATTTTCTTACGATAGATTTCTAGGAGTGTGACCAGTAGAATTATCCAGATTGTGAGAGTGACTATCTTCATCAAGTAATATCAGGCAACTTCACATTGACCATTTTATTACCTATGTTTTTCAAGTTGCATTAGTTCAACCTTCCACCCATTGCATGCAAAGTAGGTACTTCGAAACTTGGTTACTTGAGTAGTATCATGTGGTAGGCACCTTAATACCCTCGTTACTTTGGCTGGGACGTTATTTTATTTTGCTATGCTTTTAGTAGACAGGGTTTTGGTTGAGTGTCTACCATGAGAGTTGTGAGACTTACGTGATGATGAAGACCTCAAGACTCCAAGAATTATTTTCGAGACCTCATGATGCAATATACCTCTGGGTGGATGATGGTTGAACGGCGCCCTGGAGAAACCAGTGGTTAGCCTAGGTGTTGTTGGAGAAGTGCCAGTATTCATGCGGAAAGGTCCACCCAGGCACAAAGAAATGGATGGATACTTCAAGACCCAAGGCTTACCTGCACAGCCACAAGCCATTATGGGCTCTGGCTTGGTTGGATATTGTGGTGACTCTAGACAGGCGGTGCTACGAGATGTAGAAGAACGGTAGGAAAGGATGGGGACTGACAGAGTCTCAGAGGAACCCCTTAGAAGACCATGTTTTGATCATCTGTTCCTCGAACACCCTGAAGTGCGAGGAATCCAACGGAGGCGATCAAATCTTGTGGGGAACGTGTGCAAAACTCGGCAGAGTACTCAAACCTAATCGATTAATCGTGTCCATGGTCATGGACAACTTGAGCCAAAGTAACTGAAACTATCTGGAACTCTCAACACAAAGAATTATAATGATGTGGGTATTAATGAAAACTTGGGTATGAGAATTGGTTGGTGGAACCATCTCATTAATCAACCAACAATGTAGTAATAACTTTTGCTTTGACCTCTCTTGTTGTAGGAAAAATTTGCTTTACGCAAAACTTGAACTTATAGCCCCACCTGCCATATATGCATATAGTATAGATGATTATTTATTTTTACCCCCTCTTTTGTGACTTGCCGGCATATTCAAAATGCTGACCTACATGGCTGCAACATCTCATGTTGCAGATAAGCTCTACGACGGGTAAGAGTACGATTCAGGGTTACGGGTCTACACTCAACCTGCCGTTGGTGTTTATTGGGACTCCACTCCCGTTGAATGTTTCTGCTGAGATTTTAAGGTATATATCAGTTTTACGTTAATTACATGTGATTGCACTTTGATATATACATTGATGTACTGTGTGTGCCAGCATACTGATCCAGGGATGGCACAGAACACACAGAGACTTGAGCTTTCCAGGTCGGGTCGCTACAGAAGGCCCACAATTCTGAAGAAGAAGAAGTGGAGGGAGTCATGAAGAATATGTTGTTCAACATCATTCATGGGATTCCCATAAACTTCCATGATATCTTCATGAGAACATTGGCTAATGCTGCTCGAGCCCCATTTGAACAGAAGCCTTATGCACCTTGGATCATGAAGTTCATCAGAGCAAAGTCTTTAGTTCCCTTCAAGGCGGACTTATAGAATCATTTTGGCTTCCTACCTTCGATCGAAGTCCTCAAGAGCACAATTGCCTCAGTGGAAGGAAAAGGCAAGGCTGTCATCGATGAAGGCACTCGTCCATTGGATGGATAATTTCGCAAAGCTGCATCCTTCTCCACCAATGATGACACTGCAACCCAGGACTTAGAAGCAAAGGCCTCAGCTCAAAAACCTCAAGGGTGTGCCCCTCATGTGATGATTGACCGTGAACTTCTAATAAGTCTTCATGAGAAGGTCGATTGCAATCACAAGTGGGTGAAGCGTCAGCTTGGTTACATTGTGCAAAAAATGACCGTGACGCAGAACTCTGTGAAGAAGAATCACTACTATGCACATGAAACCCTCAAGCGCACTTGGGATATATTGTCTCACATCACGACTCCTGAAGAACTGAAGGAGCTGGATCTTGAGGAACATCTTGACTGGGCTCGTCAACCACAGAAGAAATTCAAGAAGGTTCAAGTTCCTCTGATGGTCACAAGTTCATATTCTTCATAGCATGAGAGAGATGAAGATGAAGACATTGACGACACTTCAGAAGGCCCTACAACAACAAATGACCCCAACAACGCTGGCTCTCCTTCCTCAACAACACGATGAAATTCTTCAAGGGCGTTAGTCCTCACTTTTTTGTCCCTTTTGGTCTTTGATGACAAATGGGGAGAAAATTTGAGTTAGTCTTCAAGTGGTTCTCTATATATGGTTTGTGTTTTTTTTAAGTTACAACTCTCGCTCTTCTGAAGATTTTGTTGGTTGAGTTGTAAACTTAAGTCTGATGGTGGTCTGACTCTTTTGAACAACTTTCTGCATGCTTGTTTCCTCAAGCACCTTAATGCATGCATGCTGAATTTCGTCAGACACCATTTTCATCATGCATTTCAAATTCTTCATATCATATGTTCAAATGTGTGTATGAATTACAAGATATAGGGGGAGTTCTCCATGTTTTTAACCTGCCTTGTGCATTTGCAGTCCAAAGCAAATTCCTCAAATATGCACATCTTCAGGGGGAGTTCTTCTATATCTTGCAATCCAATTCCTCAAACTCAGTATTTACACTTCACAGTATCATCCCCGTTGAAAACTTAACCTATTTGTCATCAATCACCAAAAAGGGGGAGATTGTTAGTGCATCTAGTGCCCCTTAGTGATTTTGGTGTATTGAAGACTTATAGGTTAAGGAACTAATGTGTTTGTGAGTGTACACAGGCTCTATAAGTCGATGAGGAGTTTGATATATTCGGAGATTAATGACCCCTAAAAATGTATGTCTTCAACTGAAGAATTTGGTGAAGACTTTGGTGAAGACTTTGCGGAAGACTTTGGTATTCCCTGAAGACTTTGAAAATGAAGAAGTTGGTGTGACCTTGAAGATATGAACGAGGACTATGAAGTGTGAAGACTTTTGTTTTCGTAGTTTCATTTCCTTTCCTCACCTGAAATTCTTCAAGTTACCTTGTTCTTCACCTGCTTATACTGTATCACGCTACTTGTAATCTGTGCATATTTCATTTCATCATGATGACTATGTTGTTGCTATGTTCCTCATGCACCTGAGTACTTATTCCGCTATTAGTTATTCATCATATTTCAATTCCTCAAGTGATGAATTTGTAAAAATCGCCTATTCACCCACCTCTAGTCGATATAACGCACTTTCACTTGATGCTTGCTATGCTTGTGGCCATGATGCCAATATGAATTATGCTTATGGAGATGAACTTGCTACAGTTCCTTATGGTAAGCATGAAATTGTTGCTATTGCACCCACACACGATAGTCCTATTATCCTTTTGAATTCTCCCAACTACACTATATCAGAGAAGTTTGCACTTTTTAAGAATTATATTGATGGGTTGTGTATCACTATCACACATGATGATTTTGATGAATATAATATTCATGTGCTTGGTGATCCTACTTGCAATTATTATGAGAGAGGAACCAAATCTTCACCTATCTATGTTTCCCTTACGATAAAATTGCAAGAAACTACTTATGATATGTATTGGCATTTACTTTGTGTCAATGAATTGTACTTTTATGACATGCCAATGCATAGGAAGAGAGTTAAACTTCATTGTCACATGATATATATCAGTTTGTGATCACTACTTAATAACAAATCATTGTTAATTAAAATTGGCTTTGATATACCCTAGGATCTGGGTGGATCGATTATTTGAGCACTATATGCCTAGCTTAATGACTTTAAACAAAGCGCTGCCAGGGAGACAACCCAGAACTTTTTGAGAGTCATTTATTTCTGTTTTGTGCTTTTTAAATAATTAAAAATAAAAATATAAAGCGAGGAACCTAATACCTTGTCAAAAATAAAAGTGAGAGTGAGAAAGACGAGTATCGTTGAAGTGGGAGACGTCCTTGAACTTTTTTTCGTGCCCATGGAAACTCTGTGAATCTTGGTTACATCAACTTTTCAAAAAAAAAAATTATTACCATGTATAAATCTAGTGTAGTATAGAAATAATGTGCCAAGATTTACCTTTAGGATGTTTAAATTGCTTGTTTGATATGTGTTCTGCAAAAACAGAAACTTTGGTCGTAGTGTTTGATTTTTCATACTTTACTGGAACGTCAAAAGCTTCTTTAATTTTTAAATAGTACTGTTATACATTTTTTTACCATGCACTAATTTTTTAGAATTGTTTGATTTCAATAAGTATGGTATTCATTTGCATCTTTATAGACTGCCCTGTTTTGCACAGATTGCTGTTATAGTTGCTCTGTCTACTTATCTTTGAGTTCTGCTTAAGACCCATTGACTTGGGAGCCATAGAATTGTGATAACATATAGTAGGTAATGTTGGATTATAATTATACAATAATGTTATGGCAAGACATGATGGGATTTGATGTTATATGTACTAAGCTTTCTAATGAAAGTTATGTTAAAATTTGTGTGGATGAAGTGTTCAAAGATCGAGGAGGTATTGATATGAGAAGAATAAGGATAGGAAAGAGCTCAATCTTGGGTATGCCCAAGGCACCCCAAGTAAATATTCATGGAGAGTCAAGCATCTAAGATTGATGATGCCCCGGAAGACATCCCATCTTTCTTCTTCAAGAACTATTGGTATGTTTTGGTTTTTTGCTTTGTTCATATGATATGCGTAAATTCTTGGAGCATCGTGTGCTTTTTATTTTCCTTTTAGAATGCACCATACTGGTATCGGAATGTTCATGGTTCATTTCTAGAATGCTCATTGCACTTCACTTATATATTTTGAGTATGGCTTTACAGAATGCTTCATGTGCTTCACTTATATCATTTGAAGTTGGATGCTTGTTTCTCTACATATAGAAAATCGTTGTTTGTAGAGTGCTCTTTTGCTTCACTTATATTTATTAGAGCATGTCCAGGTATTTTGTAGAAAGAATTAAACTCTCATGCTTCACTTATACCTATTTAGAGAGTCAACGGGAATTGGTCATTCACATGGTTAGTCATAAAATCCTACATAAAACTTGTAGAACACTGAATATGATATGTTTGATTCCCTACAATAGTTTTGCGACATTATGGTAGTAATATGTGGATGCACTGGTATATGATTGTGGATTAGTAAGAATATTGATGTTAAGGTTTGTGAATCCTGAAACATGCACATATAGTCTCTAGTTATGCGATGAAGATTGGAGCATAATTTATCCTTGATTGAAATCCTTTGTGGTGTTATAATCGGGGGCGCACGATGGTTAACTCCTACCAACCTCCTCCTAGGTGCATGTGGGTAGTGCTTTGCTTCGAGATAGATAATAAAACCTTGCAATAAGTATGTGAGTTTTTTGTGACTAATGTGAATCCATAGATATACTCACTATCATCTTTTCACATATTTGCTAGCCTCTTCAGTGTTGTACATTGCCCATTCTCACTTCGAGGATTGTGTAGCCTTCGCCAGTGCATCCAAACCCCGTGATACGATACACTCTATCACACATAAGCCACCTTATATCTTCCTCAAAACAGTCACCATACCTACCTAGTATGGCATTTCCATAGCCATTCCAAGATATATTGTCGTTAAACTTCCATCAACATCATATATATGACTTGTACTTCCATTGTCATATTGCTTTGCATGATCTAAGATAGCTAGCATGATATTCACATGGCTTGTCCGTTTTTATATGATTAGCTACGTTAGATCATTGCACATCCTAGTACACTGCCAGAGGCATTCATATAGAGTCATATCATCCTATCAATTTTTCATATTGAGTTGTAAGTAGATAAAAGTGTGATGATCATCATTATCTAGGGCATTGTCTCAGTGAGGAAAGGCTGATGAGTCAATGATTCCCCCACAAGTCGAGAAGAGACTCCGAACGAAAAGAGAGAGAGAGATTCAAAAAAGAGATTCAAAAAAAGAGAAGTAAAAATGAGAGAAAAGAGAGAAGGGATGGTGCTACTACCTCATATTACACACTTGTGCCTCAAAGTGGCACCATGTTCTTCATATAGAGTGTCTCTTGTTTTGTCACTTCCATATGCTAGTGGGAATTTCACATCATGGAACTTGGCTTGTATATTTCGATGACGGGCTTCCTCAAATGCTCAAGGTCTTCATGAGCAAGCAAGTTAGATGCACACCGTTGAGCTTTCATACACTTATAGCTCCATGATACGTCTCCATCGTATCCACTTTTCCAAACTCTTTTGTCCTTGTTTTGGACTCTAATTTGCACAATTTGAATGGAACTAACCCGGACTGACATTGTTTTCATCAAACTTGGTGTTATTTTTGTGCAGAAATAAAAGTTCCTGGATTGACCTGAAAATTTATGGAGATTATTTTTGGAATTAATAAAAAATACTGGCGAAAGAATCAACCGGAGGGGGTCCACCCACAGGCCACAAGCCAGGGGGCGCGGCCACCCCCTGGACATGCCTAGCAGGCTTGTGGGCCCCCTGGAGCTCCACTGACCTCAATTCCAACTCCATATATTCACATCTGTGGAGAAAAAATCAGGGAGAAGAGTTAATCGTGTTTCACAATACGGAGCCACCGCCACCTCCTGTTCTTCCCCGGGGAGGCCAGATCTTGAGTCCATTTTGGGCTCTGGAGAGGGAAAATCGACGCCATCGTCATCACCAACCATCCTTCATCACCAATTTCATGATGCTCTCCGCCGTTCATGAGTAATCCCATCGTAGGCTTGTTGGACGGTGATGGATTGGATGAAATTTATCATGTAATCGAGTTAGTTTTGTTAGGGTTTGATCCCTAGTATCCGCTATGTTCTGAGATTGATGTTCCTATGACTTTGCTATGCTTAATGCCTGTCACTAGGGCCCGAGTGCCATGATTTCAGATCTAAACCTATTATATTTTTATGAATATATATGTGTTCTTGATCCTATCTTGCAAGTTGTAGACACCTATTATGAGTTATGATCCGCATCCCCTAGGGTGACAATAACTGGGATTCTTTCCGGTGATTACCGTAGTTTGAGGATTCCATGTATTCACTAAGTGCTAATGCTTTGGTCCGGTTCTATATTAAAAGAAGGCCTTAATATCCCTTAGTTTACATTAGGACCCCGCTGCCACGGGAGGGTAGGACAAAAGATGTCATGCAAGTTCTTTTCCATAAGCACGTATGACTATATATGGAATACATGCCTACATTACATTGATGAATTGGAGCTAGTTCTGTGTCACCCTATGTTATAACTATTGCATGATGAATGCCATCCGACATAATTATCCATCACTGATCCATTACCTGCGAGCTTTTCACATATTGATCCTTTCTAAGTTACTTTTCCGTTGCTACTGTTACAATCACTACAAAACCGCTACTGTCACTTTTCTCATTATTAATGTTACTCCCATACTACTTTGCTACTAAATACTTTGTCGTAGATACTAAGTCTTTCAGGTGTGGTTGAATGGACAACTCAGCTGCTAATACTCGAGAATATTCTTTGGCTCCCCTTGTGTAAAATCAATAAATTTGGGTTGAATACTCTACCCTCGAAAACTGTTGCGATCCCCTATACTTGTGGGTTATCAAGACCTTTTTCTGGTGCCATTGCCGTGGATCATAGATCTATTCTCTGAGTCACTTGGGATTTATATATGTTGATCACTATGAAGAATTTGAAAGACACAAAAACCAAGATCTATCCCTCTACTACGAGGGAGGTAAGGAACTGCCATCTAGCTCTGCACTTGATTCACCTTCTGTTATGAGTAAATTTGCGACACCACCACCTGCTACTGATTCTGATATGTCGCAAGTAATTGATGATTCCACTTTTGCTATACATGATCCTTATGATAATACTTTGCTTGATAATAATGTGCCACTGAGTGAATTTCTTGATGAACAAAGTGCTAGATTCAATGTTGAAACTGATGATACTTCTGAAACTAAACGCTATGAGACACCTGCTAGACCTAGCTCTCCTACATATGAATTTCCTGATATACCCGAGGGTTATGTTATGGAGGGAGAGGGAGATAGGGACTTTCTTGCTTTTAAGGATAGAGATGATCTTAAGAAACTGCTATGCAAGTGGAAGGAAAAATCTTTAAATGCTAGAATGCAATATGATCCTAAGTTTGCTACTTCACCTATCTTTGTTACTAATAAGTACTATGAATTCTCTGTCGATCCTGAATTAATTACTTTTGTTGAATCTGATCCTTTCCATGGTTATGAATCTGAAGCTATTGTGGCACATCTTACTAAATTGAATGATATAGCCACCCTATTTACTCATGAGGAAAAAAATCATTATTACTATATTCTTAAGTTGCTTCCTTTCTCATTAACGGGTGATGCTAAGATATGGTTTAATTCTCTTGCTCCTGGTTGTGTGCGTAGTCCCCAGGATATGATAAATTACTTCTCTGAAAAATATTCTCCTGCTCATAAGAAACAAGCTGCCTTGCAGGAAATATTTAACTTTGTGCAAATTGAAGAAGAGAGTCTCCCACAAGCTTGGGGGAGGCTTCTCCAATTACTTAATGCTTTGCCTAATCATCCTCTCAAGAAAAATGAAATACTTGATATCTTTTATAATGGACTATCTGATGCTTCTAGGGACCACCTAGATAGTTGTGTTGGTTGTGTTTTTAGGGAACGAACTATCGAACAAGCTAAACTTATATTGAATAATATATTGAGCAATGATAATGATTAGACAATTTCCGAACCACCTGCAAAGCCCACTCCGAAGAAAAGAGGTATTCTATTTCTCAGTCCTGGAGATATGCAATAGGCAAAGAAATCTATGAAAGAAAAAGGTATTAAAGCTGAAGATGTTAAGAATCTACCACCTAGGAAATACATGGTCTTGATAACCCGATACAGGTAGTAGAGGTAAATTCTCTCCATAGATTTGATATTCCTTATGATAAGTTTGCTAGCCAATGCTTGTATGAGTTTGATAACTTCATTGTTAAGCAAGAAAATTTCAATGCTTATGTTAGTAGACTTGAAACAAAATGCTTACATGCTTGATCGCTTAGGCGATTATATGAGTAGAACTATTAATGATATTAATCTTATTAGTAAACATGCTTCCATGGTAACTACTCAAGTAGAACAAGTACTTAAGGCACAAAATGATTTGCTTAATGAGATGAATGGTAAGAACAATGATCATTATGTTAGAGTTATTACTAGAGGTGGTAAAATGACTCAGGAATCTTTATATCCTGAGGCAAATCCTAAGAGAATTGAGCAAGATTCTTAGGATATTAATACTGATACACCTAGTCGTTCCATTAATAAAAGTAGAAAGAATGATGATAGGACTTTGCATGCTGCTAGTGAACCTATTATAGATACACCTAAAAACCCAAATGATATTTCTATTTCTGATGCTAAGACACAATCTGGTAATGAACATGACCTTAGTGATAATATTAATGATCATGTTCATTTTGATGCTCAACCTAGTAATGATAATGATGTGGAGATTGAACCTATTGTTGATCTTGATAGCCTAAGAATAAAAGATATGACAGAAGAGACTTTGTTGCCAGGAAGCATGGTAAATAAAGAGAACCATGAGTCTAGAAATCCATGCCCTTTCCTCCTAAACCATGCAAGAAAAAGGATGATGAGGACTTTGAGCATTTTGCTGAAATGCTTAGACCTGTCTTTTTGCATAGGCGCTTGACTGATATTCTAAAAATGTCTCCTTATGCTAAGTATATGAAAGATATTGTAACAAATAAAAGAAAGATACCGGAAGCTGAGATTTCCACCATGCTTGCTAATTACACCTTTAAGGATGGAATACCAAAGAAACTAGGAGATCCCGGAGTACCTACTATACCATGCTCTATTAAAAGAAATTATGTTAAAACTGCTTTATGTGACCTTGGAGCTGGTGTTAGTGTTATGCCTTTCTCTTTATATCGTAGACTTGATTTGAATAAGTTGACACCTACTGAAATCTCTTTGCAAATGGCTGACAAAACAACTGCTTTACTCATCGGTATTTGTGAGGATGTGCCTGTCGTAGTTGCAAATGTTACTATCCTAACGGACTTTGTTATTCTTGATATTCCTGAGGACGACAGTATGTTGATCATCCTTGGTAGACCTTTTTTTAATATTGCAGGGGCTGTTATTGATTGCAACAAGGGAAATGTCACTTTTCATGTTAATGGTAATGAGCATACGGTACACTTTCCGAAGAAACAACATCAATTTCATAGTATCAACTCCATTGAAAAAAATTCAACGATTATTATTGGAGATTTTGAATTCCCTCTCCCTACCGTCAAGAATAAATATGCTATACTTATTGTTGGGGATATGCATATCCCCATTGAGGTAACTTAGTGTTATTCAAAAATTCTCCGGTTTCATGATACTCGAAAGAAGTTTGTTAATAAGACCTAATAAACCTTATTGATGGATTCATTTTGATGAGCATGAGATGGATGAATTTAGAAAGCACAATCTTCTGTATCCAACTTTTACTTTCTGTTAGTTAGAGTAAATAAAGTAAAAAAATGATATTATTTTTTCTGTTTTCTGAGTTTTCCGTGCAATAGAAAAATGACCTGAAAGTAAAAGTTCTTCAAATGCCCTGAAAATGTAGTATGATTTTTCTGGAATATTGAAGAATTTATTGCATTGAGTACATACCAGGGGGCTGCACCAGTGGGTCACAAGCCACAGGGTGAGGCCACCCCCTGGTCGTGCCTAGCTGGCTTGTGGGTCCCACGTAGGCCCCCTTCACTTATTCCAGCACCCATCCACTTCATCTTCCTCCAGAAAAAAATCTCACCATTGCTTAAACCCATGTTCTAGCTCATTTTGCTGCCATTTTTGATCTCAATCTGCAAAGCTCCATTCGCAAAAGTGTTTTTAGGGGATTGATATTAGGTATGTGACTCCTCCAATGGTCCAAATAATTTTTGTTCTAGTGCTTTATATATTGAATTTTTTGCTGTTGTGGTGACCTTGTTCTTGAGATTGCATGTCAAATTTGTATGGTCCCAAGTAGTTTTGATGCATGATGTAGCCTCTAGGCACTTATGGGAGTAGTTGCTATAAGTTTTGTTCAGTTTTATTCACCTTTATTTTGAGTCACTCAAAATTTCAGAAACTTTTCAAAGAAAGAAAAAATGTTGAGGGGTATATACCAAGGGGGTTCCTCAAGCAAGAAGGCCCCGAGACTCACGATACGTGAGCCCAACCTTTAACCACCAAGGGAAGCTCAAGTGCGGCCTTGTGAATGGCCATCGAATCAATTCATGGTTTAGGCCGGCTTCAAAGAAGAATTTTACACGTACGCACAAAATACTAGCCTTGAAGATTTTGTTTCAGACCAATGCAAGCAATATTGTCAACTCACTGATTCTTTCGTGCGGAGGTTTGAATTTTCATCTAGGCGTAATAAGCATTCTGTTTTACTAAATCTTTATGATGAATCTTATACTATGGACCTAGAAGATTTTAACCGTGCATACAAAATTCCACAATGGGGCAGCCATAGTGATCCTCACAAAACTGAATATAATGATTTTCTTGCTAGTATCACTGTGGGAGAAACTAGAAATATTGCACAGGCTACCTTGGGGAGCATTCACTTTCCTGCTATACATTATTTTGCTCTCTTCATAGGTAGATGTATTAATGGTAAAACTGATCATAGTCACCTTTGTGTACCTGATCTTAGTATTCTTAAGAGTGCGGTAATGGGTGATAGATGATATAACTTGGGGGCCATTATTGCTAGGAGACTACATAATGATGCTAAAGATGGAGATTTTGTTGGTGGGATATATGCCACTCGTGTGGCCAATTATCTTGGGGTACCCATACGGGGGAATGATATTGAGTTACCATCTGCTTTTCTTGATTATGAGGCTTTGGTGCGCTATCAGTTTCTTGAAAGGAACGAACAATCCCTCATGTACCGACTAATTTCTGATAGACAGCGTGTTGTCCATATTACCCTTCCTGCTCCTACCTTCTTTAAGTTTCAGGAAAAACGGAGATACTTTATAACCAGAGAGGAGGCAAACGAGTATGAGAAAAAAGCAGAAGTCGTTCGCCTCCATGTTGCAGCCGTTCAGGCGGTAACCACCGCAGCCCAGTACAACCCCAACTATGATTTTGGATATCATCCGGGCCAGCCATGGCCCTAGACCAACTTAGGCCAAAAGCCTAAGCTTAGGGGAGTACGCATTTCTCACCAACTTTACATTCATGTTCACACACTCATCTTAGTAGTCGATGTTCATACTTTTTCATTGTACCATCCATGGTAGTTTATTTCTTATTTCCGCTTTCTTCTTGTGTGCCTAATTAACCTTGAGAAAATACAAAAAAATTGCTATAGCTTTAGCTTCTAGTATGCTTAGTTGTAGCATTAAAAGAAAACCCAAAAAGATTTTTCGTCCTTATTTTTCTTGTTGGGAGCTTTCCCGTGTAAATAGTTTTTTCTCGTTCTTGTTTTGAAATTTCTTTCTTTGGGCCGTAAGGAGAAAACCACAATGAAAATGTTGAGTGGGTCTCATATGCATTATTGTTTATCTATCAGAGATCCCATATTATCTTGCCTTCTCCTTTGAGTTATTGTTTGCAGATTCCAGCTTAGTTCAATGCATGTGCACTCTTATTATTATTCACACCATTCGATCATGCAAGTGAAAGGCAATAATGACGATATATGATGAAAATATTGAGATGGAGAAAAGCTAGTACGAACTCGACCTATTTTGCTTTTGTAAATATGATTAGCTCATCGTTCTGAATTCAGCTCATTATGGGTGAAACATATTTGCAATGACAATTAGAGATTATAGTTACTCATGCCATGCTTAATTAGCTAAGAGTGGATAATGGTTTGTCTTGAGTGCCAACATGCATATTAAAATGGTTGTGATGTAGTATGGTAGGATGGTATCCCCCTTTGAATGATTCAAGTGGCTTGACTTGGCACATGTTCATGCAAGTAGTTGAAACAAAATCAACATAGCCTCCACAATGTTTATGTTCATGGTGATTTATATCCTACTCATGCTTGCATTCGATGTTGGTTAATCTCAAAGCATGTTGATGACTGTTGTTGCTCTCTAGTTGGTCACTCCCCAGTCTTTTTCTAGCCTTCACTTGTACTAAGCAGGAATACTGCTTGTGCATCCACTTCCTTAAACCCAAAGTTGTTCCATCTGAGTCCACCATACCTACCTATATGCGGTACTTACCTGTCCTTCCAAGTAAATTTGCATGTGCCAAACTCTAAACCTTCAAATGATATTCTGTTTTATATGCCCGAATCGCTCATGTAGCGACTGGGGTCGGTCAGTATCTTCCATGCTAAGTGGGTTATTCTCACGACATGTATTGATTCACTATCATTCACGAGAAAGTGGCTGGTATTCGGGATGCCCAGTTCCATGCTCAAGATCAAATCAAAATATAATGAAACAAAACTCCCCCAGGACTGTGTTTGTATGGACGGTACCCGTGGATTTGGCTAGCCGTGGAGTATGTTTGATTGGTGGAGGGGGGTAAAAACTTTGTCATTCTGTTTGGGAACTGCCTATAATGTATCTATCATGGAATATGGTGAAATTTCTTGGTTGTTATGTCAGCAATGAAAGCATACCGCTCAAATTGCTATTCATCCATGTTTTAAAAGCTTGAGCTCTAGCACTTCTGCAAATCAATGCTTCCCTCTGCAAACGGCCTACCTATTTACTTTATTGTCGAGTCATCCTCCTCTTATTAAAAAGCACCAGCTAGAGAGCACCACCATCATTTGTATGCCTTGCTATTAATTGATATTGAGTATGAGTGTGACTAGATCTCTTTTACCATGAATTACAATGTCCAGTCAGTCCTTGTTCTTCAGGGGTGCTCTGCATTTTTGTTTTGTGGTCTCAGAAAGGGCTAGCGAGATACCATTATATCATATTGAATCATGATTGTTTTGATAAAAGTGTTGTCATCCGAGAGTTATTATTATTTCTCGCTAGTTTATTACGCCATTGATTTGAGTAAATCTGAGACCTAAATGTTATTGTGAACATGGTTAGTCTATAATCTTTGCTGAAAATCTGAACATCAATTAGACATATTTACAACAACAAGATCAAACAGATTTTGCAAAAGTTTTTCTTTATCACTTTCAGTTTATCAACTGAATTGCTTGAGGACAAGCAATGGGTTAAGCTTGGGGGAGTTGATACGTCTCCTTCGTATCCACTTTTCCAAACTCTTTTTCCCTTGTTTTCGACTCTAATTTTCATAATTTTAATGGAACTAACCCGGACTAACACTGTTTTCAGCAGAATTTCCTTGGTGTTAATTTTTGTGCAGAAATAAAAGTTCTCGGATTGAACTAGAAATTTACGGAGATTATTTTTGGAATTAATAAAAAATACCGGCGAAAGAATCAACTTGAGGGGGGCCACCCACAGGCCACAAGACAAGGGGCGCGGCCACCCCCCTGGTCGTGCCTAGTAGGCTTGTGGGGCCCGTGGAGCTCCGCCGTCACCACCTCCTGTTCTTCCTCGGGAGGCCAAATCTGGAGTCCGTTTTGGGCTCCAGAGAGGGGAAATCGATGCCATCGTCATCACCAACCATCCTTCATCACCAATTTCATGATGCTCTCCACCGTTCGTGAGTAATCCCATCGTAGGCTTGTTGCACAGTGATGGGTTATGTCGTGATTTTGTCACGGCAGATGTCCAAAGACTTGGGTTCGAGGCCATCTCTAAGGTGGTGGACTCGAAGGGGTTGATCGAGACGAGGGACACGGGTTTACCCAGGTTCGGCCCCTCAAGAAGATGTAATAGCCTATGTCCTACTTGTGTTGTATTGATTGGAGTATCGATTACAAGGTAGCGGATTCGCTTGACCTAGTTCTCGATTGATTGGTTTTCTGCCTAAGCCGCCCTGAGTCTCGCCTTTATATAGGAGGCTGAGGCCCTGGGTTACATGAGTCTTACACCGTATCTTACAACGTAGACTATCCTGTCTCTAAGTCGCCTTGCCATCTTGGGCAAACCGTCTCCGGACGGCTTAACCGCTCGGGTCTTCATACATCTTCCGTCTGGGCCTTCGTCTTGGCCCATCTTGGTAAGCCACCATACAGCCAGGCCTATGTGTTTCGGCCCGCCTCACTGGTCTGGCGTTATAAGCCGCCAAGTATGACCCGGCCCCACCAGGGCGGGTCTTACCACGGGGTTATATCCCCAACATTAGGCCCCAGGTTGATTTGAGCCTGCTCATGTCAATCTTCAAACTCACTTGGCGGCGAGTCTCACACTCCATCACCTGAAAGGAAAATACATAACCCGCCGTGATGTCATATTGAATATGCCAAAATAATTCCGTGACGTTCACAACGGATCTTTCATTAAAACTATTGGCCCGAAAATCGAAGCGTCCGTCTCGGTCGGTCAGTTTCTGTCCCCTTGATTCCCGCGCTCGTTTGGCCTTCCAGCCTCTCAAATAGGACCACGAGGGGTCCTTCTCATTTCCTCCATTGCCTCCACTTCTTCTTCTTCCTCTCGACGCCATCGCCCCCGAGCTCCGTCGTGCTGGTGAAGCTCCGTCACCGTCATCAACTCAGGCCGTTGCATCAACCTGAATGGACCAGTGTTTTGCCCGTGTCCACAGCGTCCCGTCCGATACGTCTTTCTTCCCCCCTAGTGTTGGAAATATGCCCTAGAGGCAATAATAAATTAGTTATTATCATATTTCCTTGTTCATGATAATCGTTTATTATCCATGCTATAATTGTATTGATCGGAGACTTAGATGCATGTGTGGATACATAGACAAAACCATGTCCCTAGTATGCCTCTAATGGACTAGCTCGTTGATCAAAGATGGTTAAGGTTTCCTAGCCATGGACATGATATGTCATTTGATAACAGGATCGCATCATTAGGAGAATGATGTGATGGACAAGACCCAAACTACAAACGTAGCATATGATCGTGTCAGTTTATTGCTACTGTTTTCTGCATGTCAAGTATATGTTCCTATGACCATGAGATCATGCAACTCACAGACTTTAGAGGAGTGCCTTGCGTGTATCAAACGTCGCAACATAACTGGGTGACTATAAAGGTACTCTACAGGTATCTTCGAGGGTGTCTGTTGGGTTGGCATGGATCAAGACTCGGATTTGTTACTCCGTGTGATGGAGTGGTATCTCAGGGCCCACTCGGTAATACAACATCACAACAAAGCCTTGCAAGCAATGTGACTAAGTGTTAGCCACGGGATCTTGTATTACGGAACGAGTAAAGAGACTTGCCGGTAACGAGGTTGAACTAGGTATGGAGATACCGATGATCGAATCTCGGGCAAGTAACATACCGAAGAACAAAGGGAACATTATACGGGATTGACTGAATCCTTGACATAGAGGTTCAACCAATAAAGATCCTCGTAGAATATGTAGGAACCAATATGGTCATCCAGGGCCTGCTATTGGTTATTGACCGTAGAGGTGTCTCGGTCATGTCTACATAGTTCTCGAACCCGCAGGGTCTGCACACTTAAGGTTTGGTGACGTTTCGGTAGTATAGAGTTATGTATGGTGGTGACCGAAGGTTGTTCGGAGTCCTAGACGAGATCCCGGACGTCACGAGGAGCTCCGGAATGGTCCAGAGGTAAAGATTTGATATATAGGAAGTCCTATTTTGGTCGCCGGAAAAGTTTCGAGCTCATCGGTAGTGTACCGGGAGTGCCGGTAGTGTACCGGGGGACCATCGAGAGAGGTATTTCGACCCAAGAGGCTACATGGGCTATGGGAGGGTGGAAACCAGCCCTTAGTGGGCTGGTGGAAGTCCTCTAAGAGGCCCATGTGGCTGGGAGAAAGAAAGAAAAAAAACTACAAAAGGTGGAAATAGACTCCAAGTAGGAAAGGAGCAATCCTAGTCCTACTAGGATTGGAGGACTCCTCCAATCCTCCTTGCGCAAGAGGCAAGGCAGGGCTGCCTTGTGCGCCAGCCATCCTCCTCCATCCCTCTTATATATATTGGAGGTATTGGGTGTTTTGCACTTGATTTTATGGCCACATGCAACCCATTCCACCGGTGCTCCGCTAGATCGGGTTTCCGCAGTGCTTAGGCGAAGCCTTGCCGGAATTGCTCCACCACCATCACCGGGGCACCGTCACGCTGCCGGTGAACTCTTCTCCCTCTCCACTTCCTCTTGCTGGATCAAGACGGTGGAGATCGTCATCAAGCTGCACGTGTGCTGAACGCGGAGGTGTCGTCCGTTCGGCGCTAGATCGGAAGGACCGTGATCAAGATCGCGAGACGGTTCATGATGAGTTCGCGGGACGGATCGTGATGAGTTCACGGGACGGATCGTGATGAGTTCACGGGACGGATCGTGATGAGTTCACGGGACGGATCGTGATGAGATTGCAGGATGGATCGTGATGAGTTCGCGGGACAGATCGTGATTGGATCGCAGGACGGATCATGATGTGATCGCGGGACGCTCGGCAATTTGGATCGCGAAGATGTTCGACTACACCAACCGCGTTTCTTAACGCTTCCCGCTTAGCGATCTACAAGGGTATGTAGATCCACTCTCCCTCTCGTAGATGCTCATCACCATGGATAGATCTTGCGTGTGCGTAGGAATTTTTTTTGTTTCCCATGCAACGTTCCCCAACAGTGGTATCATGAGCTAGGTCTATGTGTTGATGAGATCTCGAGTAGAACACAAAAGGTTTGTGGGCGTTGATGCTTAGATTGCTTCCTCGCTTGGTCGGATTTTGGTTCAGTGGTATTGTGAGATGAAGCGGCCCGGACAAACATTACTCGTACACTTACGAGAGACCGATTCCCTCGACGCAACTTGTTGCCTAGATGGCTTGCGGGTGGCAATTTCTCTCACTTTAGTTGGATCGGATTCGACAAAGGCGGTCCTTGAGAAGGTTGAAAGGCAAATTATGTATCACCGTTGTGGTTTATGCGTAGGTGAGAATAGTTCTTGCTAGAAACCAGTAGCAGCCACGTAAAACATGCAAGAACAATTAGAGGACGTCTAACTTGTTTTTGCAGGGTATGTTGTGATGTGATATGGCCAATTACATGATGTGATATATGTGATGTATGAGATGATCATGTGATGTATAGAATTTCACGACTTGCATGTCGATGAGTACGGCAACCGGTAGGAGCCATAGGGTTATCTTTAATTATTGTATGACCTGTGTGTCAATCATTAAGCGCTATGTAATGCTTTACTTTATCGCTAAACGGTAGCAATAGTAGTAGAAGCATGTTGGGCGCGACAACCCCGATGGCGACACGTTGATGGAGATCAAGATGATGGAGATCATGGTGTCTTGCCGGTGACGATGGAGATCATGCCGGTGCTTTCAAGATGGAGATCTAAAGCACAAGTTCATGGCCATATCATGTCACTTATGAATTGCATGTGATGTTAATCATTTTATGCACCTTGTTTTGCTTAGTACGACGGTAGCATTATAAGGTGATCCCTCACTTAAATTTCAAGATAAATTGTGTTCTCCCCGAGTGTGCACCGTTGCAAAAGTTCTTCGTGTTGAGACACCACGTGATGATCGGGTGTGATAGACTCTACGTTCACATACAACGGGTGCAAGCCAGTGTTGCACATGCAGAACACTCGGGTTAAACTTGACGAGCCTAGCATGTACAGACATGGCCTCGGAACACAAGAGACCGAAAGGTCGAACATGAGTCATATAGTAGATATGATCAACATGATGATGTACACCATTGTAACCACCTCAACTCACGTGATGATCGGACTTGAGTTGGTGAATTTGGATCATGTATCCCTCGAATGACCGGAGGGATGTCAATTTGAGTGGGAGTTCTTAAGTAATATGATTAATTGAACTCATTATCATGAACATAGTCAGTAGTGTGTTTGCAAATAATGTTGTAGATTACTTGCTCACGTTGTAGCTCCCTTGAATTTTTATATGTTCCTAGAGAAATAGAGTTGAAAGATGATGGTAGCAATATTGCGGACTGGCTCCGTGATCTGAGGATTGTCCTCATTGCTGCACAGAAGGCTTATGTCCTTAATGCACCGCTCGGTGCGCCAACCCCTCTAGCGTCGTCTATAGATGTTGTGAACATCTGACAGGCATGTTCTGATGACTACTTGATAGTTTAGGGCGTCATGCATTACGGCTTAGAATTGAGGCTCCGAAACGTTTTGAACGTCATAGAACATATGAGATGTTCTAAGAGCTGAAATTAGGATCTCAGGCTCATGCCCGTGTTGCGAGATATGAGATCTCCAACAAGATTCTTTGCCTATAACATGAAAGAGAATAGCTCAATCGTTGAGCATGTGCTCAGATTTTCTGAGTGCTACAATCGCTTGAATCGAGTGGGAGTTGATCTTCCAGATAAGATAGTGATTGATATAGTTCTCCAAGTCACTGTCACTAAGCTACTAGAACTTGGTGATGAACTATAAAATGCTAGGGATAGAAATAATGATCCCTGAGCTGTTCGCGATATTTGACACCGCGAAGGTAGAAATCGAGAAGGAGCGTCAAGTGTTGATGGTTAGTCAAAACCACTAGTTTCGAGAAGGGCAAGAGCAAGGAGGGAAACTTCATGGATAGCAAGTCAGTTGCATCTCCAGTGAAGCAACCCAAAGTCTAGCCCAAACCCGAGACTAAGTGCTTCGATTTTGAGGAGAACAGTCGCTGAAGCGGGACAACCCTAGATACTTGGTAGATAAGAAGGCTGGCAAAGTCGACAGAAGTATATTTGATATATGTGTTATTGATGTGTACCTTGCTAGTACTCCTAGTAGCACCTGGGTATTGGATACCGGTTCGGTTGCTAAATGTTAGTAACTCGAAATAAAAGCTATGGAATAAACGGAGAACTAGCTAGGTGTGAGGTGGCGATGTGTGTTCGAAATTTTTCCAAGGTTGATATGATCAACGTCGCATGCTCTCTCTACCTTCGAGATTAGTGACAAACCTAAATAAATGTTATTTGGTGTTTTTTGCGTTGAGCATGAACGTGATTAGATCATGTTCATTGCAACACGGTTATTCATTTAAGTTAGAGAATAATGGTTATTCTGTTTACATGAATAATACATTCAATGGTCATGCACCCACTAAGAATGGTTTGTTGAAACTTGATCGTAGTAATACACATGTTCATAACATTGATTCCAAAAAGGATACGAAGTTAATAATGATAGTACCACATACTTGTGGCATTGCCGCTAAATGTCATATTGGTACAAAGCGCATGAAGAAACTCCATGCTGATGGATCTTTGGACTCATTCGATTTCGAATCGGTTGAGACATGCGAACCATACCTCTTGGTCAAGATGACTAAGGATCCTGTTTTCTGTTTTGATGAAGCGGGCAAGTGATTTATTGGAAATGATACATGTTGACGTATGCAATCCAATGAGTCTTGTAGAGTGCGGTGGATATCATTATTTTCTTACCTTCACTAATGATTTGAGTAGATATAGTGTATATTTACTTAATGAAACACAAGTCTGAATCATTTGAAAGGTTCAAGCAAATTCAGAGTGAAGTTTAAGATCATCGTGACAAGAAGATAAAAATGTTTGCAATATGATCGTGGAGGTGAATATCTGACTTACGAGTTTGGCATACAACTTTAGACAATGTGAAAGTTGTTTCACAACTCATGCCACCTGGAACACCATTGTATGATGGTGTGTCCGAATGGCATAGTCGTCCTCTTTTGGATATGGTGCATGCTATGATGTCTCTTATCGTTTTGTTACTGTAATTTTGGGGTTATGCATTAGAGACAACTACATTCACTTTAAATAGGGCACCATCTAAATCCGTTGAGATGACACCATGTGAATTATGGTTTGATAGAAACCTAAGCTGTCATTTCTTAATGTTTGGGGCTGCGACGCTTGTGTGGAAAATGTTTTCACCTAATGAGCTCGAACCCAAAGCGGACAAATGCATCTTCATAGAATACCCTAAGAACAAGTTGGGTGAACCTTCTATCTCAGATCCAAGCATAAAATGTTTGTTGCTAAAACTGGGTCGTTTCTCGAGGAAAAGTTTCTCTTGAAAGAATTGAGTGGGAGGAAAATAGAACTTGATGAGGTTATTGAACCTCTGCTTCAACCAGAAAGTAGCGCAGCGCAGAAAGATGTTTTTGTGAAGCCTACGTCAGTTGAAGAGGAAGTTAATGATGATGATCATGAAGCTTCGGATCAAGTTACTATCAACCTACGAGGAAAATAGAACTCGATGAGGTTATTGAACCTTTACTTCAACCAAAAAGTGGCGCGGCGCAGAAAGATGTTTCTGTGAAGCCAACGTCAATTGAAGAGGAAGTTAATGATGATGATCATGAAGCTTCGGATCAAGTTACTATCGAACTTCATAGGTCGACAAGGACGTGTACTGCTACTGAGCGGTACGACAACCCTGTCTTGGAGGTCATGTTGTTGGACAACGATGAACCTACGAACTATGAAGAAGCGATGATGGGCCCAGAAACCAACAAATGTTAGAGGCCATGAAATCCGAGAAAGGATCCATGTATGAAAACCAAGTATAGACTTTGGTGGACTTGCTTGTTGGACGGCATGTCGTTAAGTACAAATGGATCTTTAAAATGAAGACAGATGCTGATGGTAAATGTTACCATTTGTAAAGCTCGACTTGTTGCAAAGTAGTTTACGACAAGTTCAAAGAGTTGACTGCAATGAGACTTTCTCACTCGTAGCGATGCCAAAGTCTGTTGGAATTATGTTAGCAGTTGCTGCATTTTTCAATTATGAAATCTGGCAGATGGATGCCAAAACATCGTTTCCTTCCTTAAGGAAAGGTTGTATGAGATACAACCAGAAGGTTTTGTCAGTCCTAAGGATGCTAAAAGGTGTGCAAGCTTCAGTGATTCTTCTATGAACTGAAGCAAGCATCTCAGAGTTGGTATATACACTTTGATGAGGTGATCAAAGTTTTTGAGTCTATACAAAGTTTACGAGAAACCTGTATTTGCAATAAAGTGAGTGGGAGCACTATAGAGTTTCTGATAAGTATATGTGGCTGACATATTGCTATTCGGAAATGATGTAGAATTTCTGGAGAGCATAAACGGTTGTTTGAAAAGAGTTTTTCAAAGGAAGACCTGGATAAAGCTACCTAATTGTTGAGCATCAAGATCTATAAAGATAGATCGAGATGTTTGATAAGACTTTCAATGAGTACATACCTTGACAAGATTTTGAAAGAGTTCAAAATGGATTAGTTAGAGAGAAGTGTTCTTGCCTGCTTTGTAACGTGTGAAGTTGAGTGAGACTCAAAGCTCGACCACAGCAGAAGAAAGAGAAAGGATGAATGTCGTCCCCTATGCCTTAGCCATAGGCTCTGTATAGTATACCATGCTGTGTACCGCACATGTGTGTCCCTTGCCATGAGTCTGTCAAGGGGTACAAGAGTGATCCAGTAGTGGATCACTAGACAGCGGTCAAGATTATCCTTGGTAACTAAAAGCTAAGGAGATGTTTCTCGATTATGGAGGTGATAAAGAGTTTGTCGTAAAGAGTTACATCGATGCAAGCTTTAACACCAATCCGGATAACTCGTAGTAGCAATCTGGCTACATATAGTCGGAGCAGCCATTTGGAATAGTACCAAGTGTGGTAGTAGTGTTTACAGTTTGGCATAGAGATTTGCAAAGTACACACAGATCTGAATGTCGCAGACCCGTTAACTATAAGACCTCTCTCACATGCAAAGCATAATCGAGCCCCAGAACTCATTGGGTGTTAGATTCATAACAATGCAAATCACATGATGATGTGAACTAGATTATTGACTCTAGTGCAAGTGGGAAACTGTTGGAAATATGCCCTAGAGGCAATAATAGATTAGTTATTATCATATTTCCTTCTTCATGATAATCGTTTATTATCCATGCTATAATTGTATTGATCGGAGACTTAGATGCATGTGTGGATACATAGACAAAACCATGTCCCTAGTATGCCTCTAATGGACTATCTCGTTGATCAAATATGGTTAAGGTTTCCTAGCCATGGACATGAGATTCATTTGATAATGGGATCACATCATTAGGAGAATGATGTGATGGACAAGACCCAAACTACAAACGTAGCATATGATCGTGTCAGTTTATTGCTACTGTTTTCTGCATGTCAAGTATATGTTCCTATGACCATGAGATCATGCAACTCACAAACATCAGAGGAGTGCCTTGTGTGTATCAAACGTCACAACGTAATTGGGTGACTATAAAGGTTCTCTACAGGTATCTCCGAGGGTGTCTGTTGGGTTGCCATGGATCAAGACTCGGATTTGTTACTCCGTGTGACGGAGTGGTATCTCAGGGCCCACTCGGTAATACAACATCACAACAAACCCTTGCAAGCAATGTGACTAAGTGTTAGCCACGGGATCTTGTATTACTGAATGAGTAAAGAGACTTGCCGGTAATGAGGTTGAACTAGGTATGGAGATACCGACGATCGAATCTCGGGCAAGTAACATACCGAAGAACAAAGGGAACGTTATACGGGATTGACTGAATCCTTGACATAGAGGTTCGACCGATAAAGATCTTAGTAGAATATGTAGGAACCAATATGGTCATCCAGGGCCTGCTATTGGTTATTGACCGTAGAGGTGTCTCGGTCATGTCTACATAGTTCTCGAACCCGCAGGGTCTGCACACTTAAGGTTTGGTGGCGTTTCGGTAGTATAGAGTTATGTATGGTGGTGACCGAAGGTTGTTCGGAGTCCCGGATGAGATCCCGGAAGTCACGAGGAGCTCCAAAATGGTCTAGAGGTAAATATTGATATATAGGAAGTCCTATTTTGGTCGCCGGAAAAGTTTCGGGCTCATCGGCAGTGTACCGGGAGTGTCGGTAGTGTACCGGGGAACCATCGGGAGAGGTATTTCGACCCAAGAGGCTACATGGGCTGTGGGAGGGTGGAAACCAGCCCTTTCTGGGCTGGTGGAAGTCCTCTAAGAGGCCCATGCGGCTAGACTTGAGAAAGAAGGAAAAACACTGCAAAAGGTGGAAATAGACTCCAAGTAGGAAAGCAGCAATCCTAGTCCTACTAGGATTGGAGGACTCCTCCAATCCTCCTTGCGCAAGAGGCAAGGCAGGGATGCCTTGTGCGCTAGCCCTCCTCCTCCCTCCCTCTTATATATACTGGAGGTATTGGGTGTTTTGCACTTGATTTTACAGCCACGTGCTACCCGTTCCACCGGTGCTCCTCTAGATCGGATTTCCGCAGTGCTTAGGTGAAGCCCTGCCGGAATTGCTCCACCACCATCACCGGGGCGCCGTCATGCTGCCGGTGAACTCTTCTCCCTCTCCACTTCCTCTTGCTAGATCAAGACGGTGGAGGTCGTCATCAAGCTGCACGTGTGCTGAACGCGGAGGTGCCGTCCGTTCGGTGCTAGATCGGAAGGACCGTGATCAAGATAGCGAGATGGTTCGTGATGAGTTCACGGGACGGATCGTGATGAGTTCACGGGACGGATCGTGATGAGTTCACGGGACGGATCATGATGAGTTCATGGGAGGGATCGTGATGAGATCGCGGGATGGATCGTGATGAGTTCGCGGGATGGATCGTGATTGGATCGCGGGACGGAACGTGATGTGATCGCAGGACACTCGGCGATTTGGATCGCGAAGATGTTCATCTTTCCCTCTCGTAGATGCTCATCACCATTGATAGATCTTGCGTGTGCGTAGGAAATTTTTTGTTTCCCATGCAATGTTCCCCAACACTTAGATCCGTAGCTTAGAGCTTCAAACCGATCGAGTTCATCGGCCCCATTAGCGCACGAGCTTTTCCCGCAATTCCAAACGACGAGTAACTCCGTAGATCTCGCAATGTTCGTCTTCCCACTGTGGTAGGTCGGGTAGGACCACCAACTGCCCAATATAAATCTGTAGTTGTTCCCCTTCCTGCATTTAAACTTATCCGTTCTTCCTCAGTTTCTTGCTAGCGCTAAAATAAATCTGATTTTTTCTCTGGTTGTAGATCTTGCAGCTTTAGTTTATCATGTGAAACCTATTATAGGTCCTTAGTGATTTTTGCATCACGGCTTTGTACACCTTAACCCGCCACCAAACTTCCGGCTCTTGTAATAAACTATACCGGCAGCTTAGCTTCATAGTGCTTAAAATCATCAGCCGCCCCTAGCTGTCTATCACTTTCTAACCCGCCACCAAACGCTACCTTTCACAGCCTTAACCCACCAACATGTCTCGGGCGTCTTCTTCTTGCAATTGGGTCAACTCTGCGGTCTCTGAAGAATTCTTCCAAGATTTCGTAGATGCGGGAACTTTGCCGGTTAAAGATGTTATTCATTGGCGGGTTTCGGGTCAAGAGAAGAAACCTATCCCTCAAGAGGGTGAAATAGTTATATTTGCTGACCACCTTGCGCGTGGTTTCAGCCTGCCCGGCTCTAAATTTTTCCCAAACGTCCTCCATTTCTTCAAGCTGCATCCTCAGGACATTGCACCCAACTCCGTCTCAAATATGTGCAACTTCCAAATCCTCTATGAAGCTTACTTACAAGAAGAGTCGTCAGTTGACCTCTTCCGCGAGTATTTCTACGTAAACCACCAGACGGAAGTGGCGGCTGGCCCAAGCTTAGAACTTGGCGGAGTCTCCATCCAAAGAAGACGGGATATGACTTTTCCAGCTATTCGAATGCCAAGTCACCCCAAGGATTGGAATAAAACTTGCTTTTACTGCAAGGACATATCTCTAGAAGGAGAACATCCACTATCGGGTTATCGTCCTACCGGCTCCACACCACAACTGAACTCCCAGACCGGATGTCGGCCTCCGCACGAGCGAAGTATGCTCCGGCTTTCGCCAAGATTAGAGCCCTCATGGCAAATGGCCTGACAGGAACCGACCTGCCTGCTATTGGATCTCCTGGAAGGTCATGCCTCTGAGTCGGCGGGACCGGCTTATGTGTGAATATACAGGTGACGCCAATGACCCCCTCTGCTTCAATCGCACCGCTCTGACAGAAGAGAACATTGTTGCTGCCATCATGGACTTGTCCGTGAGTCCCAAGAAGCTTGCTGCACCGTCGGGTTACAGCCTTTCTGTGCTTTAAACCTGGCCCCGGATGTAAGGACGGCTTTCAAATCTCTTTACCTCTGTGTTAACTATACATGTATGTAGCAACCTTTAATCTCTTTCGGCGGCTCTTTCTTTCAGGCTAATTCCAGCTTCTGGAAGAAAAAATACACCCCTCCTACAAAGAAGTCTAAGGAAAAGATCGACGGCTGAAAGAAGAGAATTATTGTTCAAGAGCAGCCTGAACTTGACAACTCAAAGGTAGAACTTGACTCTCTTGGCCGTCTAATTATGCGCCTTACTAACAATAATTACTCACAAGAAGAATCAGAGATAAGCCATGCCAACGCTCCTGAGGTAACCTATACTTCATATGACTCAGAACACCTTCCACCAAAGAAGATGCGGTGGGTCATCCGAAAAGTATCATTTTCTCATCCTCTTGCTCACTTAGACCCCGATTTTCTTTTGAAAAAGCAACAACACACTTCCGACGCCAAACCTGGAGCGCCGGCTATGAAGATCTTATGGTCGGGTTGTCCAATTCTCTGGCTCAGCAGAAATGGCTGGCTGAGGTACTCATTTAACTAAGTTCCGCTTTGTCAACCTTGCATCATAACCTTACTTTGTTTTATGTTGCCTTAACTGCCTTCAGGAAACACCGCCATCGTCAGGCGACTCTACAGCGACCAAGCTGCCGCCTCTGAAGATCAACCCGGAGTATGTGCTTTCATGTCTACATCATATACTTTGTCATCCTTGACCTTTACATAATAATATTATGTGGTTTCCAGGGCTCAAGCAAAACAAAGGAAGACTGGCGGGTCTACTTCTGCCCCCACTACGCAAGAGCCAGAGACTGCTAAGTCGGACTCTCCTGCAGCTCATGTTGATCCCGCTACAGCTACGAGGAATGCGTCTGAAGATACTCATCGGTCCTCCAAGCCAGCGGCCCATGAGATGGAAACTGATAGTCCTCCAAGGGCCAATTCTAAGCCGCCCAGCCCTTCAACAGCCGTCGAAGATCCAGCTCTTCCAGATGTCATCATTACTGGGACCGGCTTTCAATCTCCCCAACCTCATGTACTAACAAAGCACACCGAGACGGTTGAAGCTTCTGACAAACTAGACTTTGAGTTCCCTGTGCTGGAGAAATTAATCGCCGATGAATTACATGTTGGTCATCTGAACCGCCTCTCCACAAGCCGGAATATGGAGCTCAAACTTGTTGGTTTGATGAAGCAAAAATATGAGGTACTCCTTCCTTTCCTTGTACCCTTATGTAGCCCCCAAGAGCTGGTTTAGTATTGCAAATGGTAAACCGGTCTTCCAATCCGTGTCATAAGTAGAACAACTTAGCATGTAGCCCCCAAGTATCGGCTTAGCATTTATATGTTGAGCCAGTACTCTGTGTTGATTAGTTGATCAATGGTAGCCCCCAAGTCCGGGTCAGTATAGAAATAATGGGCCAGAGCTTCATTGTAGACTTACAGAGCGTCGATGTAGCCCCCAAGTGTCGTCTTCACTTGATGAAGATGAGCCGGAACTTCATTGTAGACTTGGAAAGCGTCGATTTAGCCCCCAAGTGTCGGCTTAACTTGATGAAGATGAGCCGGAACTTCATTGTAGACTTGGAGAGCAAACAAACATTAGCTCCCAAGTGTCGACTATATTGCTTGCAATCTGCTTGAGACTTGCATTATATTCCCTTAGCTGATCATTTGGTAATATTTTATCCTGACGACTTACCCCTCCTTTGCTTTTGTATGTCACAGGAAGCTTTGAGCAAGGCCGAGTCTGATCTAACCGGCTTAAAGGGCAATCTTGCTTCCCAACAAACCGCCCGGGGTGAAGCAGAGGAGAAGTGCCAGTTTGCCGTCGAAGAGGTTGCAAAGATTAAATCTGACTTTGTTGCTTTCAAGAAGGTCGCTGAAGCAGAGCAAACTGTCCTGGCCAAACTTGTAGATGACGTTGACCAGTGGCTCAAGCTTGTATCAGACGAGTTACAGACCTTGAAGCACCATATCTCGAAGATGATTGGTGCTATATTTGGTAAGTGATGAATACTTAGCCAATTTCTTTGCTTAAAAGACTGCGCGGGCGGCTGATAAAACGAAACTCGTCCTTGCAGGTCAAAGAAGCTGCCAGCTCGGTGCCGACAGCCTGTTGCAGCTCAAAGTCGTCTATACCTTGTCAGAGCAGTTGTACTGCGGGACTCTTTGCACTATCAAAGCCATGCCGAATAAAGAGAGCATCCCCAAGTTTATGAAAGGGAGTCATAGAACTCTTATCAACCCTGCTGAAGCAAATCCAAGAGCTTAAACGATCAGCCGCCCGGAAGGGAGCAATTGTTGCAGTAAGTCGGGCTTTGGCCTTCGCCCCGGAGCTGACTGCTGAAGAGATGATGGACGGCTTCCCGTCCAAGAAAGACGACGGCTCAGAATTCACAGAGGCTGACTACGCCTGTTGTATGAAGGCCTCCAGGATACTTGCATCAGTGCTGGCGGAGGAAGTTGATCTGTCAACTTACCAGGCGGCTTACAACACTGAGAACAAACGAGTGCGCTGCCCAACCTTTGAAGCTAGGGACTTAACTCCTGCATGCCATAAGCACCTTTTCACCCCTAAAATTGACCTGTCTCCCCTCTTTGACAAGGCCCAGTTTGAAGCATTAACAAACTGCAACTGGGACGTGGACAATCTTCAGACCGAGGAGGTCGAAGACCCACTGTGGGATGACCCGCCGTCAAGCTGAGCAAGTTGATCCTACAGTGGTATAACCCGGCTCCTTGACCCGCCGAAATTTGAGCTATGTACAAAACTTTAAGTCTTGCTTTTTGGGCTCTGTGGAGAGCTTTGTAATAGGCTTAGAAAAACCTTGATTGTATGAACCGTGTCATCATGCACGTAGGAAGCCACACAACTTAATGTATTTTTATCTGCCTTGTGCTTCACTCATATCAGATTCCATGGCAGCTTACCCTAACAGACAAAGCCTGCGAAAACAAACAACAGAATATAATCTACATTACTGTGAGGGAAGCTTGAAAAAGCACAACCCAGAGATCTTTCCTGACCTTACTTGTTCAATAACTCATATGCCGGTTCTTCTGGGTGGACTCGCTACTAGAACTCTTTCACAGTACAGGGTCTCTGTCGAGATTGACCATCAATTTCTTTGAACGGCTTAGGGTCTCTAGGCAAGATTAACTGATAAGAGCGTAACGAACCATAAAGAGACACAACAGGGCATGAGTACCCTGATATCCCATAAGCTGCCTCTCCCGTGACATAAATCCGCCGTTTGAACCTTAAACAGTGCAGGGTCTTTAAAAGAGTAACAGTTTAAGAGTACGAAACAGGCCACATAGCAGAGAGTCAGCAGTAGATGGGTGAGTTTATCCTCGCTTTCCGTAAGCCGGCCCTCACGTGACAAGAGCCATCGGTTTAACCTTGACCAGTACATGGTCTCTAGCAAGAGTGGCTACCAAATCTGTTTGAACAGCTCAGAGTGTCTAATCAAGATTAACTGGCAAGAGTTCGGTGGGTCACATAGTGGAGCAGCATTAGCATACACGCAGGTTTAACTCAAACTTGCGGTGCCGTAAGAGTCGATCAAGAGGGTGTGTAAGCTAAACCCGGTGGGTTGGAAGCCCCCAAATGACCATGTTGACGGAGCCAACTTTTGGGTATATAACCCGCCTTACTGTGGCTTAAGAGCCGTTCAAGAGGGTGTGTAAGCTAAACCCGGTTGGTTGCAAGCCCCCAAATGACCTTGTTGACGGAGTTAACTTTTGGGTATATAACCCGCCTTACTGTGGCTTAAGAGACGATCAAGAGGGTGTGTAAGCTAAACCCGGTGGGTTGGAAGCCCCCAAACATACCTGGCCAAACGGGCCAACCCGGCACGGCCCAGCACGGCCCGCTGGTAATCGGGTCCGGCCCGGCCCGGCCCGCCGCGGCACGATTACTAATCGGGCCGTGCCGTGCCGGCCCGCATGCCCGGGGTGCCGGCCCAAGCACGGCACGACAGTTAAATGGGCCGGGTCGTGGCACGCCAGGCCCGATTAGGCACGCCAAGCCCGTTCAGGCAATTACAAATGTTTTTTGCGGAAAAACAGCAAAAAGATCAAAAAAAATGTAAAAAATGTAGAAAAATGGCACATTAGGTACAAAAAAATAAATGGAGATGAAGTGTCATCATGTGGATAAATCTTGAGCTTTATTATATATGTTTTTTCACGAAAAAACAGCAAAAAGATCAAAAATGTAAAGAATGTAGAAAAATGGCACGTTAGGTACAAAAAATTAAATGGAGATGAAGTGTCATCATGTGGGATAAATCTTGAGCTTTATTAGTGGCTGCCGCATTAAAACCTTCCATCCCTGGGAAGTAAAAGAGTACAAATCCATGCTCTAGAATTACAAAAAGATAAGAAAAATTACAAAAGAAACAGAAAAAGGACTACACTACTAATCTACCGATAGTTCCGATGCCGTGTCGTCTTCATCAAAGTTCATATCTTCAAACATTTCCAGCAGTTCCTTGTTTTCTGTAGTGTGTTGGGCTCTCCTTCTTGATAGCTCCCCATCTTTCACGGACATTAGTGTTCTCACCATATCAGGAGTGAGACTAGTTCTTCTTTCCTCAATTATTCTTCCAGCAAGGCTGAAAGCGGACTCCGATGACACGGTAGAGATGGGTACCGATAACACATCACATGCTAATATCGAAAGCACCGGAAATGTAAGTCTGTGTTCTTGCCACCACTGGAGTATGTTGAAGTCTTCCTCGGTATCTAAATCGAACATGACTTTTTCACTGTTGAGGTACTTCGCTAACTCCCCGGAACCTTGAATCACGGATGTTGATGTGGAAGAGCTTCCGGCGGTAGAGGAGGAGGAAGAACCAAAGATCTTGCTCCATGCTCCTCTTTTTTACCTGTAGTAGGTGCTGGTGGAGGTCGTTGCATTCGGACTCCGGCATTCTTTTTCTCATACTTAGCAAAAACATCATAAAGCTTTTCACAAGCCGTGTTAAAGTCACCCATATAATCTAAACTTAGGGATGCAGATAGTACATTGAGTGCGCTACGATACCCTTCAAGTTTAGCTCTGGGATCCAAGATAAATGCAAATGCATACAACAGTGGAATATGTTCCCAATATTTTAAATACTTGGTTTTCATGTCGGCAACAACATTAAGTAACAATCCATCACCTTCATATGCTTTCAGATGACTAGCAATGTCTAATAAGGTATGCACCATCAAAGGAGATGTGGGATAATAAACCCCAGAAAAAGTTGGTGGTGCATCATAGAACAACTCAAGAAATGCATACAATGATGTAATAACATGCCAAGTCTCAGAGGTGAGTAGAGGTTCAGCCCCATAATTTGCAATAATGAAACCATTGAAAGGAGCTCTGTCTCAAATAACTGCCTTAAGCATCAAATATGTAGAGTTCCATCTAACAGGCATGTCTGAATTAAACTTATGAGGAGTTGCGCCTATAGCAATGAAATATCTCTTATAGTTTGAAATTCGTTGAGTTGAATTCGAAAGATAAGATATTGCAGTGCGTATGCATTCAACGTGTGATTCACATAAATGTAAAGCACTTTTAGCAATAAGATTAATGATATGGCAAGCACAACGTTGATGCATTAAAAAGGATGCAGCATATACGGAGAATATAGGAGTGAGGGTGGTCATTGCACTGGTGTTTGCTAAAGCATTATCCAAAGTTATTGCGAAAACCTTGTCGGCAAGATTAAAATCATTCACAACTTTGAGTACAGCTTCAGCAATGTTTTGACCACTATGTGATACATCTATTAATTCAAATCATATGACTCTTTTTTGTAGATGCCAATGTTCGTTAACATAATGAGCTACTACACTAATGTAGTCTAGCTTAGTCCGACCAGTCCATATATCAGATGTTAACAAAACTGAAAAAGTGCACATAGAAAATTCTTCTTTTATTTTCTCTTTACCAGTTAGGTATAGCTTTTTAATATCCCTACTTGTAGTTTGTCTAGAAACTGGTCTATAATTAGGATTATGACAAGTTTGAATATATTCAACGAAACCGTCAGATTCACCAATGCCTAGTGGTAAATCATTAGAAGCAATAAAATGGCATAAACCTTCTCGCGCAACATGAGCATCGTACACAAAATTGCTTACCGTACCGTCAGGGTTGAACCTGAGTTGAGTTTGTATACTTGCCCCTGCCGAGCTCGACACGCTTGTTGCGTCCGCCTTGGCGTGGGCGTCCGCATGCCTCTTCAGGTGGCCGGTTCCCGCCTTGACTTCTCCAGTTAGTTCCTTCCGGCACCTTTTGCACCTTGCCATCACCCTCCGTACACCGTCCACGATGGATATTTCTTCATCGAAATATTCCCACGCAGGAGAGGTTCTACGATGAGCTCTCCTTGCACCCAGGCTGGTGGAGGAACTCGTCCCGCTACTATAATTGGTTTGACATTCGGGTTCAGGAGGGGGTCTAGAGTGGGATTTTCGGTATAGGCATGTTGCATGGGTGGGGGCATGGTAGTGGGATCGACGGTCGGAGGGAAGAGGCTTTAATCATCCATATCCCCAACCCCAAGACCGAAATCGGAGAGTGGGAAGCTAGTATTGGCATGATCATCCATGTTTGAGTGTGAGAAATATGTGGGCTGGGTGGCCCTATTTATAGCAAAAATTTGATAATTTTCGGACTAATTTGACCCTCTAATGGTCAAAATTTTAAATTTATACATTATAGTAAAAAAACTAATCCCCCTAACCCCCCCCCTAAACCTCCCCTAACCCCCCCCCCCCGGCCCCGCTTCCCCCCTCCCCCCGCTCGGCCGCTCCCCCAACGGCTACCTGCGCAAGTGCGCAGAGCGCAGCATGCCCAGCGGCTCCCTGTCGAGCGCAGAGCGCTGCACCCTGCCTGGCGCCTGCTACGTGCGTCGTGCCGGCCGGCGGGCCGCGCGTGCCCAATGTGCCGTGCCGTGCCGTGCCGCAGGCTGGCACGAGCTAATCAGGCCATGCCGTGCCGGCCTGCGTGCTAGGGGGGCGGCCCAGGCACGGCCTGAGGCGCGCCACGGGCCTGGCACGGCCCGTTTAGCTCGTGTCGGGCCAGGCCACGTGCCGTGCCGGCGCCTCGGGCTTCTGGGCCGGCCCGTTAGGCACGGCCCGTTTGGCTAGGTATGCCCCCAAATGATCTTGTTGACGGAGTCAACTTTTGGGTATATAACCCGCCTTACTGTGGCTTAAGAGCCGATTCGAGAGGGTTGAAGCTTAACCCGGAAGGCTGAAAGCCCCCAAACGAACTTGTTGATGGAGTCAACTTTTGCACAAACTGAGATATGTGAAACGGCGAAGGCCCCGGCTTGCAAGGATGCCAACTTTATTATATATATGTGATATGTACAATGATGGTGTACAATGTCGAGTGTTGATGACTCAAGTATAGTAAGTCCACAGATGAGCTATATTCCACGGCCGGTGGGTCTCCTTCCCAGAAGTGCTTGACTCGTCTCATATATCAATGAGATAATACGACCCGTTGTTGAGATTTCTGCTGACCACGAAAGGTTCTTCCCACGGAGGGGATAACTTGTGCGCATCTATCTGATCTTGAATCAAAGGCAACACCAAGTCGCCTTCTTGAAACGTCCGGGTCTTAACTCTGCAGCTATGATAGCGACGCAGGTCTTGTTGATAAATCGCCGATCGAGCCACCGCCAGATCACGCTCTTCATCCAAAGCGTCCAACGCGTCTTGACACGTTGTCTCATTATCCGTCTCAACGTAAGCTGCCATCCGTGGCGAGTCATGACGTATATCGCTTGGTAACATGGCTTCTGCACCATAAACCATGAAGAAAGGCGTATAGCCTATTGATATGTTGGGAGTAGTTCTGATGCTCCATAAGACTGATGGAAACTCCTCTACCCAACAACCCGGCGTTCGCTGTAAAGGAACCATAAGCCGGGGTTTGATGCCTCTCAAGATTTCCTGGTTAGCATGCTCTGCCTGACCATTGGATTGTGGATGAGGAACCGCAGAAACGTCAAGTCGGATGTGCTCACTTTCACAGAACGTTTGCATAGCCCCCTTGGATAGGTTCGTACCATTATCTGTGATGATGGTATGAGGGTAACCAAAATGGTAAATCAGCTTTTTGACAAACTGAACTGGCGTAGCCGCGTCAGACTTGCTGACCGGCTCAGCCTCCACCCACTTAGTAAACTTGTCCACCGCCACCAAGAGGTGGATCTTCTTATCCTTGGATCTCTTGAAGGGCCGACCATATCAAGCCCCCATACCACAAACGGCTAGGTAATTAGAATCATTCACAATTACTGAGCCAGTACATGAGCACGTCGTCCGAACTTCTGACATCCATCACACTTAAGCACCAAGTCTTCCGCGTCCTTATGAGCCGTTAGCCAAAAAAAAACCATGTCGAAAAGCCTTGTCCACCAGAGACTTTGAGCTGGCGTGATGACCACAATCGCCAACGTGAATCTCGTTCAAAATCTCCTTACCTTCTTCAGGTGAAACACAACGTTGAAAACCGTCGGTAAGGTTGCACTTATGTAGCTCACCATTAATGATTGTCATAGACTTAGATCGCTTGATGATCTATCTTGCCAAGGTCTCATCCTTAGGTAACTCGCCGCAAGTCAAGTACGTTGGGTAAGGCAGCATCCAGTCAGGCATAGCGTGCAAAGCTGCCAGCAGCTGCCCCTCCGGGTCAGGTATAGCCAAGTCTTCCTCTGAAGGTAGCTTGACTGACGGGTGATGTAACACGTCCAAGAAAATGTTAGGTGGCACCGTCTTTAGCTAGGAGCCCAGCATTGATAATGCATTAGTTGCCTCGTTTCTACGACGATCAATATGATCCACCTGATATTCTTTCTCGCCTCTTTACGCTCAACAACGATCACGGCGCTGACTGCTCTATTATTAGCCGCCATGTACAGGAGCAAAGGTTCCTTCTCAGCCGGAGCAACTAAGACCGGTGGCTCAGTGAGTTGCTTATTGAGTGTCTCAAATGCCTCACCTGCCACCGTACTCCAGACAAAGTTGTTTGTCTTCTTCATCATCTGGTATAAAGGAATAGCCTTCTCACCCAGGCGGCTTATAAACCGGCTTAACGCGGCGATTTGACCCACCAGGCGCTGAATATCATTGATGCATGCCGGCTCAGACAGGGAAGTAATAGCCTTTATCTTGTCCAGATTAGCCTTAATGCCATGCTCGGAGACCAGAAAACCCAAGAGCTTGCCTACAGGAACTCCAAAAACACACTTAGTCGGGTTAAGCATCATCTTGTAGACTCGTAAGTTATCGAAAGTTTCCTTTAGGTCATCAAGTAGAGTCTCCTTCTTCCTTGACTTGACCACAATATCATCCACATATGCATGAACATTGCATCCAATTTGAATATGAAGACAATTCTGCACACAACGCTGGTAAGTCACCTGGGCACTCTTGAGCCTCAAAGGCATAGACACATAGAAGAAAGCACCAAAAGGCATTATGAAAGCCGCCTTCTCTTGGTCCTTGACTGCCATCTTGATCTGGTGATAACCAGAATAAGCATCCAGGAAGCATAAGCTCTTACAACCCGTTGTTGCATCAATGATCTGGTCAATATGAGGGAGAGCAAACGGGTCAACCGGATAGGCCTTGTTAAGATCCGTGTAATCCACACACATATGCCACGTGCCGTTCTTCTTAAGCACTAGCACTAGGTTAGCAAGCCACTCTGGGTGAAACACTTCAACAATGAACCCCACCGCCAGAAGCTGGGCCACCTCTTCCCCAATAGCCTTGCGTCTTTCTTCATTGATTCGCCGGAGGAACTGCTTAACCGGCTTAAACATAGGATCCACATTAAGGTGGTGCTCAGCGAACTCCCTCGGTACACCCAGCATTTCAGAAGGTTTCCATGCGAAGATGTCCTGATTCTCACGGATGAATTCGATGAGCGTGCTCTCCTATTTGGGATCCATATTGGCCCCAATAGTGAACTGTTGTGATGAGTCGCCCGAAGTGAAATCCACCAGCTTGGTATCATCCGTCGCAAACTTGAGGGGCGGCTCAAATTCCGTGGTAGGCTTTTTGAGTGGAGTCGTGTCCTCCGGGTCAACATTCTCCTTATAGAACTTGAGCTCTGCTTCAGCGCAACTTGACTCTGCATAAGCTGCGTCTCCTTCCTCACACTCAATGGTCGTCTTCTGATCACCATGCACGGTAATCGTTCCATTCAACCTGGGCAACTTGAGCAGTAAGTAGACATAACAAGGTCTAGCCATGAACTTGGCATAAGTCGGTCGTCCAAACAGAGCATGATATGGACTTTTGATTTTGACCACCTCAAACCACAAGGATTCCACCCTATAGTTGAAATCATCACCAAAAGCAACTTCCAAAGAGATCTTACCCACTGGGTAAGCCGACTTTCCGGGCACAACACCGTGAAAGACTATCGAAGAAGGCCTAAGATCCTTATCAAGCAACTTCATCTGGCGGAAGTGTCATAATACATGATATTGATGCTGCTGCCGCCATTCATAAGCACCTTAGTAAACACATACACTCCCACTTGGGGGGCAACCACCAAAGCCATCCGCCCCGGGTCATCAACATGCGGCGGGTGATCCTCTTGACTCCAAGTTATGTCATACTCAGACCACTTCAAGTATTGCGGGAGAGCCGGCGTGATCGCATTAACTGCCGACTTGCACACCTTCTGGTCTTGCTTGTCAAAGTAGGTTGTAAAAACATGATATTGACCCGTGCTGAGCTGCTTCGGATTACTCTGATACCCAGATTGGTTATTCTGCTGCTGATTACTGCCACCAGATTATTGATGATGACCTCCTTGATTGCTCTGACAATGATAACCGGATCCTGAGCCGCTGGCGCCAAGACCGGCTCCTGACCCGCCTGGCCCTGAGCTGCCGAGTGGGCCACCATCGTTGTTACGGTGCTACCGCAAGCTGTAATCCCGAAACTACCGCATAATGTGGCAACCTCCATGTATGGCCTGCCACCCTATCAGGCCGGCTGTGCTCCGGACAAGGTTTATTGAGGATCTCCTCCAAGTTGAAAGGAGTTTTACCCATATTAAAGGGCTACCTGAAGTTCCCGTTGCCCTTAGCACGATTGTTCCCAGCGTTGGTGTTTGCCACCAATTCTGATCCGCCGTCTGGATTCTTCCTCTCGCCATGGTTGTCGCTGCCAGCCGCACACTTGCCCTTATTATTCTTCTTATCCTGACATGGTTTCTCCTCATCAGATCCTGGGTCTTTTGTACTGTCAGAGTCGGCGTACTTGGTGATAGCCGCCATGAGCTCCCCCATGTCTTGACACGAGCACTTGAGCCGGCCAAGCTTCTGTTGGGGAACGTTGCATGGGAAATAAAAAAACTCCTACGCACAAGAAAGATCTATCCATGGTGATGAGCATCTACGAGAGGGAGGGTGGATCTACATACCCATGTAGATTGAAGCGGGAAGCGTTAAGAAACGTGGTTGGTGTAGTCGAACGTCTTCGCGATCCAAATCGACGAGCGTCCCGTGATCTCATCACGATCTGTCTGGCGATCTCATCACGATCCGTCCCGCGATCCAATCACGATCCGTCCCGCGAACTCATCATGATCCATCCCATGATCTCATCGCGATCCGTCTCGCGATCTTGATCACGGTCCTTCCGATCTAGCGCCGAACGGACGGCACCTCCGCGTCCAGCACACGTACAGCTCGATGACGATCTCTGCATTCTTGATCCAGCAAGAGGAAGAGGAGAGGTAGATGAGCTCTTCGGAAGCGCGACGGCGTTGCGGCAATGGTGGTGGAGCTATTCCAGCAGGGCTTCGCCTAAGCACTGCAGAAAACCGATCCAGAGGAGAATGTATGCACTAGAGGAACGGGTAGCATGTGGCTGAAAATCTTGTGCAAAACCCCTAAAACCTCTAGTATATATAAGAGGAAGAGAGGAGGAGGCTTGGCGCAAGGTCCAAGCCCTCTAGGCTTCGGCCGACTTGGGAGGAGAGGAGGAGTCCTCCTCCAATCCTAGTGGGACTAGGACTCCTTCCTTTTTTGCCTTTTTTTGCCTTTTTCCACCTTTTCTCTTTGGGCCTTTCTTTCCCAGCCGCATGGGCCTTGTGTGGGACTTCCACCAGACCACTAAGGTCTAGTATTCACTCTCCCATAGCCCATGTGGCCTCTTGGGTCGAAATACCACTCCCGATGATCTCCCGGTACACTACTAGCACTCCCGGTACACTACCGATGAGCCCAAAACTTTTCTGGTGACTAAAATAGGACTTCCTATATATCAATCTTTACCTATGGACCATTCTGGACCTCCTCGTGACGTCCGGGATATCATTCGGGACTCCGGACAACCTTCGGGGACCACCATACATAACTCTATACTACCGAAACGTCACCGAACCTTAAGTGTGCAGACCCTGCGGGTTCGAGAACTATGTAGACATGACCGAGACACCTCTACGGTCAATAACCAGTAGCGGGACCTAGATGCCCATATTGGTTCCTACACATTCTATGAAGATCTTTATCAGCCGAACCTCTATGTCAAGGATTTAGTTAATCCCGTATGATGTTCCCTTTGTTCTTCGGTATGTTACTTGCTCGAGATTCGATCGTCGGTATATCCATACCTAGTTCAACCTTGTTACCGGCAAGTCTCTTTACTCGTTCCGCAATACAAGATCCCGTGACTAACACTTAGTCACATTGCTTGCAAGGCTTATTGTGATGTTGTATTACCAAGTGGGCCATGAGATGCCTCTCCGTCACACGGAGTAACAAATCCCAGTCTTGATCCATGCCAACCCAACAGACACCCTCGGAGATACCTATAGAGCACCTTTATAGTCACCCAGTTATGTTGCGACGTTTGATACACACAAGGCACTCCTCCGATGTTCGTGAGTTGCATGATTCATGGTCATAGGAACATGTACTTGACATGCAGAAAACAGTAGCAATAAACTGACACGGTCATATGCTACGTTTGTAGTTTGGGTCTTGTCCATCACATCATTCTCCTAATGATGTGATCCCGTTATCAAATGACATCTCATGTTCTTAGGTGCAGGACTGTTTAAATATTAAAACTGTTCCGTCAAAGGAATTTATTTATTCTAAGATCCATAGGTGTGAAACATGCTTTTGAAAAGGACATATTGCAATTAATTGTCTAGGTATTACCTGCACTAATTGTGTAAGTTTGGGATACACATGCAATTTTCATGAAGATTTGAGTTATACCCCAGCGACTAGGTTTGGAAAGTTATTGTGTTCACGATGCCTTGCCATCGGTCACGCTAGCAAATCATGCACTATGTTGTCGTCGATGTGGACGTCTGGGCCATTACAGATGGAATTCTAAGACATGGGCCGGCTCTCAGCCCATGGTTTGGAGACGAAAACCGAATTTCTATTATTAGCAGAAAACAGGGCAACCAAAATAGAGTATTGCAACGGTGTACCAGCAGCAACAAACTTGGGTAGCTAAGTCCTTACTGCGGAAGGATATCCCATCGCTTGCGTGGGTTCCCGATACCCCTCCGGCCATTTCGCCTCCCAAACCTGACAAGCAGTCAGAGACCCTTCCCATCAGAGTTCACGATTTTCCCCCTTTTGCTACTCCTTCTGAACACAACGAGGGTTTTCTTCCTTCTGCCCAGGTCTCTCCGCCCTCTACCGCCATCATCTGCAGACATCAAGCTATTGCGACCATCCCAGTGATGGCTTATCAGTTCGTCCCTGGGACGATGAACATCCACCAAAGTCCACATGGTCGCCTGCAGCGGAACAGTTGTCGTCGATGAGCCGCCACTTAACCACGCTCAACATGCTCTGGTATTTGTCGTCCCCTCCCCTCCTGATTTGCAGCGTGAAGTTGTTCTTGCTGAAGTTAGAAGAATCTTGGCTGAGGATCACAATGCTAAAACCTTGGAGGGTGAGATTTACCCTTTTTGTGTTGGTTTGATACGTTCTGTGGACAAACTAGTAAGAGATGCGATGGTTGATATGGGAGAATAGGCATTGGATGATCTGTCCACTTTTTACCTTTTGAGACATGATGAAGGGCCCAACATGCGATGTCCTGTTGCGGAAAGGGAAGCTTGGGTGATGCTCTTGGGTTTTCCCTTGAACTATCAGACTGAATATTACATCATCAAGGTTGTTTCCTGTTTTGGTAGGTGCCTTTTTTGGCATAGGCCAGGTTATAAAAAGTCCCGAGTGCTAGTCAGGGTACTCATCAATGAGCTTTCCCTGGTGCCATACAGTTTAGTTATCAAGAGGTTCAATGATATGAGTGGCATGGGTCAATCTTGGACAGTACTAGTATATATTTTGAATGGTAGGGATGCTACTCAGGGACTGCTGAGCAATGAAGATGAGGTACCTCCCATGGGTGCCTCTCCCCATCCAGACCAGCCACCTTTTCTGGATGCTATGCAACAAGCACAACATGATGCCCAAGTTTGGCAGATGGAAAATGCCAACAATGCCTGGGAGGTTGCTCCTGCTCCTGCTGCCCCACAAGAAGGATGGGGAGCCTGGCCAGAGTTACCTCCAGTCCCTGTTACCTACCAAGGTATCAGCTATTGACAATTAACAGGGTATGAAGGGCCTTCAATGATGGATGGAGTGCAGACTGATGACACTGGTTTTGATGACGGCTTGTGCCTCTGGAATGAGCATGTTCAGTTACTAGAAGAGGCTGCCGATAATGTTATCCTAGGGCGACAGTCTAGACAAATGGCATTTGTTTAGCTTAACTCTCATCAGTTGATCCTCGATGTCAGTCTGCCTGCTACTCTGCTAGAGTTCTTTGCAGGTCTTTACACAACAGTCCACACTAGGAGGCTTCAACTGTCACCCCATGTGGACTGTAGGCAGTTAGCTGAGGGGATTCACCTATTGTTCCTAAAGCTTATGAAATATGCATACCTGCGGATCTCCCCCCCCCTCCACTCCTTTTTTGGAGAACCCCACCATAATCTACTGCTCTCAGGAAGTTTGGGCAGTGTGTATGATACAATTGGCAAAAAAACATAATCAAGCTCTTGCTGCTATTCATGCATTTCTGCCTGATACAATCTCTGTACTTGAGATGCAGGAAACTTACCAACAGATTCAGTTGGCTAGTGCTACCTCCTTGCGCAGGAAGAGGCCAAGAGCACCTCTGGATGTATCCATGGTGCGTAGGAGTGCAAGATCTACAAGATTCCAAGGCTTCAAAGCTCCATCTATGGCTGATTCCAAGCAGAAAGTTTCCCATGTCAAGCCAAGATGCTCTCCTGTTTTTAATGACAAAGACATTTCTGAAGATATGGCAACTACCACTGAAACAAAGGCTATTCCATCTGAAACACCAATTCCTACCATTCAGCACATTGGAATGGTGTAATGTGGTATCCCTAGGGAAGAGCTATCGGAGGAGATCTTAATGAGCCATCCAGAGAAGGCACTGCCAGTGACCCAGGATGATATGGACATTACTCCATAGTGGACTGATGCTCCATTTTCAAATATTTGAACTTGTCACTTTCCCGCCTTTATTTTGATGTCAACTGCTGCTTGGAACATTTTATGTTGGAATATGCGTGGTATGAATCATGAGTCCAAAAGTTTGGCTCTTCGCAACAAAATTGATGAATCTAACTGTTCAATCATTTGTCTACAAGAAACTAAGAAAGAGGAGTTTGATCACTCCTTCATTCGTAAATGCTGCCCTCGCAGATTTGACAAATATGAATTCTTCCCGTCCGAGGGAGCATCTGGTGGTCTTATTATTATTTGGTGTAGTAGTCTTTTCACTAGGGTGACTGTGCATAAACTTGCTTTTGCTATTATGATTCAATTTACATCGGTTCACTCCAATCAAAGTGGTTTCTCACCAACGTCTATGGCCCTTGCAGTGGCCCAGAGAGAGAGGTTTTCACGCAATGGTTCGAGAGTCTCAATATTGAAATTGAAGACTTATGGGTTTTCATGGGGGACTTCAATTTTGTTCGATCATTACAGAATCGCAACCTGCCTGGAGGCAACATTGATGATATTATTAAGTTCAATGAAATTCTCAGCTCCCTAGCTTTGCTAGAGATTCCAATCAAAGGTAGAAAGTACACTTGGAGTAATATGCAAGAGAACCCATTACTAGAACAACTAGACTGGTTTTTCACATCACCTGAATGGACCTCCCAATTCCCAAATATCATGGTCAAACCTCTTGCTAAACCAGTGTCTGATCATATACCATGTGTCATGCAGATTCAAACCTCTATTCCATGATGTAAACTCTTCAGGTTTGAAAATTATTGGCCCCAATGCCCAGGTTTTATGGAGACAGTTTAGAATTCTTGGAATAAACCCATCAAAGCTACATCCTCGGCCACACATATCTCGGCTAAATTGAAAAGATTAAGATATGCTCTAAAACAATGGAGTAAACACCTGTCCAAGCTGAAGTTATTGATTGAAAACTGCAATAAGCAATTGCTCCACCTAGATAGCTTAGAAGACCTTCGTCCTCTCTCTATACCTGAATCCAACTTCAGGCGCATTGTGAAAAACCAACTGATTAAATTGCTTAAATATCAAAGCGCATGTTGGAAAAAAAGATGTACTTACAGATGGGCAGTAGAGGGGGAGAAGAACACGAAGTACTTCCAGGCCAGGGCAATAGAAAGATACAGGAAAAATACTATATCATCTCTACTAATGCAGGATGGATCGACTATTGAAAATCATGATGATAAAGCAACAGCTTTTTACCAATTCTTCAAAAATAGAATGGGTGTTGTCACAGAAACATCGAAGGCATTTGAGATACAGGAGTTGGTACAACGTGTGGATGGATTGGAAGAATTATAAGCCCCTTTTACTCATGATGAAATCGACAAGGTGATTAAAAATATCCCCTTCGATAGAGCACCCAGACCAGATGGCTTCAATGGTCTGTTCCTTAAAGTCTGCTGGGCTATTATTAAGGAGGATTTTTTATCAACTCTGCCATGACTTCTAGGAGGGAAAAGTTGATCTCAAATGCCTAAACACCTCCCTGATCACTCTTATTCCAAAAACCGGTTCACCAAAAACGGTAAATGATTTTTGACCGATATCCTTACTAAACTGTGTGCTTAAAGTCCTCAAAAAGCTATTGGCAGAGAGATTACAAGGTTGCATTCTTAAAATACCAATATGGCTTCATAAGATCCAAAACTATCCAAGACTGTCTGGCATGGGCTTATGAATTCCTACATCAATGCAAACACTCGGGTAAGGAAATTGTGATCCTAAAATTGGACTTCGCTAAAGCTTTTGATACAATGAACCACTCCTTCATTATCCAAATGCTAAGATGTAAGGGATTTGACGATAAATGGTGCTCATGGGTGGAAAAGATCCTAAACTCAAGAACATCCTCGATCTTATTGAATGGCGTACCGGGCAAGGAATTTCAATGTAAAAGAGGAGTTCGACAGGGTGACCCTTTTTCCCCCCTATTGTTTGTCCTAGCAGCGGATCTTCTACAGTGAATGGTTAACACAACATGGACGGAAGGGCACTTATCACTGCCAATTGAGCAACCTGCTTCGGAACTATATCCGGTGATTCAATATGCAGATGATACAGTAATCATCCTTCCAGCGCAGAGCTAGGAAATTAGGGCTATTAAATAGCTACTCGATGCATATGCTAACACCACAGGGCTAAAGATAAATTACTCCAAGTCTCAATTAATGCCTATCAATATTCACCAAGATAAAGCCATTGAATTGGCTTCAATACTTGGTTGCCAGGTGGGATCGATGCCCTTTACTTATCTTGGAGTTCCAATGGGCACCTCCAGACCGTTTGTACGAGACTTGATGCCTCTTGTTGACAGAATTGAAAGAAGACTCACGAGCACGGCCATCTGGCTTTCATATGGTGAGAGGGTACTTTTCATCAACTCGGCCCTGTCATCGCTCTTATCATTTGCTATGTGCGTTTTGAAGTTACCAATGAAAATCATAGATATATTTGATAGAGCACGCATGCATTGTTTATGGAGAAAAGTTTTCGACAGAGACGCTAAAACTCACTCCCTGGCAGCATGGGATTTAGTATGCAAACCGAAAGACAAAGGTGGCATGGGTATCATCAATCTGAAACTACAGAACAAAGCTATATTGCTAAAATTTCTTGACAAATTCTATCACAAGATGGACACTCCATGGGTAATGTTGATATGGAATGCATACTATGATACAACACCCCCGCATGCAATGCCAGCTTGTGGGTCTTTCTAGTGGAAAGATATTCTCTCCCTCTCTGATATCTTTCGAGGAATCACAACTTGCATCCCAAACTCAGGGGATACAATCCTACTTTGGAAAGATCAATGGCTCAATGAGGAAATCCTAGCAAATTCACATCAGCACTTACTCTCTTATGCAACCAATGAAGATGTATCTCTGGCACAATTTGTGATGGATGTGGACCCGACTTCTCACTTCCACCTACCACTATCACAGGAAGCTTGGATTGAACTGGAAGATATTATGATCACGATTAACATGATGACACTAGACCCCCTCAAGGCTGATGAGTGGATATACTGTTAGGGAGAGGTACATTTCATGCCAAAAAGATTCTATAAATACCTATTCAGAAATGAGCACGCCCCATCATACATAACAACCATTTGGAAATCAAAATGCATCCTCAGACACAAGGTGTTCTCATGGCTACAGAGAATGGATAGATTAAACACACGAGACCTTCTGATAAGAAGACACTTCAGTATAGGCAATGACTCTGTGTGTTGTGTAATGGAAATCTGAGGGAAACCGATGACCACTTGTTCTACCAATGCCCCTTTGCACTTAATTGTTGGGAGAAATTAGGCATTACTTGGGATTCATCTCTGAATACGCAAGCACGATTGGATACAATGGAACGGCAATGGGCGAAACCCCTGTTTAAGGAAATATGTATCCTAGCTACATGGAATGTCTGGAAGCAACAAAACAAAAAGATCTTCGATGATGAGATGGCAACAACGCAGACTGGCTTCGGATGTTGAAGACAGATTTTCAAGTCCTGAAATTTAGAGTTAAAGAGGTCGACTCTGCCTTCCTGGATAATCTTATACAAACCATCTGATTGTAAAATTAATAGTCTGTAACTACTCATAGCCTAGCCTAGATCAGCTTAGACACTCTACCCAGTTTCTGACACAAGGATATGTAAACACCACTTGTACTGATTCTGCTCTAATATAACAACAGTAGGAGCTTCTCCTGCTATTTTCACTGGTCAAAAAAATGACTAGGAAATCATAGCCATCTTTGATCAACGAGCTAGTCTATTAGAGGCATACTAGGGACATGGTGTTGTCTATGTATCCACACATGTATCTGAGTTTCCGATCAATACAATTATAGCATGGATAATAAAAGATTATTGTGAACAAGTAAATATGATAATAACCAATTTATTATTGCCTCTAGGGCATATTTCCAACAATCTAACACTTGCACTAGAGTCAATAATCTAGTTCACATCACCATGTGATTCGCATTGTTATGAATCTAACACCCAATGAGTTCTGGGGCTCGATCATGCTTTGCATGTGAGAGAGGTCTTATAGTCAACGTGTTTGCGCCATTCAGATCCGTGTGTACTTTGCAAATATCTATGTCAAACTGTAAACAGTGCTACCACACTCCACTTGGTACTATTCCAAATGGCTGCTCCACTATACGCATCCAGATTTCTACTACGAGTCATCCGGATTGGTGTTAAAGCTTGCATCGACGTAACTCTTTACGACGAACTCTTTATCACCTCCATAATCAAGAAACATCTCCTTAGTCTTTAAGTTACTAAGGATAATCTTGACCACTGTCCAGTGATCCACTCCTGGATCACTCTTGTACCCCTTGAAGGACTCATGGCAAGGCACACACACGTGCGGTACATAGCATGGCATACTATACAGAGCCTATGGCTAAGGCATAGGGGATGATGTTCGCCCTTTCTCTTTCTTCTGCCGTTGTCGAGCTTTGAGTCTCACTCAACTTCACACCTTACAAATCAGGCGAGAACTCTTTCTCTGACTGATCCATTTTGAACACTTTCAAAATCTTGTCAATGTATGTACTCATTCAAAGTCTCATCAAGCATCTTGATATATCTCTATAGATCTTGATGCTCAACAGTTAGGTAGCTTTATCCAGGTCTTCCTTTGAAAATCACTTTTCAAACAACCCTTTATGCTTTCCAGAAATTCTATACCATTTCTGATCAACAATATGTCAACCACATATGCTTATCAGAAACTCTATAGCGCTCCCACTCACTTTATTGTAAATACAAGTTTCTCATAAACTTTGTATAGACTCAAAAACTTTGATCACCTCATCAAAGTGTATATTCCAACTCCGAGATGCTTGCTTCAGTCCATAAAAGGATCACTAAAGCTTGCACACCTTTTAGCACCCTTAGGACTGATAAAACCTTCTAGTTGTATCACATACAACCTTTCCTCAAGTAAACCGTTAAGGAAACGATGTTCTGACATCCATCTGCCAGATTTCATAATTGAAAAATGCAACAACTGCTAACATAATTCCAACAGACTTTAGCATCGCTACGAGTGATAAAATCTCATCGCAGTCAACTCCTTGAACTTCTTGTAAACTTCTTTGCAGCAAGTCAAGCTTTACAAATGGTGACATTTACCATCAACGTTTGTCTTCATTTTAAAGATCCATTTGTACTCAACGACCTGCCGTCCAACGAGCAAGTCTACCAAGATCTATACTTGGTTTTCGTACATGTATCCTATCTCGGATTTCATGGCCTCTAACCATTTGTCGAAATTCGGGCCCATCATCGCTTCTCCATATCTTGTAGGTTCATTGTTGTCCAACAACATGACCTCCGAGACAGGGTTGTCGTACCACTCAGGAGCAGTACGCATCCTTGTCGACCTACGAGGTCCGATAGTAACTTCATCTGAAGCTTCATGATCATCATCATTTACTTCCTCTTCAACTGACATAGGTTCCATAGAAACATCTTTCTACGCTGCGCTACTCTCTGGTTGAAACAAAGGTTCAACAACCTCATCAAGTTCTATCTTCCTCCCACTCAATTCTTTCGAGAGAAACTCTTTCTCGAGAAAGGACCTAGCAACAAACATTTTATGCATGGATCTGAGATAGAAGGTTTACCCAACTGTTCTTAGGGTATTCTATGAACATGCATTTTTCCGCTTTGGGTTCGAGCTCATTAGGTGAAAACATTTTCCACACAAGCGTCTCAGCCCCAAACATTAAGAAATGATAGCTTAGGTTTCTATCAAACCATAATTCACACGGTGTCATCTCAACGGATTTAGATGGTGCCCTATTTAAAGTGAATGTAGTTGTCTCTAATGCATAACCCCAATATTATAGTAACAAAATGATAAGAGACATCATAGCACGCACCATATTCAATAGAGCACGACTATGACGCTCGGACACACCATCACACTATGGTGTTCCAGGTGGCGTGAGTTGTGAAACAACTTTCACATTGTCTAAAGTTGTATGCCAAACTCGTAACTCAGATATTCACCTCCATGATCATATCGCAGACATTTTTATCTTCTTGTCATGATGATCTTAAACTTCACTCTGAATTTGCTTGAACCTTTCAAACGATTCAGACTTGTGTTTCATTAAGTAAATATACACTATATCTACTCGAATCATCAGCGAAGGTAAGAAAATAACGATATCCACCGCACGCTACAAGACTCACTGGATTGCATACATCAACATGTATCATTTAAAATAAATCACTTGCCCGCTCCATCAATCCAGAAAACGGGGTCCTTAGTCATCTTGTGCAAGAGGCATGGTCTGCATGTCTCAACCGATTCAAAATCAAATAAGTCCAAAAATCCATCAGCATGGAGTTTCTTCATGTGATTTATACCAATATGACATTTAGTAGCAGTGCCACAAGTATGTGGTACTATCATTATTAACTTTGTATCTTTTGGCATCAATGTTATGAACATGTGTATTACGACGATCAAGATTCAACAAACCATTCTCACTGGGTGCATGACCATTGAAGGTATTATTCATGTAAACAGAATAACCATTATTTTTTAACTTAAATGAATAACCATGTTGCAATAAACAATATCTAATCACGTTCATGCTCAACGCAAAACACCAAATAACATTTATTTAGGTTCGTCCTTAATCCCGAAGGTAGAGAGAGCGTGCGATTATGATCACATCAACCTTGGAAACATTTCCAACACACATCGTCACCTCACCCTTAGCTAGTTCTCCGTTTATTCCGTAGCTTTTATTTCGAGTTACTAACATTTAGCAACCGAACCGGTATCTAATACCCACGTGCTACTAGGAGTACTATCAAGGTACACATCAATAACACGTATATCAAATATACTTTTGTTGACATTGCCAGCCTTCTTATCTACCAAGTATCTAGGGTTGTTCCGCTTCAGCGACCGCTCTCCTCATAATCAAAGCACTTAGTCTCGGGTTTGGGTTCAACTTTGGGTTGCTTCACTCGAGCAGCAACTGACTTGCCATCCATGAAGTTTCCCTCCTTGCCCTTGCCCTTCTTGAAACTAGTGGTTTTACTAACCATCAACACTTGACGCTCCTTCTTGATTTCTACCTTCACGGTGTCAAACATCACGAACAGCTCAAGGATCATTATTTCTATCCTTGGCATTTTATAGTTCATCACCAAGTTCTAGTAGCTTAGTGACAGTGACTTGGAGAACTATATCAATCACTATCTTATCTGGAAGATCAACTCCCACTCGATTCAAGTGATTGTAGCATCCAGACAATCTAAGCACATGCTCAATGATTGAGCTATTCTCTTTCATCTTGCAGGCAAAGAATCTTGTTGGAGATCTCATATCTCGCAACACTAGCACGAGCCTGAGATCCTAATTTCAGCTCTTAGAACATCTCATATGTTCCGTGACGTTCAAAACATTTCAGAGCCTCAATTCTAAGCCGTAATGCATGACACACTAAACTATCAAGTAGTCATCAAAACTTGCCTGTCAGATGTTCACAACATCTACACACGACGCTAGAGGGGTTGGCACACCGAGCGGTGCATTAAGGACATAAGCCTTTTGTTCAGAAATGAGGACAATCCTCAGATCACAGACCCAGTCCGCAATATTTCTACCATCATCTTTCAACTCTATTTCTCTAGGAACATATAAAAATTCAAGGGAGCTACAGCGTGAGCTAGTAATCTACAACATAATTTTGGAAAGACACTACTGACTATGTTCATGATAATGAGTTCAATTAATCATATTACTTAAGAACTCCCACTCAAGTTGACATCCCTCCGGTCATTCAAGTGATACATGATCCAAATTCACCAACTCAAGTCCGATCATCATGTGAGTTGAGGTGGTTTCAATGGTGACATCATCATGTTGATCATATCTACTATCTGACTCATGTTCGACCTTTCGGTCTCTTGTGTTCTGAGGACATGTCTGTACATGCTAGGCTCGTCAAGTTTAACCCAAGTGTTCTGCATGTGCAACACTAGCTTGCACCTGTTGTATGTGAACGTAGAGTTTATCACACCCGATCATCATGTGGTGTCTAGACACGACAAAGTTTTGCAATGGTGCACACTCGGGGAGAACACAATTCATCTTGAAATTTAAGTGAGGGATCACCTTATAATGCTATCGTCATCCTAAGAAAAACAAGGTGCATAAAAGGATTAACATCATATGCAAATCATAAGTGACATGATATGGCCATGAACTTGTGCTTTTGATCTCCATCTTGAAAGCACCGGCATGATCTCCATCGTCACCGGCATGACACCATGATCTTCATCATCTTGATCTCCATCAACGTGTCGCCATCGTGGTTGTCGCGCCCACCATGCTTCTACTACTATTTCTACCGTTTAGCAATAAAGTAAAGCATTACATAGCGCTTAATGATTGACACGCAGGTCATACAATAATTATAGACAACCCTATGGCTCCTGTTGGTTGTTGTACTCATCGACATGCAAGTCATGATATTCTATACAACACATGATCGTCTCATACATCACATATATCTCATCATGTAATTGGCCATATCACATCACAACATACCCTGCAAAAACAAGTTAGACGTCCTCTAATTGTTGTTGCATGTTTTACGTGGCTTCTACGGGTATCTAGCAAGAAAAATTCTCACCTACGCATAAACCACAACGATGATACATAAGTTGCTTTTCAACCTTCTCAAGGACCGCCTTAGTCGAATACGATCCAACTAAAGTAGGAGAAACAGACACCCGCCAGCCATCTTTGTGCAACGAAGTTACATGTCAGTCGATGGAACCGGTCTCTCGTACACGTACGAGTAAGGTGTTCCGGGCCGCTTCATCCCATAATAGCGCCCAACCAAAACATGACCAAGGGAGGAAGCAATCTAAGCATCAACGCCCACAAACTCTTTGTGTTCTACTCGAGATCTCATCTACACATAGACCTAGCTCATGATGCCACTATTGGGGAACGTTGCATGGGAAATAAAAAAATTCCTATGCACACGCAAGATCTATCCATGGTGATGAGCATCTATGAGAAGGAGAGTGGATCTACATACCCTTGTAGATCGCTAAGCGGGAAGCGTTAAGAAACACGGTTGGTGTAGTCGAACGTCTTCGCGATCCAAATTGCCGAGCGTCCCATGATCTCATCACGATCTGTCCTACAATCCAATCACGATTCGTCCTGCAAACTCATCACGATCCGTCCCGCGATCTCATCACGATCCGTCTCACGATCTTGACCACGGTCCTTCCGATCTAGCATCGAACGGACGGCACCTCCGCGTTCAGCACACGTACAGCTCGATGACGATCTCCGCCTTCTTGATCCAGCAAGAGGGAGTGGAGAGGTAGATGAGTTCTCCGGCAGCACGACGGTGTTTCGGTGATGGTGGTGGAGCTATTCTAGCAGGGCTTCGCCTAAGCACTATACAAAACCGATCTAGAGGAGAATCTATGCATTAGAGGAACGGGTAGCACGTGGCTGAAAATCTTGTGCAAAAACCCTAAAACCTCTAGTATATATAAGAGGAAGAGAGGAGGAGGCTTGGCGCAAGGGCCAAGCCCTCTAGGCTTCGGCTGACTTGGGAGGAGAGGAGGAATCCTCCTCCAATCCTAATAGGACTAGGACTCCTTCCTTTTTTGCCTTTTTTGCCTTTTTCCACCTTTTCTCTTTGGGCCTTTCTTTACCAGCCGCATGGGCCTTGTGTGGGACTTCCACCAGCCCACTAAGGGCTGGTATTCACTCTCACACAGCCCATGTAGCCTCTTGGGTCGAAATACCCTCCCGATGGTCTCCCGGTACACTACCGGCACTCCCGGTACACTACCGATGAGCCCGAAACTTTTCCGGCGATCAAAACAGGACTTCCTATATATCAATATTTACCTACGGACCATTACGGAGCTCCTCGTGACGTCCGGGATATCATCCGGGACTCCGAACAACCTCCGTAACCACCATACATAACTCTATACTACCGAAACGTCACTGAACCTTAAGTGTGCAGACCCTGCGGGTTCGAGAACTATGTAGACATGACCGAGACACCTCTACGGTCAATAACCAATAGCGGGACCTGGATGCCCATATTGGTTCCTACACATTCTATGAAGATCTTTATCGATCGAACCTCTATGTCAAGGATTCAGTTAATCTCGTATGATGTTCCCTTTGTTCTTAGGTATGTTACTTACCCGAGATTCGATCGTCGGTATCTCCATAGCTAGTTCAACCTTGTTACCGAAAATTCTCTTTACTCGTTTCATAATACAAGATCCCGTGACTAACACTTAGTCACATTGCTTGCAAGGCTTATTGTGATGTTGTATTACCGAGTGGGCCCTGAGATACCTCTCCGTCACACGGAGTAACAAATCCCAGTCTTGATCCATGGCAACCCAACAGACACCCTCAGAGATACATGTAGAGCACATTTATAGTCACCCAGTTACGTTGCGATGTTTGATAAACACAAGGCACTCCTCCAATGTCCATGAGTTGCATGATCTCATGGTCATAGGAATATGTACTTGACATGCAAAAAACAGTAGCAATAAACTGACACGATCATATGCTACGTTTGTAGTTTGGGTCTTGTCCATCACATCATTGTCCTAATGATGCCATCCCGTTATCAAATGATATCTCATGTCCATGTCTAGGAAATCATATCCATCTTTGATCAACGAGCTAGTCTATTAGAGGCATACTAGGGACATGGTGTTGTCTATGTATCCACACATGTATCTGAGTTTCCGATCGATACAATTATAGCATGGATAATAAATGATTATCATGAACAAGGAAATATGATAATAACCAAGTTATTATTGCCTCTAGGGCATATTTCCAACAGCTTCTGCTTTAGAGGCGTAAAGTGGCAATTCTTTTCGAGAATCAGAACCGCTTGAGCCTCCGTAATCTGTTCAGACGAGTGGATGATAGTCGAGACCCGCCGGTCCCAATGATGAGCCGACTCGTCCTCCTGCTACACATAGTGATCCAAATCCACAATCGTCATAGGTTGCTTGCACGTTCCTTGGAAATTTTTTATGAACTTCGCCTTGAGATCGACCCATGAGTTAATGGTGTTGGGTGACAAGCCCTTCAACCACGTGCGAGCTGGTCCTTCTAGCATCATGATGAAATATTTGGCACATACTGCATCATTGACGTCTAACATCTCCATGGCCGGCTCATAGCTTTCAATCCAAGCCTCCGGAGGTAGATCATCAGTTTAAATTGGGACCTTGTGAGGGCCCTTGAAATCCTTTGGCAGACGCTCATTTCGCAAAGCCGGCGCTAAGCACGGCACTCCCACGGCCCTGGAGGTTACTCCTGCTCCTACCGAGATGGAAGGTGCGGGTTCTTGATGAGCCGCCACCATCGCCAGAGCCGCCGCCTCTCACTATGCTCTCGCCCGATCCACCAGCGCCTAAGCATCCAGAGCCGCCTGGTCACCTCGCGGCGGGTCCCGGTGTCGGTCACTTCTAGAAACCACCGGCGACTCATAACACCGACTGTAGGTGCGATTGGGGATGGGGGTCGAATGCACGCGACTCCGGCTATAAGTATACTTCTCCTGCTGGGCCACCGCTGCCTGCAAGTATCCAATAGCGTTCCGCACCTCCTCTGTGAAGGGTGCCTCATCCGAGATAGGAATTGTACCAAGATGGGTTGCTGCCGCCACCATGTTCTCCGTCGGGTTTGAATAGTGACCTGCCGGTGTTGGGAAAGCCATTGGTGAGGTCTAGTTCCGTCAGGGCGGGTTAAGCTGCTGATGCTGAACCTTTGGCCGGCTCCGAGGTACATCCGCAGTCCGTCCCGTTCCTGGCATGTTAAAAAGGTTTCTGGCCTCGTACTAATCCGGCAAGCGGGACTGATGTGTAACAGCCCCAGACCTACGCTCCAGAAGATTCCAGAAGATTCCCCTTTCTTTTCCGTTTTCGTCTGTGTTCCGTTTTGGTTGTTGCATTCGTCATCGCATCATTCGCATCATCTGCATTGCATCATCGCCCATTTTCGAAAACTTGCATTCGTTCGTAGTTGCCGGTTCTCTCCGTTCTTGCCATTGCCTGTTGAGACCAACCACACACGCACGCGCCCGTGGCATCTTTTAAATAAAACCATTTTTAAGCGCGCGCAAAAATATTCTCGGATCGAGTTGAAACTTGTCGTGCAGTCTTGTTATATCGTAGGTAGACCGCCCGTCGATTTTTGTCGTGATCTGAGTTCGTTAGATACTCCGTCGGTCAGTCGTATCAGTGAGGTTATTGGTTAACGTCGGACGTTCTCAGTGTTTTAAATCTCCGTGCCACGGGTCGCCACTCTCTCTCTCTCTCTTCCCTATGTTTCCCGTCTGCACAGAATCCGTAGCCCCGTCCCTCCGCTTCCGAACGTCGGACGGACACCCGACAGTCCGGAAACGGACAGTGCGTAACCCCAGCCCCGAATCCCTATAAATTGCCCTCGGTTCCCGTGCCCCAAACCCTAGCGCAGTCCCCAGCCTTCTCCCTCCTCCAGCCAGCCCGCCAAGCCCATCTGGAGGCCCGGGAAAGCCCATCTGGGCCCGTCCCGAACTGTCCCAAGCTCATCCATGGAGAAGGCCGCAGCTCCTCCCGTCCCCGTGGTCGGCCAGCTCGCCGGAGATTGCCGCAGCTCCTTCCCTTCTCTTCCTCCCTCTCCCTCCTCCTTCCTCTAGCCCCAGCCGGCTCACCCCCGAGCTCCTGTCTCGCACGTAGTTGCCATGGCCGCCGCCGCATGGAGCTCCGCTGGCCTCGCCTCCGCCGCCCTAAGCGCCACCGCCGGTCCTCCCTCCGGCCGGGAACGGGTCCGACCGGCCCTGCCCCGACCTCCTCCGGTCTGCCCCGGCCGCCCCTCACCTTCCCCATGGCCGCGTGCTCCCGCTCGGGAGGAGCACGAGCGCTCCAGCCCCATTCCCGGTTCTTGTACCGTGGTACGGGATCGGCCCGGTCTGGCCCATCTTCCCGCCCAGTTCCTATGTCGTGGTACATCTTCGCCCCTACATCGTGTGCCATGGTCCATGTTGATCCAATGTGAGCCCCTCCCCTTTGTTTTTTTTCAGGTTATAATTGCGTGTGTAATCGTTGTAGATTATTAACCGTGCGTCGGATGTAAATATTTTTAACATGAAACTTGCCTAGAATAATTTGTAGGGTATTTATATGCCATTTGCATCCATGCCAAAAATTATTAACATGTCATTTTGCATTTTTACATTAATTGCATTTTTCACAATTAATTAACCGTGCATCAGAATTAATAAAATGAAGAATTAAAAATGTCCATCTCATTCGCATCGCATTTTAATGCATGAGAAAATTGTTGGTCATGATGTTTGCATTTATTTTGTATTGATGGATTGCTTTAACGTGGTTAGGCCTAATACCCGCATATTTAATTGTGATTAACTTTCTACATGAACCTAATCATATTATATATGTTTCCGGGGTAGAAAAATCCATAGAAATTATCTGTGCATTTAGTTTTGTCATTTGAGCATGTTTGAGTGCATGTCATTTTCACCGTGATGTCTTTTGTCATTTTCGTAGGAATTAATCCGGGCATGATATGAATTAATTTTCAACATGAAAGTTGCTCATTGATATGTGTCCTAGCCCATGGACATTTTGTTTGTCATAGAAATGCATGTGTAGGTGTTGTTTTGATGTTGTCTACTTGCTATAAAAATCTGTTATTTTGAGGGTCCTAAATATTTCTAAGTCTGAATCTGTTATTTTTTGTTGCTGTCTTGCCATGTGATTTGCTAGTGATCTAGAACTCTTTTGTGGTAGGTGCAATGGAGTTATTTGTTGTTGATATTGTCCTTTAGCATGCTGTTAAGTTACATGCCACTTCATGATTTTTAGCATATAGTTTCACTGCTGTCAATATGCCTTCGTGATAAAACTGCACCGTCTAAAACTGCTATTTTCACTAAGTCTGGAACTGTTTTCAAGTAGCTACTTTGAGAGCTTCCTACCTAGTGATCCATGCATGTTTTGAATATGATTTGTGAAGATGAAATGAAGTGTATGTTGTATGCTATTGCCCCATGCTTAGTTTGTGAATTTTAGATTATGGTAACTTGTTGTTTTCATATGTTCAAAATGCTATGTTGTTGTTTTTGGCAGATTTCAACTAAAACTTGTTTTGATGATTGTGGTTGAATCGTAGCTCCGTTTTGGTCGTTCCATATATGAAACTTGCTTAGAATCTCATGTAGTTTCATAATAACTTGTTGCATTCATGATTTGAAATGTTTGTGGTGGTTTTCCCATGCATTGCATTCATGTCATGTGCCTCTTGTGTTGCTCATATCTTTTGAACCGTAGCTCCGTTTGAGATGTTCTATATATGTAAATCGACTAGAATGACATGTAGGATAACATGGTAGGCTTTATTATGTGGTTTAACTAAAATAAAATGTGTTTAGTTCAGATCTGGACCAATTTCTAAATTAACATATGAGGTCATTTCGGAAATGCTATAAGTTGTTTCCGGCCTCATTTAAAATGCCTAGATAGTATAGTTTACTTATGCTTCACCTCTTGCCATGTTTAACAACATTTAATATTGTCGTGTACCTAACGAGAGTGAACTAAATAATTCATACGTGGAGTTTCGTCAATATGCAACTCGTTGCATATTGAGCTTCACTTTAATGTGTAGTATTTGATTGTTGTGATTTGCCATGCATCGCATATTAAACCGGACATGCATCATATTGTTTGCGCATCGTGTCTTGCATATGTTGTGGTGTATCTTGTGTTGATTGTTGTTTCTTCGGCTTGCTTCTTCTCAATAGAGTTCCGAAAGCGTTCGGAGTGTGAGGATTCGTTCGACTACGTTGGTCCGTCTTCTTCATGGACTCGGTCTTCTTCTGAGCGGGATCTCAGGCAAGATGACACATTTCCCTGGATATCATTACTATCATTGCCATGCTAGTTGTCTCGTCTTTTATCGTTATGTCTCGCTACCTACCACCTGTTTGATAAGCCTCCCAACATTGTCATGATAAGCCTCTAACCCTACCACGTCCCAGCAAACCTTTGTTTGGCTATGTTACCGCTTGCTCAGACCTTCTTATAGCATTGCTAGCTGCAGGTGCAATTGCTTCCATGTGTCAACATGGACCTTCTTTTGTTATATCACAATATTGCTGCTATTTAATTAATGCACATATACACTTGGTAAAGGGTGGAAGGCTTGGCCTTTTGCTCAGTGTTTTGTTCCACTCTTGCCGCCCTTAGTTACTTGTGAACCGGTGTTATGTTCCAAAAATGAGCGCTCCTAACATGCTCGGGGTTGTTATGGGGACCCCCTTGATTTTTGGGTTAGATTAAAACTTGTCTGACAAGGCCCAACTTTGGTACTACATTTGCGCATCATAATAAAACTGGTCACCTTATTAAAGCATAGAGGGTCGCCCCCTTGTGGATTAATTTAACATAATACAGGGGGGCCAGTGTTGCTGGTGCTGGTCCAAACTAGAGCACCGTGCAGGCTACCTGGGGCAACCCGGGACTTCAGTTACTGTACGCTTAGCTCATCCGCCGTGTCCTGAGAACGAGATACGCGGCTCCTATCGGGATTGTCGACACGTCGGGAGGCCTTGCTGGATTTGTTTTACCTTTCTCGAACGTCTTGAGTGAGGAACTCTGATTTTCTTCGGGTTATCTCGAGGTGTTGGATTTCCTTTGGAATTGCCTAGGAAGATCACGAGATCCGTGGTTGAGGTTATTCCCACTGCGTGTGGTTAATTTGTGATGGATAAGTTGGAGCACCTCTACAGGGTTAAATCTTTTCGAGAAGCCGTGCCCGCGGTTATTTGGCAAACTTGGATACTTTGTTTAACACCCGGTCATAGCAAACTTGAAGTAAACTCTAATAAAATACACCAACTGTGTGTGTAACCGTGACTGTCTCTTCTCGTGAGTTCTTATCCGAAAGAGAACACGGTGGGGTTATGATTGACGTAAGTAGGTGTTCAGGATCAGTTAGTGATCATTACTAGTTCACGTCCGTTATGCGTAGACCACCATACTTTACTTCCTGTACTCGTAAGTTAGCCACTCAATAATGCTTAGTCGCTTGCTGCAGCCTCACCACTTAACCATGCCTTACCTATTAAGCTTTAATAGTCTTGATACCCTTGAAAATGAGATTACTGAGTCCCTGTGGCTCACAGATTACTACAACAATAGTTGCAGGTACAGGTAATGTGATGATTTGACGTGAGTGCGTTGCTTGATTTGACTTGGAGTTCTTCTTCTTCTTCTTCTTCAATCTTGGATGGGTTCCAGGCGGCAGCCTGGGATAGCAAGGGTGGATGTCATTTTATCGTTTGCTTTCGTCCGTAGCCGAACCCTGCTTTTATGTATGATGGCTGTGATGTTATTGTATTGATGTGACTCTGATGTAGCTTGTGGCGAGTGTAGGCTAATTCCATATACTCATCTCTTCTGTACATGTACTTGTAATGATATCCATTCTTGCGAACGCATCGAGATGCGCTTCTATCCCTGTCGAGGCCCTTGTGCCCATATAAGGATAGGACCGCATCTTGGGCGTGACATGATGCCTCATTCGCTGAACCGCCGCTGCAAACTGCTGCTCCAGCTCAAGGCGGAAAGCATCTGCCCTAAGGCGCTCCGCCTTCGCCTCCATCTGATCCTTCAGCGCATTGATCTCCTGTTGGACCTCGGTCATCTGGTCCTTCCGCCTCGCGATCTCCGTGTTTCGGGCCGCTTGATTTTTCAGCTGTGACCTCGGTAGCCATCAGGGTTGTAAGCTCATTCCTCAGATCCAGAAGAACCTGAGTCGACGGCCTACCAGCCCCCGATCCAGCTGCGCCGACGGTTGTACTGCTCGGGATGGGTGCTAAACCTGCCATGAAGATGGCAGCACGGCTCGGCGGCTCATAATTGTAACAGCTCGGGACCGACGCTCCAGAAGATTCCCCTTTTATTTCCATTCTCGTCTGCGTTTTGTTTGGTCGTTGCATTCATCATCGCATCATTCGCATCATCTACATAGCATCGTCACTCGTTTTCGAAAACTTCATCCGTTCGTAGTTGCCGGTTCTCTCCATTCTTGTTGTTGCCCGTTTCGAGACCAACCACACACGCACGCGCCCGCGGCATTAAAAAATATTGTTTTAAAAGTGCCTTTAAAATATTTTCGGATTGGGTTGAAAGTTGGCTTGCGGTCATATTATATTATAGGTAGACCGTCTGCCAAATTTCGTCGCGTTCCGAGTTTGTTTGATACCCCGCCGGTCAACCGTAATAGTACGGTCATCGGTTTATTATCGGACGTTTTTTGGTGTTTTAAAACCTCGTGTCACAGGCCGCAAACCTTCCTCTCATTCCCACCTAGACCATCTACACAGCCACCGCAGCCCACCTAGTCCCCCTTCGCTTCCGAACCGTCCAATCGAGATCGAACGGTCCGAAAACAGACCAAACTGCTAACCCTAGCCCTCTTTTCCTATTTAATTCCCCTCCACTTCCTAATTTGACCACCTCCCTAATCCCTCCTCGTTTTCCGCGCCGAGCCAACAGCCAGCCGCCAATCAGCGCCTCCTGTCTCCCTCCTCACGCTGGGCCCGCCAGGCCCGATCCGAGCCCGCCTCGAAGCCCATCCGCCGCCCTCGCTCCAGATCGGGAGAGGACCTCCCAATCCAGAGCCGTGCCTGCTCGCCTCCGTGTTCCATGGCGCCGCGCTGCCGTCAGCCCTGCGTACCCGCCTTCGAGACCCTGCCAGGGACCTCGCTGCCGCGCCCCTTCGTTGCCAAGAGCCCCGCGCCAGAGGTCGCCGCCGCATCGAGCCCGTCGCCCCAGGCCTTGCCTCGCCATGGCCGCCTCCGGCTTCAAGCTTTGCCGCTGCCGGCCGGGTCAGGAGGATCCCGACCGGATCTAGCCGTTCCTCGTCGCTGTCCTCTCCAGCGTCGGGGCCGCTCGCCGGTTGCCATCGCCGTCCATTCTTCTCGCCGTGCGGGACGAGCTCGCCCGTGCGAGGCGTTGACCGCCAAACGAGGAGGCTCCTCGCTCGCCCACTAGCGCCAGCGCCTGCGTGGGCCGCGGCCCACCAGCGCCTCCGGCCCAGCCACCGCGGTCGGCCTGCCCCAGCCTCGCCTCCGACCGGCCCACGGGCCAAGGGTGAGCCGCCAGCCTAACCCCTGCCTTGTGCGTTGCCTTGCTATATTGCGCCCATGTCCTGTTTTGGCCCGTAGCAGATTCGGCCCATGGTAGTTTTTTTCCATGTTTTGCGATTTAACCATTATCCAAGAAATAACAGATTTGCAGAAAAGTCCCCCTCGATCATGCATTTAATAAATTCATAACCGTGCATCGGATCGAAATACTTTATATATGTAACTTGACTAAAAGTTTGTGTACTTTAATAATATTCAACTTTCATACATGTTTAAGATGTTTAACCTTGTTGTTTGCATTAATTTGCATGAATGACATGGTAAATGATTTATTTCATAACTACTAAACCGTAGCTCCGTTGAAAATGTTTTATATATGTAAGTTGCCTATAAAAATATATAGACAGCTCCTAACTTTTATTTACATGTTATTTATTACCTTGCAAAACTATCTATTACATCTACTAAGTACTTCTAGTTTTATTCTTGCAAAGTAGTTTCATATTTGCTCTAGTTAAAGTAAGTGTTAGCGTGCGTAGAGTTGTATCGATGGTCGATAGAACTTGAGTGAATATTGATTCTACCTTTAGCTCTTCGTTGCGTTTGACACTCTTACGTATCGAAAAAGGCTACAAACGATCCCCTACACTTGTGGGTTATCAATACTCATTGTTTTTATTTTCAAGGTCATAGATTTGAGCTTGGAGGAGTTCGATATGCTCTTGAAGCTTGAAGAGAGCCTCCCCCACGTTCCTAGTGTCCATCTTGTTCTCCCGGATGAATTCCATGATCATAGAGTTATTACCACTCAAACCACGCTCAACCATCCCTTGACACTTGAAGATCTCCTGATTGACCGTTGCAAGCCTGACCTTCTCGCTTCCTTCCTTCATTGGCCCTTAAACATCCCGGACGTGGAGCACCCCCTCACGCATCTCAATGGTCTGGGGGTGTTTAATCACCTACGGAAGGTAGGGGTTGATGACCTTCTCATATAACTTATCCTTGGAGGAGCTTGATGACGTCATGGCAATCTAGATCTGTCAAAAAACAACCCAAAACAAGAACAGAGGAGAAACTTGTGATGGGGTGGTCAAAACAAACAGGAGTATATATAATGAAATTTTCTAGGTGAGAATACGTGTCCCCTAAGAAAACGCAGTTCATGAGGCACACGAGGGCCCCACAAGCTATTAGGGTTCACCTAGGGGGTGGGCGCGCCTGATGTCTACTGTGCAACTTTATTCTTGTAGACTCGTGTTGAGCCTCCAAGCACGGAGTTTTGTAGGACAGTAGCAATTTCTCCTCAGGTGTATTACCTAAGGTTTATCAATTCGTGGGAGCTGTAGGACGAATATGGTCTCTCTCAAGCAACCCTGCAATCAAATACAAGAAATCTCTTGTGTCCCCAACACACCCAATACAATGGCACATTGTCTAGGTGCACTAGTTCGGCGAAGAGATGGTGATACAAGTGCAATATGGATGATAGATATAGGTTTTTGCAATCTGAAAATATAAAAACAACAAGGTAGAAAGTGTAAAACAGCGAGCAAAATGCTATATAAATACTTGGAAATAAGGCCTAGGGTTTGTACTTTCGCTAGTGCAATCTCTTAACAAAGCTATTATAATTGGATCGCATAACCTTCCCTCAATGGGCAACGAAGAATCACTCCAAAGTTCTCATCTAGCGAATAACATAAGAAGAAATTGTTTGTAGGGTACAAAACCACCTTAAAGTTATCATTTCCAATCGATCTATCCAAGAGTTCGTACTAAAATAACACCAAGTTATCCTTTCCGATCGATCTATCTAAGAGTTCGTACTAAAATAACACCATATGATACACATCAACCAACTCTAATGTCATCTAGATACTCCAATGTCACCACAAGTATCCATGAGTTAATTATATGATACGCATCAAACAATTTCAGATTCGTAATACTCAATCCAACACAAATAACCTTAAAGAGCACCCCAAGGTTTCTATCAGAGAACGTGGTATGAAAACTTGCAATCAACCCCTATGCATAGATTCCCAAGGTCACCGGAATCCGCAAGTTGATGCTTTAACATATATCAAGTGAATCAATAGAATACCCCAATGTCATACGGGTATCCCATGCAAGACATACATCAAGTGTTCTCAAATCCAATATTCAATCCAACATAACAAGATCTCAAAGGGAAAACACAATTCATCACAACAAGATAGAGAGGGGAAAACACCATATGATCCAACTATATTAACAAAACCCACGGTACATCAAGATCGTGTCATCTCAAGAACACGAGAGAGAGAGAGATATTGAACACATAGCTACTGGTACAAACCGTCAGCCCCGAGGGTGGACTACTCCATCCTCATCATGGCGAACATAGGGAGATGGCCTTCGGTGATGATTTCCCCTCCGGCAGGGTGTCAGAACGGGGTCTAGATTGGTTTTTCGTGGCTATAGAGGATTGCGGCGGCGGAACTTCTGATCTAGGGTTATTTCTGGTGGTTTCTGAATATATAGGATTTTTGGGCATCGGTTTCACGCGAAGATGGGCCATGAGGAGCCCACAAGTCGCAAGCCAGAGGGGGCTAGCACGCCCTGATGGGTTGTGACCACCTCGTGGCTCTTCTGGTCGTCCCATGAAGCTTCTAGTGCCTCTTTTGTTCCAAAAACATCAAAAAGTTTTATTGCATTTGGAGAACTTTTATTTCTGCACAAAAAACAACACCACGGTAGTTCTACTGAAAACATCGTCAGTCCGGGTTAGTTCCATGCAAATCATACCAAACCATATAAAATTGTTGTAAATATGGCATGAATACTTCATAAATTATAGATACACTGGAGACATATCATCATCCCCAAGCTTAAATCCTACTCGTCCTCAAGTAGGTAAATGATAATAGAAATAATTTATGAAGTGTGAATGCTAGCATAGTGCATAAGTTTGATCAACGATAATTTAAACCACTTTTCCTAGCATCATAACAACAACTCTTTCTCGTAAAACTCATCATGATAAAGTAGCAACCAATTCACATGTTATGGTTCAAACAATGAATTCTCTTGAAACTTGACAACCTATGTTCATAGTCACCAAACAATTGCAATTCAACTTATTCTCAACAAAGTCTAAGTAAGAGCTCCACATACTCAATCATCATATGGCTTCTATGATTCCTAGTACTCAAAGCATATATTTAGAACAAATGGCATCCATTGAACACAGAGAAAGATAGGGGCTTAATGTTTCGCCTCCCAACTCATTTATCATAGAGATAATTGTCAACAATAATAAGTCATGCTCAAATATATTTGACTGGCCATATGTGCCTAGATCTTTCCCCACCACATGATGCTTGCCAACTAGAGAATAATTGAGTTTGAAATGAGAATGCCTACTATTGACTCTTGCATAAAAGTAAATACTGAAAGGTAAAATATAGGCCCTTCACAGAGGGAAGCAGAGGTTTTCATGCATTTTTTGGTTTTGTATGCATAATCCCTTAATGCAAAAGAACGTCACGTTATATTGCCCCTTATGATAGCAACCTTTATTATGCAGTTCATGGCTTTTATTACTTTGCCATCACAAGTTCGTACAACGCTCAATTGTCTCTTACACTAAATGATCAAACACATTTAGAAGCAATTTTATTGCCTTTTTGCGCCGATGACAACTTACTTGAAGGATCTTATTCAATTCATAGGTAAGTATGGTAGACACTCATGGCAAGAAACTGAGTTTAAGGGTTTTTGGATGCACAAGTACTATCTCTACTTAGTATGAATTTTTGGCTAGCAAAAGATCCTAAGCAAACACCACATGTTTTAGGACCCATAACAATATAACTTCTAGGCAAGTATACACAACCATAACTCATTACGTTGTCTTCCTTCTCCAACTACAACTAATTTGCTCAAGTTTGAAAATAATCAATGGGTATTCACAACCATAGAAGATGTCCAAAATAATATATTTGTATGCGAAGTTCTCTTCCTTATACTAATCATTCACGAATTGCTTGTATGACCAATATTGTGATTGTCAAGCTTCAAACGATTTCACTTTATAAACCCAATGTGAAGATACTACTAGTCATGATATGAACATATAATTTCAACTTCATGGTATTCAATTCATTCAACAATTTACTCACAGGATATAAGTGAAGCACAAGAGTGAATGACAATCTAGTCGAAAAAGCTCTCTCTCATATAAAAACTTTCAAATCTAAGTATTTTATTAAACCATCAATCAAAACAAAATAAAATGGCATTCCAAGAATAGCACAAATCATGTGGAAAAATACAAATTTAGGCTCAACATAGGCTAACCGATATTTGTTTGATGAAGAGAGGTGGGATGCCTAGCATCCCCAAGCTTAGATGCTTGATACTTCTTGAAATATTTACTTGGGGTGCCTTGGGCATCCCCAAGCTTGAGATTTTGTGTCTCTTTCATTCCTCTCATATCACGGTTTCACCTATTCTCAAAAATTTCATCCACAAAAACTCGAAAATAACTCGTGGGATAGGTTAGTACATATAAAAATAAATAAACACTTAATGTACTGCCAAGACAAGTTGCAAAATAATTTTCAAACATCATCTACTGGTTACTATCATTTCCAAAATTTATGTCTACCAATCTAGGCTACGAAAACTATATGATAAGTAGATAACAAAACTATAACAACAATCTGTCCAAACAGGATAGTGTGTAGCAATATATTAAACCAATGTACTTAGGTAACTCAAACAATTTTGGAAATTTAGGACGTGCTAAAGCATTTATATGAAAACACTGTGTAAAAATTCCAAAAACTTTCCATGTTCCGGTAAAATATGAAAATTCAAACACTACAACAAAAGTTTCTATTTTTATACAGCACACATCAAACATGTAACTCAAGTATCCTAAAAGGCAATTCTTGGAACTTTTTATTGGAAAACAAGATTATAAATAACATCTTACAGAAAAAAAAAATATAATGACACTCCAAGCAAAACACATATCATGTGACGAATAAAAATATAGCTTCAAGTAAGATATACCGACAATGTTGGAGATGAAAGAGGGGATGCATTCCGGGGCATCCCCAAGCTTAGAAGATTGAGTTAACTTGGGGTGCCTTTAGCATACCCAAGATTAGGTCCTTGCTACTCCTTGCTCACCTCATACCTGTCGGATTTCGGGCTCTGCAAAACCCAAAAAAGTTTGAACACAGGGGCATGTGCGAAGATCCCCTGCAGCCTCGGACCACCTAGCTCGCTACTCGATGATTTCTACGACAAACTCGCACAATGACGAGGAAGAAGATGCACACGATGATTTACCTAGGTTTGGGCCACTGTGAAGCATAATACCCTACTCCTGCTTTGGTGGACTGCCTCACGAAGAGGTTGGTGGATGAACTAGTACAGTGGTGAGTTGCCTCGCGAGGGCGCTCTAGTGGTGTTGCCTCTCTTCTGCTGTCTCTCTCCTTTCGTCCTCGTTTTCCCCCTCTCTATGGTGCAGCCTAGCCTCTATTTATAGTGCCCCGAGTATTCTTCCCTTATCTCTATGGCGAGAAGGGATCCCATAATGGCCAAATTCGACGGGGGACAGGAGTACATCTTTATCCTAACGAAAGGTGGTCTTCGCCTGCAAAGTAGCTGCTGATTATGCAGAGGTCTGATTGACGATGACCTCTGTCCTGTAGGGCTCCTGGTTGTGATCTCGTTGCACCGTAATTGAAACCTTTGGGGTCGCTTTGGGAACCCGCATACATCCTTGCCCCCTTTGCACCAAAGGGGAAACTGTACCGCCTGGCGCGCTGGCGCCTGCCTGTCCCACCTAGCGTCATCCTTGGCCTCCCGAGGCTAGGTGTTGCATAGAGATCTCCACCGCTCCGGAGAGGGCCTGAGGAGGCCCATTCTTTGCTGGTCTTGATGTTGTTTCCCTCGCGAGCCCCGGGATCTCGTGAGGGTCCTGCCTTGAGTGGGGTCTCGCCAGGACGCGCCTGGCTGACAAGGTGGGCCATGCCCTGGGCCTTTGGCAGGTAGGTTTAGGTACCCCCATTCCCAGAAGACCGATAGTAGCCTCCGGGCCCAAGGCGCGCCCAGGCTGGCCTCCCGGCAAAGCCATTGAGGGTGTCCCGAAGCATCACAGGCCTTAGATGCCTGTAGGCCAGGACTGGCGTGCATCGAGCAGTTGGTGTCGGTCACCCAATGCCTTCTCGGCCACTGCTCGAATCGACAAAAGCCTGACTTCCAACGACAAGCCATTACCGCTTTCCTCTTTTGCGCGCTTGCTCTTACTTCCAGATCCCCGGCCTTAGCAGAGACCTCTCTAGATCTCAGCACCGCACCATCTTCCTCCTAGCCGCCTTGGCCCCGCGAACTCCCTGATGGCTCCCGTCGGCAAGCCAAAGCCCGAGGCCTAGAGCTCAGCCTCTGCCCCTATCTCCCCGACGCTCTGGAGTCCACCATAGACAATGACGGAGACCTCGTCTCGATGCTTCCGTCGACGGCGGACATGACCAATGAGAGGGGGCGGACCTTGATATGGGGCGGCTCCTCACAGAGGCGACCCTCGTCCAGGTCAGCCTATCCCTTCTTTGTTCATGGTGTTTTCGTTGGGCTCGTCCTGCCTTTCTATGAGTTCTTCACTGTCATCCTTGACCATTACGAGGTCCAAGCCCTTCAACTTCAACCCAACTCCATCTTACTCTTGTCTGTCTTCGCCTTCTACTGTGAGGCTTTCGTTGGCGTGAAGCCTTTGGTGGCCCTCTTCCGCCATTTCTTCATCTTGCGGGTGCATGACGGTGCCCAACGATCGGCGTGTGTCTCCTTCGTCGCGGTCCAAAGCGGTAACATGCTCTTAAAGGCCGGGAAGAAGGTGGAGAACTTCAGGCACCGCTTGGTCTTCATGGATCTCAAGAGCATCAACTCCTGCCTGGATCTACCAAAGGGGTTGCCGGAGAAGACCCTTGCGTGGAACTCCGCAAAGCTTTCCGACCCCCGGGTTAAGCCCGTCCTGGAGCGGATCTCTCGCGATATCAGCACCAAGAAGCTGACTGGGGGTGATAGTGAAGGAGTTCTTGACGTAGCGCCTAGCACCCCTCCAGTCGCATTCGAGGCCCTTGTGGGACTACCGGGGCAGTGGCGACAACCTCAGGCTTCGGTCTGCACCCATGTCCTCTAGGGAGCTAAGCAGGGATGTGACAACCCTGCTCAACGTCGGCCCTGGAGATCTTCTCGACGACTACGCCCTGTTGTACCGCCACGACAACAGAGTCGACCTGGTCACCGTGATGCCCGTATTCAATGAACTAGGGCTCTTCCTAGTTGAGGGCCTTGGTTCCCCGGTGATGGTGTCCTCCGACGACACCATGGGCGGGGAGGATTCGGAGAAGACAGCGGACGATGACCTGGCGGAGGCTTCTCCCCCATTGCAGAGCATGCTCTTGCGCGACCTTGAGGACCACGATGATGTTGGTGAAGCTTATGTTGCATGTTCTCCGTGTTCCACCAAGGTCCTCAGGGGGATGAGGCCCACCTCTCGCGCCGCCCGGTCCGTAGGCCTAGTGACCCCTAGGAAGCGCGGGGCGGAGTCCCCTCTGGTGTGTCCTGCTTCTTCCGGCAAGGAAGTCGAAGCGCCGGCTCCGCCCTTGCACGAATCGCACCTCACGGGCAAGGTGGAGGGGTCCGGGGCCGAAGCGACTTCTTCGATCGCTGCCCCTACACATAGTGCCCCTGCTCCCCCACGCAACGGCGCCTTTTTGGAGAGGAGCATGGGCACTCCCACCGTCGTCGAGGTGGAGAGGAAGAGGAAGTGGGTCGGCATCTAAGAGTAAGTAATCCTGCCTAACCTTGGCCACCTTCCGTTGGCCCGCGTACTGATGATCCCTTCTTTGCTTGGTACCCAGGAGTGCTGTCGTGCCGAAGATGAGGAAGAAGAAAGCGGGCATCAAGCCGAGAGTGCTTTCCGACGCGATGCCCGCTCCTGTCGCCCCACCGTTGCCATACGAGGCATGCAACGCTGCGGGGGCGGGGGCTTGCGAGGCAACCCTCCTAGTCGCTGCCGCGGAGCCCCCTAAGCCGTCGATGCCTGTTGGTGCGGCCGCTCCTGCCCTTGGGGGCGTGTTGGCACCATTTTCTGGAGAGCCAACCCCCGAGGGCCAGCTGCTCGCCGATTCATTTGCACCAACCTTTCCCGTGGTCGTGGTGCAGCCTCTGGAGCCTCCTTCTCCTCGTGCTCCTGCCTCCTGCTACCTCTTGAGCTTGCGTTGGTTTTCCCTTGAAGAGGAAAGGGTGATGTAGCGAAGTAGATCAGTATTTCCCTCAGTTATTGAGAACCAAGGTATCAATCCAGTAGGAGGAACAAGCAAGTAACCAATGGATGCACCTACACAAACAATCAAACTCTTGCACCAATGCTATAAAGGGGTTGTTAATCCCTTCACGGTTATTCGCAAGGATTAGATCCGATAGAGATAGATGTAAACGAGAACGAAAAGTAAAAGGTAAATAAATTGCAGCAAAGTATTTTTGGTATTTTTGGTTTAATGTATATTATGGAAAGTAGACCCGGGGCCATAGGTTTCCCTAGAGGCTTCTCTCTTGAAGGCAAATATCATGGTGGGTAAACAAATTACTGTCAAGCAATTGATAGAAAAGAAAATAATCATGTAGTTATCCAAGGCAATGATCATGCATATAGGCATCACGTCCATATCAAGTAGATGAAAACGATTCTGCATCTACTACTATTACTCCACACATCGACCGACTCCTGCATGCATCTAGAGTATTAAGTTCATGAAGAACAGAGTAACGCATTACGAAAGATGACATGATGTAGAGGGATAAACTCAAGCAATATGATGAAAACCCATATTGTTACCCTTGATGGCAACAATACAATACGTGCCTCGCTACCCCTACTATGTCACTAGGTGAGGACACCGCAAGACTGAACCCAAAACCAAACACTTCTCCCATTGCAAGAATTACCAATCTAGTTGGCCAAACCAAACCAATAACTCGAAGAGACTTGCAAGGATATGAAATCATGCATATAAGAATTCAGAGGAGATTCAAATAATATTCATGGATAATCTGAACATAAACTCACAATTCATCGGACCTTGACAAACACACTACAAAATAGGATTACATCGGATAGATCTCCATGAAGATCATGAAGAACATGGTATTGAAGATCAAAGAGAGAGAAGAAGCCATCTAGCTACTAGCTATGGACCCATAGGTCTGTGGTGGACTACTCACGCATCATCGGAGGGGCAATGGAGTTGATGTATATGTCCTCCGTGATTGAAACCCCCTCCCACAGATTACCGAAAAAGGCTCCAAAATTGGATCTCTCGAGAACGGAGGCTTCTGTCGACGGAAAAGTATTTTCATGTCTTGTTCTGATGTTGGGGGAATATTTGGGAATTTATAGGTCAAAGATTAGGGTTGGGAGACCTGCCAGAAGACGACAAGCTTGCTAGGCGCGACCAGGGGGCTCGCGCCTAGCAGGCTTGTAGCTCCCTGGCAAGCTTCCTTCCGTGCACTCCAATCCTGGTGGATTTGTTTCCTTCCAGAAAAATTCCTTCCGAAGGTTTTATTCCGTTTGGACTCCGTTTAATATTCCATATCTGTAAAACTCAAAAACAAGGAAAAACAGAAACTAGCACTAGGCTCTAGATTAATAGGTTAGTCCCAAAAATAATATAAATTAGCATATTAATGCATATAAAACATCCAAAACAGATAATATAATAGCATGCCACCATCAAAAATTATAGATACGTTGGAGACGTATCAGCATCCCCAAGCTTAATTCCTGCTCGTCCTCGAGTAGGTAAATGATAAAAACAGAATTTTTGATGTGGAGTGCTACCTAACATATTTATCCTTTTAATATTCTTTATTGTGGCATGAATATTCAGATCCGTAAGACTCAAAACAAAAGCTTAATATTGATATAAAAACAATAATGTTTCAAGCATACTAGCAAAGCACGTGTATCTCTTCAAAATATAATGGCAAAAGAAAGTTATCCCTACAATATCATATGGTCTCGCCGTGCTCCATCTTCCCCACACAAAGTATTTATATCATGCACAACCCCGATGAAAAGTCAAGGAATTGTTTTCACACCTTATTTTCTTAAACCTTTTCAACTCTCATGCAATGCATGAGCGTGAGCCATGGATATAGCACTATAAGTGGAATAGAATAGAAAAAAGTCCATTTTACTCCCCTGAATAAAGTGGGTGGTTCACTTTACCCCCTGATCTTTATTTATGTTCCCTTATCCCCCTCAACAAACCCAAACCGGACCAAAAAACCCCGAGGCTGGTTTCTCTCCACCCACTATTGATGTGGCGCAGTCAACGGCGGTATTGACCCTAGTGGCCACCAGTTGTCAGGTACCCTCCTTCAAAAATAGTCCGTGTAATTTCACAAATATACCCTCCTTCAAAAATGAAAAAAGCAATCAGCCCCAGCCCCGTCAGTTGCCTCCTTCCCTATCCTCCACGGAGGTGGTAGCGGCACATCCGCAGCCTACATTGTCCACATCGTTGGGCTTCTAGTAGTGGTGCTCGTACAGGGCTACTCCACGTTGTAGAGCAGCAGGCTGGACTCGTCGACAGGGAGCAGGGACAGCGGACGAGTCAAAGTGCGCATCGACGGGGAGCAGGGACGGTAAACGGGTCGAAGTGCTCATCGACGGCCAACCGTTGACCAGGTCATCACAGCGCACGAACATGAAGCCCTCCGCTGCTATTGCTCCCACTCGTGCGCGGTCGGCGCTTGCGCCCATCGAGGCCAGCGCCACCACTTCTTGCGCCCGATGTCGCCATTGCTCCCGCCCATCGCGCCCGCCACCACCGCTGCTCCCGCTCGCAAGCAAGTGTGCGGCTCCTGCGGTAGCTTAGCCGCAGCCGGCCCTCCGGCAGCGGCTGCTGCTCCAACGCCCGCGGCAGATGCTTCTTCGGTAGGGAAGCAGGCCCTTTGGTACCCATGGCACGTCCGAAGAGGAGAGACAAGGAGGGAAGGGCTTGATTGCTTTTTAGATTTTTGAAGGGTGTCCGTGTAAAATCCTTTATCTGACAAGTGGGACCCACTAGGGTTAATACCACTGTTGACTGTGCCACATCAGCGATGGGTGGAGAGAAACCATCCTAGGTGGTTTTCGGGCCGGTTTGGGTTTGTTGAGGGGGTAAGGGAACAAAAATAAAGATCAGCGGGTAAAGTGAACCACCCACTTTATTCAGGGGAGTAAAATGGACCTTTTCAATAGAATATGGTGGAGGTTGTCAAGGAAAGGGAGAAGATAGTCTCACATTAACTAGGCGTATCAACGGGCTATGGAGATGCCCATCAATAGATATCAATGTGAGTGAGTAGGGATTTCCATGCAACGGAAGCACTAGAGCTATAAGTGTATGAAAGCTCAAAAAGAAACTAAGTGGACATGCATCATGAAGAAAAATTTCACTGGTTATATGAAAGTGACAAGATAGGAGACTCCCTATCATGAAGATCATGGTGCTACTTTGAAGCACAAGTGTGGAAAAAGGTAGTAGCAATGTCCCTTCTCCCGTTTCTCTCATTTTTTGGTGGGCATATAAGGCCTCTTTTATTATATATTTTTTATTTGGGCTCCGCTGGCCTCTTTTATTTTTTTCATAAAGTCCGGAATGTCATCCCCACTTGTGAGGGAATCATAGCTTCCACCATCCTTTCCTCACATGGTACATTCTCTAATAATGATAATCATCACACTTTTATTTACTTACAACTCAAAAGAAAATTACAACTCAATACCTATGACAAGATATGACTCTATATGCAATATGGAAGTGATGGTGCATGTCATAAAAGGAAACGGTGCATGTTGCATGGCAATATATCTCAGAATGGATACGGAAATGCCATAATAGGTAGGTATGGTGGCTGTTTTGAGGAAAGATATATGATGGCTATTTTGAGGAAGGTATATGGTGGTTGTTTTGAGGAAGGTATTTGTCGTACCAGCGAAAGTTGCATAGTACTAGAGAGGCTAGCAGAGGTGGAAGGGTGAGAGTGCGTATAATCCATGGACTCAACATTAATCATAAAGAACGCACATTCTTATTGAAAAAGTCTATTGGTCATTGAAACAAAGTATTAAACTCATGCTCCTAGGGGAGAGGTTGGTAGGAGTTAACCATCGCATGCTCCCGACCCTCACACAAAGGTCGACAATCTATAAACAAGTCATGCTCCGACTTCCTTACATAACGGTTCACCATACGTGCATGCTACGGGAATCACAAACCTTAACACAAGTATTTTTACCAAATCACAATTACTTCCTAACATGACTCTTAACATTACCATCTTTATGTCTCAAAACTTTATGCAAGGAATCAAACTTCTCATAAATACTCAATGCACTTACTATGGAAGTTTTTATTATATCCCTCTTCGATGCCTATCATATTAGGACTAAATTCATAACCTAGACCAATTAGCATGTTGTTTAGAGACTCTCAAAATAATATAAGTAAGGTACAAGAGTTCAATTATTTCTATAAAATGCAAACACCACCGTGCTCTAAAAATATAAGTGAAGCACATAGAGAAAAATTGCCTAACTCAAAAGATATAAGTGAAGCACATAGAGTATTCTAATAAATTCACGATTCAACGTGCCCTTATCAGAAAATGTGTGCAGAAAGGATGATTATGGCAAACTAACAAGCAAAGACTCATATCATACAAGACGCTCCAAGCAAAACACATATCATGTGGTGAATAAAAATATAGCCTCAAGTAAATTTACCGATGGATTGAAGACGAAAGAGGGGATGCCTTCCAGGGCATCCCCAAGCTTAGGCTCTTTGGAATCCTTAAATATTACTTGGGGTGACTTGGGCATCCCCAAGCTTAGGCTCTTGCCACTCCTTATTCCATAGTCCATCCAATCTTTACCCAAAACTTGAAAACTTCACAACACAAAACTTAACAGAAAACTCATGAGATCCGTTAGCATAAGAAAATAAATCACCACTTTAGGTACTGTTGTGAACTCGTTCTTTATTTATATTGGTGTTATACCTACTGTATTCTAATTTCTCCATGGTTCATACCCCATGATACAACCGAAAGATTCATCAAAATAGGCAAACAACTCAAAGAAAACAAAATCTGTCAAAAACAGAATAGTATGTAGCAATCTGAAAACTTTGTATACTTCTGTAACTCAAACAATTCTGAAAAATTAGGAAAACTTGGGAAATTTATATATAAATGTTTCGTAAAAATTTCAGACTCATTAGACGCTCTGAAAAATCTAGAAAATTCATGGACTAAGCGCAAAAGTTTCTGTTTTTCAGCAAGATCAAATCAACAACTACCATAGATCACCCCAAAGGTTTTACTTGGATCAAACACTAATTAAAACACCAAAACACAATTATTAAAGAATTAATAATGTGGGTAACACTCAAAAACAGAAGCAAAAACAGAACACAAAAATAAAATTGGGTTGTCTCGCAACAAGCGATATTCTTTAACACCCCTAGCTAGGCATAATGATTTCAATGATGCTCACATAAAAAGTAGTAATTGAAATATGCAATAAAGCATCATGAATCTCATGATAAGCACATTTAAGTCTAACCCACTTCCTATGCATAGGGATTTTGTGAGCAAACAATTTATGGGAGCAAGAATCAACTAGCATAGGAAGGCAAAACAAGCATAACTTGAAAACTTTGAACACATAGAGAGGAAACTTGATATTATTGCAATTCCTACAAGCATATGTTCGTCCCTCGTAAGAATTTTTAGTGGCATCATGAAGGAATCTCACAATATAACTATCACATAAAGGATTATTTTCATGATGAATTATAGCATACGTGTCATCACCAAAACTTGGGGAACAAAAAATATCATCTTCATCAAGCATAGCATCCCCAAGCTTGTGGTTTTGCATATAATTAGCATCATGGATATTCAGAGAATTCATACTAACAACATGGCAATCATGTTTTTCATTCAAGGAACTATCATGAATCACCTTATAAATTTCTTCTTCCTACACTTCATCAAAAGTTTTAGATTCATGATTTTCAAACAAAACTTCATAGAGATAATCAAGTGCACTCAACTCACTAGCAATTGGTTCATCATAATTTGGTCTTTTGAAAAGATTAGCAAGTGGATGAGTATCCATATCAATAGATTTTTAGCAAGTGAATATGCAAGCAAATAGAAGGCACCTGGCAACACAAGCAAACATAGCAACAAAAAGGCGAATGGAAGAAGTGCGAATAAAAAGGCAAATCTTATAGGTATTTTCTAAAAATCGTTTTAGAAGTGGGGGAGAGAAAAACGAGAGGCAAATGGAAAATAATGTAAATGCAAGAGATTATTTTGTGATGGGTACTTGGTAAGATTGTCTTGACTTGCTATGTATCCTCCGAGGCAACGACGCAAGAAATCCTTCTTCTTACCTCTTGAGCTTGCGTTGGTTTTCCCTTGAAGAGGAAAGGGTGATGCAGCGAAGTAGATAAGTTTGCCCTCAGTTGTTGAGAACCAAGGAATCAATCCAGTAGGAGGAACAAGCAAGTCACCAATGGATGCACCTACACAAACAATCAAACTCTTCCACCCAACGCTATAAAGGGGTTGTCGATCCCTTCACGGTTATTTGCAAGGATTAGTTTCGATAGAGATAGATGTAAACGAGAACAGAAAGTAAAAGGTAAATAAATTGTAGAAAGTATTTTTGGTATTTTTGGTTTATAGATCTGAAAGTATATTATGGAAAGTAGACCCGCAGGCCATAGGTTTCACTAGAGGCTTTTCTCTTGAAGGCAAATATCATGGTGGGTAAACAAATTACTGTCAAGCAATTGATAGAAAAGAGAATAATCATGTAGTTATCCAAGGCAATGATCATGCATATAGGCATCACGTCCATATCAAGTAGATCGAAACAATTCTGCATCTATTACAATTACTCCACACATCGACCAACTCCTGCCTACATCTAGAGTATTAAGTTCATGAAGAACAGAGTAAGGCATTAAGAAGATGACATGATGTAGAGGGTAAACTCAAGCAAAAATGATGAAAACCCCATATTGTTACCCTTGATGGCAACAATACAATATGTGCCTCGCTACCCCTACTATGTCACTGGGTGAGGACACCGCAAGATTGAACCCAAAACCAAACACTTCTCCCATTGCAAGAATTACCAATCTAGTTGGCCAAACCAAACCAATAACTCAAAGAGACTTGCAAGGATATGAAATCATGCATATAAGAATTCAGAGGATATTCAAATAAGATTCATGGATAATCTGAACATAAACTCACAATTCATCGGATCTTGACAAACACACCACGAAACAGGATTACATCGGATAGATCTCCATGGAGATCATGAAGAACATAGTATTGAAGATCAAAGAGAGAGAAGAAGCCATCTAGCTACTAGTTATGGACCTGAAGGTCTGTGGTGGACTACTCACGCATCATCGGAGGGGCAATGGAGTTGATGTAGATGCCCTCCATGATCGAAACCCCCTCCGACAGATTACTGGAAAAAGCTCCAAGATTGGGTCTCTCGGGAACGGAGGCTTCTGTTGGCGGAAAAGTATTTTCGTGGCTTGTTCTGATGTCAGGGGAATATTTGGGAATTTATAGGCCAAAGATTAGTGTTAGGAGACCTGCCGGGAGATGACAAGCCTGCTAGACGCGGCCAGAGGGTCCCGTGCCTAGCAGGCTTGTGGCTCCCTGGCAAGCTTTCTGGCGTGCACTCCAAGCCTGTTTGATTTGTTTCCTTCTAGAAAAATTCCTTCCGAAGGTTTTATTCCGTTTGGACTCCATTTAATATTCCATATCTGCAAAACTCAAAAACAAGGAAAAAACAGAAACTGGCACTAGGCTCTAGATTAATAGGTTAGTCCCAAAAATAATATAAAATAACATATTAATGCATATAAAATATCCAAAACAGATAATATAATAGCATGCCATCATCAAAAATTATAGATACGTTGGAGACATATCACCTCCCTGGGGATGTCCCCCGTGATCCCTCAGGCGACTCCTCCGAACGAGGCCTTGACGCCCGCACCACGAGGCCTCAGTGTCCTGAATGATGCCTACACCGCTCTGGGTCAGGTTTGGGACGCCCTCGAGGGTGCCGACGATCACCTCGCGAGGGGCGCCTCGAGCTCCTCTCTGAGTGGCTCCAGGACGACGCCTCTTCCGCGGCGGTTTGGGGCCAGGCCAAAGCCACCGTGGCGGAGAGCACAAGCTCCTGGACGTGCAGGAGAAGGAAGTTGCTGCAGAGAAGGCTTGGCTCGACATCAGGGAGAAAACCCTCGCCGTGGCAGAGGAGAAAAAGGTTGCGGAGCTCGAAGCCTTTCCCTCTGTAGAGCTCAGGCTCCGTCGGGCTCTCCGCTCCCTCTATCGGGATGAGTTTATGAGGCCCCTGGTGGCTCCGAAGAGCGGCTTCACGGGGCTTGCTTCAAAGCTTGTCGATGCGCTAGAGGGCATCATTGTCTAGGTGGAGGAAGTCCTCGAGAGCGAGTGTGGCGACCTCTTTTCCAAGGCCGTGACGCGCGTCTTCAGCCACCTCCACCTTCACGAGTCGGGGTTTGACTTGAGCTCTGTGATCTTCCCGGTCGATCCCGGGGTTCGTGTCGCCGCGGTAGCGGCCATGAAGGACGTCGTGGGGGCGCTGATGAAGAAGTTCACCTGTGTCGCTGCTCCTCCACCTCCTGAAGCTGCAAGGGTTAGCGGTGAAGAAGACGATGTCAGTGACGTCGATGACGAGTTGATGAGTGGTGGCGACGGCTGCTCTTAATTCATCCTCCTGGTTTCTTTCCTACAACATTCATCATGCCTCGCGGAGGCGTTACTTGTTTGCATTTCCAAAACACTCAAGGCTTGTAATAACTATCGAATTGTGTTTTTTTTCTTTGCCTTGTTTCCTTCTTGCTTGTTGTGATGCTCTGCGTCGACAGGGCCTAGTCTCGCGCATACCTAAGCCGCCATTGGGCCATTCGGATCGCCAGGACGGTGCCAAGAGGTGAGGGGCTACGGGACCAGTGAGGCTCCTGAGTCACGATGCTCGGGGGTCCCCCTTGACGTACGAGCAACCCTCATGAACGTAACATGGTGAAGACGGGGTTGAATATGAGATTCTCAACACCTTGGGCTCTGTATCAGCAGGGCCCGGCCCTGCGCAAACCTCAGCCGCCATTGGGCCGTCCGGATCACCAGGACGGTGCCAAGAGGTGAGGGGCTACAGGGCCAAAGAGGCTCCTGAGTCGTGATGCTCAGGAGCCACCCTTGACGTACGAGCTCTGGCGTCCTCACACATACCTCCGCCGTCGCTGGGCCGTCCGGATCATGAGGACGGTGCCAAGGGGTGAGGGGCTATAGGGTCAGTGAGGCTCCTAAGTCCCGATGCTCAGGAGTCCCCCTTGACGTGCGAGTGGCTCCCATACCTTTCCTCGCCAGCTTTTCCTGAGAGGGGCGCGTGAAGACCAGGTTTTGTAGACCTGGGAAGGTGGCGTGTACTAGGCTTGGCCCAGTAGCAGCCCCTCACGCGCACATCCCAGGGGAATGCAGTGAGACGGGGCTGCGAGGAGCCTTCCTAAGGTTGGATGTAGCCACGGGGGCGCCCTCAGTTGTTTATCCCTAGCGCGGAGCATAGGGCTTCCACGTTGCATGGGCATAGTCATTGGTGGACCGTGTCATCCGATAGCGCGGAGCATGGGGCTTCCACTTGGGCGTGGGAATGGGGGGCCCTGGCTCCTGAGCCCCCTGGGCGTGTACAACCCATTAAGTTCTATCGTGGCTTGCACGGTAGAACTGGGAGGTGTATTTGGGCGCTCGTGAGGGCGCTTTGGCCTTGCGAGGGCCCTACCTCAAAGGCGGGTTGCGCCTGAATCTTCTAGTGGAGAGCGTCGTCTGGGTTCTGTAAATTTTGAGATGCCTATGCCGAATGTGTTCCCAAGGGCCATCGCATGAGAAGGCTAAGCACCAGTGACCCCAGGAGGTGACGTGAACAGGGCCGGCCCGCCAGCCAAAGCTCAGCCACTGGATTTATCGATGCTATAGGGACGGACCCGAGCATAGATGTCGTGCCTAGTCCTCTCATGAGGCGGTCGAAGGCAGGATCATTCGGGTGTGGTGAGATTCATGTCGGCAAAGAGCCGCACAGGCAAGGTGAAATGTTAGGAAATAGATCTCATGCATGAAAAGTTACTGAAATATGGAAAACACTAACCTTCATCCGGCTGATGCACATGTGAGCGTCTGCTGCTTGCATAGCCGTGCGATCAATTCTGATCAAGGCGCTCACACTAGCCACAAATCAGTCCCGCACAGTCAGTTTTTTACTGCAATAAAGGTCTTGTTTCAGTAGATTTCTGTAACACATGAATAATTTCAGAAAGAAAAATCGGTGATGAAGTTTTTTTCCTGCAACTGAGGTCTTGTTCAAAAGGTTTCTGCAACATGTCTTTTGTTTTAGAAAAATGTTTCGGTGGCGAAGTTTTCTTTTCTGTAGCAGGGGTCTTCTTTCAGAAACATAGTCCGAGTTGTAGCGCTGGAGGAGCACCCGATGTTAGAGAGTGAGTGGTCAGACATTGCATCATGAGGCATGTTTCAGAAACATAACTCCAGTTGCAAAAACTGTCGAAGGAGCGGCAGACGTGAGAGGTCATCACTGTCGTGTTGGAGTGAGCTAGCAGTTGCTCGTAGGGTTGAGGCGAAGGAGGAGGAGCAACTCGGCTACGCTCTAGCCTAGGGTATGGACTGTCTCGTCCAGCTGCCTCAGCGGACCTTCGCAACAAGGTCCTTGTTGCAAAACTCCTAAGTGCAACAAGGTAGCTGTTGCAAAGATCCTCGGTTCGGGCGGTAGATCGAACGGCTGTTTCGGATGGCATCTAACGATTGTCGACGCGGACGATCTAATTGATTTATCATCCGGCGGATGTGTAGCATTGCCCTTGAAATATGCGCAAATGGGGTGACTACAGGGGTGTGTCCTGGTCGCCTGAGGATAATGCGGCCCGATGGGCGCCCTCAAATGGAGTAAACCAAAAATTTACCTGGCACAACCGAGAAAATCACCTGGCAGCCATGCCGACGAAGAGTCGAAGCGGTCGACGTAGCTTGACCTTGCGTCTTCATGGGTGTGACCCTCATGAGCCTGTCGCCTCCCGGGGCTCAGGACCTCCACTCGGCCCGGACGTATCCTCCAACTCCTAGCTGCGCCTCGCCCGATAAGGCATGAGCATGGCCTGGGCAAGGTGCTGGAATGTGACGCTCGAGTTTGCCATGCCGAAAGGCATGCAGACGTAGCTGCATGGGTAGAACCCACCTCGGTCGGTACGCGTTGGTCAAAAGACACCTTGGGATGCGTCCCTGTTGATTGTGAGGGCGCTGACGCACACATGCGGCTTGTCGGCTGAACTGACGATGGCGGTTGCGCTTGGCGGTGCAGGGCAGCTCCCGCCCCGCGTGGCCTGTGCCTCCAGAAGCTCCTCGATCGCTCTGGTGACGAATTCTCGAGAGCTCGGCGCCTCACACCATGCTCCTGGCTTGGGTAGATGCACGCCAGAACGCACCTCCAGGTTGTGCCCGGACGCCTCCCTCGTCTCACCGGTTAGGCCGGTAGCTTCTCGAACGGAAGCCCCCGAGCCCGACCCAAGGGGGCGCCGAGCGCGCCTTCCTACGCGATGGAGGGAGGGGCCCTGGTCTTGGGTGTTGAACCTGAGGCACCATCCTTGGAGGTTCCACCCCTTGCTGCCCTGTGGGGAGGAGCTGCTTCTTCTTCCTGGGGGCACCCTCACGAGGAAGGGTGTCTCCTTTGTCGTTCGAGTGCTCGGCTGCTGCTTCTCGGTAGGCACGCTCGAGGGAGCAGACAGCGTCCTTCTCATCGCAGGTGATGGTGATGACGCCGCCACTCCCCGGCATCTTAAGGACATTATAGCCATGATGGGTCACCACCATGAACTTGGCGAGGGCCGGGTACCCAAGGATCGCGTTGTACGGAAGGTGGATGTGGGCAACGTCGAAGACAATGACCTCGGTGTGGTAGTTCTTGCGCACGTTGAAGGTTACGGGCAAGCGCACTTGCCCAATGGGGACGGTGGAACCGTCGTTGACTCCTGAGAATGGTTTAGTCGGCATAAGCTGGTTGTATGGCACTTGGACCATCTCGAAGGTCTCAATGGAGAGGACGTTGAGCCCTGCTCCACTGTTGATGAGGGTCCTGGTGATGAGGACATTACTGATGGTCGACATGCACATCATGGGGAGCATGCCCGCCATGGTTGAGCACCTGAGTTGATCCCTCGAGTCGAAGGTGATCGTAGTCTAGGACCACTTGAGGGGACGCATGGCTTCAGGCTTCGGGAGGGCTGCGTTGACCTTGCGAGAGAACTGCTTGAAGATGTGGTTTGATGTCGGGGCCTGGGCGCCGCCCAGGATACAGGCTATCCCCTGACCTCCTGGAAGCCCCCAGCCCCGTCATCATGCCTGTCCTCTTCCTTCCTTATGGGTGGTGGAGGTAGTGGGGGTAGGTTGGCCTCACGAGGATGGACCTCACGAGGTTGCCCACGGTGTGACCCCTCCGGAGGGTCGTCGCGCCAACGGTCCTCCCGAGCCTAATCGCGTTAGCGGTCCTCCCGAGGCCAGTCTCGCCACTCCTGGCGTGGCTCCCGATTGTCCCAACGGCCTCCACCACGTCCGAAGCCACGGTCACTGCGTCCTGGGCACCGGCCGAAGTGCTCGTCGCGGACCAGCCTGAGCTCTTGGCAGTCGATGGTGTTGTAGCTATTGGTGCCATGGAAGATACAAGACTGTCGTCCTCCTGAGGGGGTTTCCTCGTCGTGGCTATGCTTCGCCTCAGGCTCGGCCGCGAGCACCGCGGGAGCCTTGCGCTTCACCTCCTTGGCCTTCGTCTTCTTGTCCTCTCCCACCACTACCGGAAGCTCGCGAAGCGAGAGGCGGCCCTCCTCGGCCTTGGCGCATTTGTTTGCCAGGTTGAACATCTCCAGGGTTGAGCATAGTTCGTAGTATGACGAGCTCTTCCTTCATCTCGAGTTCCTTGACACCGTCGGTGAACGCGGAGATGCGTAGGATCGAAAGTAGGTCTAGAGGGGGGTGATTAGACTACTTTACCAAATAAAAGTTTTGCCTTTTTCCCAATTTTAATTCTTGGCAAGTTTTAGCATTCATAGCATATCAAGTAACACCCTACACATGCATGTCTAGGAGTGTAGCAACGGAAAATAAAGACATTGCACATGTAAGTACAGAGAGGGTTAGGAATGCAAACACAAGTGATGACACGATGATTTTTCCTGTGGTTCTGATATGTGGTGCTATCGTACATCCACGTTCATGGAGTCTTCAACCCACGAGGGTAACGGTCGCGAGAGTCCATGGAGGGCTCTACCCATAAAGGGTTCCACAAAGAATCAACCTTGACTATTCCATGCGGCTTTCGTCCACGAAGGACTAGCCTCACTATGGGTAGATCTTCACGAAGTAGGCGATCTCCTTGCCCTTACAAACTTCTTGGTTCACTCCACAACACGAAGTAGGAGGCTCCCAAGCGACACCTAACCAATCTAGGAGGCGCTACCCTCCAAAAGGTAATAGGCTTGGTAATGACGATGAACTCCTTGATCTTGTGCTTCAAGATGATAGACTCCTCAACACACAATCTCTCTCACACAGATTTGGCTTGGTAGAAGAGATGGGATTGGTGGAAAGCAACTTGGGGAGGCTAGAAATCAAGATCCATATGGTTGGAGTGGAAGATCTTGACCTCAACACAAGGGTAGGTGGTTCTCTCTCAGAAAGCTAAGTAGGATAGGTATGGAATAGTTTTGAGTGCTTTTCTTTCGAGTGGGTGGTGGTGAAGGGGTATATATAGGCATCCCCAAAATTCCAACCGTTACACACAATAAGTCAGACTCGGTGACACTGAAGTGTAGAACTTGGTGGTACCGAAATGACAAAAAGTGGCAACTTTTGAATCTCGGAGGGACCGATATACAACTCTCAGTTGCACCGACAAGGTGACCAACGGTCAGATTTACCAGTCTCGATGACGCCGATTCACCATTCTTGGTCAGACCGAAAATGTGAATTTGCGTAACAGAAAGTTGGCAACCCAACTCGGTGGCACTGAGTGCAGTGTCGGCTACACCGAAGTGTTAGGGTTTGGCTGAGTCTGTCTAGGGTTTGGAACTCGGTGGCACCAGGATAGGAAAGTTGGTTTTACCAATTTGACATGTTTGGTTTAGGACAGACTTTGGTGAGAGAGTATGTGGATGTTTTGGTGACTCTCACTTGTGCATGTTTGAGCATATTGTTCACCATCAAAACTTTACCCCCTTTTAATAGTATTGGCTTTCCTATAGACTCAAAGTGATTTCTCACAAATGTAAAATGTAGAGTCCTCTTCCTTGAAGCTTGGCCAACCTATTTCCTTGAATCTTGGGGTAATTCCACAAGCCTTTAGCCATTCCCATCATTGAACTTTTCCTGAAATATACTTGGTGAAAACATTAGTTCAATGACTTATATGTTGTTATTAATTACCAAAAACACCAAGGGAGCAAATGTGCTTTCAGTCTCCCCCTTTTTGGTATTGATGACAACATATAGATCAAAGCTTCGACAAAGATATAATCAATGAATATAATCGTCGCTTTAAGAAGTATGTGATAAGCAAGAGCTCCCCCTAAATTTGTGCGTTATTTTAAATTTGCGTTTGAATGCAAATGCACAATCGATTAGGTACATGGGTCACTTCTCACATGTCACATACCACTTGGTGGTGTGCGAGAGTAATTGGAACGAATATCATAGCACAACACAATCGACCAAAGATGAATGATCATTACATAAGCATTTAAGATGATAGGAAATAGTAGTTTGTTCACCCACCGTGTGCTATACTCATGAGAGAAGGCACTAGTGAATCCTACGGCCCCCAGGTCTACTTTTCCAACATATTGCTTTCCGATCTACTATTTGCAACTTTTGTCTCCAGATCTAATATTCCAACAACCCAAAAATACCTTGCTGCACTTTTTATTTATTTATTTTACTTTGTGTTCTTGCGAGATCTATTTGCCAAAACTACCACTACCTAATCTATCTTATTACCGTAGAGAACGTGACAACCTCTCTTTCGCGTCGGGTTGCAAGTATTTGTTGTTTGTGTGCAGGTGTTTCTTATGTGTGTGCATGATCTTCCTATATAGATTGATACCTTGGTTTCATAAACAAAGGGAAATACTTACGGTCGTTGTGCTGCATCATTCCTTCCTCTTTGGGGAACTACCGATGCAGTCTCAAGCCATGTCAAAGGAATTTTCGGCGCCGTTGCCGGGGAGGAAGCAATCTCATCTACCAGGTTCCTAATCACAAATCTCATCTCCTTGAAATTAAATTCTTTGTCATTTACCTCTCGTTTTCCTCTCCCCCACTTCACCAATTTGTCGTTTTATTCGCCCTCTCTTTTTCGTTTGCCTTTTTCTCGCCGGATCTCTTGTTTGCTTGCAATCTTGTTTTCGTAGTCACGATGACTCAATAAGACACCAAGTTGTGTGATATTTCCAATACCAATAATAATGATTTTATTAGCACTCCTATTGCTCCTCCCGCCACTAGTGCGGAGTCTTGTGATATTAATGTCGCTTTGTTGAATCTTGTCATGAAAGATTAATTTTCCGGTACTCCTAATGAGAATGCCACGTCCCATCTAAATACCTTCGTGGAATTATGCGATATGAAAAATAAAAAATATGTGGGCAATGATATTTTGAAGTTGAAATTGTTTCCTTTCTCTTTGCGGGATCGTGCAAAAAAATTTGGTTTTCTTCTTTGCCTGGCAATAGTATCGATTCTTGGGATAAATGCAAGGATGCTTCTATTACTAAGTATTTTCCGCCCATGAAAATTATTTCCCTTAGAACTCAAATCATGAATTTTAAACAACTTTAGCATGAGCATGTTGCACAATCTTGGGAAAGAATGAAGTTGGTGCTAAGAAATTGCCCTGCTCTTGGTTTAAATCTTTGCATGATCGTACAATTTTTTTATCCAGGATTGAATTTTGTCTCTAGAAATCTTTTAGATTCCACCGTGGGTGGTACTTTTATGGAAATTACTTTGGATGAAGCTACCAAATTGCTAGATAATATCATGGCAAATTATTCACAATGGCATACCGAAAGAGCACCTACTAGTAAAAAGGTTAATTCGGTAGAAGAAATTAGTACTTGGAGTGAAAAAGTTGATGCTCTTATGAAGTTGGATGCTAGTAAAAATTGCTCCTCTTGATCTTAATGATGTTCCTTTGTCTAGTTTGATTGAGCAAAATAGTGATTCCATAGACGTGAATTTCTTCTCACGAAACAACTTCAATAACAATGCTTATAGAGGTAATTTTAATTCTAGGCGTTTTCCTGGAAATTCCTTTAATAATTATGGTAATTCCTATGGTAATTCTTACAAAAATAATAGTAACACCTCTGATCTTGAGAATATTTTTAAAGACTTTATCAATGCTCAAAAGTCTTTCAATACCACGATAGAAGAAAAGTTGAATGAGATTGATGATATGTCTGGAAGCATTGATAGAATTTCCAATGGTGTTGAAAATCTCAAGTTGCATGCTTTTCCATCTAAGATAAATGAATAAATTAAGGCTTTATATGTTTCTATGGATGAAAGTAAGAAAATAATCACTATGCTTAGAGCTAAAAGAGAATTTTTAGAAAAAGCGTTTTCTAGTGATTACTTTCATAACAATGATGAAGATCTTAAAATGATTGGTGTTTGCTCTATTGGTTCCTTGTTTAGTAATGTTAAAATTGATTATAAAGGGATTTAATAAGAGTCAACTTTATCTAGAGGGCGTCCCAAGGATTTGGAGGGTGAAAATCTTGATGATTTTTTTGATAAAAGTGGGTTTGGAGAGGCAAAACTTTAACTAGTGATGTGCCCACTATCTTTGATTAAAAATACTTTAACTATGATACTTGCTCCTTGTTTGATTTTATTTCTTTGCTGAAATATATGTTAAATTAACCCCATGCTTATGAACAAAATAAAGCTTTTACTAAACATGTTGTTGATGCCATGATGAAATCTTTAGAAGAGAAGTTGGAATTAGAGATTTCAATACCTAGAAAAATACATGATGAGTGGGAATCTACCATTAAAATCAAGATTAAAAATTATGAATGCTTTGCTTTGTGTGATTTGGGTACTAGTGTTTCCACAATTCCGAAATCTCCATGTGATGTGCTTGATCTTACCAATATTGAAGAATGTTCTTTTAATTTGCACTTGGAGGAATCTACTATTAAAAAGCCTTTGGGAAGAATTAATGATGTTCTTATTCTTGCAAATAGGAATTATGTGCCCATTGATTTTATTGTTCTTGATATTGATTGCAATCCGTCTTGTCCCATCATACTTGGTAGACCGTTTTTACGCATTATAGGTGTCGTGATTGATATGAAAGAAGGCAATATTAAGTTTCAGTTTCCCCTTAGAAAGGGTATGGAACACTTCCCTAGAAAAGTAATTAATCCACCATATGAATCAATCATGAGGGCCTTCTATGGAGTGCGAACTAAGGATGACAATACTTGAATCTATGTGTTATGCCTAGCTCGAGGCGTAAAATGACAGCGCTTGTTGGGAGGCAACCCATTGACTACATTGTTTTATCTTTTGCTTTCTGTTTTTGAGTGTTTTGCACAATTATGATTCTTTTATTATTGTGGTTTTGTGCTTTATTTAGTATTTGTGCCAAGTAATGCCTTTAGGATGATCAAGAAGACAAGTAGGAACAATGATGAATCGAAACTTTGTTACCAGTGCATGAATTTTCATCTTTTACTCAAATGTGCTATTGATCTGAATTTTTTTTCCTATACAAACTCTTTGTGCTGTCCTAATTTTTAAGAATTTTTAGAGTTCCATAAGTATGGGTAGAGTATAGATTACTACAGGTTGTTCTGTCTGAAATAGATTCTTTTTTTGTTGCATTGTGTGCTTGTTTTGATGAATCTATGGCTTATATCGGGGGTTATAAGTCATGGTAAAGTTATAATACAGTAGTTATAATGCAATAATAAAATATGAATGGGTTTACAATAGTACCTAGAGTGGTAATTTGCTTTATTATACTAACGGATCTCACGAGAATTTTGTCAAATTTTGTGTGATTGAAGTTTTCAAGTTTTGGGTGAGATCATGATGGAGGAAGGAATAAGGAGTTAGAAGATTCAAATCTTGGGGATGCTAAATCACCCAAGGTAATATCCAAAGAGTAACAAGCAACTAATCTTGGGGATGCCCCGAGTGGCATCCCCTCTTTCTTCCAACAACCATCGGTATACTACTTGGAACTATATTTTTATTCGTCGCATATCATGAGTTTTTCTTGGAACGTCTTGTATATTTGATTTTTTTTTTATCCTTGCTGCACACACCTATTTGAGAGATCCAAAATTATTCTGTGATTTCTTATAATTGCTCTTTATGCTTCACTTATTTTTGAGCAAAGGAATTGCTCTAGTGCTTCACTTATATCTTTTTGAGCACGGTGTGCTTTTACATGTTTGAAGAAATGCTCTCATGCTTCACTTATATTAATTTGCGAGTTAGTAATTTTCAATAAATACTCTCATGCTTCACTTATATTATTTTTAGAGATAAAACTTGTATGCTCATGTTCTTCACTTATATCCATGTGAGCTTATCAAAAGCAATTGCAACATATGAAACTAGTCCCAAAGTGATAGATATTCAAGACGGATATAATAAAAACTTTCATGAAGATCATTGGACAAATTAAACTTGATTCTTTGTAATACTTTTGAGACATGACAATAGTGATATGTGGGTTATGTCAGTTAGTAATTATGCTTAGTAAGAATATTGGTGTCAAGGTTTGTGATTCCCTATGCAAGCACAAAAGTCAATAATTGTGCTACGAAATTACATCCTACTTATGGTGCATTATTCAGTGTTAGTTATGCTTAATACTCGCTTATATGATTTTTTGTTTCTTTGTTGGATGCTTCTCAATCTCATGCTAGCCTTCACTTGTACTAAGTAGAAATACTACTTGTGCATCCAAAATCCTTAAACCAAGTTTTGCCATATGAGTCCACTATACCTACGTATATACGATATTCCCAGGGTGGCCACCCTCCACCAGGGCGTGCCAGAGGCCCCTGACGTGGCCTGGTGGGGTTGGGCACCTTGGGCGCCCCCACAACTGACTATCGAGCCTATATAATTCCCTGAAAATCCAAAAACCGTAAGGGAGTCAACGAAACACAATTCCAGCCGCCGCAAGTTCCAGAATCTCGATATCCAATCTAACACCATCACGGAGGGGTTCATCTTATTCATAGGTGCCTCTCTGATGATGCGTGAGTAGTCCACCATAGACTTATGGGTCCGTAAGCAGTAGCTAGATGGCTTCCTCTCTCTCTTTGTTTCTCAATACAATGGTCTCTTGGAGATCTATTTGATGTAATGACTTTTGCGGTGTTTTTGTTGGGATCCGATGAATTTTGAGTTCATGATCAGTTCCTATCCATGAATATGATTTGAGTCTTTTTTGATCTCTTATTTGCATGATTACTTATAGCCTCATATTTATTCTTTGAATCTCTCATTTAGTTAGGCCAACTAGATCAATTTTTCTTGCCATGGGAAGAGGTGCTTTGTGATGGGTTCGATCTTGCGGTGTTCTTTCCCAGTGACAAAAAGGGCAACAAGACATGCATGTATCGTTGCCATTAAGGATAACAAGATGGTGTCTATTCCTACATGAATAGATCTTGTCTACATCATGTCACCATTCTTATTGCATTACTCCATTTCTCCATAAACTTAATACACTAGATGCATGCTGGATAGCGGTCGATGTGTGGAGTAATAGAAGTAGATGCAGAATCGTTTCGGTCTACTTATCTTAGATGTGATGCCTATATAATGAACATTGCTTGGATATCGTCATGATTATTTGAACTTCTATCAATTGGCCAACAATAATTTGTTCACCCACCGTGTGCTATACTCATGAGAGAAGCCACTAGTGAATCCTACGGCCCCCGAGTCTACTTTTCCAACATATTGCTTTCTGATCTACTATTTGCAACTTTTGTTTTCAGATCTATTATTCCAAAAAACAAAAATAGCTTGCTGCACCTTTTGTTTATTTATTTTACTTTGTGTTCTTGCGAGATCTATTTTCCAAAACTACCACTACCTGATATATCTTCTTACCATAGAGAACGTGATAACCTCTCTTTCGCGTCGGGTTGCAAGTATTTGTTGTTTGTGTGCACGTACTGCTTACGTGGGTGCGTGATCTTCCTCTACGGATTCATACCTTGGTTTCATAAACTAAGGGAAATACTTACCGTCGTTGTGCTGCATCATCCCTTCCTCTTTGGGGAAATACCGACGTAGTCTCAAGCCATGTCACAATCTCTAAACAATGCTAATATAATTGGATCACATAACCATCCCTCAACGTGCAACGAAGAATCACTCCAAAGTCTTTATCTAGTGGAGAACATAAGAAGAAATTGTTTGTAGGGTATTAAACCACGTTAAATTTATCCTTTCCGATCGATCTATCCAAGAGTTCCTCCTAAAATAACACCAAGTTATCCTTTCTGATCGATCTATCTAAGAGTTCGTACTAAAATAACACCATATGATACGCATCAACCAACTCTAGTGTCACCTAGATACTCCAATGTTAGCACAAGTATCCACGAGTTAATTATACGATATGCATCAAAAAAATTCAGATTCATAATACTCAATCCAACACAAAGAACCTCAAAGAGTGTCCCAAGATTTCTATCTGAGAATGTGGTATGAAAACATGCAATCAACCCCTATGCATACATTCCCAAGGTTATCGGAATCCGCAAGTTGATGCCTTAGCATATATCAAGTGAATCAATAGAATTCCCCAATTTCACTACGGATATCCCACGCAAGACGTACATCAAGTGTTCTCAAATCCAATATTCAATCCAACATAACGAGTTCTCAAAGGGAAAACTAAATTCATCACTACAAGATAGAGAGGGGAAAACATCATATGATCCAACTGTATTAACAAAGCACGCGATACATCAAGATCGTGCCATATCAAGGACATGAGAGAGAGATTGAACACATAGCTACTGGTACAAACCGTCAACCACGAGGGTGGACTACTCGCTCCTCATCATGGAAACCATAGGGATTATGAAGATGGCCTTCGGTGATGATTTCCCCCTCCTAGAGGGTGCCGAAACGGGATCTAGATTGGGTTTTCATGGCTACAGAGGCTTGCGGCGGCGGAACTTCTGATCTAGGGTTATTTCTGGAGGTTTTCTGAATATATAGGATTTTTGGGCGTCGGTTTCACGCGAAGATGGGCCACGGGGATCCCACAAGACACTAGCGCAAGCCAGAGGGGGGTTGGCACGCCCTGGTGGGTTGTGCCCACCTTGTGGCTCTTCTGGCTCTCCCACGAAGCTTCTAGTGCCTCTTTTGTTCCAAAAAACTCCTCAAAAAGTTTCATTGTCTTTGGAGAACTTTTTTTTGTGCACAAAAAACAACACCATGGTAGTTCTGCTGCAAAACAGAGTGAGTCCGAGTTAGTTCCATGCAAATCATACCAAAACCATATAAAATTGTTGTAAATATGGCATTAATACTTCATAAATTATAGATATGTTGGATACGTATCAATGCCATGTTGTCTTGTGGTTCTCTCGTGAGTCTCCCTCACTCTTTTTTATTTTTGGATTTTTTTCTAAAATACCAAAACCAACAGAACATATATTTTTGGAATTTTTGGAGTCGGTTTACTTACCACATCACATACCTACCCCTTTTGAGCTTTCTGGAGTGTTCCGGAAGGTCTCCCCTACAAGTTATTCTAGTTTCATTACTTGAATAATATTAGTTTCAACATTAATGGGCGTACCTAAAATGTAATGTTTATTTCTTTGCCCATTTACCAGTCTCGGATTTTTGCCTTCAAAATTGTTAATCTTGATAGCACCGGAGTGATATATCTCCTCGACGACATAAGGGCCTTCCCATTTGGAGAGAAGCTTACCTTAAAAAAATTTGAAACTAGAAATTTACAAAAGAACTAGGTCTCCCACATTGAATTCATGTTTTTGGTTTCTCTTGGCATTTTGATAAGCTTGTGTCATCCATTCATCTAAGGAGCTAATATAAAATAATCTCTTTTCACCAGCAAGTTTAAAATCATAGTTAAGTAATTTAATTGACCGATAAGCTTTATGTTGTAACTCAAGAGGTAAATGACATCCTTTTCCATAGACCGTTTTATAAGGGGACATTCCCACAGGGTTTCTATAAGCCCATAAAGCATCATCAAGTTTCTTAGACCAATTCTTTCTAGATCTATTAATAGTCTTTTGCAAGATCAAATTTATTTCTTGGTTGGTCAATTCAACTTGACAACTATACCAAGGGTGATAAGATGATGCAATTATATGGTTAAACATCATATTTAGCTAGAAGTTTACGGAAAGCACCATGAATAAAATGTGAACCACCATCAGTCATTAAGTACTAGGGACTCCAAACCTTGGGAAATAATATCTTTAAGCACTTTAATATAAGTGTTATGGTCATCACTACTAGTTGGAATAGCTTCTACCCACTTAGTAACGTAATCAACAACTAAAATATGCGTATACCCATTAGAGGAAGGAAAAGGTCCCACATAATCAAAACCCCAAACATCAAATGGTTCAATAGCAAGTGAATAATTCATAGGCATTTCCTGACATCTACCAATGTTACCCATTCTTTGACATTCATCATAAGAAAGGACATACTTACGAGCATCTTCGAAAAGAGTAGGCCAATCGAAACCAGATCGTAGTACCTTGTGTGCAGTTCTATCAATAGCATGGTGCCCTCCATAAACCTCAGAGTGACACTTCCGAAGGATCTGCCCCTGATCATGCTCAGGTACAAAGTGTCTAACAAGACCATCTACTCCTTCTTTATAAAGATGTGGGTCAACCCAAAAGTAATGTCCGAAATCATAAAAGAAATTCTTTTGTTGATAGGTGAAACTAGGTGGTTTGTATTTAGCGACAATGTAATTATCATAATTCGCATACCAAGGAGTACCATGGGAAGCATTTATAACAGCAAGTTGCTCATCAGGAAAATTCTCATCAATAGGCAATGGGTCACCAAGTACATTTTCCATTCTAGACAAATTATCCGCAACATGGTTTCCAGCTCCCTTTTTATCAACGACATGCAAGTAAAATTCCTTAAGTAAAATCACCCACCTAATAAGTCTAGGCTTAGCATCTTTATTTTCCATAAGGTATTTAATAGCAGCATGATCAGTGTGAATAACAACTTTGGAATCAACAACATAAGGCCTAAACTTGTCACATGCAAAGACAACTCAATAGTAGCATAATTTCTTTGGGCACTTTCTAGAGTTTTGCTAGCATAATGAATAACATTCAATTTCTTATCTACTCTTGGCCCTAGAACAACACCAACAACATAATCATTAGCATCACGCATAATTTCATATGGTAAATTCCAATCTGGTGGTTGAACAATAGGTGCAGAAATTAAAGCTTTCTTAATTATTTCAAAGGCTTCTACGCAATAATAATAAAAAACAAATGGAATATCTTTTTGAATAAGATTAGTTAATGGCCTGTAAATCTTTAATAAATCTTTAATAAAACACCTATAGAAATCAGCATGACCAAGAAAACTTCTTATACCTTTAACATCTTTAGGACATGGCATTTTCACTATTGCATCAACTTTAGCTTTGTCTACCTCAATGCCTTGTTCAGAGATTTTATGCCCAGCTACTATACCTTCATTCACCATAAAGTGGCACTTCTCCCAATTCAAGACAATATTAGTTTCTTCACATCTTTGCAAAACTCGATCAAGGTTGCTCAAGCAATCATCAAAAGAAGTCCCGTAAACGGAAAAATCATCCATGAAAACCTCAACAATCTTTTCACAGAAATAAGAGAATATAGAAGTCGTACATCTTTGAAAGGTAGCAGATGCATTGCATAAACCAAAAGGCGTATGTCTATAAGCATATGTTCCAAAAGGGCATGTGAAAGTAGTTTTGTCTTGGTCTTCTTTTGACATGGGTATTTGAGAGAAACCAGAATATCCATCAAGAAAACAAAAGTGTGTGTGCTTAGATAATCTTTCCAACATTTGATCAATAAAATGTAAGGGGTAATGATCTTTTCTAGTAGCTTTGTTTAATTTCCTGAAATCAATTATTATCCTATAGCCAGTTATGATTCTTTGTGGTATAAATTCATTTTTATCATTAGGAACAACAGTTATACCTCCTTTCTTAGGAACATAATGAACATGACTTACCCATATACTATCAGCAATAGGATAAATTATACATGTCTCCAGAAGCTTTAATATTTCAGTTCTTACCACTTCCTTCATCTTAGGATTTCAGCGGTGTTGATGGTCAACGACAGGTTTAGCATTTGGTTCTATGTTAATCTTGTGCTGACATAGAGTGGGACTAATGCCCTTAAGATCATCAAGAGTATATTGAAGAGTTCACCTGTGCTTCTTTATAGTTTTAAATAATCTCTTTGCTTCACTTTATGAAAGGTTAACACTAATAATAATATGATATATCTTCTTTTCATCAACATAGACATATTTTAAAGTATCACATAATTTCTTTAGATCAAACACGAGATCTCCCTTGGGCGGAGGAGGGTCCCCTAAAATATCAACATGCAAGTTGTGTTTAAGAATAGGTGTTTGTCTAAGAAATATATCATCTATCTCATTTCTTTCATTCATATGCATATCATTCTCATGGTCAAGCAAATATTGTTCTAATGGATCAGTTGGAGGCACGACAATAGAAGCGAGACCAATTATTTCATCCTTACCAGGTAATTCTTTCTCATGTGGTTATCTACTGAACTTATAGAAATTAAATTCATGAGATACATCACCAAAGCTTACTTTGACTTTCTCAGTAACACAACTAATTTCAGCATTAACAGTCTTCAAGAAAGGTCTACCGAATATAATGGGACAAAAGCTATCTTTTTCTAAACCAAGTACTAAGAAATCAATAGGGTGCTTAGTTTTTTCGCACAAGACTTCAACATCTCTAACAATCCCAAGTGGTGAAATGGTGGTCTTTGTTTGCAAGTTTAATAGTGACATCAATATATTCTATCTCAAAGGGTGTTGTGTCATTCATAATTTCTCGATATAAGGTAAAAGGTATAGCACTAACACTAGCACCCATGTCACACAAGCCATGATAACAATCATATCCAATTTTAATGAAAACAACAGGCATGCCAACAACTAGTTTATTTTTGTCGAACTCATCCTGAAGATTTCTAGCAGGTTTTGCAATTCTAGCAGCTTCATCATGGAAGTAAATAACCTGGTCACCAATATTATCAGCTAGGAGATCTTTAACCATAGCAATATTAGGCTCAACATTTATTTGTTCAGAAGGCTTAGGTGTCCCGATATAACTTTTATTAACCATAGTTGTAGCTTTAGAATGTTCCTTCCTAACAGGAAAAAGTGGTTTCTCAATATAAGCAATAGGCACAACTGGATCAACATGATAAACTATTGTTTCTTATTTAACTTTAACATGTTCCTCTAATGATTTTTTCAATGGGTGGATGATATTTAAACCACTTCTCCTTAGGGAGATCAACATGAGTAGCAAATGACTCACATAAAGAAGCTACTATCTCAGAGTCAATCCCACATTTATTGCCGAACTTGTGAAAATATCAATTTCCGTAAAAGATTTAACACAATCAAACTTAAGCTTTATACCTGACTCTTTACCTGTGTTGAATTCCCAATCTTCGGAGTTGCGTTTAATTCTTTCTAGAAGATCCCATCTGAATTCAATAGTCCTCTTCATGTAGGAACCAATAGAAGAAGAATATAATAGTAATTGATCATCATAAGAAAACCGAGCCTAATTTTTTAATAATCATTTCTCTTGAGAGCTCATGGTTGGGGCAAGTGTGCCTCATGGATTTAAGCCTCCCCCAAGCTTGAGAGACGCTTTCTCCTTCACTAGGCCAACAATTACATATAAAGTTCCAATCACAATGGACTAGATGCATAGGATAAAACTTCTCATGAAATTCCAGCTTCAAGCGATTCCGGTCCCATGATCCAATATCATCCAATAGCATGTACCGCATTAATTCCTTTCCCTCCAAAGGTAAAGGGAAATCTTTCTCTTAACTTCATGTCCGAGTAAAGCTGCAAGCTTAAATAATCCAGAAATATCATCTACATACGTAAAATGGTAATCAGGATGAGTTGTACCGATATAAGGATTAGCTAGCAGCTCCTCTACCATACCCGAAGGAATCTCATAATAAATATTTTCAGTGGGTTGGGAGGCAAAATTTTCAATTTCCGCCTGAAGAGAAGATGCACCGAGCAAGCCACTCAAAGGGTGACCGTCCATAGTAACAATCAACAATGAATTTCAGCACGCACCGAGTATGTTTCCTTACCAAGTTCCACTAACCAGAGGCGCTTCACTCCCTGGCAAGGCGCCAGAAAAGATTCTTGATGGCCCACACGTATAGGATATCAATCGTAGTCATTTCGATAAGTAAGAGTGATGAACACAACGAGGAGCAGAAGGAAATGATAAGCAATTTTCAGCCAGGTATTCTCTGCAAGTGCTGTGAGTAACAATGATAGATAGTTTTGTAGCAAGATAATTTGTAACAAGTGACAGGTAATAATAGTAGCAAGTGTGTATCAAGATAGCCCAATCCTTTTTATATCAAAGGAGATGCATGAAAGTACTCTTATATGAAGTAAACGCTCCCAAGCACACATGGGAAATTTTGTCTAGTCATGTTCATCATGTTGAGTTGATTCACGCTCATTACTTTGATAATTTGATATGTGGGTGGACCGGTGCTAAGGTGCCTGTTCTTACTTGAACAAGGAACCCACTTATGATTACCCCCTCTCGCAAGAATCCGCAACTACGAAATAAGAATTAAGATAAATCTAACCATAGCATGAAACATGTGGATCCAAATCAGCCCCTTATGAATCAACACATAAACTGGGGTTTAAGCTTCTGCCACCCTCGCAACCCATCATCTACTTGTTACTCCACAATGCCTTACCTTAGGCCCATAACATGATGAAGTGTCGTGTACTCGACGTTCACACGACACCACTAAGAGAAGCAACACCATACATATCATCAAAATATTGAACGAATACCAACTTCACATGATTACTTATAACAAGACTTCTCCCATGTCCTCAGGAACAAAAGTAACTACTCACACGTCATCAACATGCTTAATATCAGAGGTATAATAATGGTGATCAAGGATCTAAACATAATATCTTCCACCAAGTAAACCAACAAGCATCAACTACGAGATGTAATCAACACTACTAGTAACCCACATGTACCAATGTGAGGTTTTGAGACAAAGATTGAATACAAGAGATGAACTAGGGTTTGATATGAGATGGTGCTGGTGAAGTTGTTCATGAAGATTGATCCTCCCATGAAGGAGGAAGCGTTGGTGATGACGACGGCTATGATCTCCCCCTCCCGAAGTGAAGTTTCCCTGGCATAATCTCTCTATGGGAGAGCAAAAGGGCCTCTGGCCAGGTTTTCGCCTTGAGACAGTAGCGCTTTGTCCTGAATGTGTGTTCTTTATTTTTTCTAGGTAAAAATACACCTTATAGGAGAAGAGGGGGTTCGAGAGACCAGTTGGGGCCCCACAAGCTAACAGGGGGTGGGCGCGCCCTGTTGGCTTGTGGCCAGCAGGTGGCCCCCCTCTGGTATATTTTTGGCCTAGTAATTCACATATATTCCGTAAAACCTCTTTGTGAAGTTTCAGCTCATTTGGGTTCCAGTGATTTTTCACCCTTTTCTTGGTTTTCAGGTCTAGAATTCCAGTTCCGGCAGTTTCTCTCTTTGTGGTGTACCTTGCAAATTCAGAGAGAAAAGGCATATGTTTTTATCATAGTGTGGAATAATGGACAATAATATCACAAATATAAATAGGAAATCATGATGCAAAATGGACGTATCAGCAGGGCGACTCGGCATTCTGAACTTATTACCCGTCGTCAGTGGATGCTAATATGGCGTCGTGTCCCCGCCATGCAAGGCAGCAGGGCACGTGAGGTTGTGGAAGCCCGCGTGGCACATGCCGGCAAGGTGGAGTCGCACTCTCCAGCAACACTATGGGTGACTAGCAACCCATGGCACCACAACTGCATCGCAGTGGACGTGACGGGATCCGACCATGACAGATCAATCGTCATTCTCACTTCGATGGAGGATGTGGAGGTCGTGGGCTCCAACGAGGAAGAGTAGGGCATATGAGACTAATTACCCACAAGTATAGGTAATTCAACCATATTCCTTTCAACAAGTAAGAGTGTCAAACTTAACAAGGAGTGGAAGGAATCAATAAGTGATTTTCAGCAATGTATTCTCTACAAGTGTTGTAAGATAGTTTTGATATATAGTTTTATAGCAAATAATTGATAGAAAGTAACGAGTAACCAAAGTCATAAGGTGCAACAAGGTGACCCAATACTTATTCGGGATAAGGACAAGCCGGAGTAACTTTTTATAACGATTAAAAGCTCTTGCGGACACACGAGAATTTCTTCTAGTTACTTTCACCATGATTCATCGACTCATGTTCATTGCATTGATAAGCTCTTGTGTGGGTGGACCAGAGCTAAGGTGTTGTTATTGATAACGCCTACTTATGATTATACCATAAAACCAAGCATCCATAAATTCAAGAGAAGTAATTAAGATAAATCCAACCGTAAAATGAAACACATGGATTCAGAGCAGCCCCTTACGAAACAACTCCTAAATTAGGGTTTAGATTTCAGTCACTCCGCCAAGTCATCATCTACAAACTAATTCCGCGATGCCTTCCCCTAGGTCCAAATATGGGAAGTGTCATGTAGTCAACGTTCACACAACAGTGCTAGAGAAAGAAAAACACAAAATATCATCAAAACATTGGATGGAAACCAACTTCACATGATTACTAATGACAAGACTCCTATCATGTACTCAAGAACAAATATAACTACTCACAAAGCATAATTGTGTTCATGATCAGAGGATATAAATATGTGTTTAACAATCTGAATATATAATTTTCCACCAAGTAAACCAACAACAAGATGTAATCAAAACTACTAGCCCCTCGAGGTACCAATCTAAGGTTGGATACAAAGATTGAGCACAAGAGATGAACTAGGGTTTGGATATGAGATGATGCTAATGAATATGTTGATGCAGATGAAGCCTCCCACGATGAGAGGAGACTTGGTGATGACGATGGCTTCAATGCCCCCTCCCTCCTAGGGGAGTTTCTCTGGTGGAATCGCTCCGCCAAAGATAATAAGTGTTCCCCTCTGGTTCTGCCTCGAGGCGGTAGCGGAAGGTCCCGAAAGTCTTCTCGTATTTTTTCTAGGGTAAATGGCTTCACATAGGAGAAGATCAACAACAATGGGCCTCTTTGGGACCCACAAGACAACTGGGCGTGCTTGGGGGTAGGGCACGCCTTCGGATTTGTGGGCCCAACAAGGTTCTTCTCTGGTACTTCTTTATTCCGATATTTTTATACATTCTAAAATAATTCTTTGTAAATTTTCATAATATTTTGAGCTATGGAGCATAATTGTCTTTGTTGTACCTTTTTTAGGTTAGAATTTCACTTGCAAAAATCTCTCTCTTTTGGTGTGTCTTGCATTTTAAGAGAGAAAACTCATTAGAATTGCATCATAAAGTGGAATATAAAAATAAAACAATGTAAATAGTAGTATGAAACATGATGAAAAATGGATGTATCCGAGACGTCGGCGCCTCGTGCATGTCCCATTTCCTACTCTATCTTACCATCGACCGCACGTCCACTCTAAGGGGATCAACCCATCGCCGGACATGGACACAAACGAAACAGCAAGGACGGTCACCGGCGAAAATTTAGACTAGTTTTACCTTGCATGTAATTTTATCAATTTGAACTTCCATAATTGATGTATCCGCTCATGGAAACAAAAATTTGAGATGTCACCGGTCATTGTCCGCGGACACACCGGCCGCGTCCGTACGTGTATAGGGACGGATTTATCAATTTCGAATGTAGATGCTCCAACTAGGTTAATATATTAGATTTGATCAAGCAATGCACAGAAAAATAATCGCTGCCATTAAGAAATTGGTAGCTTGACCACATGCCATTGACCAAATGTTATCGTTGTGGCAGTCCTCTTGTAAACCATAACTTTATTTTCACCTTAATGTGTATAGGCGCACAAATTTTGTGCATGTCGAGGAAACACACACATTGACCAATAGCTGATAAGGTAACAATGTGAATATGAAGACATCGCTAAGTATGTTTGATACGTCTTAAACCTATCTATATTCTTTATCATGTTTATATCATTTTGGCATCAATTTATACTATTTTTCTAGAATAGCCTATTAATTCAGCATTCAGTGTCGGTTGTTGTTTTTTGCATATTTTTTATTTTTAGGAAAATCAATTTTTTCAGGCTAAGAAAATTTAGGAAATATCCGTGAAAGTTTCAACTCCAAAAGATTATGGGGAGCACCGACATAGGCCACGGGGGCATCCACATGCCCCACACGCCCCTTCCATCCAATGTGGGGCATGGTGGGGCCGTCTGCCCCCTGACCTCCGATTCACCAACTCTTGATCCATGTGTCCTTTATACTTCTAAAGCCCTTCGGGAATTTGTTGCCCTAATTTTTTTTGCCCTGCACACCTCTATTTCACGAATAACCGATGAGGAGGCCTTTTCAGGTACTCTACCAAAGGGGGGATTCTTCACGGTGGCCATCCCCATCAACTTGAAAGTCGTCATGATAGCCCGTGAATAGTTTTCTTTGGACTATGGGTCCGTAACAGTAGCTAGATTGTTCCTTATCCTTTACTTCTCAATAAAAAGATCACATGAGTTGCCCTACATGATTGTGATCCATCTGACGTAATATGTCGGTCAGTTTGTTGGGATATGATGGATTGACATTTTATGATCAGATTATCCATGCATCTTTTTTAGATCTATCCGATTTCTTTCCTGCATAGTTCTTATTCATATATGCTCTCCAATCCATTCTTCTTTTTTTATCAAGTTTGAGGTTTGATTTTCAAGAGGGAGTTATGTATGATAGTTGGGTTCAATCTTACAAGTAATCTACCATAGTGAGAATAAGAGAAAAATCCTTGTATTGTGTTGTTGTGACTAGGAAAAATATTGTTACGTATTTTTCCTTTGAACGCAGGTGAAAACGGTATATTATCCGCTTCATGTCATCATGTTTATTGCAATACTTAATTTTTACTTAATCTTTAAGATACATTTTAAATAGTGGTCTTAAGTGGAGTATTAGCTATAAATGCAGTTGGATACTGGTCTATAGATTTACAAACATGATGCACATATGTTAATTATGCCATGGATATTCATACTCATAAAAACTGCAATTTAATAATTGACTAAATGTAATTTTTCTCACTACACTTTGCTTTAGTTTGGAGAGAGACCACTAGTGAATCCATGGACTCCAGTTCATTTTCTTCCTATAAAACTTCCAATCTATATTCTTTTTAATTCCTTGTTTTCACTTTTCCAATACATTCGAATCTTCCATACACTCGTGTTTTGTCCTTTGTAAATAACAAGCTAGTAAGATTAAAAAAATCACCAGTCTTGTTGGGGGTCGAGAAAGTTTTGTATTTGTGTGTGCAGATATTGATTATTTGTTGTGGTTCTAAAGTTCATGTTGGTTCAATAAACCTTGTAAGGTCACTTGAGGGAAATTGTTGCTTGCTACAAACCCTTGTACTTGGGGGCCCAACAACTTCTTAGATACGAGAAAGTAATGTTGTATCATTTTGGTTTAGCTATGATAAATGAACTAAAACACTGAGCTTGCACACATAGACTAAACACATTCAAACAAATGACTTACATTCTCATTGAATTTTACAACTATCTAAATATCAACATCGATATTTTAAAACAAAAAACATAAACATATTTCATTTCAATCCTCGCTATCATGAAATTTTGACTTTCAACGCTAACTTGAAATAATGTGAGACTTAAACCTCAAATTCTCAAATTCACTTTTGTTGGGGAACATTGCATGGGAAACAAAAACTTCCTACATACACGCAAGATCTATCCATGGTGATGAGCATCTACGAGAGGGAGAGTGGATCTACATGCCATTGTAGATCGCTAAGCGGGAAGCGTTAAAAAATGCGGTTGATGTAGTCGAACGTCTTCGTGATCCAAATCGTCGAGCGTCCCGTGATCCCATCACGATCCATCTCGCGATCCAATCACGATCCATCCCACAATCCCATCACGATCCGTCCCGCGATCAAATCACGAATCATCTCGCGATCCTGATCACAGTCCTTCCGATCTAGCGCCGAACGGACGACACCTCCGCGTTCAGCACACGTACAGCTCGATGACGATCTCCACCTCCTTGTTACAGCAAGAGGGGGCATAGAGGTAGATGAGTTCTCCGACAGCGTGATGGTGGTGGAACTATTCCGATAGGGCTTCGCCTAAGCACCGCCGAACTAGACCAGAGGAGAAAACCGATCTAGATGAAGTAGAGGGAGCACGTGGCAATTAGGTTTGGCTCTCCCTTCTAAATCCTCTAGTATATATAGGAGGGAGGGAGGGGAGGAGGCAGCCTCACACCCTCAAGGTTTGGTCGAAATAGGAGGTGGAGGAGTCCTACTCTAATCCTACTAGGAGTAGGATTCCTCCTCTCCACTTGGAAACCATTTCCCCCTTTCCTCCTTTCGGTTTTTCCCATCCCTAGTGAAAGTATCGATATGATTGACTAGAGGGGGGTGAATAGGCAACTAACACTTTTTAACTTTTCTTTAACAATTAAGGTTTAGCATCAAATAAGTTAGCTAGATGTGCAACTAGGTGGACAACCTATATGATGCTAACCACTACAAGTACACAAGCAAGCATGGGATATGACACAATAACGCTTGCAAGAAGTAAAGATGCGAGATAACCAAAAGTGGAGCCGGTAGAGACGAGGATGTGTTACCAAAGTTCCTTCCCTTGTGGGGAAGTATGTCTCCGTTGGAGCGGTGTGGAGGCACAATGCTCCCCAAGAAGCCACTAGGGCCACCGTATTCTCCTCACGCCCTCACACAATGCGAAATGTCGTGATTCCACTATTGGTGCCCTTGAAGGCGGCGACCGAACCTTTACAAACAAGGTTGGGGCAATCTCCACAACTGAATTGGAGGCTCCCAATGACACCACAAAGCTTCACAACAATGGAAAGTGGCTCTGAGGTGACCTCAACCATCTAGGGTGCTCAAACACCCAAGAGTAACAAGATCCGCAAGGGATTAGTGGGGGGAATCAAATTTCTCTTGGTGGAAGTGTAGATCGGGGCCTTCTCAACCTATCCCTAGAAAATCAACAAGATTGATTGGCTAGGGAGAGAGATCAGGCAAAAATGGAGCTTGGAGAAACAATGGAGTTTTGGGAAGGAAGAGGTGAGCTTCTTGGAGAAGAAGGCCTCCCTTTTATAGTGGGGGACAAGATCCAACCGTTATCCACTCACTCAGCCCCGCGCATCACGGTACTACCGCAAAAGTCATGGTACTACCGCGATGGCTTGCGGTACTGCCGCAACCTTGTGCGGTACTACCGCTAGCACGGGAGTAGCTGGCCCTGCCTGTTAGCAAGCGGTAGAACTGCCGGAGCGGTACTATCGCGAGCCCGTGCGATACTACCGCAGGGTTGGCAGAGGCAGCCACTAGAGGTGCACGGAAGTAAAAAATTACTTCCGTGCCAACCTCCGTAGAGGGAAACTATGCGAAAAAAGTCCACACGGTAGTACCGGACGAGAATCGCGGTACTACCGTAGTAGGGCGGAAGTAAAAAATTACATCCACGCCTACTACCGCACGTGTATTGGCCAGGGCAGGAGACAGCGGTACTACCGCTGGAACCTGCGGTACTACCGCGGGCCACTGAACCCAAACACCTCGCAGACATTCCTTTTGTAGAGAGAGGGAAAACGGCTTGGGGCTCCATTGAAGAGAGGGAAAGGTGGTGCAAGGGAATAGATGTGCACGTGTTGATTCCACCCAGACCTTTTCGGTGCGGACCCCCTCTTGATAGTACGGCTTTCCTACGAATCAAATCCACCGAAAAGAAACGCATAGAACAACCGTCTTCGAGAGATTCCGAGGGGCACTAAATCATCTTGTACCTAGACCTGAGATATCTGAAATGCTCAATGCACACGATTAGTCCGCAAAGGCATTGTCATCAATCACCAAAACCACTTAGGGAGAAATATGCCCTTACAATCTCCACCTTTTTGGTGGATTGATGACAACACGGGATTTGCACATAAGGATATAAAATAAGCATATGCAACCTCAAGACCTACAAAATATAGGATAGCTACCCCTAGATGTGTGCATACTCTAGATATGCTTTGGACTGCAGGGCACACACACTAGGATCAACACTCCCCCTATATTTTATAGGCAATGCAATCTCTGCAACAGAATGAATAGAACTAAGTATGGAAACTAGGCATAGCATGTGAGCATAAAGATAAGGGAACGTCATGGACAGACTCACAAGCTACGTATCATACTAGACAATCATAAAGTAGTAGTGATAGCATATGTCTCACACCATATGATAGAGGAAGTCTCCAGGTCACACACACACACAAACGACATAAACCAAGGTTCAACGAAAGCAGAGAGACGACAAAAAGGCAAACACAAGACGAAAGGGCAAACACAAATACGCGCAAATCCTACACTCTCCCCCCCTTTGGCATCGAGACGCCAAAAGGCAAAGAGGACACCTAACACCTAGGTGGTAGCTCCCATGTAGAAAGATCAGTCATTGGACTCCTCTGAAGCATCTGGGACGGACTCCGCATCAGAATCATCCCACTAGAACTGCTGCTTAGCCATCCAAGTGGCCTCAGGGGTGATGTCCTTCTCAGACCCACTCGAGATGGTCTCACCAAGCTTCCTCAGAATGTGCTTGTCACGCTGGCGACTCTCCTTCTAAGCAATCTGAGCCTTATATTGACCCTTGGCCTGCATGCAGAACAAAGTCTTCATCTTGTGAGAGAGCTTCTTGTCCCAAGATGGCTCAGAAGACGGAGGTACATAGGACTCAGAACTGTTGTCATCCTCCTCTTCGATCTCATCCTCATCGACCTACATACGAGCACACGGTGGCTTAGTGGTGGTGTTGGCCCACTTTTTCTTCATACGCAAACGAATAGGCTCATGAACAAATGCTTGCTCCGGCATGTCCTGACCTGGAATCTTCTTGTCCCAAGTAGCACAAATCAGATAGAACAAGTATCGCCCATAAATGGGGACCTTCCGATGAAACACAGCAATGTGAAGCTCAGACCACATAACATGAGACACATCAAGGATGCCAATGTCTTCATTTCTTCCTTTCTCACATAGCAGCAACATATCCACCAGACAGGAGTGTACCTTGTCCTTGTCTCCCACGTGAGGAAACAGAGTGTTGCGGAAGATCTGGTGCATGACATCAAGGAAAGGGTTGAGCACAGGAATTTGCTCACCAGATCGTAAGGTCTTCAGAATATGGAAAGGTACGAGCTAATCCTTACCATCTGGGTGAGGGTTGTCATGAGGGCGCAGACCAAGTGGCACATCAAGTCTGGAGTCAGGAACATGCAGCAATTCCATGAAGTCCTTCCAGGTGACAGTTAGTTGCTCGCCATGGGTCATCCATGTCATGGTCCGCTTCGCATCAGAGTGAAAGTGAACAGAGGCAAAGAACTGACCCAAGAGTTCTGGATCAAAGTCAAGTTGGAAGGTGATGATGTCTGCTATAGCCAACTGCTGCACCAACTCCAGAGCCTCACCAAAGTATTGCGGATGCTTCCTCATGTGTTCCAGATCAATGTATTGGACAGGAACATAGTGATTTTTCTTGCCCTTGATCACATCCAGGTGAATAAGATACTCCTGCTTGGTCCAGAACAAGTCATATGCCTTGGAAACTTCCCTTGGCTTATCGTAGGGATTGATCAACCTTCGAGACAGAAACTCAGCTTGTGCCATGACATCAAAGTTCTCAACTGGTTACTTGAGCTTGGATGCGGTCCTCTTGAAATGGCGGGGTGGATCATTGGAGCCCTCAGGAGCATCTGGATTGCAAAGCCGCTTGGAACTTGTGTCACGAGATGGATTGGAACGGCATGGAGCAGAGCTGGAACCAGAGCCACCACCTAGGGCACACAACGCAAACACAAAGGACAAACGAGAAAATAAGGCAAGGATGAAAGCAGACACAAAAATGATGTAGAAGAGAGAATGGACAGGACAAAATGAGGTAGTTGTGGATTGAGAAGAGTACCAATATGTTCTTGCGGAAGTAAAAATTTACTACCGCTCCAGACGCGGTAGTACCGCTGGAGCGGGAGTACCGTGGCTGGAGCGGAACTAATTTTTACTACCGCCCCGACAGCGGAAGTAAAAGATTAGTACAGCTTCAAACGCGTTAGTACCGCTGGGAGCGGTAGTACCGCGGCTGGAGCGGTAGTAATTTTCTACTGCCGCCCCGACAGCGAAAGTAAAAAATTAGTACCGCTTCAGACGCGGTAGTACTGCTAGGAGCGGTAGTACCGCGGCGGGAGCGGTAGTAATTTTTACTGCCGCCCCGACAGCGGAAGTAAAAAATTAGTACTGCCCATGACGCGGTAGTACTGCGGGAGCGATAGTACCATGGCTCCTGCGGAAGTAATTTTTTACTTCCGCCCTACGAGCAGTAGTACCGCACTAGGTGTGGTAGTACCGCACGGGGCGGAACTTCGCAAGAACACACATCAGATCATATTGGTACTGCCCTAGATCAAAAAATACCCCGTTTAATCCTATCAATACACACTTCTATTGCACTAACACTCGCAAAACATCTCCTCATGCATAGATAGGATCCAAACAAAGCTAGACCATCTCATATTTCCCCAAAAGCCTAGATTCAAAAAGAGAGAGAGGCAAAACAAGAGGGGATTGGGGAAATACCGGGGTCCATTGCAAAAGGACGATGTGGGGAACGATCCCACCGGAGCAAATAAGAATCAGGTGGCCAGAGATGGAGATCCGGCAAGGAGTTCCGGCGGTAGTTGAGAGGAGGAGAGAGAGAGAGAAGTGAGGGGAAGAGAGAAAATGGGGTATGGGGAAGATGGGAAACCCCCCTGCCCGCTCTTAACCCCCACACGCACACGATGTTATGGTAGTACCGCAGTCATTACGGTAGTACCGCTCAACGGTAGTACCGCAGTCATTGCGGTAGTACCGCTCAACGGGCGGAAGTAATTTTTTACTTCCACGCGGTAAGCGGTAGTACCGCTCTAGCGGTAGTACCGCGCTCCTCCACGATAGTACCATGTTGCCTTCTTGGTGTATAGACGCGACAATAAAACAAAAAAAGAAAGAGGGAGATCGCCAAAATCCGCACAACACACGAGACAAGAAAAACTATGATCTAGGATAAAAACACGAGCATGGTCCATCGGAGAAGAGAATAAAAGAGGACCAACTGGTGAGCCTCGACTTCACATGAAGAGAGGGCGGTGGCCCTAGAGCCAACTATGTTTGAGTCAGATGATATGGCACCGCGAAGAATTATCCTTGGGCCCATGACTAAGACTTGTCTTTTAAACACAGTAACCATCACAAATGGCAAGTGATAGACTTTGATTAGTTTATGCATAATAGAAGGAGGAATAGTTCATTGAGAGAACTAGAACCCCCCTAAATCCATGCCTACACCTAGACAAGACATAATGATGAGTGTGGGGAGGCGTGCACTAAGTCAATCCACATTGCTCAAATCAATGATATTTAGCTCATGCCTTAACTCGAAAAATCTTGCTTCATCTTAAGGCTTCGTAAAAATGTCTGCAAGTTGCTCGTTAGTGCTCAGATGAATAAGATTGATGTCTCCCCGCTTGATGTGTTCCTGAAGAAAGTGATGACGAATATCAATATGCTTCGTCTTGCAATGTCGAACTGGGTTGCTGAAGATCATAATGGCACTTTCATTATCACAATAAAGAGGCACTTTGTCACAATGGACACTGTATCCTTTAAAGTTTGCCTCATCCATAGAATCTGAGCACAACAACTGGCAGCAGCTACATACTCGGCCTCGATGGACGAGAGAGAAACACAATTTTGTTTCTGTGAAGACCAACTTACCAAAGACCGACCAAGAAATTGGCAGCCTCCGGAAGTGGACTTTCTATCCACACGGTCTCCCGCCCAATCCGAGTCAGTATAGCCAACGAGATCAAATGAATCCCCCTTGGGATACCATAAGCCAAAGTTTGGGGTATGAGCCAAATATCGAAAGATTCGCTTGACAAGCACATGGTGACTCTCATTAGGTGCGGATTGAAATCGTGCACAAATACCCACACTTAACATGATATCCGGTCTAGATGCACAAAGGTAAAGCAAGGACCCTATCATGGAGCGATATACCTTTTGATCCACCGCTTTACCATTGGGATCACTATCAAGATGGCATTTGAGTGGCATGGGAGTGTTGGCCTTGGGAGGATTGAGCTCATCCATCTTGAACCTCTTGAGCATGTCTTGAGTGTATTTGGCTTGATTGATGAAGGTACCTTGACTTTGTTGCTTGACTTCGAAACCAAGGAAGTACTTCAACTCTCCCATCATGGACATCTCAAACTTGTTTGTCATCAAAGTGGCGAACTCTTCATTGAAAGCTTTTCTAGGAGAACCAAAATTAATATCATCAACATATAGTTGGCATATGAACAAGTTCTCGTTGACCCTCTTTGTAAAAAGGGTGGGGTCAATTTTCCCAATTTCAAACCCACGGTCTTGCAACATCTCGGTAAGGTGCTCATACCACGCACGTGGGGCTTGTTTAAGGCCATAGAGAGCCTTATCGAGAACATATACATGATTGGGGAACTTGGGATCCTGAAACCCTGGGGGTTGCTTGACATATACCAACTCCTTAAGAGGACCATTAAGAAAAGCACTCTTGACATCCATTTGATGTTATTTAAAATTATGATGAGAGGCATATGCAAGTAACATGCGAATAGATTCAAGGCGAGCAACAGAAGCAAAGGTTTCACCGTAGTCGATACCCTTGACTTGGGAGTATCCTTGTGCCACCAGTCGTGCCTTGTTGCGAATGACAATACCGTTCGCATCTTGCTTGTTTTTGAAGATCCATTTTGTTCCAATAACATTGTGATTCTCCTTTGGTCTTGGCACCGGTCGCCACACTTGGTTGCACTCGAAGTTGTTGAGTTCATCGTGCATAGCTTCAACCCACTCCATATCCTCGAGCGCATCTTGAACCTTAAGGGGCTCAATGCAAGAAACAAACGCGTGATGTTCACAAAAGTTTGTTAATTGTTTACGAGTAGTTACCCCTTTTTTCAAGTCACCGTAGACGTTATCCAACACATGTTGTCTAATTCTGAGCTTGTTGGCATTCTTGGCGGCTTTCTTGGCGGCTTGTCTCTCTAAGATTTCTTCCATGGAAGGTTGAGGGCCTGCATTCTATGAGTCATCATCTTGATGATCTTGAGCGCCTTCTTGAGCTTGCTCTTGATCTTGAATAAGATCTTGATCTTGAGATTGCTTGGAGACAGGAACTTGATCTTGGGCATCACTTGGTGAGACACCATCATCAGTGAGTTGATCTTGCCCTTGATCTTGTTCATGTGGTAGAGGACCTTCAGTTTGTTCTTTGGAAGCGTGTGGGTCTTGCGTCGGTGATGGTTCCACTTGAGTGGAACATTGTCCTTCTCCTTCGGCCACAAGGGGTTCCTCAACGGGTAGGAAGTATCCCACACCCATTCTTCTTATGGCTTGGGGAGGAATTTCATCACCTACATCACAAAGACCACTTTGCTCCACTTGGGAGCCATTATTTTCATCAAACTCTACGTTAGTCGTCTCCTCAATGAGTCCAATGGACTTGTTGAGGACATGGTAAGCATGAGAGTTTGCAGCATAACCAACAAATATGCCCTCATGGGCTCTAGATTCAAATTTAGACAAACGAGCACCTTTATTGAGAATGAAACACTTACAACCGAACACCCGAAAGTATGTGAGGTTGGGCTTGTTCCCGGTGAGAATATCATACGGGGTCTTGATCAACCCTTTGCGAAGATAGAGCCGGTTAGATGCATGGCACGCTGTGTTGATAGCTTCGGCCCAAAAGTTGTATGGAGATTTAAACTCCGCCATCATGGTTCTTGCCGCATCAATCAATGTCATGTTCTTCCTCTCAGCAACACCATTTTGTTGAGGGGTGTAAGGTGTGGAATATTGGTGCTTTATCCCTTCGTCACTGAGAAACTCATTCAGGGTGTAGTTCTTGAACTTGGTGCCGTTGTCACTTCTAATCATCAAAATATTTGCATCATGTTGGCGTTGGACTTCATTTGCAAAGTCGATGACGGTCTATTGGGTCTCACTCTTCTTCTTGAAGAAATAAAACCAACTATATCTCGAGTAATCATCCACAATCACCAAGAAATATTTTCTTCCACCAAGACTGTCAAAAGATGGAGGACCAAAGAGATCCATGTGAAGGAGCTCTAAGGTCCTCTTAGAGTATATTGTAGTGGTTGGACGATGAGCCTTCTCATGTAGTTTTCCTTCAATACAAGCACTACAAGCACGATCTTTGGCAAAACTCACATTTGTTAGTCCAAGGATGTGATCCCCTTTGAGGAGACTTTGCAAAGATCTCATATTAACATGGGCTAGCCGGCGATGCCAAAGCCATCCCACATCAACTTTAGCCATTAAGCAAGTTGCAGTCTTAGTGGGTTGCCCCAAGAAGTTCACCACATAGAGACCGTTCTCGACATGCCCAACAAAAGCTACTTTAAGAGTCTTGCTCCACAAAAGGGTCACGGAGTCAATACCAAAGAAAGTACTAAAACCCATGGTTGCAAGTTGATAAACTGACAGTAAATTGCGAGGGTCTCAACAAGCATGACCTTCTTTATGGTGAGTTCCGGAGACATTACCACCTTGCCAAGACCCAATACCTTTGAAATTGCATCATCGCCAAACGAGACTTGAGTGGCCATAGATTTGTCAGGATGAACGTCCACCACAAAGTCCTTGCTTCTGGTCATATGATTTTTCGCTCCACTATTGAGCAACCATGATGTTCCTCCGGAAGCAAACCTCTACAAGAGATCAATGTTTGACTTTAGGTACACATTCTTTAATGGGTCCTTTCACGTTAGCAACAAGGGTCTTAGGAACCCAAATACACCATTCAATGTACTCATAAGAAGAACCAACAAATTTGGCATAAACATGCCTATCACTAGCACGGCATAACACATAAGAGGGGTTAAAGTCGCCGATATTTTGGGTAGGATGTTCTTGCTCTTGCCCTTCTTGGCATTTTCCAACATAACTTGGTTTTTCTTCTTCTCATGAGGACATTTACTAGCTCTTACAAAGGTTTGCTTGAGCGATGGGGCTTCCTTGGTGTTAACCTTCTTCTTCTCATTTGTTTTGGGTACAAACCCCACTCCTTCTTTTGCCACAACATCCTTCTGAATACTCAGAAGATCATTGAGCGTCTTCTCACCTTGGATACACGTCATCAAGCCCTTTTCAAGATGCTCTTTTAGCTTAGCATTTTCCTCCACAAGATGTGCATGCTCACAACACAGGTTAGTAGCAAATGTATTATCAATTAGAACAAAAGGAGGACATGTGGCAATTTCCTTAGTGAGTTTCACTTGGAGTTGATCATGTGACTCCTTAAGAGAGGTATGAGGACACGTCAATTCCTTGTGAGCACTGACAAGCGTGTCAAGCTCAACTTTGAGACGATCACGATCCACCCCAAGTGCAACCTTCTCAGACTTGAGAGCATGGTTAAGAACAATAGCGTGATCATAATCTTTACGTAATTTAGTAAGGTTAACATTTTGTGACTCCTCAAGAGTCATACGAAGACCTTGCTCTTCCTCAAGAGCAATAGATAGATCCGCTATCTCGTCGGCATAATCACGACTATGACCTCTTAGTTCCTCAAGACACTCTTCTTGAGATTCAATAGTGTCATGGGCCTCACCAAGTTGTTCCAAGAGAGCAACGAAGTGCTTCTCGGACTCTCCCTTGAGTTTGTCCATGAATTTGTCAAACTCATTCTTATCCTCTTTTCCTTCCTCAAGTTCATTCACACTATCTAAGGATGAATTGGAAGAAATGGAAGCCTTAATGTTTGAGGTTATGACGTTGGAGGTTACCTTAGTGATACCTTTAGCCATGAGGCACCTCGTGACGATGTTCTCATTGGGGGTGTTGAAGAGTGATGCCTTTGTCGGGGTAGAAGAGGCAATTGCCACGGATGCCATTGCCATTCCTTCACCGCTTGTGTCTTCATCATCAACATCATCATCCGAGGCATACTCTTCTTGAGCTACCAATACTTTGTGAGGAGCCTTCTTGACAAAGTTGGTTTTGTTTGGGAAGGACTTGGCTTTATCTTTGCGAATGAGCTTGCCACCATTGTCTTCCCTCTTCTCATATGTACAATCCACCACAAAGTGACTTACATTACCACAGTTGTAGCAAGTTCTCACACGTTGTTTTCCCTTTTACCCATTTGAGTTGTTCTTGGAGAAGTTGGGCCTTGAGTTTCTCTTGTTGCCCCAAAATTGTCTGGACGCAAGAGCCATGTGCTCATGATAAGCATATTTGGTGTCCTCGGGGCTAACCTCTTCTTCTTCTTCTTCCTCTTCACTGACCTTGGCCTTCAATGCAAGATTGGGAGAGGACTTCCTTGACCGTTGAACACGAGCAAGAGCATTGTCGGCTATCGTGTTGAGGATGTTCATTGCAATGAATTCATCCAAAACATCACCAAATGATAAGGTGTGAAAGTCTGGCCTTTGACGAATGACAGCGGACATGGCCTTGTTGTAGGGCATGATAGCCTTCAGGAACTTACGCTTGATCCAAGTATCATCCACATCCTTGCTGCCATGATCCTTGAGGGAAACAGCGAGAGCGGTCACCCTTCTATAGAGCTCACGCGGTTCCTCATCCTCTATCATCACGAACTCATCTGACTGATCAAGAACAACTTCATAGTTTGACCGTTGAATACTTGAGCTGCCCTTGTACATGGACATGATGTGTTCCCAACATTCTTTAGCAATAGTGAAGGGCCGTAGGTCAGGTAGATCTTCAGGAGGAATCGCAGATTGGAGTATGAACAAGGCGGAAGAATTTAGCTATTTATCTGCTTGTTCTCTTGGAGTAAGATTGCTTGGATCATGAGGATAGTATCCTTATTCAATGACTCTCATGAGATGAATTGAGATGTGATCTAAATGATACTTGATACTAAAAACCCAGTTAGCAAAATCATTCTTAACAAGTTTAGGAGGAGGACCGAGATTGACTATATGAGGTGGGTGCATTGGTCCTCCATAGACCACGGGAGGGGGAACAGAGGCAAAGCTCCCCGACCCGTTAAATCTTTGAGCATGATTATCTTTGTCGGCACTAGCCCCCTCCTTACCGGAGTTGGCATCCGATGACGAGTCAGTGGGTTTGACCACTTGCCCCGCATCGGTAGACATTTTAAGAGTATTAAGGAAATCTTTAAACATGGATTGAACCTCGATAGCCATGGAGGATTTGAGTAAGGTCAAAGCCTTGTTCAAATCCTCGTGTGATACCATGTTCACACCCATGGCCTCGGGAAGTTCTCCCACACGAGCCTCTTCGCCAGCCATACTCTTCGGGTGGTGAAACCCTTAATAAAGAGATGTGGCTCTGATACCAATTGAAAGGATCGATATGGTTGACTAGAGGGAGGGTGAATAGGCAACTAACACTTTTTAACTTTTCTTTAACAATTAAGGTTTAGCATCAAATAAGTTAGCTAGATGTGCAACTAGGTGGACAACCTATATGATGCTAACCACTACAAGTACACAAGCAAGCACACGATATGACACAATAAACGCTTCTAAGAAGTAAAGATGCGAGATAACCAAAAGTGGAGCCGGTAGAGATGAGGATGTGTTACCGAAGTTCCTTCCCTTGTGGGGAAGTACGTCTCCATTGGAACGGTGTGGAGGCACAATGCTCCCCAAGAAGCCACTAGGGCCACTGTATTCTCCTCACGCCCTCACACAATGTGAGATGTCGTGACTCCACTATTGGTGCCCTTGAAGGCGGCGACCGAACCTTTACAAACAAGGTTGGGGCAATCTCCACAACTGAATTGCAGGCTCCCAACGACACCACGAAGCTTCACCACAATGGAATGTGGCTCCAAGGTGACCTCAACCGTCTAGGGTGCTCAAACACCCAAGAGTAACAAGATCCGCAAGGGATTAGTGGGGGGAATCAAATTTCTCTTGGTGGAAATGTAGATCGGGGCCTTCTAAACCTACCCCTAGGAAATCAACAAGATTGATTGGCTAGGGAGAGAGATCGGGCAAAAAAGGAGATATTTGGACTCATTCGATTTCGAAACGGTTGAGACATGCGAACCATGCCTCTTGGGCAAGATGACTAAAGGACCCCGTTGGATGGAGCGGGCAAGTGATTCATTGGAAATGATACATGTTGATGTATGCAATCTAGTGAGTCTTGTAGCGTGTAGTGGATATCATTATTTTCTTACCTTCACTGATGATTTGAGTAGATATAGTGTATATTTACTTAATGAAACACAAGTCTAAATCGTTTGAAAGGTTCAAGCAAATTTAGAGTGAAGTTTAAAGATCATCGTGACAAGAAGATAAAAATGACCGCGATATGATCGTGGTGGTGAATATCCGAGTCACGAGTTTGGCATAAAACTTAAGACAATGTGAAAGTTGTTTCACAACTAAACGCCACCTGGAACACCATAGTGTGATGGTGTGTCCGAACATCATAGTTATGCTCTATTGGACATGGTGCGTGCTATGATGTCTCTTGTCGTTTTACTACTATAATTTTGGGGTTATGCATTAGAGACAACTACATTCACTTTAAAAAGGGCACCATCTAAATTCGTTGAGATGACACCGCGTGAATTATGGTTTGATAGAAACCTAAGCTGTCATTTCTTAATGTTTGGGGCTGCGACGCTTGTGTGGAAAATGTTTTCACCTAATGAGGTCGAACCCAAGGCGGACAAATGCATCTTCATAGAATACCCTAAGATCAGTTGGGTGAACCTTCTATCTCAGATCCAAGTGCAAAGTATTTGTTGCTTAAACGGATCCTTTCTCGAGGAAATGTTTCTCTCGAAAGAATTGAGTGGGAGGAAGATAGAACTTGATGAGGTTGTTAAACCTTTGTTTAACCAGAGAGTAGCGCAACGCAGAAAGATGTTTCTGTGAAGCCTACGTTAGTTGAAGAGGAAGTTAATGATGATGATCATGAAGCTTCAGGATCAAGTTACTATTGAACTTCGTAGGTCGACAAGGATGTGTACTGCTCCTGAGCGGTACGGCAACCCTGTCTTGGAGGTCATGTTGCTGGACAACGATGAACCTATGAGCTATGGATAAGCGATGATGGGCCCGGATTCCGACAAATGGTTGGAGGCCATGAAATCCGAGATAGGATCCATGTATGAAAACCAAGTATAGACTTTGGTAGACTTGCTCGTTGGACGGCAGGTCGTTGAGTACAAATGGATCTTTAAAATGAAGACAGACACTGATGGTGAATGTCACTATTTGTAAAGCTCGACTTGTTGCAAAGATGTTTGTGACAAGTTCAAGGAGTTGACTACGATAAGACTTTCTCACTCGTAGTGGTGCTAAAGTCTGTTGGAATTATGTTAGCAGTTGATGTGTTTTCAATTATGAAATCTGGCAGATGGATGTCAAAACATCGTTTCCTTAACGGTTTACTTGCGGAAAGGTTGTATGTGATACAACCAGAAGGTTTTGTCAGGCCTAAGGATGCTAAAAGGTGTGCAAGCTTCGGTGATCCTTCCATGGACTGAAGCAAGCATCTCGGAGTTGGAATATACGCTTTGATGAGGTGATCAAAGTTTTGATGTTTATACAAAGTTTACGAGAAACTTGTATTTGCAATAAAGTGAGTGGGAGCACTATAGAATTTCTGATAAGTATATGTGGATGACATATTTTGATCAGAAATAATGTAGAGTTTCTGGAAAGCATAAAACGGTCATTTGGAAAGTGATTTTCAAAGGAAGACCTAGATGAAGCTACCTAATTGTTGAGCATCAAAATCTATGGAGATAGATCAAGATGCTCGATGAGACTTTCAATGAGTGCATACCTTGACAAGATTTTGAAAGAGTTCAAAATGGATCGGTCAGAGAAAGAGTTCTCGCGTGATTTGTAAGGTGTGAAAGTTGAGTGAGAATCAAAGCTCGACAACGGCAGAAGAAAGAGAAAGGACGAACGTCGTCCCCTATGCCTTAGCCATAGGCTCTATATTATGCCATGCCGTGTACCGCACCTGTGTGTGCCTTGCCATGAGTCCGTCAGGCGGAACAAGAGTGAACCAGGAGTGGATCACTGGACAGCGGTGAAGATTATCCTCAGTAACTAAGAGACTGAGGAGATGTTTCTCGATTATGGAGGTGATAAAGAGTTTGTCGTAAGAAGTTACGTCGATACAAGCTTTAACACTAATCCAGATGACTCGTAGTAGCAATCTGGATACGTATAGTGGAGCAGCCATTTGGAATAGTACCGAGCGGAGTGTGGTAGCAGTGTTTACAGTTTACGGATATCGGAGGAGTGCCTTGTGTGTATCAAACGTCGCAATTTAAATGGGTGACTATAAAGGTGCTCTACAGGTATCTTCGATGGTGTCTGTTGAGTTGGCATGGATCGAGACTGGGATTTGTTACTCCGTGTGACGGAGAGGTATCTCGGGGCCCACTCGGTAATGCAACATCACAATAAGCCTTGCAAGCAATGTGACTAATTGTTAGTTGCGGGATCTTGTATTACGGAACGAGTAAATAGACTTGCCGGTAACGAGGTTGAACTAGGTATGGAGATACCGACGATCGAATCTCGGGCAAGTAACATACCGAAGAACAAAGGGAACGTTATACGGGATTAACTGAGTCCTTGACATAGAGGTTCGACCGATAAAGATCTTCATAGAATATGTAGGTTCCAATGTGGACGTCCAGGTCCCGCCATTGGTTATTGACCGTAGAGGTGTCTCGGTCATGTCTACATAGTTCTCGAACCCGCAGGGTCTGCACACTTAAGGTTCGGTGACGTTTCGGTAGTGTAGAGTTATGTATGGTGGTGAACGAAGTTTGTTCGGAGTCCTGGATGAGATCCCGGACGTCACGAGGAGCTTCGGAATGGTCCAGAGGTAAAGATTCATATATAGGAAGTCCCAGTTTGGTTTCCGGAAAAGTTTTGGGCTCATCGGTAGTGTACCGGGAGTGCCGATAGTGTACCGGGAGGCCTCCGGGAGGGGTATTTCGACCCCAAGAGGTCCATGGGCTGTGGGAGAATAATAACCAGCCCTTAGTGGGCTGGGAAAACAGCCACAAAGGCCCATGGCGCAGGAGAGAAAGTCCTAAAGCAAAAAGTGGAAAATCAGCCAATAGGAGGCAATCCTACTCCAACTAGGATTGGAGGTGAAGTAGGATTGCTTCCCACCTCCTATTTCGGCCGACCCAAAGGCCTTGGCTGCCTCTCCTATCCTCTCCTTCTACGTATACTAGTGGATTGGGTGGTTTTTTGACAGAATTTCCGGCCACGTGCTACCCGTTACACCGGTGCATAGTTTCTCCTCTAGATCGGTTTTCTGCAGCGCTTAGGCGAAGCCCTGCCGGAATTGCTCCACCACCATCACCGGAGCGCCGTCATGCTGCCGATGAACTCTCTCTCCTCTCCACCTCCTCTTGCTGGATCGAGACGGTGGAGATCGTCATCAAGCTGCACGTGTGCTGAACGCGGAGGTGCCGTCCATTCGGCGCTAGATCGGAAGGACCGTGATCGAGATCGCGAGACGGTTCGTGATGTGATCACGGAACGGATCGTGATGAGTTCGCGGGACAGATCGTGATCAAGATCGTGAGAAGGATCGTGATGAGTTCGCGGGACAGATCGTGATCAAGATCGTGAGACGGATCGTGATGAGTTCGCGGGACGGATCATGTGTTCGCGGGACGCTCGGCGATTTGGCTCGCGAAGAAGTTCGACTACACCAACCGCGTTTCTTAATGCTTCCTGCTTAGAGATCTACAAGGGTACGTAGATCCACTCTCCCTCTCGTAGATGCTCATCACCATGGATAGGTTTGCGTGTGCGTAGGAAATTTTTTGTTTCCCATGCGACGTTCCCCAACAGTGGCATCATGATCTAGGTTGATGGTTCGATGAGATCTCGAGTAGAACACAAAAGGTTTGTGGGCGTTGATGCTTAGATTTCTTCCTCCCTTGGTCGGACTTTGGTTCAGCGGGATTGTGAGATGAAGCGGCCCGGACCAACATTACTCGTACGCTTACGAGAGACCGGTTCCCTCGACGCAACTTGTTGCTTAGATGGCTTGCGGGTGACAGTTTCTCTCACTTTAGTTGGATCGGATCCGACAAAGGCGGTCCTTGAGAAGGTTGAAAAGCAATCTATATATCACCATTGTGGTTTATGCGTAGGTGAGAATCGTTCTTGCTAGATACCCGTAGCAGCCACGTAAAACATGCAACAACAATTAGAGGACGTCTAACTTGTTTTTGCAGGGTATGTTGTGATGTGATATGGCCAATTACATGATGAGATATATGTGATGTATGAGATGATCATGTGATGTATAGAATTGCACGACTTGCATGTCGTTGAGTACGGCAACCGGTAGGAGCCATAGGGTTGTCTTTAATTATTGTATGACCTGCATGTCAATCATTAAGCGCTATGTAATGTTTTACTTTATCGCTAAGAGGTAGCAATAGAAGTAGAAGCAGGGCTGGCGCCACAACCCCAATGGCAACACATTGATGGAGATCAAGATGATGGAGATCATGGTGTTGTGCCGGTGACTATGGAGATCATGCCGGTGTTTCGAAGATGGATATCTTAAACACAAGTTCATGGCCATATCATGTCACTTATGAATTGCATGAGATGTTAATCCTTTTATGCACCTCGTTTTGCTTAGTACGGCGGTAGCATTATAAGGTGATCCCTCACTTGAATTTCAAGATGAACTGTGTTCTCCCCGAGTGTGCACCGTTGCGAAAGTTCGTCGTGTTGAGACACCACGTGATGATCGGGTGTGATAGACTCTACGTTCACATACAACGGGTGCAAGCCAGATTTGCACGCGCAGAACACTCGGGTTAAATTTGATGAGCCTAGCATGTATAGACTGTTGGAAATATGCCCTAGAGGCAATAATAAATTAGTTATTATCATATTTCCTTGTTCATGATAATCGTTTATTATCCATGCTATAATTGTATTGATCGGAGACTTAAATGCATGTGTGGATACATAGACAAAACCATGTCCCTAGTATGCCTCTAATGGACTAGCTTGTTGACCAAAGGATGGTTAAGGTTTCCTAGCCATGGACATGAGATGTCATTTGATAACGGGATCACATCATTAGGAGAATGATGTGATGGATAAGACCCAAACTACAAACATAGCATATGATCGTGTCAGTTTATTGCTACAGTTTTCTGCATGTCAAGTATATGTTCCTATGACCATGAGATCATGCAACTCACGGATATCGGAGGAGTGCCTTGTGTGTATCAAACGTCGCAACGTAACTGGGTGACTATAAAGGTGCTCTACAGGTATCTCCGGTGGTGTCTGTTGAGTTGGCATGGATCAAGACTGGGATTTGTTACTCCGTGTGACGGAGAGGTATCTCAGGGCCCACTCGGTAATACAACATCACAACAAGCCTTGCAAGCAATGTGGCTAAGGGTTAGTCATGGGATCTTGTGTTACGGAATGAGTAAAGAGACTTGCCAGTAACGAGGTTGAACTAGGTATGGAGATACCGACGATCGAATCTCGGGCAAGTAACATACCGAAGAACAAAGGGAACGTTATACGGGATTAACTGAATCCTTGACATAGAGGTTCGACCGATAAAGATCTTCGTAGAATATGTAGGAACCAATGTGGACGTCCAGGTCCCGCCATTTGTTATTGACTGTAGAGGTGTCTCGGTCATGTCTACATAGTTCTCAAACGCGCAGGGTCTGCACACTTAAGGTTCGGTGACGTTTCGGTAGTGTAGAGTTATGTATGGTGGTGACCGAAGGTTGTTCGGAGTCCCGGATGATATCCCGGACGTCACGAGGAGCTCCGGAATGGTCCGGAGGTAAAGATCATATATAGGAAGTCCCAGTTTGGTTTTCGGAAAAGTTTCGGGCTCATCGGTAGTGTACCGGGAGTATCGGTAGTGTACCGGGAGTGCCGGTAGTGTACCGGGGGACCTCCGGGAGGGGTATTTCGACCCCAAGAGGTCCATGGGCTGTGGGAGAATAATAACCAGCCCTTAGTGGGCTGGGAAAACAGCCACAAAGGCCCATGGCGCAGGAGAGAAAGTCCTAAAGCAAAAAGTGGAAACTCAGCCAATAGGAGGCAATCCTACTCCAACTAGGATTGGAGGTGAAGTAGGATTGCTCCCACCTCCTATTTCGGCCGACCCAAAGGCCTTGTCTGCCTCTCCTCTCCTCTCCTCCTATATATACTAGTGGATTGGGTGGTTTTTGGACAGAATTTCCGGCCACGTGCTACCCGTTTCACCGGTGCACAGTTTCTCCTCTAGATCGGTTTTCTGCAGCGCTTAGGCGAAGCCCTGCCGGAATCACTCCACCACCATCACCGGAGCGCCGTCACGCTGCCGGTGAACTCTCTCTCCTCTCCACATCCTCTTTGTGGATCAAGACAGTGGAGATTTTCATCAAGCAGCACGTGTGCTGAACGCGGAGGTGTCGTCCGTTCGGTGCTAGATCGGAAGGACCGTGATCGAGATCGCGAGACGGTTCGTGATGAGATCGCGGAACGGATCGTGATGAGTTCGCGGGACAGATCGTGATCAAGATCGCGGGACGGATCGTGATGGGATCGCGGGACGGATCGTGATGAGATCGCGGGACGCTCGGCGATTTGGATCGCGAAGATGTTCGACTACACCAACCGCATTTCTTAACGCTTCCCGCTTAGCGATCTACAAGGGTATGTAGATCCACTCTCCCTCTTGTAGATGCTCATCACCATGGATAGGTTTGCGTGTGCGTAGTAAAATTTTGTTTCCCATGCGACGTTCCCCTACAGTGGCATCATGAGCTAGGTTGATGGTTCGATGAGATCTCGAGTAGAACACAAAAGGTTTGTGGGCGTTGATGCTTAGATTGCTTCCTCCCTTGGTCTGATTTTGGTTCAGCGGGATTGTGAGATGAAACGGCCCGGACCAACATTACTCGTAAGCTTACGAGAGACCGGTTCCCTCGACGCAACTTGTTGCTTAGATGGCTTGCGGGTGACAGTTTCTCTCACTTTAGTTGGATCGGATCCGACAAAGGCGGTCCTTGAGAAGGTTGAAAAGCAATCTATGTATCACCGTTGTGGTTTATGCGTAGGTGAGAATCGTTCTTGCTAGATACCCGTAGCAGCCACGTAAAACTTGCAACAACAATTAGAGGACGTCTAACTTGTTTTTGCAGGGTATGTTGTGATATGATATGGCCAATTACATGATGTGATATATGTGATGTATGAGATGATCATGTGATGTATAGATTATCACGACTTGCATGTCGATGAGTACGGCAACCGGCAGGAGCCATAGGGTTGTCTTTAATTATTGTATGACCTGCGTGTCAATCATTAAGCGCTATGTAATGCTTTACTTTATCGCTACGGTAGCAATAGTAGTAGAAGCATGCAGGGCGTGACAACCCCGATGGCGACACGTTGATGGAGATCATGGTGTCATGCCGGTGACGATGGAGATCATGCCGGTGCTTTCTAGATGGAGATCAAAAGCACAAGTTCATGGCCATATCATGTCACTTATGATTTGCATGTGATGTTAATCCTTTTTATGCACCTTGTTTTGCTTAGGACGACGGTAGCATTATAAGGTGATCCCTCACTTAATTTCAAGATAAATTGTGTTCTCCCCAAGTGTGCACCGTTGCGAAAGTTCGTTGTGTTGAGACACCACGTGATGATCGAGTGTGATAGACTCTACGTTCACATACAACGGGTGCAAGCCAGATTTGCACGCGCAGAACACTCGGGTTAAACTTGACGAGCCTAGCATGTACAGACATGGCCTCGGAACACAAGAGACCGAAAGGTCGAGCATGAGTCATATAGTGGATATGATCAACATAATGATGTTCACCATTGAAGCCACCTTAACTCACGTGATGATCGGACTTGAGTTGGTGAATTTGGATCATGTATCACTCGAATGACCCGAGGGATGTCAATTTGAGTGGGAGTTCTTAAGTAATATGATTAATTGAACTCATTATCATGAACATAGTCAAAGTGTCTTTGCAAATTATGTTGTAGATCACTAGCTCGCGTTGTAGCTCCCTTGTATTTTTATATGTTCCTAGAAAAATAGAGTTGAAAGATGTTGGTAGCAATATTGCAGACTGGGTCCGTGATCTGAGGATTGTCCTCATTGCTGCACAGAAGGCTTATGTCCTTAATGCACCGCTCGGTGCGCCACCCCCTCTAGTGTCGTCTATTGATGTTGTGAACATCTAACAGGCACGTTTCGATGACTACTTGATAGTTTAGTGCGTCATGCATTACAGCTTAGAAATTGAGGCTCTGAAACGTTTTGAACGTCACGGAACATATGAGATGTTCTAGGAGCAGAGATTGTGATCTCAGGCTCGTGCCTGTGTTGCGAGATATGAGATCTCCAACAAGATTCTTTGCCTGTAAGATGAAGGAGAATAGCTCAATCGTTGAGCATGTACTTAGATTGTCTGGGTACTTCAATCGCTTGAATCAAGTGGGAGTTGATCTTCCAGATAAGATAGTGATTGATATAGTTCTCCAAGTCACTATCACTAAAGCTACTAGAACTTAGTGATGAACTATAATACACCAGGGATAGAAGTATTGATCCCTGAGCTGTTCGCGATGTTTGACACCGCGAAGGTAGAAATCAAGAAGGAGCGTCAAGTGTTGATGGTTAATCAAACCACTAGTTTCGAAAAGGGCAAGAGCAAGGAGGGAAACTTCATGGATAGCAAGTCAGTTGCTGCTCCAGTGAAGCAACCCAAAGTTGAACTCAAACCCGAGACTAAGTGCTTCTATTATGAGGTGAGAGGTCGCTGAAGCAGAACAACCCTAGATACTTGGTAGATAAGAAGGCTGGAAACATCGACAGAAGTATATTTGATATACGAGTTATTGATGTGTACCTTGCTAGTACTCTTAGTAGCACCTGGGTATTGGATATCGGTTCGGTTGCTAAATGTTAGTAACTCGAAATAAAAGCTACGGAATAAATGGAGAACTAGCTAAGGGTGAGGTGACGATATGTGTTGGAAGTGTTTCCAAGGTTGATATGATCAACATCGCACGCTCTCTCTACCTTCAGGATTAGTGACGAACCTAAATAAATGTTATTTGGTGTTTTGCGTTGAGCATGAACATGATTAGATCATGTTTATTGCAATACGGTTATTCATTTAAGTTAGAGAATAATGGTTATTCTGTTTACATGAATAATACCTTCAATGGTCATGCACCCAGTGAGAATGGTTTGTTGAAATCTTGATCGTAGTAATACACATGTTCATAACATTGATGTCAAAAGATACAAAGTTAATAATGATAGTACCACATACTTGTGGCACTGCCGCTAAATGTCATATTGGTATAAAGCGCATGAAGAAACTCCATGCTGATGGATATTTGGACTCATTCGATTTTGAATCGGTTGAGACGTGCGAACCATGCCTCTTGGGCAAGATGACTAAAGGACCCCGTTGGACGGAGCGGGCAAGTGATTCATTGGAAATGATACATGTTGATGTATGCATACTAGTGAGTCTTGTAGCGTGCAGTGGATATCGTTATTTTCTTACCTTCACTGATGATTTGAGTAGATATAGTGTGTATTTACTTAATGAAACACAAGTCTAAATCGTTTGAAAGGTTCAAGCAAATTCAAGAGTGAAGTTTAAAGATCATCGTGACAAGAAGATAAAAGTGACTGCGATATGATCGTGGAGGTGAATATCTGAGTTACGAGTTTGGCATACAACTTAAGACAATGTGAAAGTTGTTTCACAACTAACGCCACCTGGAACACCATAGTGTGATGGTGTGTCCGAACATCATAGTCATGCTCTATTGATATAGTGCATACTGTGATGTCTCTTATCGTTTTACTACTATAATTTTGGGGTTATGCATTAGAGACAACTACATTCACTTTAAATAGGGCACCATCTAAATCCGTTGAGATGACACCATGTGAATTATGGTTTGATAGAAACCTAAGCTGACATTTCTTAATATTTTGGGATGTGACGCTTGTGTGGAAAATGTTTTCACCTAATGAGGTCGAACCCAAGGCGGACAAATTGCATCTTCATAAAATACCCTAAGATCAGTTGGGTGAACCTTCAATCTCAGATCCTAGTGCAAAATGTTTGTTGCTTAAACGGATCCTTTCTCGAGGAAATGTTTCTCTCGAAAGAATTGAGTGGGAGGAAGATAGAACTTGATGAGGTTGTTAAACCTTTGTTCAACCAGAGAGTAGCGCAGCGCAGAAAGATGCTTCTATGAAGCCTACGTTAGTTGAAGAGGAAGTTAATGATGATGATCATGAAACTTCAGGATCAAGTTACTATCGAAATTCGTAGGTCGACAAGGATGTGTACTGCTCCTAAGCGGTACGACAACTCTGTCTTGGAGGTCATGTTGTTGGACAACGATGAACCTATGAGCTATGGAGAAGCGATGATGGGCCCGGATTCCGACAAATGGTTGGAGGCCATGAAATCCGAGATAGGATCCATGTATGAAAACCAAGTATAGACTTTGGTAGACTTGCTCGTTGGACAGCAGGTCGTTGAGTACAAATGGATCTTTAAAATGAAGACAGACGCTGATGGTAATTGTCACCATTTGTAAAGCTCGACTTGTTGCAAAGATGTTTGTGACAAGTTCAAGGGGTTGACTGCGATGAGACTTTCTCACTCGTAGCAATGCTAGAGTCTGTTGGAATTATGATAGCAGTTGCTGCGTTTTCAATTATGAAATCTGGCAGATGGATGTCAAAACATCGTTTCCTTAACGGTTTACTTGAGGAAAGGTTGTATGTGATACAACCAGAAGGTTTTGTCAGTCCTAAGGATGCTAAAAGGTGTGCAAGCTTCGGTGATCCTTCCATGGACTGAAGCAAGCATCTCGGAGTTGGAATATACGCTTTGATGAGTTGATCAAAGTTTTTGAGTTTATACAAAGTTTACGAGAAACTTGTATTTGCAATAAAGTGAGTGGGAGCACTGTAGAGTTTCTGATAAGTATATGTGGTTGACATATTGTTGATCGGAAATAATGTAGAATTTCTGGAAGGCATAAAAGGTTGTTTGGAAAGTGTTTTTCAAAGGAAGACCTGGATAAAGCTACCTAATTGTTGAGCATCAAAATCTATAGAGATAGATCAAGATGCTTGATGAGACTTTCAATGAGTGCATACCTTGACAAGATTTTGAAAGAGTTCAAAATGGATCAGCCAGAGAAATAGTTCTCGTCTGATTTGTAAGGTGTGAAGTTGAGTGAGACTCAAAGCTCGACAACGGCAGAAGAAAGAGAAAGGACGAATGTCATCCCCTATGCCTTAGCCATAGGCTCTATATTATGCCATGTTGTGTATCGCACCTGTGTGTGCCTTGCCATGAGTCTGTCAAGGGGTACAAGTGTGGTCCAGGAGTGGATCACTGGACAGCGATCGGAATTATCCTTAGTAACCAGAGGACTAAGGAAATGTTTCTTGATTATGAAGGTGATAAAGAGTTTGTCGTAAAGAGTTACGTCGATGCAAGCTTTAACACCAATCCGGATGACTCGTAGTAGCAATCTGGATACGTATAGTGGAGCAGCCATTTGGAATAGTACCAAGTGGAGTGTGGTAGCAGTGTTTTCGGTTTGACATAGAAATTTGCAAAGTACACACGGATCTGAAATATCGCAGACCCGTTGACTATAATACCTCTCTCACATGCAAAGCATGATCGAGCCCCAAAACTCATTGGGTGTTAGATTCATAACAATGCGAATCACATGGTGATGTGAACTAGATTATTAACTCTAGTGCAAGTGGGAGACTGTTGGAAATATGCCCTAGAGGCAATAATAAATTAGTTATTTTCATATTTCCTTGTTCATGATAATCGTTTATTATCCATGCTATAATTGTATTGATCGGAGACTTAAATGCATGTGTGGATACATAGACAAAACCATGTCCCTAGTATGCCTCTAATGGACTAGCTCGTTGATCAAAGGATGGTTAAGGTTTCCTAGCCATGGACATGAGATGTCATTTGATAACGGGATCACATCATTAGGAGAATGATGTGATGGATAAGACCCAAACTACAAACATAGCATATGATCGTGTCAGTTTATTGCTACAGTTTTCTGCATGTCAAGTATATGTTCCTATGACCATGAGATCATGCAACTCACGGATATCGGAGGAGTGCCTTGTGTGTATCAAACGTCGCAACGTAACTGGGTGACTATAAAGGTGCTCTACAGGTATCTCCGATGGTGTCTGTTGAGTTGGCATGGATCAAGACTGGGATTTGTTACTCCGTGTGACGGAGAGGTATCTCAGGGCCCACTCGGTAATACAACATCACAACAAGCCTTGCAAGCAATGTGGCTAAGGGTTAGTCATGGGATCTTGTGTTATGGAACGAGTAAAGAGACTTGCCAGTAACGAGGTTGAACTAGGTATGGAGATACCGACGATCGAATCTCGGGCAAGTAACATACCGAAGAACAAAGGGAACGTTATACGGGATTAACTGAATCCTTGACATAGAGGTTCGACCGATAAAGATCTTCGTAGAATATGTAGGAACCAATGTGTACGTCCAGGTCCCGCCATTGGTTATTGACTGTAGAGGGGTCTCGGTCATGTCTACATAGTTCTCGAACCCGCAGGGTTTGCACACTTAAGGTTCGGTGACGTTTCGGTAGTGTAGAGTTATGTATGGTGGTGACCGAAGGTTGTTCGGAGTCCCGGATGAGATCCCGGACGTCACGAGGAGCTCCGGAATGGTCCGGAGGTAAAGATTCATATATAGGAAGTCCCAGTTTGGTTTCCGGAAAAGTTTCGGGCTCATCGGTAGTGTACCGGGAGTATCGGTAGTGTACCGGGAGTGCCGGTAGTGTACCGGGGGACCTCCGGGAGGGGTATTTCGACCCCAAGAGGTCCATGGGCTGTGGGATAATAATAACCAGCCCTTAGTGGGCTGGGAAAACAGCCACAAAGGCCCATGGCGCAGGAGAGAAAGTCCTAAAGCAAAAAGTGGAAAGTCAGCCAATAGGAGGCAATCCTACTCCAACTAGGATTGGAGGTGAAGTAGGATTGCTCCCACCTCCTATTTCGGCCGACCCAAAGGCCTTGGATGCCTCTCCTCTCCTCTCCTCCTATATATACTAGTGGATTGGGTGGTTTTTGGACAGAATTTCCGGCCACGTGCTACCCGTTTCACCGGTGCACAGTTTCTCCTCTAGATCGGTTTTCTGCAGCGCTTAGGCGAAGCCCTGCCGAAATCACTCCACCACCATCACCGGAGCGCCGTCACGCTTCCGGTGAACTCTCTCTCCTCTCCACCTCCTCTTGCTGGATCAAGACGGTGGAGATCGTCATCAAGCTGCACGTGTGCTGAACGCGGAGGTGCCGTCCGTTCGGTGCTAGATCGGAAGGACCGTGATCGAGATCATGAGACGGTTCGTGATGAGATCGCGGAACGGATCGTGATGAGTTCGCGGGACAGATCGTGATCAAGATCGTGAGATGGATCGTGATGAGATCGCGGGACGGATCGTGATGGGATCGCGGGACGGATCGTGATGAGATCACGGGACGCTCGGCGATTTGGATCGCGAAGATGTTCGACTACACCAACCGCGTTTCTTAACGCTTCCCTCTTAGCGATCTACAAGGGTATGTAGATCCACTCTCCCTCTCGTAGATGCTCATCACCATGGATAGGTTTGTGTGTGTGTAGGAAAATTTTGTTTCCCATGCGACGTTCCCCAACATAGACATGGCCTCGGAACATGAGAGATCGAAAGGTCGAACATGAGTCATATAGTAGATATGATCAACATAATGATGTTCACCATTGCGGCCACCTCAACTCACGTGATGATCGGACTTGAATTGGTGAATTTGGATCATGTATCACTTGAATGATCAGAGGGATGTCAATTTGAGTGGGAGTTCTTAAGTAATATGATTAATTGAACTCATTATCATGAACATAGTCAAAGTGTCTTTGCAAATTATGTTGTATATTACTAGCTCGCGTTGTAGCTCCCTTAAATTTTTATATGTTCCTAGAGAAATAGAGTTGAAATATGTTGGTAGCAATATTGCGGACTGGGTCCGTGATCTGAGGATTGTCCTCATTGCTGCACAGAAGCCTTATGTCCTTAATGCACCGCTCGGTGCGCCACCCCCTCTAGCGTCGTCTATAGATGTTGTGAACATCTAACAGGCACGTTTCGATGACTACTTGATAGTTTAGTGTGTCATGCATTACAACTTAGAAATCGAGGCTCTAAAACGTTTTGAACGTCACGGAACATATGAGATGTTCTAGGAGCAGAGATTGTGATCTCAGGCTCGTGCCTGTGTTGCGAGATATGAGATCTCCAACAAGATTCTTTGCCTGTAAGATGAAGGAGAATAGCTCAATCGTTGAGCATGTACTTAGATTGTCTGGGTACTTCAATCGCTTGAATCAAGTGGGAGTTGATCTTCCAGATAAGATAGTGATTGATATAGTTCTCCAAGTCACTATCACTAAAGCTACTAGAACTTAGTGATGAACTATAATACACCAGGGATAGAAGTATTGATCCCTGAGCTGTTCGCGATGTTTGACACCGCGAAGGTAGAAATCAAGAAGGAGCGTCAAGTGTTGATGGTTAATCAAACCACTAGTTTCGAAAAGGGCAAGAGCAAGGAGGGAAACTTCATGGATAGCAAGTCAGTTGCTGCTCCAGTGAAGCAACCCAAAGTTGAACTCAAACCCGAGACTAAGTGCTTCTATTATGAGGTGAGAGGTCGCTGAAGCGGAACAACCCTAGATACTTGGTAGATAAGAAGGCTGGCAACATCGACAGAAGTATATTTGAAATACGAGTTATTGATGTGTGCCTTGCTAGTACTCTTAGTAGCACCTGGGTATTGGATACCGGTTCGGTTGCTAAATGTTAGTAACTCGAAATAAAAGCTACGGAATAAACGGAGAACTAGCTAAGGGTGAGGTGACGATATGTGTTGGAAGTGTTTCCAAGGTTGATGTGATCAACATCGCACGCTCTCTCTACCTTCAGGATTAGTGACGAACCTAAATAAATGTTATTTGGTGTTTTGCGTTGAGCATGAACATGATTAGATCATGTTTGTTGCAATACGGTTATTCATTTAAGTCAGAGAATAATAGTTATTCTGTTTACATGAATAATACCTTCAATGGTCATGCACCCAGTGAGAATGGTTTGTTGAAATCTTGATCGTAGTAATACACATGTTCATAACATTGATGTCAAAAGATACAAAGTTAAATAATGATAGTACCACATACTTGTGGCACTGCCGCAAAATGTCATATTGGTATAAAGCGCATGAAGAAACTCCATGGTGATGGATATTTGGACTCATTCGATTTCGAATCGGTTGAGACATGCGAACCATGCCTCTTGGGCAAGATGACTAAAGGACCCCGTTGGACGGAGCGGGCAAGTGATTCATTGGAAATGATACATATTGATGTATGCAATCTAGTGAGTCTTGTAGCGTGCAGTGGATATCGTTATTTTCTTACCTTCACTAATGATTTGAGTAGTTATAGTGTATATTTACTTAATGAAACACAAGTCTAAATCGTTTGAAAGGTTCAAGCAAATTCAGAGTGAAGTTTAAAGATCATCGTGACAAGAAGATAAAAATGACTGCGATATGATCGTGGTGGTGAATATCCGAGTCACGAGTTTGGCATACAACTTAAGACAATGTGAAAGTTGTTTCACAACTAAACGCCACCTGGAACACCATAGTGTGATGGTGTGTCCGAACATCATAGTTATGCTCTATTGGACATGGTGCGTGCTATGATGTCTCTTGTCGTTTTACTACTATAATTTTGGGGTTATACATTAGAGACAACTACATTCACTTTAAAAAGGGCACCATCTAAATCCGTTGAGATGACACCGCGTGAATTATGGTTTGATAGAGACCTAAGCTGTCATTTCTTAATGTTTGGGGCTGCGACGCTTGTGTGGAAAATGTTTTCACCTAATGAGGTCGAACCCAAGGCGGACAAATGCATCTTCATAGAATACCCTAAGATCAGTTGGGTGAACCTTCTATCTCAGATCCAAGTGCAAAGTGTTTGTTTCTTAAACAGATCCTTTCTCGAGGAAATGTTTCTCTCAAAAGAATTGAGTGGGAGGAAGATAGAACTTGATGAGGTTGTTAAACCTTTGTTCAACCAGAGAGTAGCGCAACGCAGAAAGATGTTTTTGTGAAGCCTACGTTAGTTGAAGAGGAAGTTAATGATGATGATCATGAAGCTTCAGGATCAAGTTACTATCGAACTTCGTAGGTCGACAGGATGTGTACTACTCCTGAGCGGTACGGCAACCCTGTCTTGGAGGTCATGTTGTTGGACAACGATGAACCTACGAGCTATGGATAAGCGATGATGGGCCCGGATTTCTATAAATGGTTGGAGGCCATGAAATCCGAGATAGGATCCATGTATGAAAACCAAGTATAGACTTTGGTAGACTTGCTCGTTGGACGGCAGGTCGTTGAGTACAAATGGATCTTTAAAATGAAGACAGACACTGATGGTGAATGTCACTATTTGTAAAGCTTGACTTGTTGCAAAGATGTTTGTGACAAGTTCAAGGAGTTGACTACGATGAGACTTTCTCACTCGTAGTGGTGCTAAAGTCTGTTGGAATTATGTTAGCAGTTGCTGTGTTTTCAATTATGAAATCTGGCAGATGGATGTCAAAACATCGTTTCCTTAACGGTTTACTTGAGGAATGGTTGTATGTGATACAACCAGAAGGTTTTGTCAGGCCTAAGGATGCTAAAAGGTGTGCAAGCTTCGGTGATCCTTCCATGGACTGAAGCAAGCATCTCGGAGTTGGAATATACGCTTTGATGAGGTGATCAAAGTTTTGATGTTTATACAAAGTTTACGAGAAACTTGTATTTGCAATAAAGTGAGTGGGAGCACTATAGAATTTCTGATAAGTATATGTGGATGACATATTGTTGATCAGAAATAATGTAGAGTTTCTGGAAAGCATAAAACGGTCATTTGGAAAGTGATTTTCAAAGGAAGACCTAGATGAAGCTACCTAATTGTTGAGCATCAAAATCTATGGAGATAGATCAAGATGCTCGATGAGACTTTCAATGAGTGCATACCTTGACAAGATTTTGAAAGAGTTCAAAATGGATCGGTCAGAGAAAGAGTTCTCGCGTGATTTGTAAGGTGTGAAAGTTGAGTGAGAATCAAAGCTCGACAACGGCAGAAGAAAGAGAAAGGACGAACGTCGTCCCCTATGCCTTAGCCATAGGCTCTATATTATGCCATGCCGTGTACCGCACCTGTGTGTGCCTTGCCATGAGTCCGTCAGGCGGAACAAGAGTGAACCAGGAGTGGATCACTGGACAGCGGTCAAGATTATCCTCAGTAACTAAGAGACTGAGGAGATGTTTCTCGATTATGGAGGTGATAAAGAGTTTGTCGTAAGAAGTTACGTCGATACAAGCTTTAACACTAATCCAGATGACTCGTAGTAGCAATCTGGATACGTATAGTGGAGCAGCCATTTGGAATAGTACCGAGCGGAGTGTGGTAGCAGTGTTTACAGTTTGACATAGGTATTTGCAAAGTGCACACGGATCAGAATGTTACAGACCCGTTGACTATAAGACCTCTCTCACATGCAAAGCATGATCGAGCCCCAGAACTCGTTGGGTGTTAGATTCATAACAATGCGAATCACATGGTGATGTGAACTAGATTATTGACTCTAGTGCAAGTGGGAGACTGTTGGAAATATGCCCTAGAGGCAATAATAAATTAGTTATTATCATATTTCCTTGTTCATGACAATCGTTTATTATCCATGCTATAATTGTATTGATCGGAGACTTAGATGCATGTGTGGATACATAGACAAAACCATGTCCCTAGTATGCCTCTAATAGACTAGCTCGTTGATCAAAAGATGGTTATGGTTTCCTAGCCATGGACATGAGATGTCATTTGATAACGGGGTCACATCATTAGGAGAATGATGTGATGGACAAGACCCAAACTGCAAACGTAGCATATGATCGTGTCAGTTTATTGCTACTGTTTTCCGCATGTCAAGTATGTGTTCCTATGACCATGAGATCATGCAACTCATAGATATCGAAGGAGTGCCTTGTGTGTATCAAACGTCGCAACGTAACTGGGTGACTATAAAGGTGCTCTACAGGTATCTCCAATGGTGTCTGTTGAGTTGGCATGGATCGAGACTGGGATTTGTTACTCCGTGTGACAGAGAGGTATCTCGGGGCCCATCGGTAATGCAACATCACAATAAGCCTTGCAAGCAATGTGACTAATTGTTAGTTGTGGGATCTTGTATTACGAAACGAATAAAGAGACTTGCCGGTAACGAGGTTGAACTAGGTATGGAGATACCGACGATCGAATCTCGGGCAAGTCTCTTTACTCGTTCTGTAATACAAGATCCCGTGGCTAACACTTAGTCACATTGCTTGCAAGGCTTATTGTGATGTTGTATTACCGAGTGGGCCCTCGGATACCTCACCGTCACACGGAGTAACAAATCCCAGTCTTGATCCATGTCAACTCAACAGACACCCTTAGAGATACCTATAGAGCACCTTTATAGTCACCTAGTTACGTTGTGACGTTTGATACACACAAGGTACTCCTCCGGTGTCAGTGGGTTGCATGATCTCATGGTCATAGGAACAAATACTTGACATGCAGAAAACTATAGCAATAAACTGACACGATCATATGCTATGTTTATAGTTTGGGTCTTATCCATCAAATCATTCTCCTAATGATGTGATCCCATTATCAAACGACATCTCATGTCCATGGCTAGGAAACCTTAACCGTCTTTGATCAACGAGCTAGTCTATTAGAAGGGTACTAGGGACATGGTGTTGTCTATGTATCCACACATGTATCTGAGTTTCCGATCAATACAATTCTAGCATGGATAATAAACGATTATCATGAACAAGGAAATATGATAATAACTAATTTATTATTGACCCTAGGGCATATTTCCAATAGTCTCCCACTTGCACTAGAGTCAATAATCTAGTTCACATCGCTATGTGATTTGTTATGAATCTCACACCCAATGAGTTCTGGGGTTCGATCATGTTTTGCATGTGAAAGAGGTTTTAGTCAACAGGTCTGCGACATTCAGATCTGTGTGTACTTTGCAAATCTCTATTTCATACTGTAGACACTACTACCACGCTCCACTTGGAGCTATTCCAAATGGCTACTCCACTATACGTATTCGGATTGCTACTAAGAGTTATCCGATTGGTGTTAAAGCTTGGATCGACGTAACCCTTTACGACGAACTCTTTATCACCTCCATAATCAAGAAATGTTTCCTTAGTCTTCCAATTACTAAGGATAAATTTTGACCGTTGTCCAATGATCCACTCCTGGATCACTCTTGTACCCCTTGACAGACTCATGGCAAGGCACACACAGGTGCGGTACACAACATGGCATGCTATACAGAGCCTATGGATAAAGCATAGGGGATGACCTTCTTCTTTTCTCTTTCTTTTGCCATGGTCGAGCTTTGAGTCTCACTCAACTTCACACCTTGCAAATCAGGCAAGAACTCCTTCTTTGACTGATCCATTTTGAACTCTTTCAAAATCTTGTCAAGGTATGCACTCATTGGAAGTCTCATGAAGCGTCTTGATCTATCTCTATAGATCTTGGTGCCCAACAGTTAAGTAGCTTTATCGAGGTCTTCCTTTGAAAATACTCCTTTCAAACAACCATTTGTGCTTTCCAGAAATTCTACATCATTTCCTATCAACAATATGTCAACCACATATACTTATCAGAAATTCTATAGTTCTCCCATCACTTCATTGTAAATACAAGTTTCTCATAAACTTTGTTAAACCCAAAAACTTTGACCACCTCATCAAAGCGTATATTCCAACTCTAAGATGCTTGCTCCAGCCCATAGAAGGATTGCTGGAGCTTGCACACCATTTAGCATCCTTAGGACTGACAAAACCTTATGGTTGTATCACATACAACCTTTACTCAAGTAAACCATTAAGGAAACAATGTTTTGACATCCATCTACCAGATTTCATAATTGAAAAATGTAGCAACTGCTAACATAATTCCAACAGACTTTAGCATCGCTACGGGTGAGAAAGTCTCATCATAGTCAACTCCTTGAACTTGTCGGAAACTTCTTTGCGACAAGTCGAGCTTTATAAATGGTGACATTTACCACCAGCGTCTGTCTTCTTCTTAAAGGTCCATTTGTACTCAATGGCATGTCGTTCAACGGACAAGTCTACCAAAGTCCATACTTGGTTTTCATACATGGATCCTTTCTCGGGTTTCATGGCTCCTAGCCATTTGTTGGAATCCGGGCCCATCATCGCTTCTCCATAGCTCGTAGGCTCATCGTTGTCCAACAACATGACCTCTAAGACAGGGTTACCGTACCACTCAGGAGCAATACGTGACCTTGTCGACCTACAAGGTTTGATAGCAACTTGATCCGAAGCGTCATGATCATCATCATTAACTTCCTCTTCAATTGACGTAGGTTCCATAGAAACATCTTCTTGCGTTGCGCTACTCTCTAGTTGAAACAAAGGTTCAACAACCTCATCAAGTTCTATATTCCTCCCACTCAATTCTTTTGAGAGAAACTCTTTCTCGAGAAAGGACTCGTTTTAGCAACGAACACTTTGTGCTTGGATCTAAGATAGAAGGTTTACTCAACTATTATGTTAGGGTATTCTATGAAGATGGATTTGTCCGCTTTGGGTTTGAGCTCACTAGGTGAAAACCCTTTTTCACATAAGCTCCGCAGCCCCAAACATTAAGAAATGACAGCTTAGGTTTCTACCAAACCAAAATTCATACGGTGTCATTTCAATGGACTTAGATGGTGCCCCTTTTAAAGTGAATGTAGTTATCTTTAATTCATAACCCCAAAACGATAGTGGCAAATCGATAAGAGACATCATAATTCGCACCATATCCAATAGAGAATGGCTACGATGTTCGAACACACCATCACACTATGGTGTTCCAGGTGGCGTGAGTTGTGAAACAACTTCCACATTGTCTTAAGTTGTATACCAAACTCGTAACTCGCATATTCACCTCCACGATCATATCGTAGACATTTTATCTTCTTGTCACGATGATCTCAAACTTCACTTTGATTTTGCTTGAACTTTTCAAACGTTTCAGACTTGTGTTTCATTAAGTAAATATACTCATATATACTCAAATCATCAGTGAAGGTAAGAAAATAACGATATCCACTACACTCTACAACACTCATTGGACCGTATATATCAACATGTATTATTTCTAAAAAGTTACTAGCCTGCTCCATCATACCGAAAACGGGGTCTTCAGTCATCTTACCCATGAGGCATGGTCTGCATGTCTCAACTAATTCGAAATCGAATGAGTCCAAAAGATCCATCAGCATGGAGTTTCTTCATGCGATTTATACCAATATGACGTTTAGTGGCAGTGCCACAAGTATGTGGTACTATCATTATTAACTTTGTATCTTTTGGCATCAATGTTATGAACATGTGTATTACTACGATCAAGATTCAATAAACCATTCCCATCGGGTGCATGACCATTAAAGGTATTATTCATGTACACAGAATAACCATTATTCTCTAACTTAAATGAATAACTATATTGCAATAAACACGATCTAATCATGTTCATGCTCAACGCAAACACCAAATAACATTTATTTAGGTTTATCACTAATCCTGAAGGCAGAGAGAGTGTGCGATGGTGATCACATCAACCTTGGAAACACTTCCAACACACATCGTCACCTCACCCTTAGCTAGCCTTCATTTATTTCGTAGCTTTTATTTTGAGTTACTAACATTTAGCAACCAAACCAGCATCCAATACCCAGGTGCTCCTAGGAGTACTAGCAAGCTACACATCAATAACACGTATATCAAATATACTTATGTCAACGTTGCCAGCCTTCTTATCTACCAAGTATCTAGGGTTGTTTCGCTTCAGCGACCGTTCTCCTCATAATAGAAGCACCTAGTCTCGGGTTTGGGTTCAGCCTTGGGTTTCTCACTAGAGTGGCAACTGGCTTGCCATTCCTAAAGTTTTTCCCTTCTTGCCCTTTCCTTTCTTGAAACTAGTGGTTTTACTTAACCATCTACACTTGATGCTCCTTCTTGATTTCTACCTTCGCGATGTCAAACATCATGAATAGCTCAGGGATCATTATTTCCATCCCTAGAAGGTTTATAGTTCATCATGAAGCTCTAGCAGCTTGGTGACGGTGACTTAGAGAACTATATCAATCACTATCTTATTTGGAAGATTAACTCCCACTCGATTCAAGCGATTCGTAAACCCAGACAATCTGCGCACATGCTCACCGATTGAGCTATTCTCCTTCATCTTGTAGGCAAATAATCTTGTTGGAGGTCCTATACCTCTCAACACGGGCACGAGCCTCAAATACTATTTCAGCTCTTGGAACATCACATATGCTCCATGACGTTCAAAACGTATTTGTAGCCTGAATTCTAAGCCGTAATGCAAGACCCACTAAACTATCAAGTAGTCATCAGAACGTGACTGTCAGATGTTCATAGCATCCACAGTCACCGTTTGAGGGGGTGGCGCACCGAGCGTTGCATTAAGGACATAAGCCTTTTGTGCAGCAATGAGGACAATCCTCAGATCTCGGAGCCAGTTTGCATTATTGCTACCATCATCTTTCAACTCTATTTCTCTAGGAACATATAAAAATTCAAGAGAGCTACAACGCGAGCTAGTAATCTACAACATAATTTGCAAAAACATTTTGACTATGTTCATGATGATGAGTTTAGTTAATCAAATTACTAAAGCTACCACTCAAATAGACATCCCTTAGGTCATCTGAGTGATACATGATCCAAATTCACCAACTCAAGTCCGATCATCACGTGAGTTGAGGTGGTTTCAATGGTGAACATCTTCATGTTGATCATATCTACTATATGACTCATGTTCGACCTTTCGGTCTCTTGTGTTCCGAGGCCATGTCTGTACATGCTAGGCTTGTCAAGTTTAACCCTAGTGTTCCGCACGTGCAACACTGGCTTGCACCCGTTGTATGTGAATGCAGATTCTATCACACCCGATCATCATGTGGTGTCTCAACACGCCAAACTCTCACAACGGTGCACACTCGGGGAGAACAGAATTCATCTTGAAATTTAAGTGAGGGGTCACCTTACAATGCTACCGTCATCCTAAGAAAAACAAGGTGCACAAAAAGATTAACATCACATGCAAATCATAAGTGACATGATATGGTCATGAACTTCTGCTTTTGATCTTCATCTTCAAAGCACCGGCATGATCTCCATTGTCACCGGCATGACACCATGATCTCCATCATCTTGATCTCCATCAATGTGTCGCCATCGGGGTTGCCACGCCGACTGTTGTTTCCACGACTATTGCTAACTCGTAGCGATAAAGTAAAGCAAAAACAGCAAAAATAATTAAAGACACCCCTATGGCTCCTGCCGGTTAACGTACTCATCAACATGCAAGTTGTGATATTCTATACAAAACATGATCATCTCATACATCACATATATCTCATCATGTAATTGGCCATATCACATCACAACATACCCTACAAAAACAAGTTAGACGTCCCCTAATTGTTGTTGCAAGTTTTACGTGGCTGCTATGGGTATCTAGCAAGAACAATTCTCACCTACGCAAAAACCACAATGGTGATAAATAAATTGCTATTCAACCTTCTCAAGGACCGCCTTTGTCGAATCCGATCCAACTAGAGTAGGAGAGACAGACACCCGCCAGCCATCTTTGTGCAACAAAGTTACACATCAGTCGATGGAACCGGTCTCTCGTAAGCGTACGCGTAAGGTTGGTCCGGGCTGCTTCATCCCTTAATACCGCTGAATCAAAACACGACCAAGGGAGGAAGCAATCTAAGCATCAACGCCCATAGACTCCTTTGTGTTCTACTCGTGATCTCATCTACACATAGACCTAGCTCATGATGCCACTGGTTGGGAACGTTGCATGGGAAAAAAATCCTACGCACACGCAAGATCTATCCATGCTGATGAGCATCTACGAGAGGGAGAGTGGATCTACATACCCTTGTAGATCGCTAAGCGGGAAGCGTTAAGAAACACGGTTGATGTAGTCGAACGTCTTCGCGATCCAAATCGCCGAGCGTCCTGTGATCCCATCACAATCCATCTTGTGATCCAATCACGATCCGTCCCTCGATCCCATCACGATCCGCCTCGCGATCAAATCATGAACCGTCTCGCGATCCTGATCATGGTCCTTTCGATCTAGCGTCGAACGGATGGCACCTCTGCGTTCAGCACACGTACAACTCGATGATAATCTCCACCTTCTTGATCCAAAAAGAGGGGGCGGAGAGGTAGATGATTTATCCGGCATCACGACGGCATGGCGGCAATGGTGGTGGAACTATTCCGATAGGGCTTCGCCTAAGCACCGTCGAACTAGACTAGAGGAGAAAACTGATCTAGGTGAAGTAGAGGGAGCACGTGGCAATTTGGGTTGGCTCTCCCTTCTAAATCCTCTAGAGCATATAGGAGGGAGGAAGGGGAGGAGGGAGCCTCAAACCCTCAAGGTTTGGTTGAAATAGGAGGTGGAGGAGTCCAACTCCAATCCTACTAGGAGTAGGATTCCTCCTCTCCACTTGGAAACCCTTTCCACCTTTCCTCCTTTGGGTTTTCCCCATCCCTAGCCATATGGGCCTTAGTGGGGGTTTCTTCCAGCCCACTAGGGGATGGTTTGACTCCTCCCACAGCCCATGAGGACCTTTGGGTCGAGACACCCCTCCCGATGGTCCCCCGGTACCCTCCCGACACTCCCGATACACTACTGATGAGCCCAAAACTTTTCCGGTGACCAAAATAGGACTTCCTATATATAAATATTTACCTCCGGACCATTCCGGAGCTCCTCGTGATGTCCGGGATCTCATCTGGGACTCCGAACAACCTTAGGTCACCACCATGCATAACTCTATACTACCGAAACGTCACCAAACCTTAAGTGTGCAGACCCTGCGGGTTCGAGAACTATGTAGACATGACCGAGACACCTCCACGGTCAATAACCAATAGCGGGACCTGGATGACCATATTTTTTCCTACATATTCTATGAAGATCTTTATCGGTTTGAACCTCTATGTCAAGGACTCGGTTAATCCCGTACGTTGTTCCCTTTGTTCTTCGATATGTTACTTGCCCGAGACTCGATCGTCGGTATCTCTATACCTAGTTCAATCTCGTTACCGGCAAGTCTCTTTACTCATTCCATAATACAAGATCCCGTGGCTAACACTTAGTCACATTTCTTGCAAGGCTTATTGTGATGTTATATTACCGAGTGGGCCCTGAGATACCTCTCCATCTCACAGAGTAACAAATCTCAGTCTTGATCCATGCCAACTCAACAGACACCCTTAGAGATACCTGTAGAGCACCTTTATAGTCATCCAGTTACGTTGCGATGTTTGACACACACAAGGTACTCCTCCGGTGTCAGTGGGTTGCATGATCTCATGGTCATAGGAACAGATACTTGACATGAAGAAAACTATAGCAATAAACTGACACGATCATATGCTATGTTTATAGTTTGGGTCTTGTCCATCACATCATTCTCCTAATTATATGATGCCATTATCAAACGACATCTCATGTCCATGGCTAGGAAACCTTAACCATCTTTGATCAACGAGCTAGTCTATTAGAGGCATACTAGGGACATGGTGTTGTCTATGTATCCACACATGTATCTCAATTTCCGATCAATACAATTCTAGCATGGATAATAAACGATTATCATGAACAAGGAGATATGATAATAACTAATTTATCATTGCCTCTAGGGCATATTTCCAACAACTTTATGGTTGATGTTACAACGTAGTTTGTGTGGTGTGAAATGACACATATACAATAGTCATTCCAATGGTTGTGGCACCCTGAATACGTCGACCTAGCCACATGCGGTTTCATTCACGGACCCATGGAAGAGCATCATTGCTCGTGGAGAGCCGCGACATGCAAGGGAGTTCGGCCCATGTTTATTATAGTGACTAGAAATCCCCGGGTAGAGCAGACTAATTATGTCTTCATAAGGAAGCTAGTGTCAATGCGCAACGTCGAGAACGATCAAACATTTTGTTGATCAATTGTTGCTCGCCGGTGCAATGTGCCTGCGGCCCCCGTTCGGGAAGGATGTCGAGAGATAGAATGACAGTAGCATGAGCTCCTTATTTGAATTATAATCTTCTTAGATGTTCTTTTTGTGATCTTCTTGTTTTTTCTACTTTAGATTATCCTCTGACAACCGCCTATTACAGTGCTTTATGCTCCCCCCTTAATACATGAAAACGAAAAACAAAATAGTCATTGCATTGATTTTGTTGTGTATTAATGGTGGAGTTACATTGGGGCCAACTTGGGTTGTGGCATGCCCATCTAGGTAGCGAATATTGGAAGCTAGCATTTCCCAAATGGTTATCATGCTCAATCTGACCGCCCAACTAGTCCGTTCTAGACCTATCAAACAAAAAATTGACATAGACTCATATCAATGTATTTTCTTCCACTCTATATCTCTTGTGCACTACTAAAAATATATAGTATTCACATTTATTTTGGAAATTTATATTTCTTAGTCGAACTTACTCAAGTGTAGATGCCACATAGCGTCTCATTGACAAGAGCAACCGGGTGGCCCTTCCGATCTACGCGAGATCCAAACAATATATGAGATTGATCCCCGATGGCTCGAGAGCAACCTTAAAACACCGCCACCGCTCTAACCCTACCATACCACTCCTTGTTGCCATCTGAGGGCACTGTCGGGAAAAGCCCGTGCAACATCGTTGGAGGTCTCCATGAGGTGTGGTTGGTTGTGGCAACTCTATGTGCCTCTTCGTCGACAAGATGATGCGATGGTGGTTGTTGTTGTGGGGTTGTCGACACCGATGTGGGTTGATATGCAGGTGAGGGGGTGTTGGAGCTTGGGTGAAGACCATGTATCGGCTTCGGGGCATGTGGCCAGTGATGGCGGCAACTACGAGCGTCCTTTGACCTTTTTTGAGGCATCATTGCATTGCTTCCGCACCTCTTTTGTGCGGATTTAACCATGACTGCAGCTCCCGTGGAAACCCTGGATTATGTAGGATCGGATGATGGCGGCGCATTGGTATCATTTTTCCTCTCGAGGTCTTCATCTTGCGAACCACACATCTACAAGTGTGATACGCCCATTTTGCATCATTATTTGCTACTATATTTTATCAAATTGCAATGATATATTTCACATAATGATGCAATTGTAATGCCAGCTCTCCCTCTCTCTTAACATATAAGATATACATAAGAGGGAAATTACTGGACAATTGGAAACGTGTACCAAAAATACAACAGAAGGAAAAAGGATTTTTCTAGAGCTCCAAATGCAACGTGGATTTTACTAAATTATTTCCAGCAAATATGAACCCATATGCCAGAAGATGGACCACGGGGGCCCTCGAGGCCCCCACGTGACCTGGTAGCACGGGTCCATCCCTTAATGCACCAGGTATCCGCATTGGGCCCTGGTGGTTGGCCTCCCGATGCTCTTTGGTCACAACATCCCATTTACCCTAGAAAAAATCATAGAAATTCATCGGGACTTTTCGCTACCGTCTACGAGGCGGAACCGAGGCGAAGCACATTTGCTCTTCAGCGGAGCGATTCTGTTGGGAAACTGGAGAAGGGAATCGAAGCCATCGTCATCAGCAACACTCCGTTCATCTCGGGACCATCATCTTCGTCAATCTCTTTAGTAGCACCATCATAACCCTAGTACTTCCCTCTTGATCAACCTTTGTATCAAACCTCGTATTGGTATCCGAGAGTACTTTTATGTGTTGATTACACCTTGTAGTTGATGCATAACATATTTGTTGGTGGCAGATTGTTGTGCGCATTATTAATCATATATTTTTACCTATTGATCATTATCCATCTGATGTGATTAGATCCATTAGTTCTCGACGACACGGGAGAAGTCTTGTTGCTAGTAACGATGTGAATTTGATTATCGTTTAATGTTTTGATGATAATGTTGTGTTCTTCTTGTTGGGGAACGTCGCATGGGAAATGAAAAAATTCCTACGCACACACAAGATCTATCCATGGTGATGAGCATCTATGAGAGGGAGAGTGGATCTACATACCCTTGTAGATCGCTAAGCGGGAAGCATTAAGAAACGCGGTTGGTGTAGTCGAACGTCTTCGCGATCCAAATCGCCGAGCGTCCCGCGATCTCATCACGATCCGTCCCGCGATCCAATCACGATCCGTCCCACGAAATCATCATGATCCATCCCGCGATCCAATCATGATCCGTCCTGCAAACTCATCATGATCCGTCCCGTGAACTCATCACCATCCGTCTCGCGATCTTGATCACGGTCCTGGGGCTCGATCATGCTTTGCATGTGAGAGATGTCTCATAGTCAATGGGTCTGCGACATTCAGATCCGTGTGTACTTTGCAAATCTCTATGTCAAACCGTAAACACTGCTACCACACTACACTTGGTACTATTCCAAATGGCTGCTCCACCATACGTATCCAGATTGCTACTACAAGTCATCCGGATTGGTGTTAAAGCTTGCATCGACGTAACTCTTTACGACGAACTCTTTATCACCTCCATAATCAAGAAACATCTCCTTAGTCTTTTAGTTACAAAGGATGATCTTGACCGCTGTCCAGTGATCCACTCCTGGATCACTCTTGTACCCCTTGACGGACTCATGGCAAGGCACACACACGTGCGGTACACAGCATGGCATACTATATAGAGCCTATGGCTAAGGCATAGGGGACGACATTCGTCCTTTCTCTTTCTTCTGCCATGGTCAAGCTTTGAGTCTCACTCAACTTCACACCTTACAAAGCGGTAGAGAACACTTCTCTCTGACTAATCCATTTTGAACTCTTTCAAAATCTTGTCAAGGTATGTACTCATTGAAAGTCTTATCCAACATCTTGGTCTATCTTGATAGGTCTTGATGCTCAACAATTAGGTAGCTTTATTCAGGTCTTCCTTTGAAAATCACTTTTCAAACAACCGTTTATGCTTTCCAGAAATTCCACATTATTTCCGAATAGCAATATGTCATCCACATATACTTATCAGAAACTCTATGGTGCTCCCACTCACTTTATTGCAAATACAAGTTTCTCATAAACTTTGTATAGACTCAAAAACTTTGATCACCTCATCAAAGTGTACATTCCAACTCCGAGATGCTTGGTTCAGTCTATAAAAGGATCACTGAAGCTTGCACACCTTTTAGCATCCTTAGGACTGACAAAACCTTCTGGTTGTATCACATACAACCTTTCCTCAAGTAAACCGTTAAGGAAACGATGTTTTGACATCCATCTGCCAGATTTCATAATTGAAAGTGCACCAGCTGCTAACATAATTTCGACAGACTTTAGCATCGCTACGAGTGAGAAAGTCTCATCGCAGTCAACTCCTTGAACTTGTCGTAAACTTCTTTGCAACAAGTTGAGCTTTACAAATGGTGACATTTACCATCAGCGTATGTATTCATTTCAAAGATCCATTTGTAATTAACAACCTGTTGTCCAACGAGCAAGTCCACCAAAGTCTATACTTGGTTTTTCATACATGGATCCTTTCTCGGATTTCATGGCCTCTAACCATTTGTTGGTTTCCGGGCCCATCGTCGCTTCTCCATAGTTCGTAGGTTCATCGTTGTCCAACAACTTGACCTCTAAGACAAGGTTGCCGCACCACTAAGGAGCAGTACACGTCCTTGTCGACCTACGAGGTTCGATAGTAACTTGATCTGAAGCTTCATGATCATCATCATTAACTTCCTCTTCAACTAACGTAGGCTTCACAAAAACAACTTCCCGCGCTGCGCTACTCTCTCGTTGAAACAAAGGTTCAATAACCTCATCAAGTTCTATCCTCCTCCCACTCAATTCTTTCAAGAGAAACTTTTTCTCGAGAAAGGACCCAGTTTTAGCAACAAACATTTTATGCTTGGATCTGAGATAGAAGCTACACCCAACTGTTCTTAGGGTATTCTATGAAGATGCATTTGTCCGCTTTGGGTTCGAGCTCATTAGGTGAAAACATTTTCCACACAAGCGTCGCAGCCCCAAACATTAAGAAATGACAGCTTAGGTTTCTATCAAACCATAATTCACATGGTGTCATCTCAACGGATTTCGATGGTGCCCTATTTAAAGTGAATGTAGTTGTCTCTAATGCATAACCCGAAAATTATAGTAACAAAACGATAAGAGACATCATAGCATGCACCATATCCAATAGAGCACGACTATGACGTTCGGACACACCATCACACTATGGTGTTTCGGGTGGCGTGAGTTGTGAAACAATTTTCACATTGTCTAAAGTTGTATGCCAAACTCGCAACTCAGATATTCATCTCGACGATCATATCGTAGACATTTTTATCTTCTTGTCACGATGATCTCAAACTTCACTCTGAATTTGCTTGAACCTTTCAAATGATTCAGACTTGTGTTTCATTAAGCAAATATACACTATATCTACTCAAATCATCAGTGAAGGTAAGAAAATAACAATATCCACCGCACGCTATAAGACTCATTGGATTGCATACATCAACATGTATCATTTCCAATAAGTCATTTGCCCGCTCCATCAAACCAGAAAAACGGGGTCCTTAGTCATCTTGACCAAGAGGCATGGTTCGCATGTCTCAACCGATTCAAAATTGAATGAGTCCAAAGATCCATCAGCATGGAGTTTCTTCGTGTGTTTTATACCAATATGACATTTAGCGGCAGTGCCACAAGTATGTGGTACTATTATTATTAACTTTGTATCTTTTGGCATCAAGGTTATGAACATGTGTATTACTACGATCAAGATTCAACAAACCATTCTCACTGGGTGCTTGACCATTGAAGGTATTATTCATGTAAACTGAATAACAATTATTCTCTAACTTAAATGAATAACCGTGTTGCAATAAACACGATCCAATCACGTTCATGCTCAACGCAAAACACCAAATAACATTTATTTAGGTTTGTCACTAATCCCGAAGGTAGAGAGAGCGTGTGATGTTGATCACATCAACCTTGGAAACATTTTCAACACACATCGTCACCTCACCCTTATCTAGTTCTCCGTTTATTCCGTAGCTTTGATTTCGAGTTACTAACATTTAGCAACCGAACCAGTATCCAATACCCATGTGCTACTAGGAGTACTAGCAAGATACACATCAATAACACGTATATCAAATATACTTCTATCGACGTTATCAGCCTTCTTATCTACCAAGTATCTAGGGTTGTTTCGCTTCAACGACCGCACCCCTCATAATCGAAGCACTTATTATCGGGTTTGGGTTCAACTTTGGGTTGCTTCACCGGAGCAGCAACTGACTTGCTATCCATGAAGTTTCCCTCCTTGCCCTTGCCCTTCTCAAAACTAGTGGTTTTACTAACCATCAACACTTGATGCTCCTTATTGATTTCTACCTTCGCGGTGTCAAACATCTCGAACATCTCAAGGATCATTATTTCTATCCCTGGCGTTTATAGTTCATCACCAAGTTCTAGTAGCTTAGTGACAGTGACTTGAAGAACAATATCAATCACTATCTTATCTGGAAGATCAACTCCCACTCGATTCAAGCGATTGTAGCACCCAGACAATCTGAGCACATGCTCAACGATTGAGCTATTCTCCTTCATCTTACAAGCAAAAAATCTTGTTGGATATCTCATATCTCGCAACACGGGCACGAGCCTGAGATCCTAATTTCAGCTCTTAGAACATCTCATATGTTCCATGACGTTCAAAACGTTTCGGAGCCTCAATTCTAAGCTATAATGCATGACACACTAAACTATCAAGTAGTTATCAGAACATGCCTGTCATATGTTCACAACATCTACAAACAACGCTAGAGGGGTTGGCGCACCGGGCGGTGCATTAAGGACATAAGCCTTCTGTGTAGCAATGAGTACAATCCTCAGATCACGGAGCTAGTCCGCAATATTGCTACCATCATCTTTCAACTCTATTTCTCTAGGAACATATAAAAATTCAAGGGAGCTACAGCGTGAGCTAGTAATCTACCACACAGTTTGCACAGACACTACTGACTATGTTCAAGATAATGAGTTCAATTAATCATATTACTTAAGAACTCCCACTCAGATTGACATCCCTCGAGTCATTCGAGTGATACATGATCCAAATTCACCAACTCAAGTCCGATCATCACGTGAGTTGAGGTGGTTTCAATGGTGAACATCATCATGTTGATCATATCTACTATATGACTCATGTTCGACCTTTCGGTCTCTTGTGTTCCGAGGCCATGTTTGTACATGCTAGGCTCGTTCTGCATGTACAACACTGGCTTGCACCCGTTGTATGTGAACCTAGAGTCTATCACACCCGATCATCACGTGGTGTCTCAACACGATGAACTTTCGCAACAGTGCACACTCGGGGAGAACACAATTCATCTTGAAATTTAAGTGAGGGATCACCTTATAATGCTATCGTCGTCCTAAGCAAAACAAGGTGCATAAAAGGATTAACATCACATGCAAATCATAAGTGACATGATATGGCCATGAACTTGTGCTTTTGATCTCCATCTTGAAAGCACCGGCATGATCTCCATCGTCACCGACACGACACCATGATCTCCATCAACGTGTCGCCATTGGGGTTGTCGCGCCCATCATGCTTGTACTACTATTGCTACCATTTAGCGATAAAGTAAAGCATTACATAGCGCTTAATGATTGACACGCAGGTCATACAATAATTAAAGACAACCCTATGGCTCCTGCCGGTTGCCGTACTCATCGACATGCAAGTCGTGATAATATATACATCGCATGATCATCTCATACATCACATATATCACATCATGTAATTGGCCATATCACATCACAACATACCCTGCAAAAACAAGTTAGACGTCCTCTAATTGTTGTTGCATATTTTACGTGGCTGCTACGGGTATCTAGCAAGAACAATTCTCATCTACACAAAAACCACAACGGTGATACACTAGTTGCTTTTCAACCTTCTCAAGGACCGCCTTTGTCGAATCCGATCCAACTAAAGTGAGAGAAACTGGCACCCGCAAGCCATCTAGGCAACAAGTTGCGTCGAGGAAACCGGTCTCTCGTAAGCGTACGAGTAATGTTGGTCTGGGCCGCTTCATCTCACAATACCGCTGAACCAAAATCTGACCAAGGGAGGAATCAATCTAAGCATCAACGCCCACAAACCTTTTGTGTTCTCCTCGAGATCTCATCTACACATAGACCTAGCTCATGATGCCACTGTTGGGGAACGTCGCATGGGAAACAAAAAATTTCCTACGCACACGCAAGATCTATCCATGGTGATGAGCATCTACGAGAGGGAGAGTGGATCTACATACCCTTGTAGATTGCTAAGCGGGAAGCGTTAAGAAACGCGGTTGGTGTAGTCGAACGCCTTCGCGATCCAAATCGCCAAGCGTCCCGCGATCTCATCATGATCCGTCCCGCGATCCAATCACGATCCGTCCCACGAAATCATCATGATCCATCCCGCGATCCAATCATGATCCGTCCTGCAAACTCATCATGATCCGTCCCGTGAACTCATCACCATCCGTCTCGCGATCTTGATCACGGTCCTTCCGATCTAGCGCCGAACGGACGGCACCTCCGCGTTCAACACACGTATAGCTCGAGGACGATCTCCGCCTTCTTGATCCAGCAAGAGGGAGCGGAAATGTAGAAGAGTTCTCTGGCAGCGTGACGACGCTCCGGAGAAGGTGGTGGAGCTATTCCGGCAGGGCTTCAGCTAAGCACTGCAGAAAACCGATCTAGAGGAGAAACTATGCACTAGAGGAACGGGTAACACGTAGCAAAAAATCTGGTGCAAAAAACCCTAAAACCTCTAGTATATATAAGAGGAAAAGAGAAGGAGTCTTGGCCCTCAAGGTACCAGCCTTTGGGTCGGCCAAATCAAGGAGGAGTGGAGGACTCCTCCTCCAATCCTAGTAGGACTAGGATTCCTCCCTATTTTGCCTTTTTCCACCTTTTTCTCTTTGGGTTTTCTCTCCCAGCCTCATGGGCCTAGTGTGGAACTTCCACCAGCCCACTAAGGGATGATATTTACTCTCCCACAGCCCATGTAGCCTCTTGGGTCGAAATACCCCTCCCGATGGTCTCCCGGTACACTACCAGCACTCCCGGTACACTACCGATGAGCCCGAAACTTTTCCGGCGACCAAAATAGGACTTCCTATATATAAATCTTTACCTACGAACCATTCCGGAGCTCCTCATGACGTACAGGATCTCATCCAGGACTCCGAACAACCTTCGGTCACCACCATGCATAACTCTATACTACCAAAACGTCACCAAACCTTAAGTGTGCAGACCCTGCGGGTTCGAGAACTATGTAGACATGACCGAGACACCTCTACGGTCAATAACCAATAGCGGGACCTGGATGCCCATATTGGTTCCTACATATTCTACGAAGATCTTTATCGGTCGAACCTCTATGTCAAGGATTCAGTTAATCCCGTATGATGTTCCCTTTGTTCTTCGGTATGTTACTTGCCCGAGATTCGATCGTCGGTATCTCCATACCTAGTTCAACCTCGTTACTGGCAAGTCTCTTTACTCGTTCCGTAATACAAGATCCCGTGACTAACACTTAGTCACGTTGCTTGCAAGGCTTATTGTGATGTTGTATTACCAAGTGGGCCCTGAGATACCTCTCCGTCACACGGAGTAACAAATCCCAGTCTTGATCCATGCCAACTCAACAGACACCCTCGGAGATACCTGTAGAGCACCTTTATAGTCACCCAGTTACGTTGCGACGTTTGATACACACAAGGCACTCCTCTGGTGTTCATGAGTTGCATGATCTCATGGTCATAGGAACATATACTTGACATGCAGAAAATAGTAGCAATAAACTGACACGATCATATGCTACGTTTGTAGTTTGGGTCTTGTTCATCACATCATTCTCCTAATGACGTGATCCCGTTATCAAATGACATCTCATGTCCATGGCTAGGAAACCTTAACCATCTTTTGATCAACGAGCTAGTCTATTAGAGGCATACTAGGGACATGGTTTTGTCTATGTATCCACACATGCATCTAAGTCTCCGATCAATACAATATAGCATGGATAATAAACGATTATCATGAACAAGGAAATATGATAATAACTAATTTATTATTGCCTCTAGGGCATATTCCCAACAGTTCTTCCTTTAGTGGTGTAATGTGAGTATCGACTACATGAAACTTCACCATCTTTGTGCGTAGGGGATGACATTGTGGAATTAGTTTGTAGATGAAATGTTCCACGAGGGGCTATTTTTGGTCCTTTTGTTTCATGATATGGTTATATTTTCTTAATTAATTCTCTTGTATGTGCGGATGCCTGCATATATGGTATATTAATTAATAGGTATATGTTCAAGTAAAAACAACACCTTAGCTCCAATCCACCCACACAACACTTATTGAATCAATGAACGATAACTACATGAATCGTGATGAAAGTAACTTGACGAGATTCTCGTGTGTCCTCGAGAGCGCTTTAGCCTATAAGCAACCAGTGGAAGCAAGGTGATGATAGATCAGTCGGTGCGCAAATCTTTAGGGAGATGAGGTCATATCTCCCGTCTTTTCCGGGATTTAAGATGGAGTATGCTTGTCGAGAGTCTAATAAAGCAACACATGTGTGTGCTAGGCATGCTCTTAGTTTTTGTTTTCAGTCATGTACTTTTCATTATCCCTGAGTTTTTTTATTGAGGTTGTTCAATCAGATAGGTTCCGCTTAAATGAATAAAATGTCTAGAGGGACGGTTCTCAAAAAGAAAAAGGGAAAAAAGGAAACACTACCAGTTTGTCATTAGCATACATAAGGGTTGAGACACTTGTTGCACTCTATTACTTTTGTTACTATATGTCTTGTTACAAATTACCTTGCTACCACGCTACCTATCAAGCTATCTACACAACATTTGCAGTGAAACCTTGTTGAAAACTACTTGTTAATTCCTTCTGCTCCTTGTTGGTTCAACACTCTTACATAGATCCCTTATACATGTGAGTCATAAAAGTGGAACTTGTGGATGACGATGATGCTGCCGTCAAGACTTTATTGGCAATGATGGTGAGGGTGAGCGATGTCGAAGACATGACATATGCTGAGGTGGCCATCTCTTCTTCGTCGCTTATTGGGTCTGTCTCTGTTCATTTGCTGATGAGATGTTGGTGTTGCGGTGACAGGGTCTCGGTGGCAATGATGATGGTCAACATGAGTTCCGACAGTCTTGCAGAGTTGTCCGTCGTAGTACTCCACCAAAGTTGGGGTTGTGTTGTCTTGTCACAGACGATTGAGTTATGACGCGAATCTTCATATGACTCTACATGACCTCTCTGACGTGAGTTGGGACGACGATCTTCTATGGAAAAGTTGGTGTCACTTGCTCTGTGTTTAGGGATGACAGGGAATGTCGGTGACATCTCCTACGGGAGAAGTGATGATGTGTGCTAGGAGAGAAATGAGGATGAGGACACCCGCGTGCTATCTCGATGAGGCCCTCTTTAGAGGGGTGTGTATGGGATACCTTGTTGAAAGGATCGATATAGTTGACTAGAGGGGGGTGAATAGGCAACTAACACTTTTTAACTTTTCCCTAACAATTTAGGCTTAGCATAGCTAGTTGTGCAACTAGATGAATAACCTATATGATGCTAAACACAACAAGTACACAAGCAAGCAAGGGATACAACAAAATAATATCTTGCAAGAAGTAAAGGTACGAGATAACCAAAAGTGGAGCCGGTGGAGACAAGGATGTGTTACCGGAGTTCCTTCCCTTGTGAGGAAGTACGTCTCTGTTGGAGCGGTGTGGAGGCACAATGCTCCCCAAGAAGCCACTAGGTCCACCGTATTCTCCTCACGCCCTCACACAATGCGAGATGTTGTGATTCCACTATTGGTGCCCTTGAAGGCGGTGACCGAACCTTTACAAACAAGGTTGGGGCAATCTCCACAACTGAATTGGAGGCTCCCAACGACACCACGAAGCTTCACCACAATGGAATGTGGCTCCGAGGTGACCTCAACCGTCTAGGGTGCTCAAACACCCAAGAGTAACAAGATCCGCAAGGGATTAGTGGGGGGAATCAAATTTCTCTCGGTGGAAGTGTAGATCGAGGCCTTCTCAATCAATCCCTAGAAAATCAACAAGTTTGATTGGTTAGGGAGAGAGATCGGGCTAAAATGGAGCTTTGAGAAACAATGGAGTTTTGGGAACGAAGAGGTAATCTTCTTGAGGAAGAAGACCTCCCTTTTATAGTGGGGGAAGAGATCCAACCGTTATCCCCACCCTCAGCCCTGCGCGGCGCGGTACTACCGCAGCAGACCATGGTAGTACCACAAGGGCTTGCGGTACTACTGCTACGACCTGCGGTACTACCGCTCGCATGGGAGTATCAATCTCAGGCTGATTGCACTAGGCAGCTAGCGGTAGAACCGTCGGAGCGATACTACCGCGGGCCCATGCAGTACTACTGTGTGGTCGGTAGAGACAGGCACTTGGAGGTGCACGGAAGTAAAAAATTACTTCCATGCCTACCTCCGCTGAGGACGAAACTATGAAAAAGTCTGGCACGGTAGTACCGGAACTGCATCACGGTACTACAACACTAGGGCGGATGTAAAAAATTACATCCGCACCTAGTATCGCAGGCGTACATATTAGGACAGGGGTCTGCGGTACTACCGCTCCCCTGAGCGGTACTACCGCAGGCTCCTGCGGTACTACCGCTCCCTTGAGCGGTACTACCGCTGGCCAGTGAACACAAGTACCCCGCAGGCTACACTTTGCACATACGAGGAAAACAGCTAGTGCTCCATCGAAGTTAAGGAAAGGTGGTGCAAACAGGATAGATGTGTACGTGTTGATTCCTCCCAAACCTTTCCAAAGCATACCCCCTCTTAATAGTACGGCTTTCCTACGACTCAAATCCACCGAAAGGAAACACAGAGAACAACCGTCTTCAATAAGCTCCGAGGGGCACCGAATCGTCTTGTGCCTAGACATGAGATATATAAAATGCTCAATGCACACGATTAGTCCGCAAAGGTATTGTCATAACTCACCAAAACCACTTAAGGAGAAATATGCCCTTACAATCTCCCCCTTTTTGGTGGATTGATGACAATACGGGATTTGCACAAAAAGATATAAACAGAGCGTATGCAAACCCAAGATCTATAAAATATTGATAGGCTCCCCTAGATGTGTGCATTCTATAGATATGCTTTGGACTGCAAGGCACATACACTAGGATCAACACTCCCCCTATATTTTATAAACAATGCAATCCTTGTAACAGAATGAATAACACTAAGTACGGGAACAAGGCATAGCATGTGAGCATGAAGATAAGGGTACATATGAGACAAACTCACAAGCTACGAATCATACTGGACAATAACAAGATAGGAGTGATAGCATATGTCTCACACCATATGATAGAGGGAGTTTCCTGGTCTCACACACAAATGACATAAACCAAAGTTCAACGAAAGCAAAGAGATGAAGAAAAAACAACGCAAATACTCGCAAATCCTACACTCTCTCCCCCTTTGGCATCGAGACGCCAGAAAAACGGAGAGGACACCTAACACATAGGTGATAGCTCCCATGCAGAAAGATCAGTCATCTGGCTCCTCCTCTGATGCGTCTGGGATGGACTCCACATCTGAATCAGCCCACTGGAACTGCTGCTTCGCCATCCAAGTAGCCTTAGGAGTGATGTCCTTCTCAGACCCACTCGAGATGGCCTCGCCAAGCTTCCTCAGAATCCACTTGTCACGCTGGCGACTCTCCTACTGAGCAACGTGAGCCTGATACTGTCCCTTGGCCTGCATGCAGAACAAGGTCTTCATCTTGTGAGAGAGCTTCTTGGCCCAAGATGGCTCAGAAGACGGTGGCACATACGACTCAGAACTATCATCTTCCTCCTCTTCGATCTCATCCTCATCAACCTCCATACAAGCAGAAGTTGGCTTAGTGGTGGTGTTGGCCCACTTGCCCTTCATACGCAGACGAATGGGCTCATGAAGAAACAAGTGTTCCTGAAGGTTCTCATCCGGAAGGGTCTTGTCCCAAGTAGTACGAATCAGGAGGAACAAGTAGGGCCCATAAATGGGGACCTTACGATGAAACACGGTAGTGCAAAGCTCAGTCCACATAATGTGAGACACATCAAGGGGGTCAAGTTCTTTAGTTCTTACTTTCTCACATGGTAGCAACATATCCACCACATAGGAGTGCACCTTGTCCTTGTCTCCCATGCGAGGAAATAGAGTGTTGCGAAAGATCCAGTGCATGACATAAAGGAATGGGTTGAGCACAGAAACTTGCTCACCAGAGGGTAAAGTCTTTAGAATATAGTATGGCACGAGTTGCTCCTTGCGTACTGGGTGGAGGTTGCCATGAGGGCACAGTCCAACGGGCACATCAATCCCCGCATCAGGAACATGCAACAGATCCATGAACTCCTTCCAGGTGGCACACAACCTCTCTCCATTGGTCATCCAAGTCATGGTCCGCTGCTCATCGGTGTGGAAGTGGACAGAGGCAAAGAACTGACCCACAATCTCGAGATCAAAGTCAAGGTGGACGAGATGATGTCCTCGATAGCAAACTGCTCCACCAAACTCAAAGCCTCACCAAAGTATGTCGGGTGCTTCCTCATATGAGCCATCACAATCCATTGGACAGGAACATATAGATTCTTCTTGCCCTTGATCACATCAATGTGGATGAGAAACTGCTGCTTGGTCCAAAACAACTCATTGGCCCTGGAATGTTCCCTTGGTTTGACATAGGGGTCGATCAACCGTCGAGACAGAAACTCAGCTTGAGGCATGTCCTCATAGTTGTCAACTGGCTCCTTTAGCTTGGATGCGGTCCTCTTGAAATGGCGTGGCGGGGCATTGGATCCCTCAGGAGCATCTAGATTGCGAAGACGATTTGAGCTAGTGTCACGAGAGGGATTTGAGCATCTTGGAATGGAGCCAGAACCAGAGCCACCACCTATGACACACAACGCAAACACAAGAGACAAACGAAAAAAGATAAGGCAAAGACAAAAGCAGACACGAAAACCATGTAGAGGTGAGAATGAACAGGAGAAAATGAGGTAGCTTCTAATCGAGCGGTAGTACCAGTGGTTCATGCAGAAGTAAAAAAAATTCTACCGCTCTGGATGCGGTAGTACCGCTATGAGCGGTAGTATCGTGGCGGGAGCGGAAGTAAAAATTTACTGCCGCCCAATGAGCAAAAGTAAAAAATTACTACCGCTCCGGACGCGGTAGTACCGTGGCGAGCGGTAGTACCATGGTAGGAGCGGAAGTAAAATTTTACTGCCGCCCAACGAGCGGAAGTAAAAAATTACAACCGCTCCAGACGCGGTAGTACCGCGGCGAGCGGTAGTACCATGGCAGGAGCGGAAGTAAATTTTTACTTCCGCTCGACGAGCGGTAGTACCGCACCAGGTGCAGTAGTACCGCATGGGGTGGATTTCACATGAACACGGATCAAAGACCAGATCGGTACTACCGTAGATCGAAAGTTATCCCGTTGTATCCTATCAATACGCACTTCTATTGCATTAACACACTCAAAACATCCCCTCATGCACAGATTGGATCAAAGAACACTAGACCAACTCATATTTCCCCTAACCTAGATTCAGAAATAGAGAAGCAAAAAAAGAAGAGTTCGGGGAAATACCGAGGTCCATGGCAAGAGGACGAGGTGGGGAACGATCCCACCGGAGGGAATGAGAGGAGGGTGGCAGGAGACGGAGATCCGGCGAGGTGCTCCGACGCCGGTTATGAGGAGAGAGAGGAATGTGAGGGGAAGAGATGATGGATACGGGGGAGTTTGACCCCCCTTGCCGGCTTTTACCCCCCATGCCCACACGACGACACGGTAGTACCGCGGTCATCGCGGTAGTACCGCTCAACAAGCGGAAGTAATTTTTTACTTCCGCGCGATAAGCGGTAGTACCACTCCGGGAGCGGAAGTAATTTTTTACTTATGTGTTTTGGGGGGTAGTACCATGCCGGGGGCGCACCTGTGCAAGCAGAGGGGCAGTCCAACTCCAGCGGTAATACCGTGGATTGCCACGGTAGTACTGTGCTGCCCACAAAGTGCAAGTTTCACAGAGAAAAGAGAAGAAGAGAAAGAAAGATTTTTTTTGTTTTTTTTCGCACAAAAACGAGAGACACGGTAAGATAAAGATGCAAGTCAAAACACGAGCATGGTCCAACGGAGGAGAAAGATAAATTAGGACCAAACAGTGAGCCACTACTTCTCATGAAGAGAGGGTGGTGGACCTAGATCCACCTATGTTTGAGTCAAATGGTATGGCACCGCGAAGAATTATCCTTGGGCCCATGACAAAAACTCATCTTTTGAAGCACAGTAACCATCAAAAATGGCGAATGTGAAAGGCTTTGATTAGTTTATGCATAATAAGAGGAGGGATAATTCATTGAGAGAACTAGACTCCCCCTAAATCCATGTCTACACCTAGACAAGACATAATGATGAGTGTGGTGAGGTGTGCACTAAGTCAATACATATTGCTCGAATAAATGATATTTAGCTCATGCCTTAACTCGCGAAATCTTGCTTCATCCAATGGCTTCATAAATATATCTGCAAGTTGTTCGTTAGTGCTTAGATGGATAAGATTGATGTCTCCTCGCTTGACGTGTTCCCGAAGGAAGTGATGACGAATATCAATATGCTTCATCTTGCAATGTTGAACTGGGTTGCTGGAGATCATAATGGCACTTTCATTATCACGGTAAAGAGGCACTTTTGTCACAATTGACACCATAATCCTTTAAAGTTTGCCTCATCCAAAGAATTTGTGCACAACAACTGGCAGCAGCTACATACTCGGCCTCGGTGGACGAGAGAGAAACACAATTTTGTTTCTTTGAAGACCAACTTACCAAAGACCGACCAAGAAATTGGCAGCCTCTGGAAGTGGAATTTCTATCCACAAGGTCTCCCGCCTAATCCGAGTCAGTATATCCAACGAGATCAAACGAAGCCCCCCTAGGATACCATAAGCCAAATTTTGGGGTATGAGCCAAATATCGAAAGATTCACTTGACAGCCACATGGTGACTCTCCTTAGGTGCGGATTGAAATCATGCACAAATACCCACACTTAACATGATATCTGGCCTAGATGCACAAAGGTAAAGCAATGATCCAATCATGGAGCGATATACCTTTTGATCCACCGCTTTGCCATTGGGATCGCTGTCAAGATGGCATTTCAGTGGCATGGGAGTGTTGGCCTTGGGAGGATTGAGCTCATCCATCTTGAACCTCTTGAGCATGTCTTGAGTCTATTTAGATTGATTGATGAAGGTACCATGACTTCGTTGCTTGACTTCGAAACCAAGGAAGAACTTCAACTCTCCCATCATAGACATCTCAAACTTGTTTTTCATCAAAGTGGCAAATTCTTAATTGAAAACTTTGTTAGGAGAACCAAAAATAATATCATCAACATATAGTTGGCATATGAACAAGTTCCCGTTGACCCTCTTTGTAAAAAGAGTGGGATCAATTTTCCCAATTTCAAACCCACGGTCTTGCAACATCTCGGTAAGGTGCTCATACCACACGCGTGGGGCTTGCTTAAGGCCATAGAGAGCCTTATCGAGAACGTATACATGATTGGGGAACTTGGGATCCTCGAACCCTGGGGGTTGCTTGACATATACCAACTCCTTAAGAGGACCATTAAGAAAAGCACTCTTGACATCCATTTGATATAATTTAAAGTTATGATGAGAGGCATATGAAAGCAAGATGTGAATAGATTCAAGGCGAGCAACAGGAGCAAAAGTTTCACCATGGTCGATACCCTCGACTTGGGAGTATCCTTGTGCCACCAATCTTGCCTTGTTGCGAATGACGATGACGTTCACATCTTGCTTGTTTTTTAAGATCCATTTAGTTCCAATAACATTATGGTTCTCCTTAGGTCTTGGCACCAACCGCCACACTTGGTTGCGCTCAAAGTTGTTGAGTTCATCGTGCATAGCTTCAACCCACTCCATATCCTCGAGCACATCTTGAACCTTAAGGGGCTCAATGCAAGAAACAAATGCGTGATGTTCACAAAAGTTTGTTAATTGTTTACGAGTAGTTACCCATTTTTTCAAGTCGCCATAGACGTTCTCCAACAGATGTTGTCTAAGTTTGAGCTTGGCAGCATTCTTGGCGTCTTGTCTCTCTAAGATTTTCTCCATGGAAGGTTGAGGGACACCATTCTGAGAGACATCATCTTGATGATCTTGAGCGCCTTCATGATCTTGCTCTTGAGCTTGAGCTTGCTCGGGGACGGGAACTTGATCTTGGGCATAACTTGGTGAAACACCATCATCAGTAGATTGATCTTGCCCTTGATCTCGTCCATGTGGTAGAGGACCTTCATTTTGTTCTTTGGAAGCGTGTGGGTCTTGCGCCAGTGATGGTTCCACTTGAGTGGAACATTGTACTTCTCCTTCGGCCTCAAGGGGTTCCTCAACGGGTAGGAAGTATCCCACACCCATTCTTCTTATGGCTTGGGGAGGAATTTCATCACCTACATCACAAAGACCACTTTGCTCCACTTGGGAGCCATTATTTTCATCAAACTCTATGTTACTCGTCTCCTCAATGAGTCCCGTGGACTTGTTGAGGACACGGTAAGAATGAGAGTTTGCAGCATAACCAACAAATATGCCCTCATGGGCTCTAGATTCAAATTTAGACAAACGAGCACCTTTCTTGAGAATGAAACACTTACAACCGAACACCCGGAAGTGTTTGAGGTTGGGCTTGTTCCCGGTAAGAATCTCATAAGGAGTCTTGTTCAAGCCTTTGCGGAGACAGAGCTGATTTGATGCATGACACGTTGTGTTGATGGCTTCGACCCAAAAGTTGTACGGAGATTTAAACTTCGCCATCATGGTTCTTGTCGCATCCATCAACGTCTGGTCCTTCCTCTCTACAACACCGTTTTGTTGAGGTGTGTAAGGTGTGGAATATTGGTGCTTTATCCCTTCATCACTGAGAAACTTATTTAGGGTGTAATTCTTGAACTCGGTGTTGTTGTCACTTCTAATCATAAGTATCTTTGCATCATGTTGACGTTGTACTTCATTTGTAAAGTCGATGACGGTGTGTTGGGTCTCACTCTTCCTCTTGAAGAAATATACCCAAGTATATCTCGAGTAATGATCCACAATCACCAAGCAATATCTTCTTCCACTAAGACTGTCAAAAGATGGAGGCCCGAAGAGATCCATGTGAAGGAACTCTAAGGTCCTCTTTGAGTAGATTGTAGTAGTTGGACGATGAGCCTTTTCATGTAGTTTTCCTTCGATACAAGCACTGCAAGCACGATCTTTGGAAAAACTCACGTTTGTTAGTCTAAAAATGTGATCCCCTTTGAGGAGGCTTTGTAGAGATCTCATGTTGACATGGGCTAGTCGGCGATGCCAGAGCCATCCCACATCAACTTTAGCCATTAAGCAAGTCGCGGTCTTAGTGGGTCGCTCCGAGAAGTTCACCACGTAGAGACCGTTCTCGACATGCCCAACAAAAGCTACTTTAAGAGTCTTGCTCCACAAAAGGGTCACAGAGTCAATACCAAAGAAGGTACTAAAACCCATGGTTGCGAGTTGATGAACAAAAAGTAAATTGTATGCGAGGGTCTCAACAAGCATACCATTCTCTATGGAGAGTTCCGAAGAGATTATCACCTTGCCAAGACCCAATACCTTTGAAAATGCATCATCACCAAATGAGACTTGGGTGGCCACAAATGTGTCAGGATGAACATCCACCACCAAGTCCTTGCTTCCGGTCATATGATTTGTCGCTCCACTATCAAGCAACCATGACGTTCCTCTGGAAGCAAACCCCTACAAGAGATCAATGTTTGGTTTTAGGTACCCATTCTTTAATGGGTCCTTTCATGTTAGCAACAAGGGTCTTAGGAACCCAAATACACCATTCAATGTACTCATAAGAAGAACCAACATATTTGGCATAAACATGCCCATCACTAGCACGACACAAAACATAAAGAGGGGTTAAAGTCGTCGGTCTTGTTGGGGAGGGTGTTCTTGTTCTTGCCCTTCTTGGCATTCCCAAACATAACTTTGTCTTTCTTCTTCTCATGAGGACCTTCTCCTGCTCCTACAAAGGTTTGCTTGAGCGGTGGAACTTCCTTGGTGTTCACCTTCTTCTTATTATTATTTTTGGGTGCAAACCCCACTCCTTCTTTTGCCACAACTTCCTTCTGAATACTCAGAAGGTCATTGAGCGTCTTCTCACCTTGGATACACGTCACCAAGCCCTTTTCAAGCTGCTCTTTTAGCTTAGCATTTTCCTCCACAAGATGTGCATGCTCACAACACGGGTTAGTAGCAAATGCATTATCAATTAGAACAAAAGGAGGACATGTGGCAATCTCCTTAGTTAATTTCACTTGGAGTTGATCATGCGACTCCTTAAGAGAGGCATGAGCACACTTCAACGCCTTGTGAGCATTGTCAAGTGTGTCAAGCTCATCCTTGAGTCAATCATGGTCCACCCCAAGTGCACCTTTTCAGACTTGAGCACACGGTTAAGAACAAAAGCATGATCATAATCTTTACGTAATTTAGCCACGTCATCATTTTATGACTCCTCAAGAGTCATACGAAGACCCCGCTCTTCCTCAAGAGCAATAGATAGATCCGCTATCTCGTCGGCATAATCACGACTATGACCTCTCAATTCCTCAGGAAATTCTTCTTGAGACTCAATAGTGTCATGGGCCTCACGAAGTTGTTCCAATAGAGCAACAAAGTGCTTCTTGGACTCTCCATTGAGTTTACACATGAATTTGTCAAACTCATTCTTATCCTCTTTTGCCTCCTCATGTTCATCCACACGTTCTAGAGACGAAGTGGAAGAAATGGAAGTCTTAATGTTTGAGGTTTTGGCGTTGGAGGTTACCTTGGTGATACCTTTAGCCATGAGGCACCTCGTGATGATGTTCTCATTGGGGGCATCAAAGAGTGACACATTTGTTGGGGTAGAGGAAGCAATTGCTACGGATACCATTGGCATTCCTTCACCGCTTGTGTCTTCGTCATCAACATCATCATCCGAGGCATACTCTTCTTGAGCCACCAATACTTTGTGAGGAGCCTTCTTGATGAAGTTGGTTTTGTTGGGGAAGGACTTGGCCTTATCTTTGCGAATGAGCTTGCCACCATTGTCTTCCCTCTTCTCATATGGGTGATCCACCACAAAGTGACTCACATTACCACAGTTGTAGCATGTTCTCACACATTGCTTGCCCTTTGACCCATTTGAGTTGTTCTTGGAGAAGTTGGGCCTTGTGTTTCTCTTGTTGCCCCAAAATTGTCTGGACGCAAGAGCCATGTGCTCATGATAAACATATTTGGTGTCCTTGGGACAACCCTCTTCTTCTTCTTCTTCTTCTTCCTCTTGTCTGACCTTGGCCTTCAAAGCAAGATTGGGAGAGGATTTCTTTGACCGTTGAACGCGAGCGAGAGCATTGTCAACTGTCATGTTCAGGATGTTCATTGCAATAAATTCATCCAACACATCACCATAAGACAAGATGTGAAAGTCCAGCCTTTGACGGATGACAGCGGACATGGCCTTGTTGTAGGGCATGATGGCCTTCAGAAACTTATGCTTGATCCAAGTATCATCCACATCCTTGCTGCCATGATCCTTGCGGGAAACAGCGAGAGCGGTCACCCTTCTGTAGAGCTCACGCGGTTCCTCATCCTCTATCATCACAAACTCATCTGACCGATCAAGGACAACTTCATAGTTTGACCGTTGAATGCTTGAACTGCCCTTGTACATGGAGATGATGTCTTCCCAACACTCTTTAGCAATAGTGAAGGGCCGCGGGTGAGGTAGGTCTTCAGTAGGAATAACAGCTTGAAGTATGAACAAGGCGGAAGAATTTAGCTGTTTATCCGCTTGTTCTCTTGGAGTAAGATTGCGTGGATCATGAGGATAGTATCCTTCTTCAATGACTCTCATGAGATGAATTGAGCTGTGATCTAAATGAGACTTGATACTGAAAACCCAGTTAGCAAAATCATTCTTAACAAGTTTAGGAGGAGAACCAAGATTAACTATATGAGGTGGGTGCACTAGTCCTTCATAGACCACAGGAGGGGGAACTGAGGCAAAGCTCCTCGACCCATTAACTCTTTGAGAATGATTATCCTTGTCAACACTAGTCCCCTCCTTTCCGAAGTTGACATCCGATGTCGAGTTAGTGGGTTTGACCACTTGCACCGCATCGGTAGCCACTTTAAGATTATTAAGGAAATCTTTGAACATGGATTGAAACTCGGTCACCATGGAGGATTTGAGTAAGGACAAGGCCTCATTCAAATCCTTGCGTGAGACCGTGTTCACTCCCATGGCCTCGGGAAGTTCTCCCACGCGCTCCTCTTCGCCAGCCATACTCTTCGGGTGGTGAGACCCTTAATAAAGAGACGTGGCTCGGATACCAATTGAAAGGATCGATATGGTTGACTAGAGGGGGGTGAATAGGTAACTAACACTTTTTAACTCTTCCTTAACAATTTAGGCTTAGCATCAAATAAGTTGGCTAGATGTGTAACTAGATGAATAACCTATATGATGCTAAACACAACAAGTACACAAGCAAGTAAGGGATACAACACAATAATATCTTGCAAGAAGTAGATGTACGAGATAACCAAAAGTGGAGCCGACGGAGACGAGGATGTGTTACCGGAGTTCCTTCCCTTGTGAGAAAGTACGTCTCCGTTGGAGCGGTGTGGAGGCACAATGCTCTCCAAGAAGCCACTAGGGCCACCGTATTCTCCTCACGCCCCCACACAATGCGAGATGCCATGATTTCACTATTGGTGCCCTTGAAGGCGGCGACTGAACCTTTACAAACAAGGTTGGGGCAATCTCCACAACTGAATCGGAGGCTCCCAACGACACCACGAAGTTTCACCACAATGGAATGTGTCTCCGAGGTGACCTCAACCGTCTAGGGTGCCCAAACACCCAAGATCAAATTTCTCTTGGTGGAAATGTAGATCGAGGTCTTCTCGACCAATCCCTAGAAAATCAACAAGTTTGATTGACTAGGGAGAGAGATCGGGCTAAAATAGAGCTTTGAGCAACACTGGAGTTTTGGGAAGGAAGAGGTAATCTTCTTGAGGAAAAAGACCCCCTTTTATAGTGAGGGAAGAGATCCAACCGTTATCCCCACCCTCAGCCCCGCGCGACGCGGTACTACCGCAGCAGACCACGGTACTATCGCAAGGGCTTGCGGTACTACCGCTCGCACGGGAGTATCAATCTCAGGCCGATTGCACTAGGCAGCTAGCGATAGAACCGCCGGAGTGGTACTACTGCGGGCCCATGCGGTACTACCGCATGGTCGGTAGAGACAGATACTTGAAGGTGCACGGAAGAAAAAATTTACTTCCGTGCCTACCTCTGCTGAGGATGAAACTACGAAAAAGTCCGGCACGATAGTACCGGAACTGCATCACGGTACTACCGCACTAGGGTGGATGTAAAAAATTACATTCGCGCCTAGTACCGTAGGCGTACGTATCAGGACAGGGGTCAGCGATACTACCGCTGGCCACTGAACACAAGTACCCCGCAAGCTACACTTTGCACAGACGAGGAAAACAGCTAGTGCTCCATCGAAGTAAAGGAAAGATGGCGCAAACAGGATAGATGTGTACGTGTTGATTCCTCCCAAACCTTTCCGAAGCGGACCTCCTCTTAATAGTACGGCTTTCCTACGACTCAAATCCATCGAAAGAAAACCTAGAGAACAACCGTCTTCAATAAGCTCCGAGGGGCACCGAATTGTCTTGTATCTAGACATGAAATATCTGAAATGCTCAATGCACACGATTAGTCCGCAAATGCATTGTCATCAATCGCCAAAACCACTTAAGGAGAAATATGCCTTACACTTGTGTGTGTCACTCAACGGATTGTGATGGCTTTTGCCAGTTTTCTATTAATTAAGTGGACAATTCTTTGGATGAGGCAAATCTTTTGTCTCAATTTTGAGAAAAGAAAAAGCAATATAAAGACATAAAGAACATTATATGACAATGCGATGTTATCTTGTAGAGAGGTTGTGATAAACACAAAAGAATGTATTGAATATAGTAAGACATGACCTCGAAGCAAAATAATAGAAGCTACATATAAAACAATCCAATTCAAGCATATATCATCTGAAATTCTTTGAATTAAAAGATCTATAATATCCATGTTGTCTCCTCGGGACAGTGAGATTAGGGCTTCTCGTCGTGTGGTTAAATTTTAATGTCAGGTACTTCAGATCTATTCAAGGATCAACAACAATGGATATGGCTTTAGGGTGCCAGTGACAAGGTCAAACCGGCTTTGATGGGGAAGGACGTCAACGAACGCGTCAACGGTTCTGACGGTGATAGTGGTCGTCTAATGGTCTTGAAATCTCGATTTTTTTAATGTTTATTAAAATGTTATATGCTTTGATAGACTCTGATAGTAATAGATATGGATCCTTTTTGGGAAACGAAATAAAAGGTCTCCAAGATTAAGTTCGAACATCAAGCCAAGAAGACAGTTTTCTGGCTGAAAATTTCCGAGTGAAGGATGCTAACCATGCAGCACGCCCCTCAGACACAGGAAAATATCCGCCTCCTCCCGAGGTCTACATTTCGAAACCGAGCGCTTCTGGATCGGATCCACCACGTCCAAAGCCCAAAAGCGAAACCCACGCCCTCCGAAAGGGGCAAACCGTCGGAACCCTAGATCCCTCGCGCCTGGTTGCCCCCAGCTCCAAAACCCTAGATCCCGCCATGCACCACCCGAGGGCCCGGTACCCGCCCGGTTACGACTACGGCGGCGGCGGCGGCGGCCGCGGCGGTAACGGCGGCGGTGGTGGAGGAGGTGGCGGCCGGAACCAAAACTACTACGGCGGCCGAAACCCGCATCCCCAGCACCACGATTACCAGCAGCAGCAGCAGCAGCACGCGCCGAGGAACTCATCCCCGCAGCAGCAGCAGCAGCAGCACGCGCAGAGGAACTCGTTCTCGCAGCAACAGCAGCAGCAGCATCAGCAACAACAGCAGCAGCAACAACAGCATCAGCAGTGGCTGCGGCGGGACCAGGCCGCGGCCCAGGCGTCAGGAGAGGGCGCGGCGAGGACGGTGGCGCGACTCGACTCGGTGGACACGAGGTACGGACCACTTACACAGGTTTCGAATGGCCCTCGCCAATCGCTGCTTATCCGATTGGTAGGGTTTGTGTTGTCCGGATGCGGTTTTCTTGTGGTCGCGGAAGTGGGTGGGGGTGGGGGTGGGGGGTGGGGGAAGAGGAGCTATTTCATGATTAGATCATGTCCTTGAGACAAGGCACTGCTCTGCCTAAGTTGTATGGCTGCAAGAGGCTTAACTCTTCCTGTCTGTACGCTTTTAACTGAATAAGCTGAATAAGCAACTACCCACTGGGTGTATGCAAGCTTCTTTGCTCTATTCCAATTGATTGCCTCCTGGTTGGGTGCACTTTATCTATGCAAGTACGCTGTGTTTTCATCTTGGTTCACCATTGCTGGTGTTCCATACTTCTCCGCAGCATCATACCGATTCATTTGTTTGTCATGCCATATGGAACTGGCCTACCACTGCTCTGCATTTAAAGGAATTAGTTGACACCTTTAATAAGATCTTCTTTTTGGTGTTTCAGCTCTCAAGATTGGAAGGCACAGTTGAATATTCCAGCTCCAGATACTCGTTTTAGGACAGAGGTGAGCACTAGTGACATCATGGAATTTGCATCTCAGCAAGATTCGGGTTGAGGTGCTGAATGGCACCGATCTGCAGATGTCAGGTGTACTGATATTCTATTCTGTAATCTGTTTGGTGCTTTACGTAGGATGTTACTGCGACGAAAGGCAACGAGTTTGAAGATTATTTTTTGAAACGTGAGCTACTTATGGGAATATATGAGAAGGGATTTGAAAGGCCATCTCCTATTCAAGAAGAAAGCATTCCAATTGCTCTAACTGGAAGTGATATTCTTGCAAGAGCGAAAAACGGCACTGGGAAGACCGCTGCATTTTGCATTCCAGCGCTTGAAAAGATTGACCCAGAGAAAAATGCCATACAAGGTGATCTTGCCACTTCTACTGTTTCATTTATAAGAAATCATCTAGGCCATACTGTTTCAATTTAACGTTAGCAGTATGATTGACAGTTGGTTGAAAGGTTATCCCAGATTCCCGGTTACGTTGATGTGATTTATAATGTGTATCCATCTTCTGCCACACGACCATTTTTATTACTAGCATTCAAGCCGATGCATTATTTATGCCAAAATGCACACTTCCTGTAGGGTGTTGATTGTATTTGTAGTGCGTTGATATTATTTTAACGGATCTACTGGTAAAAATTGCTAAGAGTATTAGGTCTGGAGCTCAATTTTTGACATGCAAACTATTTGTGTTCTAGTGTTCTCTGGATGAAATATGAAGGGGCTGTTTGGTTCCCAGCCACACCTTGCCACGCTTTGCCACAACTCATCTTAGGCAAGTTTGACCAAGTTAGGTGGGTGTTTGGTTCTAGCCACACCTAAGGCAAGCATTTTTTAATGAGTAGTAAACCCCACATGTCATAGACACAAAAAGTGTGGCAGATTCCCTTAGACAAGCCAAAGTGTGGCTAACAATTTGAGCAACTCAAGTAAGGCAAGTGTGGCAAAAATAATATGGCAAGGTATGGCAAAGATAGTTACAATCCAAACAGCCCCGAAATCAAACTATAAACTGTCATGCAACAACCGTTTACCTGCTTAGCCGATCCCTTCCTCCTTCTCAAAGCCTTCACTAAGGATAATAATGTTTGCGTGGTGCCAATGTGTGTTCACATCGTATTAAGATAATTGTCATGTTTCCATGTACTTTTCTTCACATACTGTTTGTTAACTTAACTCTGTTCTATCTATGGATTTCTTCTTTAGTTGTTATATTGGTACCAACAAGGGAACTAGCTCTGCAGACTTCACAAGTTTGCAAAGAGCTTGGGAAATACCTGAATATTGAAGTTATGGTTAGTACTGGAGGAACCAGCTTGAAGGATGACATCATGCGTTTGTACCAACCTGTTCATTTACTCGCCGGGACACCTGGCCGTATACTGGATCTTACCAAGAAGGGCATTTGTATGCTGAATGAATGTTCAATGCTCATCATGGATGAGGTATCATTAGAGAAACACACAACTCAGATTCTATTTTTGTTGACCACGTTTACATCACAGTAGTCAAGTCAAGTATGTTAGTTTTGTTGTCTGCTTATCTACAATTGATGTTGCTTCATCTCACTTAATTGACCTCAAGTCATGATACTCTATTCAAATTGATCTCAAGTCATGTTGTTACTTTAGAGCCTACCATTATGTAATGTTTGTGCTGTCTTGGAAAAAGTAAGAACTCTTTCCTGTATCTTCTCTTATTTGTTCTGATGCTGTACATGTTAGTTCCCTTTCTAATTTTGTGCTAAACCAAAATCATGCACATTTACTAATCTGCTGGTCTAAATGTTGTCAAATACTGTAGTTTTTGTCTTTTCGGAGCAGTTGTGGTCTTTTTTTTTCTTATTTGCTGATTGATGTTTGGAGCACTTGCTCACTTGTGTAAATCAATGCGTTTATATTTTTTATTAGATGGTTGGACCATGTACTATCACATTTCTAGTTTTTTTTTGTTTTCTCTAAGAATTATCTTGTACATATCTCTAGGAAAGTCGTCAATGAATGTGTTTCCAGTTGCTCATGAACATGTCTGATACTTCTCTTCCAAAAATATAATATGACTTCTTTTCATTGATATGCAGGCAGACAAGCTGTTAGCTCCTGAGTTTCAGCCTTCTGTGGAGCAACTCATTCGTTACCTTCCAGCTAGTCGGCAACTATTGCTGTTTTCTGCAACCTTTCCTGTAACTGTCAAGGATTTTAAGCAGAAATACCTACCTAGACCTTATGTTATTAATCTGATGGATGAACTAACACTGAAAGGAATCACACAATACTATGCCTTCGTAGAAGAAAGGCAAAAGGTTCATTGTCTGAACACGCTTTTTTCAAAGGTACATGTCACAAAAACTTGTTATTTGTCGTTTCCTGTACATACTGAGAGACTGAAACATTCTCCTTTTTTTGTTCTCTCTGCCAGCTTCAAATAAACCAGTCTATTATATTCTGCAACTCTGTTAATAGAGTTGAGCTACTAGCAAAGAAAATCACTGAGCTCGGCTATTCGTGCTTCTACATTCACGCTAAAATGTTGCAAGACCACCGAAACCGGGTGTTTCATGATTTCCGCAATGGCGCTTGCAGAAACCTTGTTTGCACAGGTTCTTCTCCTCCTTTTGTCTTGATTCAAAATTTGTCTTCATCAAAATTTCCACTATGTTAGGAAATACTCTGAATCACCTGCTATCTTCTGGATTATTCTTTCATGCACTTTCTGATTTCTTCTTAGTTGTCTTCCTTTGATTCATTTAGTTTCTCTTCACTCTGTAAGCATATCTAAGTTCTTCGTTATTATAATCTCTTGCTGCGGTTAAGTCGTAATCAGTAGGCCTCCAAAGCATGCCCTTGATGAATTAAAGAAGTTCTGAACACATTAAAGTGAACTTGTAATTTGTTTTTGTGAACTTATCTAGTCTTGAATCAAGACTCTAGACTACTCTTGTAGTCTTTCTTTGCACTAGAACTTTATTTTGTCTTTTGTATCTTGATGTTCAAGAATCTAGTCTTCTCTTGTAGTCTTGTTTGCACTACAAATCTTCTAAACAGTCCACCATAACATCCGCAGTTTACTAACTAAAGTGCTACTAATACTTTCTGCATTTTATCTGAAATGTTGACTTGACCTTGAAGATGGTTGGAAGGACTGGTGGGATTATCTCATAGTAGTCATTGCTGTGTTGAACACATATCAAAGGAATACTTTAATAACTCGTTAGCCTGATTTGTATATAGAGTTATACTATCTTAATTAAAATGATCTTAGATCTAGTTGCTCTGTACTGCTTCAGTCCTATGATTGTCGATACATGCTAAATGCATCACTATTTTGCACTGGGAAATGCTACAAAGAACTTCTCTGAAGAAATTATGTGATTGCAGATCTTTTTACCAGAGGAATTGACATTCAAGCTGTTAATGTTGTCATTAATTTTGACTTCCCCAAGACTGCTGAAACATATTTGCATAGGGTAAGTTGTTTATTTGCATTGTGCATGGTTTCAGCACAGCAGTTTTATATGTTGGTTCACTCAGTTTTGCAGTATAAAGATCTTTGATATATTTCCTAAAGCAAATTGTTTGGATACATCTGTACCTGATCCAGTAGTTTTTCCTATCTGCTTGACTACAACAGCAACAACAACAACAACAACAACAACAAAGCCTTTAGTCCCAAACAAGTTGGGGTAGGCTAGAGGTGAAACCCATAAGATCTCGCGACCAACTCATGGTTCTGGCACATGGATAGCAAGCTTCCACGCACCCCTGTCCATGGCTAGTTCTTTGGTGATGCTCCAGTCCTTCAGATCTCTCTTTACGGACTCTTCCCATGTCAAGTTCGGTCTACCCCGGCCTCTTTTGACATTATCAGCATGCTTAAGCCGTCCGTTGTGCACTGGGGCTTCTGGAGGCCTGCGCTGAATATGCCCAAACCATCTCAGACGATGTTGGACAAGCTTCTCTTCAATTGGCGCTACCCCAACTCTATCTCGTATATCATCATTCCGGATGCGGTCCTTCCTTGTGTGGCCACACATCCATCTCAACATGCGCATCTCTGCCACACCTAACTGTTGTTGCACATGTCGCCTTTTAGTCGGCCAACACTCAGCGCCATACAACATTGCGGGTCGAACCGTCGTCCTATAGAACTTGCCTTTTAGCTTTTGTGGCACCCTCTTGTCACAAAGAATGCCAGAAGCTTGGCGTCGCTTCATCCATCCGGCTTTAATTCGATGGTTCACATCTTCATCGATATCCCCATCCTTCTGCAACATTGACCCCAAATATCGAAAGGTGTCCTTCTGAGGCACCACTTGCCCATCAAGGCTAACATCCTCCTCCTCCTCGTTCCTAGTAGTACTGAAAGTGCACCTCATGTACTCGGTTTTATCCTACTAAGTCTAAAACCTTTCGATTCCAAGGTTTGCCTCCATAACTCCAACTTCCTGTTGACCCCCGTCCGGCTCTCATCGACTAGCACCACATCGTCCGCAAAGAGCATACACCATGGGATATCTCCTTGTATATCCCTTGTGACCTCATCCATCACCAAGGCAAAAAGATAAGGGCTCAAAGCTGACCCTTGATGCAGTCCTATCTTAATTGGGAAGTCGTCAGTGTCGCCATCACTTGTTCGAACACTTGTCACAACATTATCATACATGTCCTTGATGAGGGTAATGTACTTTGTTGGGACTTTGTGTTTCTCCAAGGCCCACCACATAACATTCCGCGGAATCTTATCATAGGCCTTCTCCGAGTCAATGAACACCATATGTAGGTCCTTCTTTTGCTCCCTATATCTCTCCATAAGTTGTTGTACCAAGAAAATGGCTTCCATGGTCGATCTCCCAGGCATGAAACCAAACTGATTTTTGGTCACGCTTGTCATTCTTCTTACACGGTGCTCAATGACTCTCCCATAGCTTCATTGTATGGCTCATCAGCTTAATTCCACGGTAATTAGTACAACTCTGAACATTCCCCTTGTTCTTGAAGATTGGTACTAATATACTCCGTCTCCATTCTTCTGGCATCTTGTTTGCCTGAAAAATGAGGTTGAAAAGTTAGGTTAGCCATACTATTGCTATGTCCCCGAGGCCTCTCCACACCTCAATGGGGATACAAACGGGGCCCATCGCCTTGCCTCCTTTCATCCTCTTTAAAGCCTCCTTGACCTTCGACTCCTGGATTCGCCTCACAAAATGCATGCTAGTATCATCAAAGGAGTCATCCAGATCAATGGTAGAGCTCTCATTCTCCCCATTGAACAACTTGTCAAACTACTCCCGCCATCTATGCTTAATCTCTTCGTTCTTCACCAGGAGTTGATCTGCTCCGTCCTTGATGCACTTGATTTGGTCAACATCCCTCGTCTTCCTCTCTCGGCTCTTGGCCATCTTATAGATGTCCCTTTCGCCTTCCTTCGTGTCTAACCTTTGGTAGAGGTCCTCATACGCCCGATCCCTTGCTTCACTCACAACTCGCTTTGCGGCCTTCTTTGCCATTTGGTACTTCTCTATGTTGTCTGCACTCCTATCCAGATATAGGCGTCTGAAACAATCTTTCTTCTCCTTGATTGCCTTCTGGACAACATCATTCCACCACCAGGTGTCTTTAGCTTCTCTTCTACTTCCCCTGGACACTCCAAACTCCTCAGAGGACACCTTACGAATGCAAGTCGCCATCTTCATCCACATGTTGTCTGCATCACCTCCTTCCTCCCAAGGGCCCTCCTTAATGACCCTCTCCTTGAACACCTGAGCTACCTCCCCCTTGAGCTTCCACCACTTCGTTCTAGCGACTTTGGCACGCTTGCCCCGCTGGACACGAATCCGAAAGCGGAGGTTAGCAACCACAAGCTTATGCTGGGGGACAACACTCTCTCCAGGTATCACCTTATAGTCTAGGCATGCACGCTTGTCTTCTCTTCTCAAGAGGATGAAATCAATCTGGCTAGAGTGCTGCCCACTACTGTAAGTCACTAGATGTGATTCTCTCTTCTTAAAGAGGGTGTTAGCTACGATCATGTCGTAGGCTAACGCAAAGCTTAAGACATCTTCTCCTTCTTGATTCCTGATGCCATAGCCAAATCCCCCATGCACCCCTTCAAAACATGTGTTAGATGTGCCCACGTGGCCATTGAGGTCTCCTCCTATGAAGAGCCTCTCGCCAATCGGTACACTCCTAACCAAGTCCTCCAGGCCTTCCCAGAACTCCCTCTTGGTGTTCTCATTGTGGCCTACTTGTGGGGTATATGCGCTGATAACGTTGAGGACTAAGTCCCCAACTACCAGCTTGACCAAGATAATCCGGTCCCCACGTCTCTTGACGTCTACCACTCCATCCTTGAGGCTCTTGCTGATCAAGATGCCTACTCCATTTCTGTTTGCAACCGTCCCCGTGTACCACAGCTTGAAGCTGGTACCCTTCACCTCCTTCGCCTTCTGTCCCCTCCATTTGGTCTCCTGGACGCAAAGGATGCCAACGCCTCTCCTCACCGCTGTATCAACTACCTCCCGAAGCTTACCTGTCAGAGACCCTACGTTTCAATAATGCTTGGCTAACCTTAGAAGAACACTAGAAAGCTAACTCAGCTGGTCAGCCTCAATTCTTATGGATGTTGGGAATTCCTTGCATCCACAGCCACCACAATAAACTTTTTGGAAATTGCAGAGTCGTTTTACTGATGATACTGACAAAGAATTGTATGGTTAATGCCAAAAACACGCCTAACAAGTATTTTCATGTCACTAATGCCTTAATTGCTAGGGCTTTTCACTTATTTATTACTCCCTCCTTCCCAAAATATAAGACGCACTTGACTTTGCACGGTCTTTGATGCATGATTTTGACCATTAATATATATCAAAATACTTAGATTGAATATGTATCAATATTATCATTGTATTTGTCTTGTCAAACAATTCTATTTCACATGTCTTTATAATAATTTTGTAGTCATACAGTAAGTGAAAATTATTGTCTAAGTTGTGCGACGAAGACCGAAAAATTCAATGCGTGTCTTATATTTTGGGAAGGAGGGAGTATTTGAACTAATAGGCTTCAGTAGTCTTGAGTTTCTAAATCAGCTGACGTCCTGGTACTTCATTATTTTATAACTTGAGTCATCTAAAAGTTCAACTCCTTTGACATTCTGCTAGGTTGGTCGTTCTGGAAGATTTGGGCACCTTGGTTTGGCGGTGAACTTAATCACTTATGAGGACCGTTTCAACATGTAAGGACACTTTGCTAAAGTGGCTTGTTAGGATATTTCTAAACAAAGACAAGTGCTTTTCTAGTACTGTACTAGTCTACCAAGGTTTCTGAACTGTTTGTTTTCTTCTGTTTGCAGGTATAGGATTGAGCAAGAACTTGGGACAGAAATAAAAACAATACCTCCACAGATTGACCTGGCGGAGTATTGCCAATGATCAGTTTAACAGTTTTAGAAGCATATCTTTTATGAAAACATCATTAGGCAAATATACCAGATGTACATAGCACCTCATCAAGTAAGAACCCAATCCTAGAATGTTGCTTTTTAAAACAGCATACTTGCATAGTGACTGTTCTGGATTAGGTCTGATTCCCATTTCATACACGCAGGGTTTTATTTGGTCCCTTGGTGATGCATCCAAGCTTCTATTTCCATCAGTGGAGCGTGCTTTCTCTGCTGGTACCGGTGCTAATCATTTGACTGTGGAGATGCACATTCGGCTGCTTTGAGATTCAGAACTGTTGTCAACCCAAACATTATTTCTTGCTGCATGCATCTGCCCAGGATTGCCTTACATTTGTTTTTTCGTTTCCTTTCTGGTTGTGTCATGTTGGGATTCTGTTGCTTGAGATTGTATCATCATATTGCTGCATTTTTCTCATTTTACTTTGCTTTATTCTGTTCGTACAAATAGCTATAATTCCTGTACTTTGATTCCTTTCTTGTTAATTTCGGTGGTTCTTTGTGTAGACCATTAACCTCAAGTATTTTCCTTGTATTCTCAATAGCCTTATTATTTGTCTTGCCAGTGTTGCTGTTGTACATGCTTCTGTTTGATCTATTATTGCAAAATCACAATCAAAGTCAATGTTTAAAGTAGATGAAACCCAGTGACAGTTCTGCCCATTCAAGTACTCCCTCCATTCGCTATTATAAGATGTTCTAACTTTTCTCTAAATTGGTTGTATGTAGACAAATGTTAGTGTGTTTGTTCACTCAGTAGTGTGAATGGAGGGAGTAGGTGATTATGATTCTAGCCTTTTTTTTTTCTTACGAATTTAATCCGTGTGAGTTTAGCATCGAGCAATACTTTTCTATTGGATGAAACAAAAAGGTCCAGCATGACTTCCGAAGGACTGCTCGGTTACTGCAAACCGCCAGGAAAACATGAAGAAATAGAAAAAAAATGCTTAACAATCACGGTATAGCGTACAAATGCTGGGTCCATAACATCACGGGATTGCATTGAGAAGTACTCCCTCCGTTCACAATCACAAATACAGGATGTATTAACTTTTTTGTGAATCGGACTATATAGACCATGTTTAGTGTGTTTGTTTATTCATTTCTGTCTATATGTAAAACGTTTAATATTTGTTGTGAACGGAGGGACTATTAAGTTAGGCTCATTTTGGAATAAGGATTGTTGGGAAACAAATGACACACTGAAACAAAGGATATTGGGCGAACGAATGTAGGAAGAAACCTGGTAGTTTTTAGAAACAATAACGTACAGGCACATCCTACTCCCTCCGTCTCGGTGTATAAGTCATTTTAGTTTGTGCATCGTGATCAAGATGAAGAAAAAAACGAGAGAAATTAATGTTAATTTGCTAATTAACACTATTGCATGCAATGAATTAACTAATGCATGTCGTGCTAGTTAGTCTTAAGTCATTAAAAACATACATACCCCACGTTTTTCATTGGTTGATTTCAAAACAAGGTGAAAGTTAATGCACCGTGTCTAAGTGTTTTGGGATTATTTGATTTTTGTAAGATGACTTATACACCGAGACGGAGGGAATACAGGGTTTTACAGGCTGGGATTGTGTGCTCTTCTAATTTGCCCCCTATTTTCACCGGTGGGCCCGTGCGCCTTAATCAATCCCTGACCAATCAATGTTAAGCAACCTGTAAATCCCCTGTAAAACTCCGTACGTATAGCATTACTCGTATAGAAATGTTTTCTCCAAGCTTTAAAGGAATATATAAGCCTTGCCTTTTAATTTCAGTCTCGCATTTTCTTATTTCTATATTTTTTTAAACCCTCATTTCCTAAAAGGTCTTGGTCGTAATTGGCTAACCTTCTCAGTTCAAGTAAGGTTGCTTTAAGATTAAACATTTGTTCTCTTATCGCAATGTGTTTATATCTGCCCAATGTTCAGCACGAACCTAATTTCAAAACCGCTCACTTTTTTCCAAGAAAATCAAACTTACTCCCTTCGTAAAGAAATATAAGAGTATTGATACCAAAGACATATCTTAGGCACTTGGATTTAGGGTGTATTTGGTGTTTCCAAGTTTGAAAAGCGACATTAGGAGTTTATTTCTTCTACTTTTTATCACCACAAGACACATTTTACACAACTACACTTCCCTTTAATAAATCATTTTCCTATGGTTTGCTAGAGAGAAGGCGATAGGAGGCCTCGATTATGTCCCCTCGACCTGTGGGCTTGCCTTGCCTCCGTTGCCTGTTGTGGCGAGAGGATGGGGAACCACGAATCTGAGGCAATGGTCTGGTCTTGTAGGGTCTTCGAGTTTTGTCATGACATGTGAAGTTAGGGTAACGGTGGCGATCGGAATAATGGTTCTTTTTGGCTTTACCAATGACGATGCCCTTCCTCGATGTGACGACAGTGAGTCAAAGGATGGTGTCGATTAAACCTGATCATTCTCGGGCTGACTCGGGTTTGGGCCGGGCTTGGCAAAGCCCGAAGAAAAAATCCCAAGCCCGAGCCCGGCCCGGCCCGAAACACATGAAGAGTGGCAATCTTTGATTAAATTACTCGTATTCGGGATATTATAATTTTTATACCTATATTTTGAATAAAATTTATTTATATAGACATTTCGGGCTTTCGGACCGGGCTTCGGGCGAGAAAGTGGAGCCCGAGCCCGGCCCCAATGCCGGGCTTCGGCTTTGGGCCTTCGGACCGGCTAGTCCATGAATAGGTCTAGTGTCGATCGCTGGTCATTCGATTTGGCTAATCCGCGTTTGTTCCCTATATGGTGGCATCCCGTGGAAGGGATGGTGTCGCAACATGCTTTTTTCTCTAGTTCCATCTCCATCCGATGAAGTAGCCAAATACGTCTCCGTCACAAAACTCTTGATGATGTTTGTGTCACCTCTTTTATCTGATCAGAGTTGGGAATATTTTTGGGCCCTGTTCTCCGGCACAATGAGAGGCGGCAATGAGCTATGCTCACGGCGCTCCGGTTACAGAAGGAAGATAATGTTTATTTCTCTAAGTACTCGCTTACAATTTCATATTCTTGTAAGGGCTAAATTTGCTTATGTATGCAGCGCGGTCTTAAGAAAAAAGCAGCGCAATTTAAATCCGAACTCATTCTACACCTTGAGAATAGAAAACAAGCTTAGTTGTAAACGATAACACATTTGATGATTGCACGAATGCATGTTTAAGTCAGTATAATTTTTTCCTGAGCTTCTACCATAAATTTCAACAACTTTGTTTTTTCTTTTGAAGAGCATCCAATGTTGAGTTGTGCCCCCACCGCGCTGGGCCCGACGGAGGTCGCGGAAATGGGGAAGAACTGCAAAGGTGCCGGGGCTGCCATTCAAACCCGACCAAAAGACCCCTTCTCCCCTCATGAGTGAAGTTTGAAATAAACCCCGAGATTGTAAAGGCCGACACAAATGAACCCTCACCTTTAAATCCCTGAAGTTGATACCCTGTATTTACAGATCCTGGCCAATCCAAACCCTGTATGAGTAAAAGCTTGTTTGCCGTAATGGGAAAGGCTCGATCCCAGCTGGGATTGATTTCTACTGTCACTAACAACATGGGCCCACCTGTCATATGCATCCCCTTCGCGGGAGCATTGCTGCAGTGTCCATGGACGGAGTGTTGGCACTGTCAAGATTAACCGCAAACTACACTTCAATTACTATCAGAAAAGGCAATAAAGAAATATCAGGCAGTCTGCCTGTTGCAATCCATCGGTGTCGGGCATCTCATTCTCACGTGCGTGTATACATAAGGGATCATCTAATCAATCAAAGCCAGACTCGCGTACTAGTTCGTGCTTGTACAGCAAAGCAGCAATACATCAAGCCATGCCTGTACGTGTGTGTCCTCCGGCGGAACTTCAATTCTAAGTCGATGCTCGTCCATACAAAAAAAGCTCGGGTGGCTGTGGTGTGGTCGTCGTCGCCCTTGCCGCGCGTGCCCAAAGCCCACGCCTGCTTAGCTGCAGCGGGAGGCGGCCATGGCGACCTGCTCAAGCCAGTGCGACGTCAGGAGCAGGGATTCCGCACAGGCCTCCAGCACCACGCGCCAGCAGCTCGCCCCCGCTGGATCTCCTGCCGGCAATGCATCCTGCAGGCTACATGTCGTCAACTCGCCGCCACCTTCCCAAGAGCATCTACACGGTGGCCGTTAATGGATCTGTGAGGAAAGGGAACACGAGAAAGAAGATTTCAGCGAGAAAGAAGATGGCTTGACCGGTGAGAAAAGACAACAGCGAGAGAAGCGAGTTCCCGGTCAGGTTTTACTTTTCCCGGTGTGCCAAACATATCTAAGGTTAAAATTGACCGGGATCAAATAGATTAGGGTACCAACTTCAGGGATTTGGAGGTGAGGATCCATCTGCGTCGACCACCACAACCTCAGGGTATTTTAGACTTTATTCCCCCCTCATCGGCCTCGGCACCGGACGCGAAGCAGACCGGCGTCGAGTCCGCCCTCTCCGGCCCACTGATGATAATCAATCTGCCCCTCTGACCAGTCGGCCCCACACCTGCCCGTGCCAAGCTTAACTGCGACCGCTGTCTTCAAGCCCACCCAAAATCAACGACACACACACACTCCCACTCCCACTCCCACTCCCACGCTCCCACGCTGACACCTAGGCGCCGCGCCGCCGGGACCCCAGTCTTGCCGTCTCCGGCGGCGTACTCCCAGATCTCGACTCGCCGGTCTCTCCCCGTTCCGAGCGGAATCGACTGACGGAGGCGGGAGGGGAGGCCAGCGTCGTCCGCAGCTGAGTCGGGATGGCCGGCAGCAGCAGCAGCACCTTCGTCACCAGGTGGATCAACTTCTTCACCATGGTCAGTCAGCCTCCCTTCCTTCCTCGGCCCACCTTTCCTAGCTGCTCCCCGACGGCCGCCCCGTTTCAAACTTTCCAGTGAAGAGCACCAGATGGATTCGCCGGTTCTTGATTTGTTCCTGTTCCTCTGTTGAGCTTGAGCTGTACTGCATCGTTATCCAGTTATCCTAGTGCATTTATCGGTTCTCCACCATGCTTAACATCTTTCTTTTGGAGCTCTTTATTTATTTACTAAGTAGGAGTAGTATAATAATTTAGTGTTAAGGCATGCATGTAGGGATCTACACATTATGATGCTCTTCATGCTCTTTGTTGAACAGATACTGGCTATACTGGTGGTGGGTTTTGGGTTCTGGATGAGCACCCACAACGACGAATGCCGGCGGTCACTGACGATCCCTGTCATGGCTCTTGGAGGAGTAATTTTCCTCATGTATGCGTCCATGGAATTGTATTACTCCTATATTATTCCCATCACGTTAGTAGTCATGCTCAGAATTGACATGGTTTGGTGCTGATACCGCAGATCGCTGGCGGGATTCGTGGGTGCTTGGAAGAACATTTCCTGCTTGCTTTGGACAGTATCCTTTCGTGGCATCTGATGCGTAAACTTGCGGTGGCATGAGTGCTTCTGATGCTCATGTTGGCTGCTGTCTTGGTACCCTTGGAATTATCTGTTGCCTTGACATGTGGGTATCTAGTATCTAATCATGCTGTTCGTGGTCCTGGTGGCAATAATGGTCTTCACAGTGCTTGCGTAAGTTCCTGTGATTCATTTGGGATAGCACTAGCAGAACCTTTACAGTTGGTGGCAATCATTGTGTACTTTTTATTTGAAAATTAGCTGCGGTGTGCACTGATTGTTGATGGAATTAAATCGTAGTACAAGTTCAGTCGTTAATCATCAATTGACTTCATAGTTCGCTTTAGTGGTTATGAGTTCGGTTAACTTACATCGCCATGTACTGTTTCAGGTTTATCATTACAAATACTGGAACTGGTCATGCTGTTCCTGGGTCCAGGTAATTGACTATATGTTACTATTTTTGTATACAACTAGATGATTCCCCGCGTGTTGTTGCGAGGAAGCTCGAAGGCATGTAGCTATGAAATATTGTTACCGCACTGCAAACACAAATTGTGCTAAGATGAGTTCAGTATCTATGGCATGTCATGCCTTCTCCACTCCCTCTTTCCACGTTGTAATCCAAATAACAATAATCAATGTGTAGGGCAAACATGTGGCAGACATGCATTACTCGTTGATGTGTCATCCTTGCATGCTTAGGAAAAATAGGTAGTGGGTCAAAACTATTTAGGAGAGAATGGTTGAAATGCTGAATTGTCAAGTCGAAGTAATATATCAATATTTGTTTTAAAAGTTGCACTATGTGGCCGCGACGCAGTTTTGTTGATATACGAGCAGCCGGAAACAGTTTGCTACTGCCTGATTGTCATTAGATGAACTGTGAACAGAATTTCTTTCTGTAGTGGAACACATTTATTTTCGCGGGGGCTGTAATGGAACACATTGCATGCATATGGTTCTGTCTTGTCATATCCCATGTTCTATACAGATATAAAGAGTATCGTCTTCAGGACTACAGCTCTTGGTTCGTCAAACAGGCAAGCCCCAACTCTTTGTTTCGAAAGTTTGTTTCCTTGGTGCAGTTAATTCACAATCATCTATGCTGGTATAACTCGATTTATTTATTTTAAATCAAGCTCAATGACACTGATAAATGGACTCATCTGAGAAGTTGCCTTGTGAAGTCGGACGATTGCAATAGCTTGTCCAAAAGATATAAGGTCGCTTCTCCTTTTCTGCGCATCCTGTTTTATCTGACGTGATGTTTTGAAGTTTCTCCCTTCGCAACCATCCTTTTGCAGAGATCTTAGTTATACCGTTCAATTTCATGTAGACTCTAAAACAGTACAAGCTCGCTGATCTGACTCCCATTGAGTCTGGCTGTTGCCGCCCACCAGCGGAGTATGTCCCCTGTTATCTCCCAGTGTATTTTGAACCTGCAGTTGCTCTCATCAGAGTTTGACATTGTCATTGTATTTTCCTGAGCACTATCAGGTGTGGATATCCAGCTTTGAATGCTTCCACTTTTGATTTGAGCTACCATCCGGTGAGCACAAACGTCGACTGCAAACTGTACAAAAATGATCGGTCCCTCAGGTGCTATGACTGTAATTCTTGCAAGTAAGCTGCCCCGTCTCCTATCCCACCTTCGAAATGCGTAACCTTACTAGAATGTTCGTGCTTATGTGAAACTTTTGCTTCCAGAGCTGGGGTTGCGCAATACATGAAGACAGAGTGGCGGGTGGTTGCCATCTTCAATGTGGTATTGTTTGTCATTTTGGTAAGCTTAAAGTTCCCTGAAATATAGCACGTAACTCTTTCTCAGCGATAAATTGCTCCATCTTTATCTGTTATCTTGACTTTCTTATTGTTTTCGACCAGTCATTCGTGTACTTTGTTGGCTGCTGCGCACGTCGACATGCTGGAGGTGGCGATTCTAAAGTTCCTGGAAGATGACTGTACTTTGAAGTGCATCCTCTCTATGATTCACGTGTCACAGCGAGAGTTAGCTTTGCCGTCCCTTGTAATAACATTTTTCATTCAAGTTCAGCTGATGAAATGGAGTGCCAAGGCTTCTGTTCTGTGGGTGATTTCTTTGTTCCAGTAGCATTTCGAACATCTATGAAAAAGAACGTCCGACAATCTTCTGAAATACACCCTGATGATCTTGCACAATGTGCGATGCCAATATCTGACATATGTGAGTAAACTGGAATAACTTACCAATCCAAGCAACTGGTGTGCTTCTCGCGGTCAGGTTTTTGGAGGGCACTCCTTTTCTGAACACAGTATAATGTAGATGCCCACGTACACCCTATATCTTTAAATGCACGCATGCACACCCATGAGCATGCGTATCTTGAGATTAACAAAATCACCACATGCTCCTTGCTAGTCGTTTTTTGGAGGGTAAGGACTGCACTCGTCGAGCTGTTAGTCAGGCTGTTAAAGCCTTGAATGATGGGGCTGGTAACGTTTAACAAAAAAGAAACATCTTTAGTTAATCGTCCCAAAAGGAAAAAAAAATGTTTAGTTGATTTTATTACAAAGGAAAAAAACATCTTTAGAGTAACTCTAGCAGACCTCTTATACCGCGGACCTTTATCACGCGTTTACAGTTCGCGCAAAACGCGTTTTGCAGGCTGATGGGGTCCATGGCCGAGCAGACCCCACATCGTGAAACTGTAAAACGGAATGTAAACGCGTGGTATTTTCTCAATTTGACTTATACGTCACATACATAGAATTATAAATTAAACATAAGAAAAAATGAAAATCTTAAATCATCCAAACTATAATATAACAATCATTCACATTACAATAATTATTCAAATCACCGAATTAAAGTAATAGTTCAATTCAAGAATTGTCCCAAATACAACATTGATACAAATCACACATGAATTAAATGAAATGAATGAAAAAATGATAGAAATTACCGCCCATGCCTTTGTCAATGGTGCTCAATGAGATCCTCCTGAAACTGATAGTGGGTGTTTGCGTCTTCAATCTGTCGATATGTTTGAAGGAATGCTTGTATATGGTCAGGGTCTCTAACTGGCTTCACATGGCTATCGACATTGTCATAGAAGATCTTCAAGTTCATGTCCCTCTCATCTTCGATGATCATGTTGTGAAGAATCATACAACATGTCATGATGTCCTTCAGGGTTCGCTTGTCCCAAAAAACGAGCAAGATCAGGAACAATGGTAAACCTTGATTGCAAAACCCTAAAGTCTCTATCAATATCTTTTCGCGCAATCTCTTGTGCCTTTGCAAGTTCAATATCCTTTCTAGTTTTGGGTATTTTGATGCTCTTGACAAATATACAACAAGAAGGATAAATACCATCTGCAAGATAGTATCCCTTTGTGTAGTCATGCCCATTCACCATGTAGTTGCAAGCAGGAGCATCACCACTAGCAAGTCTAGCAAACAAATGAGACCGTTGCAACACATTGATATCATTGAGAGTACCCGGCATACCAAAAAAGCAATGCCAATCCATAAATCTTCGAATGCTACGGCTTCTAGCACAATTGTTGCATCACAAGTCTTGCCACAATACTGTCCATGCCATGCTTTCAGACAGTTTTTCCAAGTCCAATGCATGCAATCAATAATTCCTAGCATACCGGACCAACCTCGCCTCTCATTTGCTGCCATCAACATTTTTGTGTCTTCCTCGTTGGGTGCACGAAGATAGACAAGCCAAAGACGCGGATGATCACTTTGACGAACTTATGCACCGATTCAATTGTAGTATCTTCGCCAATGTGAAGATATTTGTTGACATAGTCAGCCGGAATGCCATATACAATCACTCGCCTAGCTGCCGAGATCTTTTGATATGCGCTAAAACCCTTCAAGCCCGCGACATTTCTCCTTTGAGTAAAAAACCGAGAATTGGCCTCGCAAGCTTGCACTAATTTTATGAAGAGGGTTCGATGCATTCGATACCTTCTCTGGAAGAGGTGCGACGGATATGTTGGATTGTCCGCAAAGTAGTCTTGCATGAACATATCGTTCCCAAGATGGCGGTTGCGAGGGATGTAAAGACGGTCGACGGTCGATCCTCGCCATCTCTTTAGGTTCCGGTCCTCGTGCTCCTTCACGACAAGCACCACAACCACCATCTGCTACTAATGGCTCTCGAGCAGCGACTCTATGTCCGAGTTGTCGGACGAGGATGAATCCTCAAGCAAAAATTCCTCGCAAGGGCTCAAATCCATCTACAAAATGGCACCCGAGCTCGGATGAACGAATATTGTTCTTCAAATCGTTCGCTAGGTCGAACTAGAAGGAGGCACAAAAGGAGTCACCGGCGTCAGTCGATTCTGGGTGGCGGCGGGCCGGGCGACGACTTGGGTTGGCAAATGCGGGGCGGCGGCGACTCGACGATGGTCGACCCCGGGCAGCGGCTACCCGGGGAGGCGCAGCTCGACGGATCGAGGGAGGGGGGAGTGGCGCGGTATAGCGTGGTCTGGAGTGGCTCGTCTGCGTGATTCTGTTGGCGGGTATGGTCGAAAGCGAAGGCGGTGGGCGTGCGGCGGTGATGTCGTGTGGCTTCAAGATAGGAGGGGAACAAGCGCGGGGTGAAATGTCCCTTCCGCCAACCGCTTTCGCGAGTTACAGGGCACCGACGAGGAGGGGGGGGGGGACTGTGTATTCGCGTGTCGGAACGACCAATTTACCACGCCCCGTATTTTTTTAAGAGTCAAACACGTTTACGGGGTTTGTTTGGGTCACTTTTCAGCACGAAACCATAAACTGACGGTTATTTGACGGGTCGGCGCGAGGGGTCTGCTAAAGTTGCTCTTAGTTGATTTTATTGGGGTGCGCTGACCTAGTAATGCAATGCCAAGGCAACACGTAAGCGTCCCAATAATAAGCTATTGTGGTGAACCCTTCTTCAAAAGGTAGATTTAATATCACCGTGGGCAGGGCTCTACATATCAAATATTAAACTAATAAGTCGCTACACTTGAAACAAACTTGTAGTGTACAAATCAATGAGCCCGCTCACCTTAGATAAAGTGATGGCCTCTAGGGGCGATCACCATCCTCGTCGGGCTTGAAGGTATGCCAATATGCCTACGCTTAAAAGACTAAATGCTTGCTACTAGACTTTGCCATGTGAAGGGCGAGCCATTTTTCAGTCCAACTTGTAGGATATCATCTATGCGGATAGTATTTTGTACGTAAAACTTGAGCATAGATGGATTTGGATTATCAGTGAGCCGTCAGACTTGTTTTGCTAACATTGCCAAGTTGAATCTACGAGGATCGCGAAATCCCATGCCACCAATCTGCCACCATGCGTGCTAATGCATCGTCTTATTCTTTTCATTATCACCCACCAGAATCACTCGATTAGATACATAATTTTCTTATATGAACCCTTCGGCAACTTGAACACATGCATAACATGCACTATAATAGCCCATGCCACTTCTTTTAATAAAATTTTGTTACCTCCAATAGAGAAATGTTTTTATTGCCATCCTCTTATCGTCTCTCGGATTCGAGTCAGAAAGTGTTTAAAACAACCACTTATATCAGCCCCCACCAAAGCAGGTAGTCCCAAATAATGATCAGATAGTGCTTCCGTGTCAATGTGTAGTTTATTACAAATCTCCGTTCTAGTCACCTTACTTGCATTATGGCTGAAGAAAATACTAGATTTTGCTCTGCTTACTAATTGGCCTGAATTTGCATAGTATTAAGGACTTGTTGCAAGGAAGTTGCATTTAACAAACCTGTCTTCATGAGAATTAGAGAACCATCAGAAAAGGGAGATGTGATACCGTTGGTGCAGTCATGTACACTCTAATCCCATCAATACCGTCAACTTCTTCATGCATCAATAAACTTGATAAACCTTCTTCACACAATAAATAAAAAGAGATAAGGAGAGGGGGTCTCTATCTTATACCCCTGGTAGGTGCAAAACTTAGTTTCGTGGGAGTTGTACCTGATTGTGTATTTAACTGAACTCACACAATTCATAATCAAATTAACAAATATATCATGGAACCCAGTTTTGTCATGAAGGGGGCAAAATTATATTTACTGCCTGTAGAGAGATATGTACGTGTGATACCATCAATTGTGCTAACAGTGCGACCCGCCCAAATTTATGGTCCCTGTGCGGGTCGCACTGTTAACACACGTGCGAGCAGCGTTGTTGGGCTAGGCCCAAAATAGTGCTCGGGCGTGTGCGACCACGTTTTCCATGGTAGTTATGATTGCTTCTGCTAACCTTTCCCACGACGCGCAGTAACTGCGGGTCGGGGGAGTGAAGGAGCGGGGCGGTTGCCCCGAGGCGTCACGCCGTCGCGTCGCGTCGTGTGTGGCTGTGGGTTTTGCTCCCCTCGTGACACGTGCTCCTGCGTGGGATCGTGCATGGGGGAAGGGAAACAACCGCCTAGTGGTGTGCTGCAGCGAACGGTCATCGCGCCTCTACTTCATCAGTCGCGTCCCACGCGACACGTGTCATGCGGCGGGGGGGGGGGCTTGTTATTGGTCGAGAGGGGCGGTCACGTGAGCTGGCTGAGGGCCAGTGCGCGTCCAGCCTGGGTCACGGAGGGGTCGTCCTTTCCTCTTCCCCCGCCCTATAAAGGGGGGGTGAAGGCATCGAAGGGAGACGCTACCCATCCGCACCTCCTGGCTCCCAGCTCCTTCTTCACTGCTTCTCTTCGTATTGCTCGAGATGGTGAGGGGCTGTGCACGTGCTCTAGGCTCTAGGGACGCCGGAAGGGGCGACCCTCGGAGCCCGGTGCACGTCGTGGTGATGGCTGGGGAGGCCGCACCCAGTTCCCATGGTCGGCCAGCGACCAGGGGCCGAGCGGGGTCGGCTTCCTCGGGCCGCGGCGGCTGTAGGGGCGTGCCTCTCCCGTGGCCCCTCATGGGGGCTCTAGCGGGAGTGGAGGTGTTGGAGTTCCTCATGATGGTCGCACGGCGGCACCGGAGCTGGTTGCGTCTTCCCGATCTTTTCGCGAGGACCATGGAGGCGCGCCGTCCTCGTGGCTTGTGGCTCGGTGCTGACGGCTGCCACGATGGGCCTACCTAGGCGGTGGTCAATCTTTCCCCTGGTGGCGCTATGTTCCTGGCGTTTGCCGGCTCCCGAGGGATCGGGCCCGGTCATCTTCTTCACTTTGAGTTCGACGGTTCTTCCAACCTCTCTGTGAAGTCCTTTGGGGTGCTGGGGGCCTGCCCGAGGTGCTGCGCTGATGGTTCGGGCGGTGGTGGCTCCAGTTCTTCTGGTGGCAGCGATGGTGAAGCCAACGTCCTCAATGCCCAGGCCGAGGGCGTTGACTTCGAGTAGCACGCGCACCGACGTCTTGGAGGGATTCAGAGGGTACGTCGGTGCTCTGGAGGGATTCGGAAGGCAAGACTCCGCCTGTGGGTCTTGTCTTTGGACCGCCGCCGTGTTGTAGCGGTTGGTTTCCCTCCACACGATGGCAACGAAGTTAGAGAAAATCTTACTCTGACTTGACCTCACTACCGCTGCCATCGAGCCCGGGCCGCCTCTTGTACCCAGGTTGTACCCAACAAAGTCCTGAAGTATAATGAAAGAAAATGTTGGGCACTACCAGCGCATTAGAACTTGCTTTTACTCTTCCTGTCTATAAAAGCTACTTCATTTTATTTGTTTTAAACGCCTCGTGATCTCGGCGCTTAGACGGCGGTGTTTGCCGATGTGTACTTCCTTGTCGCGAGACACTTCTAGGGACGGGTCCTGAGCATTCCCTTGGCGGTGTTACACTTTGACAGAATTGGCTTGCCATCCTCACCGCGACTGCCTAGGCCATTGGGCATGCTTCAACCCCCCAATGCGTAACGACTCTGACAAGGACCCATCCGCGCGCGAGTCTCTTATGTAGGCTGTAATTTTGCGATAAGGAAAGGTTTTACTTATCTTTCCCTGTCCCTGCCGGCTTCCTTGCCATGTGGTGGCCACCTTGAATGCGGTAGTCGCTCGCCTCTGTCGCCCCTCCTTCCACCGGACGGCTCGCGTGCGGACGGGAAGACCTTGCTCTCTTTTGAGAAAAAGAAAGAAGAGAAAAGCAAGGCGCGCTAGGTCTAGCGTGGTTCAACAGCGGATCCTTATCGGCTGCTATATACTTCAATAGTTAGCACAATGAACATATCACAAATATGCACTTGAGTGAAGAAATTATGGGGAACCTAGTTTTATTGGCTACACACAGGGTCATCACCCGACTTTGTATAGAGGATTATACGCATTGCTGCGAGACATGCACAAAAGTGGTTGCCCGGGAGCCCGACAACCGCGCTAAACGGGTAGAAATTTCGAAGATGCTCGATATTGTTGGAAATATGCCCTAGAGGCAATAATAAATTGGTTATTATCATATTTCCTTGTTCATGATAATCGTTTATTATCCATGCTATAATTGTATTAATTGGAAACTCACATACATGTGTGGATACATAGACAACACCATGTCCCTAGTATGCCTCTAATAGACTAGCTCGTTGATCAAAGATGGCTATGGTTTCCTAGTCATGGACATGAGATGTCATTTGATAACGGGATCACATCATTAGGAGAATGTGGTGATGGACAAGATCCAAACTACAAACGTAGCATATTATCGTGTCAGTTTAATGCTACTGTTTTCTGCATGTCAAGTATCTGTTCCTATGACCATGAGATCATGCAACTCACTGACACCGGAGGAGTGCCTTGTGTGTATCAAACGTCGCAACATTACTGGGTGACTATAAAGATACTCTATAGGTATCTTCGAGGGTGTCTGTTGGGTTGGCATGGATCAAGACTGGGATTTGTTACTCCGTGTGATGGAGAGGTATCTCAGGGCCCACTCGGTAATACAACATCACAACAAGCCTTGCAAGCAATGTGACTAAGTGTTAGTCACAGGATCTTGTATTACGGAATGAGTAAAGAGACTTGCCGGTAGTGAGGTTGAACTAGGTATGGAGATACCGACGATCGAATCTCGAGCAAGTAACATACCGAAGAACAAAAGGAACATCATACAGGATTAACTGAATCCTTGACATAGAGGTTCGACCGATAAAGATCTTCGTAGAATATGTAGGAACCAATATGGGCATCCAGGTCTCGCTATTGGTTATTGATCGTAGAGGTGTCTCGGTCATGTCTACATAGTTCTCGAACCTGCAGGGTCTGCACACTTAAGGTTTAGTGACGTTTCGGTAGCATAGAGTTATGTATGGTGGTTACCGAAGGTTGTTCGAAGTCCCGGATGAGATCCCAAACGTCACGAGGAGCTTCGGAATGGTCTAGAGTTAAAGATTGATATATAGGAAGTCCTATTTTGGTCGCCGAAAAAGTTTTGGGCTCATCGGTAATGTACCGGGAGTGCCGGTAGTGTACCGGGAGACCATCTGGAGGGGTATTTCGACCCAAGAGGCTACATGGGCTGTGGGACAGTGAATACCAGCCCTTAGTGGGCTGGTGGAAGTCCCACAAAAGGCCCATGCGTCTGGGAGAGAAAAGCCCAAAGAGAAAAGGTGGAAAAAAGGCAAAAAAGGCAAAAAAGGAAGGAGTCCTAGTCCTACTAGGATTGGAGGAGGATTCCTCCTCTCCTCCTTGGTTCGGCCGAAGCCTAGGGCTGGCCCCTTGGGGGCAAATCCTCCTCCTCTCTTCCTCCTATATATACTAGAGGTTTTAGGGTTTTTGCACTAGATTTTCAGCCACGTGCTACCCGTTCCTCTAGTGCATAGTTTCTCCTCTAGATCGGTTTTCTGCAGTGCTTAGGCGAAACCCTGCCGGAATTGCTCCACCACCATCGCCGCGGTGCCATCACACTATCGGAGAACTCGTCTACCTCTTCGCTCCCTCTTGCTGGATCAAGAAGGCGGAGATCGTCATGGAGATGTACGTGTGCTGAACGCGGAGGTGCTGTCCGTTCGGTGCTAGATTGGAAGGACCGTGATCAAGATTGCGAGACGGATCGTGATGAGATCGCGGGACGGATCGTGATGAGTTAGCGGGACGGATCATTATTGGATCGCGGGACGGATCGTGATGAGATCGCGGGACGCTCGGCGATTTGGATCGCGAAGACGTTTGACTACACCAACCACGTTTCTTCCCGCTTCCCGCTTAGAGATCTACAAGGGTATGTAGATCCACTCTCCCTCTCATAGATGCTCATCACCATGGATAGATCTTGTGTGTGCGTAGGATTTTTTTTGCCCATGCAACGTTCCCCAACAGTGGCATCATGAGCTAGGTCTATGTGTAGATGAGATCTCGAGTAGAACACAAAGAGTTTGTGGGCATTGATGCTTAGATTGATTCCTCCCTTGGTCGTGTTTTGGTTCAGCGGTATTGTGGGATGAAGCGGCCCGGACCAACCTTACTTGTATGCTTATGAGAGACCGGTTCCATCGACTGACGTGTAACTTCGTTGCACAAAGATGGCTGGCGGGTGTCTATCTCTCTTACTTTAGTTGGATCGGATTCGACAAAGGCGGTTCTTGAGAAGGTTGAAAAGCAACTTATGTATCACCGTTGTGGTTTTTCCGTAGGTGAGAATCATTCTTGCTAGATACCTGTAGCAGCCACGTAAAATTTGCAACAACAATTAGAGGACGTCTAACTTGTTTTTGCAGGGTATGTCGTGATGTGATATGGCCAATTACATGATGAGATATATGTGATGTATGAGATGATCATGTGTTGTATAGAATATCACGACTTGCATGTCGATGAGTACGGCAACCGACAGGAGCCATAGGGTTGTCTTTAATTATTGTATGACCTGCGTGTCAATCTTTAAGCGCTATGTAATGCTTTACTTTATCGCTAAACGGTAGCAATAGTAGTATAAGCATGGTGGGCGTGACAACCCCGATGGCAACACATTGATGGAGATCAAGATGATGGAGATCATGGTGTCATGCCGATGACGATAGAGATCATGCCGGTGCTTTCAAGATGGAGATCAAAAGCACAAGTTCATGGCCATATCATGTCACTTATGATTTGCATGTGATGTTAATCCTTTTTATGCACCTTGTTTTGCTTAGGATGACGGTAGCATTATAAGGTGATCCCTCACTTAAATTTCAAGATAAATTGTGTTCTCCTCGAGTGTGCACCGTTGTGAAAGTTCGTCGTGTTGAGACACCACGTGATGATCGGGTGTGATAGACTCTACGTTCACATACAACGGGTGCAAGCCAGTGTTGCACATGCAGAACACTCGGGTTAAACTTGACGAGCCTAACATGTACAAACATGGCTTCAAAACACAAGAGACGTGAAGGTCGAACATGAGTCATATAGTAGATATGATCAACATGATGATGTTCACCATTGAAACCACCTCAACTCACGTGATGATCGGACTTGAGTTGGTGAATTTGGATCATGTATCACTCGAATGACCGGAGGGATGTCAATTTGAGTGGGAGTTCTTCAGTAATATGATTAATTGAATTCATTATCATGAACATAGTCAGTAGTGTCTTTGCAAATTATGTTGTAGATTACTTGCTCGCGCTGTAGCTCCCTTGAATTTTTATATGTTCCTAGAGAAATAGAGTTGAAAGATGATGGTAGCAATATTACGGACTGGGTCCGTGATCTTAGGATTGTCCTCATTGCTGCACAGAAGGCTTATGTCCTTAATGCACCGCTTGGTGCGCCAACCCCTCTAGCGTCGTCTGTAGATGTTGTGAACATCTGACAGGCACGTTCGGATGACTACTTGATAGTTTAGCGCGTCATGCATTATGGCTTAGAATTGAGGCTCCGAAACGTTTTGAACGTCACGAAACATATGAGATGTTCTAAGAGCTGAAATTAGGATCTCAGGCTCATGCCCGTGTTGCGAGATATGAGATCTCCAACAAGATTCTTTGTCTGCAAGATGAAGGAGAATAGCTCAATCATTGAGCATGTACTCAGATTGTCTGGGTGCTACAATCGCTTGAATCGAGTGGGAGTTGATCTTCCAGATAAGATAGTGATTGATATAGTTCTTCAAGTCACTGTCACTAAGCTACTAGAACTTGGCTATGAACTATAAAACGCCAGGGATAGAAATAATGATCCCTGAGCTATTCGCGATGTTTGACACCGCGAAGGTAGAAATCAAGAAGGAGCGTCAAGTGTTGATGGTTAGTCAAACCACTAGTTTCGAGAAGGGCAGGAGCAAGGAGGGAAACTTCATGGATAGCAAGTCAGTTGCTGCTCCAGTGAAGCAACCCAAAGTTGAACCCAAACCCGAGACTAAGTGCTTCGATTATGTGGAGAGCGGTCGCTGAAGTGGAACAACCCTAGATACTTGGTAGATAAGAAGGCTGGCAACGTCGACTGAAGTATATTTGATATACGTGTTATTGATGTGTACCTTGCTAGTACTCCTAGTAGCACCTGGGTATTGGATACCGGTTCGGTTGCTAAATGTTAGTAACTCAAAATAAAAGCTACGGAATAAACGAAGAACTAGCTAAGGGTGAGGTGACGATGTGTGTTGGAAATGTTTCCAAGGTTGATGTGATCAACATCGCACTCTCTCTACCTTCGGGATTAGTGACGAACCTAAATAAATGTTTTTTGGTGTTTTGCGTTGAACATGAATGTGATTAGATCGTGTTTATTGCAACACGATTATTGATTTAAGTTAGAGAATAATGGTTATTCTGTTTACATGAATAATACCTTCAATGGTCATGCACCCAGTGAGAATGGTTTGTTGAATCTTGATCGTAGTAATACACATGTTCATAACATTGATGCCAAAAGATACAAAGTTAATAATAATAGTACCACATACTTGTGGCACTGCCGCTAAATGTCATATTGGTATAAAACGCATGAAGAAACTCCATGCTGATGGATCTTTGGACTCATTCGATTTCGAATCGGTTGAGACATGCGAACCATGCCTCTTGGTCAAGATGACCAAGGATCCCGTTTTCTGGTTTGATGGAGCGGGCAAGTGATTTATTGGAAATGATACATGTTGATGTATGCAATCCAATGAGTCTTATAGCTTGCGGTGGATATCGTTATTTTCTTACCTTCACTGACGATTTGAGTAGATATAGTGTATATTTACTTAATGAAACACAAGTCTAAATCATTTGAAAGTTTCAAGCAAATTCAGAGTGAAGTTTAAGATCATCGTGACAAGAAGAAATGTCTGCGATATGATCGTGGAGGTGAATATCTGAGTTATGAGTTTGACATACAACTTTAGACAATGTGAAAGTTGTTTCACAACACATGCCACCTGGAACACCATTGTTATTGCATCTAGTGCCCCTTAGTGATTTTGGTGTATTGAAGACTTATAGGTTAAGACACTAATGTGTTTGTGAGTGTACAATTGCTCTATAAGTCGATGAGGAGTTTGATATATTCGGAGATTATCGACCCCTAAAAATGTATGTCTTCAAGTGAAGACTTTGCTGAAGACTTTCTAAAGACTTTGGTGAAGACTTTGAAAATGAAGAAGTTGGTGTGACCTTGAAGATATGAACGAGGAATATGAAGCGTGAAGACTTTTGTTTTCGTAGTTTCATTTCCTTTATTTGAGTCATAGGAAACACCGTACTGTTAAAGGGGGCCGAGGTAATACTAAGGAAAATTTCCAACTGATGCTCAATTTCCTCAACCTATACAATCCTTCGAGTGAAGCCTTTGGAAATATCTTACAGTTCAGACAAGTTCTTCAGTGACAGAGACGAAGTTCTTCCGATCTCCGAGGAAATTGATCTGACTGAGGAGTTAGGATTTCGCCAGTGCGAATTGCCTACAAGTGAGGTACATGATAAGCTGAGGACTTTCATAGTTCGAAATTCCGGCCGTTGCTGTGCTTAGCGCCAGCTGTCCCCAATCATTCTTATCCACATAACAGTCATATCATTGGGGGCATTTATGTTTTATCATGTCAGGTTGCACCCTGGCTATAAATAGCCACCCCGCACAACCACTAGTTGGTTGGTTGCTCCGAGAGAGAACTGACACTTGTCATTTGAGAGCAACCCATCCTCCGAGGACTTTGAGTGAAAATCATTAGTGAGGAAAAACCCACAACCAAACCACCAAACCCAAAGTGATTGAGCATCTCTGGAGAAATTTCTGTGTGGAACCGACACTTGTTACCTTTGAGGACTGTGCATCCTCTAGACGGTTAGGCATCATGGTCTAGTGCTCCTGCAGTCAATTGGGGATCACGAAGTGACCTTGGTCTAGAGCATCCAACAGTAAATTGCGGATCGCCGGGTGACCAGTTTGTGAGGGTTTTGGAAGTCTATCCCGAAGACTTACCACGAGTGTTGGGCGAGGACTGTGTGACCTTAGCTCAAGGAGAATACGGTAAGGACTGTGTGTCCTGGGACTGTGTGTCCTCTGGTTTAAATACCAGGCCACTCCAAACCAGACGTACGACTATCATAGCAGTTGGAACTGGGTCATCAAACCATTGTCTTCATCAAGCTACCTGGTTCTATTTCCTCAACCCTTTCATTTCCTCGTATAACTGTTGATGAAATTGAACTCTATTGTTTGAAGAATTTGTCTGAAGACTTTCACAATTTCCTCACCTCAAATTCTTCAAGTTACCTTGTTCTTCACCTGCATATCCTGTATCATGCTACTCTGTGCATGTTTCATTTCATCATGATGACTATGCTGTCGCTATGTTCCTCATGCACTTGAGTACTTATTCCGCTGCTAGTTATTCATCACATTTCAAATTCCTCAAAGTTGAAATTCCTCAAGTGATGAATTTGTAAAAATTGCCTATTAACGCCCCTCTAGTCGATATAACGCACTTTCAATTGGTATCAGAGCAGGTACTCCCTCGCTCTGTGTGATTTTGGTTTAACCACCTGGAGTTCTAGTTATGTCGACTACAGGTATGATCAAGGTTTCCGCGGGGTGTCCTACCTTCGATGGGACAGACTACCCCTACTGGAAGAACAAGATGCGTATGCACCTTGAAGCTATTGACAACGATCTCTAGTACGTTGTGGAAAATGGTGTGCCCTCTGTCACTCCCACTGTTACTACTGCTGATGTGAAGAGATTCAAGCAACTCGATTCTCAAGCGAAGAATATCATCTGTGGCCATCTGAGCAAAGGTCAGTATGGCAGAGTGAGTGCTTTGGAGACTGCTAAGCTTATCTGGGATAGGCTGTCCAAAGTCAACGAAGGTGTTTCCACTCAATGTGACTCTCGTGTTGATGTTCTTTGCAATCTCTTCAACCGCTTCAAGAGACTTGACAATGAAAATGTTCATCAAACTTTTGATCGTCTCACTGATATCTCCAATGAGCTTCAAGCACTGGGTGCCACCGATATCACTGACCATGAAGTGGTGAAGAAACTACTAAGATCTCTTGACTCCTCATTCGATACTCTGGCTTTGATGATTCAAGAACGTGGAGACTACAAATCACTTGATCCTGCTGATATTATTGAGAGACTCAATACTCATGAATTCCAACAAGCTGAGAAGAGAGACCTCTACGGGCCAAGCTATGGAAGATCTCATGCTCTGAAGGCAAACACAATTTCCTCATCTGAAGAAGAAGATTCTGACAGCATCCTTGGTGATCCTGAAGAACTAAGTCAGGAACTATCAATGCTTGTGAGAAAATTCCAGAAGTTATCAAGGAGAGGTGGATTTGTAAAGTCATCAAAAAGTGGCTTGAGGAAATCAGATTCCTCAGAAGACCACAAGCAAAGAACTTGTCATCGTTGCAAGAAGCCTGGTCACTTTATCTCTGACTGTTCTCTCTGGGAAAAAGATTCAAAGAAGAAGAAGAAATACAAGGAGGATAGTTTTGATGACTCAAAGAAAAAGAAGAAATCTTCAAAGTCCTCATCTACAAAGTCCTCATCTTAAAAGTCCTCAAAGCACAAGAAGAATGGTTCCAGAAAGGCTCGAGCATTCATCGGCAAGGAAATGGATTCCGAGGAAGAATCTGAAGAATATGAAGAAGAGGAAGAATCTGAGGAGGAATCAGAATCTGGTGTCGCTAGCCTTGCTCTCGCTACTGCTTTCGTCAGCAAGTCCATCTTCAACGATGAAGAATATGACTACTCCAATGACTCTGACGTTAGCAATGATGATTATGCTCCCACCTATTGCTTCATGGCAAAAGGCTCAAAGGTACACAGACATCATTCCTCATCCGAATCAAGTGAAGGTGAATCTGATGAATATGTGAAACCTAGCTATGCTAAACTTGTTAAAATTGCCACTAAGCAAGAAAGTGCACTTGAAAAGCTTCAGAAAATGCTAGACAAAAGTGATGATCTGTTGAACCATGAAGTGGATCGGACTCAAACTCTGTCTGTCGATCTCAAAAGTCAATAGACAAAGTACGATAACCTACAGAGTCATCATAACAACCTCTTTGCTAATCATGAGAAGCTTTCTTATGAATTTCTTCAAAGAAAGCAAGATCTTGAGAAACTAAGGGTGTCACATGAGGATCTCCAAAGGGAAAACGATTCCTTACTAGCTCAACAGATCAGTACCGCTCAGGAAGAATTTGTTCCACCTTGTTTGAAATGCATCGAACGTGAAACTGCAAATTCTTCACCTGAATGTTCAAATGCTTCTATTGCTGCAAATTCTTCAACTATTCCTGTGGTCTCAAATTCCTCATCTAATGATACCACAAGTATCACTGATGACAATGCAGGGTTGAAGGAATTGTATGTGACAGGCATATACAAAAGTCTCAAAGGGCATCAAACCCTTTGCGATGTCCTCAAAAAGCAGATTCTGAACAGGAACCCTAGGAAAGAGGGTATTGCCTTTTTGAGGAAACTCAACGCTGATGGATCCTACTGGACACCTGAGCAGTACCCCAAAATCTCATGGGTTGCTGTGAAAGGATCTCCTATAGATCCATCCACTTTATCTGGCTTTACGTGTGAAACTTCATATTTCTCTGATGAGTCACTTGACTCGAACTACAAATTCTTCAAAAATCAGAAAGGTGAAGTATTTGCTAGATTTGTTGGAACTAACTGCAGGAATGGCTCTCCTATGAAGAAAATCTGGGTTCTCAAGAGCTACCTTCAAAATCTTCAAGTGAATGTCCTCACGACACCACTCATGAAGAATAGGAACCCCAGATCAAAGTCCTCATTTGGACCAAATTCCTCAAATGGTCAAAAATATCATTCTCACGCTAATGCTTCTGTTTCGCAAGAAAAATCTAAGAGTTATGAATATGTGCATTATTCTTCGAACCATTATGTTCATAAGTCCTCCAAGAATTTCTCTGCTTATTCATTTGAGTACTCTAATCCTCGTCCTGTGAAACGAAGCGCACTTACTTCAATGCCTCCTTTCTCACATGGTGTACGAAGAATGATGAACTCTTTGCCACCCCTCCAGATGTGGGTGGTGAAGAAATTGAACTAATTTCTTATGCAGGGTCAGGTCTCCAGATGAAACTGAACATCTGATGAACTTGCTAGAGACCTGAGAAATTGCTTGAAAGGACGCAAGCTAACCATGATGAAATGAATTCCTTATTTCTCACGTCCTCACACTGCTTGCTTACTATCTTGTGTGATGAAATCCTATCTGATGAAATTGATGTCATATTCTTCACTCTGAAGCATATGAATTCGTAAGTTGTACTAATTCATCTGCAGGATGATACTCCAAAAGCCACTGTGTGGGTCCTCGATAGTGGATGCACAAACCACATGACGGGTGACAAGAATCTACTAATGAATTTGCCACTCACTCCATCTCCTCTGAAGCATATCACCTATGCAGACAAAGGAAAAAGAAAGGTATTGGGACTTGGTAAGGTTGCTATCTCAAAGGACCGAACCATGGATAATGTGATGCTTGTTGAATCCCTTGGGTTCAACCTTATGTCTGTCTCAATGCTTTGTGATCTTGATATGGTCGTCGTATTTAGAAAATATCGCTGTGTTGTCATCATGGAATCTGACAATTCCAAAGTCTTTGAAGGCTTTAGGAGAGGAGACTTGTATATTGTTGATTTCTCTACAGGTCCTCAACCTGCCACTTTCTTACTTGCAAAGTCTTCAGAAGGCTGGTTGTGGCATCGACGACTTGGACATGCGGGTATGAGGAACTTGCACACGCTCGTGAAGAAAAAGCACGTCATTGGCATCGAGGGTGTCAAATTCCTCAAGGACCATCTCTGCGATGCATGTGAATCTGGAAAGATGACTAGATCCAAGCATCCCTCGAAGACAATCATGACCACGACACGACCCTTTGAATTGCTTCACATGGATCTCTTTGGCCCCACTCATTACTCCATACTAACAAATGCTTCAAGTTTGTATGGCTTTGTCATTGTTGATGATTACTCTCGTTACACTTGGGTGCATATTATTCTGTACAAAAATGAAGTGCAGGATGTCTTCAAACGATTTGCTTCAAGGGCCTCCACCAACTTCGGCGTCAAGATCAAGCATATTAGGAGTGATAATGGGACTGAATTCAAGAACACTAATCTTGATGAATATCTTGACGAACTTTGTATTACTCATGAGTTATCTGCCCCTTATACTCCTCAACAGAATGGCATCGTGGAGCACAAGAACAGGACTCTCGTTGAGATGGCTCGCACCATGCTTGATGAATACAAGACTCCTCGTCGCTTCTGGCCTGAGCCAATTGATACTGCATGCCACATCATCAACAGGGTATATCTTCACAAATTCTTTAAGAAGACTTCATATGAACTTATGACTGGCAAGAAACCCAATGTAAATTATCTTAAAGTCTTCGGTGCAAAATGTTGGATTAGAGATCCTCACCATAGTTCTAAGTTTGCACCGAAAGCACATGAAGGTTTTATGCTTGGTTACGGAAAGGACTCGCACACCTACAAAGTCTTCAACACCTACCATCACAAGGTTGTTGAAACTGTAGATGTGCGGTTCGATGAAACTGATGGCTTGCAAAGAGAGCACCTGCCTTCTGTGTTAGATGAACAGTCTCCTGAGGAATCCATCAAGCTGAAGGCAACTGAAGATATCATACCCACCGAAGCAGTCATTCCAATGAATGAAGATATTCATGCTGATACACCTGAAGAAAATGGTGCTAATGAAAATCCTCAGCCACGTCAACCTGCTCATCCTAGAGATGCAAATGAAGTATAGATTGACAAAATCATCGATGACATCAAGTAGCAGGTCCCCTCACTCGCTCAAAACCTTCACATTTAACCAACTTTTGTGAGCTCTTTGCCTTTGTCTCTATCATAGAGCCCACCAAAGTTGATGAAGCATTCAAGGAGCCTGAGTGGATTCAAGCTATGCAAGAGGAATTGCATCAGTTCAAGCTCAACAACGTGTGGGAACTTGTCAAGCGACCAGATCCTCGCAAACATAACATCATAGGTACCAAGTGGATCTACCGCGACAAGCAAGATGAAAATGGCCTTGTGGTGAGGAATAAGGCTCGACTTGTAGCTCAAGGCTACACACAGGTTGAAGGAATTGACTTTGATGAAACGTTTGCACCTGTTGCTAGACTTGAAGCTATTCGCATATTACTTGCTTACGCTAACCATCATAATATCATCTTATATCAAATGGATGTGAAAAGTGCATTCCTCAATGGTAAGCTTGAGGAAGAAGTATATGTTGCTCAACCCCCAGGTTTTGAAGGCCCTAAGCATCCTGATAAAGTCTTCGGACTAAACAAGGCCCTCTATGGCCTCAAGCAGGCCCCTTGGGCGTTGTACGACACTCTAAAGGAATTCCTCATGAAGAAAGGCTTCAAACCCGGTTCACTCGACCCCACTCTTTTCACAAAATCCTATGATAATGAACTGTTCATATGCCAAATATATGTGGATGATATTATCTTTGGCTTTACTGACAAATGTTACAGTGATGAATTTGCCTATATGATGAGTGAAGAATATCAAATGTCTATGATGGGAGAGTTGAAATTCTTCTTAGGTCTTCAAATTCGTCAACAAGACAACGGCATCTTCATCTCTCAAGAGAAATACCTCAAAGATGTTCTGAGGAAATTCAACATGCAATATTGCAAAGGCGTCAAAACTCCAATGCCTTCAAAAGGCCACCTCTGCACTGATGAAAATGGTAAAGATTTCGATCAGAAGGTATACCGTTCCATGATTGGTTCATTATTGTATCTATGTGCATCTAGGCCTGATATTATGCTAAGTGTTTGCATGTGTGCCCGATTCCAAGCAACACCGAAGGAATCACACCATAAGGCTGTGAAACATATTCTTCGATACTTAGCTCACACACCAACACTTGGATTATGGTATCCCAAGGGCTCAAATCTTCACCTCATCGGATACTCTGATGCTGACTATGCTAGAGATCGTTTGGATCGCAAGTCAACCTCAGGCACATGTCATTTCCTCGGACGATCCTTAGTCTGTTGGTCCTCGAAGAAGCATAACTGCGTTTCACTCTCTACTGCTGAAGCTGAGTACATTGCTGCCGGTTCATGTTGCGCTCAGTTACTATGGATGAAGCAAACCCTCAAGGACTACGACATCAAGTTGAAGAATGTGCCTCTCTACTATGACAACGAGAGTGCCATCAAGATTGCATACAACCCAGTTCAGCACTCCAAGACCAAGCACATCCAGATTCATCATCACTTTCTTCGAGATCATGTACTCAAAGGCGACATCTCCATCGACCACATTCCCACTGAAGAACAACTGGCCGATATCTTCACAAAGCCCTTGGATGAAAAGAGATTTTGCAAGTTGCGGTGTGAGCTAAATATCTTAGAATCTTCGAATGTTCTTTGAACAAGGACACACATCCTAACACATATCCAAAATTGATGACTTTGATGTGCAACACATGAAGTAACATTTTTCTTCAATCAATGAAGAATAACCCTCTAAGTGTGAAGAAATTAATGTAGAATTTGATTCTCAGAACCCTACGACAATTGTACGCGGTGTCTGAAATCATCATTCTTATACGGTGGGTCACGCCACCAACCAAAGTTGAAATTCTTCAAAATTGAGTCTTTCGTCATTTTTGCAAATTCTTCAAATTATCAGATTCCTCAACTTTTCAAATTCTTCAAACTTTGAAACTCATGTTCTTCATTGACTATATATATATATTTGAGTTTTCAATGTCCTCAACAACATTCACTTATTGCTAATTCTTCAAGTTGATTTTCATCTAAGTGAATGTGATCGGACCCTTTCCCTTCTATGCTAAACTCAACCCACTCTGTTCACAAATTCTTCATATGCGTTCTACTTTGAAACTTGTTCAAAGTCTTCACTGTGTCCTTGACAGTTGAAGAATTTACGAACGAAAACTTTGAAATTTTCACTATCAAATTTTTTAGCGGTTCCCGCCCAAACGGTTCCGATTCCCACGACTGGATAACCCACGATCTCCCATAATCTCCTCTACTCAACACGTGGGTGACACCTGTCGCGTGGAGAGCAAGGGTCAGGGGCAATCCTGTCCAAAATCTTTGGGCAGCTTGGTTTTCACTTCCTCTATAAATACCCCCTCCCCTTCAACTGTGCTGAGTTACTCCTCATCTCATCCCTCTCCCGAGCTCCAACCTAGCGCCGCCGCTAAAGTCATCGTCGCCGGTGAGGAAGAGCTTCACTGCCTCGACCTCGTCGTCGCCGTACTCGCATCAGCCGCGGAAGTCCTCACCCCGCCGACGCTTTAGTTGTCTCCCTCTGCCAAGCTAGGCCGTGGGAGATCTGAACGGACGAACTTCCCAATCTCATCTTTTGTTCGTCGTGTTCTTCACCAGGGTAAATAAAATTTCTTTTTATTGCCCCTGTTTGATCCTCAAATGCTCCTCATATTCCTCAAAAGGTGTTTATTCTTCATGACACTATTCTAAAAGCACCTTACATCTTCACATACTTGATGTTTTTCCCTAAGTAATGATTTTCTTCAAGATTCCTCAATTGTGTGAATCCTCAAAATTTGCACAACTCTGGAACCCGAGACAAAGAACACTTAGTCAAATACCTCAAGACACCCATGGTCAAATACTTCTCACCTATTTAATTAGAAAAATTTCTGAGAACGCATATGAACTCTTCAAATTCCTCGCACCTATACTCTGTTCACAAGTACACCATGTCTGCTGATGAATCACTAGGTTCTCATCAACTTAACTCATTTACAGCGTTCCTTGAGGAAAAACTATGTACTTCTTTAGAGTCCTCAAGAGTTCAAATTCCTCAAGTGAAGAAAATGGCTGATGGAAAGAAACCTCAGAAAGGTGGAAAGAAGCCAGATGTGCACACTGCCTTTGAGATTACAGATGATGTGTATGAGGAATACTGCACACCCGATGAAGAAACTCATGGCAAAGAAACGACCAAGCAGAGAAAAATTCGTCTGCAGAAAACTGACAGGAGATGGGTAAGGGAATGGAAGGAATATCGTTATGTAACTCCAAAATACATGATGAAATTCACAGTAAAACCTCCTTGCAGCAGGCCTCCCCTTGCTCCAAATCAAATTGCTGATCCCACTAGCCTCAAGACTGGTGAGGACTTTCCTCACAAATGGGAGAAGCAGCAAGAAAAGCTGGCGAAGAAAGCCAAAGATGCAGTGAAGAAATTCAATGAAGATTCTGCTGCTGCTGCTGCTGCTGCCTCTGTCGGAGCCTCTGCAAGTGCTCCAAAGAAAATCAAGATGAAGAAATCTGTAGTGAAGACAAGTTCTTCAACCTCAAAACCTTTACTGCAGATTCCTCAAGGTCAAAGGCCTTTGCCTACAAAGTCTTCAGCTGCTGGAACAGTTGCTGCTCAGTCTTCTGCAGCAGCTGCAAAGTCCTCAACCCCAGTGCATCTGGCAACATGTAAGAGGACCGAGGGATTCTCAAGACTTCCAAAGATCTCAGCTAGCCCCTCTACCACAACAAAGTCTTCAACTAGCCCTTCTGTGTTGAAGCTGAAGAAAATTGCTGGACGAGGTCAAAGACCAAGTCCTCACTCAAGCAAGGCTATGGTGACCATAACCTCAGGTACTAAGGATGATGATGATGAAGCTGATGATGAGGAATTGGAAGAAATCGTCAGGCAAAGTCAGCAAAGGGCTGCTATAGCAAAGGGCAGTTCTGTTCCTCTCATACTGGATCCCAAGATGATCCTCAACTTCATCGATATATGGCATGAAGACCCAAGCACCCCACTTTCTTCACTAAATCTGCCTTTTGGAGTGGATCATGTCCTCACCCACTTCATCTCCGAAGAAAAATGGAAGAGAGAGCAAGCTCTGAGAGCTAAGAGGAACAGAGTTCAGAAGGAAAAGTTTCTGAGAGACAATGTGATGAATTTGACCTCAAATCAACTCATCACTGTTTAGTCTGAAATTCACACTCTCTGAGGATCAAGAGAGATATGATGCTGAATGGAAGGGCACCAAGGTCAGATTCGTCAGGGCTGCTCAAGCAGCAGTAAAGGATCACAATACCAGGGTTGCAGCCCGATCACAACTAGAACATCATCAGTCTGATGAAATTCCTCAAGATGATGAGGAAATAGCTTAGCCTGATGAAACTGCTGATGAAAATGCGTCGGAACTAGAAGCAACTACCAGTGCTCCTGAGGAAACTCAGACCACTGATGATCATGCCAGGACAACCTCCATTGTTGTGCCTGAAGAAACTGAAAGGCCAGCTAAAGGTTCTGCTATGCCTGAAGAAACTGAACCCACCAGGGCAGCTGCAACAGTCGTTCTTGAAGAAATTGTCATTGCTGAGGAAAAGACCCTCAAAAGAAAAGCATCAAATTCAGCAGCACCAGCTTTGAAGAAGTTGAAGACTATGCCAAGTTCTTCAACTGGACCAATTGATGCAACCCCAATTTCCTCAGCACCTACCTAAAAAATTCTGCCATTTGGAGTGGAATATGTCATCCCAGATATAGACAAAAATCATTCTTCTGCTTCAACAGAGCAGATTGATGAAGAGATAGTTGTTGAAGACACTGCTTCAACCCCAAAGGTATCAACACCCTAGCTTCAGTTCACTGCTGAGGAAGCTGGTGTTGAAGAAATTAATGAGGAAGTTGACATTGGTGACACTACTCCGGTCATCAATGATGAATATTGGGAATCTGCACACCCAAATTCACCAATGACTACTCCTCTGCTACAGATTCCTCAGTCGCCTGCTCTGACTGAAGAAATACCTGAAGAATCTGCAAATCTGAATATTCATGTTAGTGAAGAAATTCCAGCTGCAACAGCTGATATTCTTGATGCTCCTGCCGCAGCTGAGGAACCTGTCCTTCAAATTACTCAGTCTGAAGTTCCTCCCATGTCAAAGGAGATCAAGGGCCGCTTCAAGCCAAACCTTCAACCGAAGCCAAAGATGCCATTCAAAGGCTCAGCGCGCCCCAAATTCTTCAAAAGCAATTTCTTCAGTGAGCGCATGTTCTTCACAGGTCCAAATCCCTATGACTCTGCTAGGGCAGGACGCAACAGATTCTGGACGGCAACACAACTCAGCTACTATGCATGAGTTCTTTTTGAGAAGAAGAAAGTCTTCGAGCACCACCAAATTCCTCATGCTGACATGGAAACCCTTCCATCATTCACACCGGTGCTCCAAGTTCTTCATGATGCAGGCATTCTTCCATTCTATGTCGACATATACGACTTGAATGAAGACCTTATTCTTCAGTTCTATGCCACATTGCATATCAGCGGAAATGCTTCAGACGTCAACTCATGGATATTGGACTGGATGACAGGATCAACACACTTCACTGCTCAAGCTTCTGAATTGCTTCAGTGTGTACCAGTTCCAATTCCCTTAGATGAAGCCCGCAAACTGTTCAATGAGCTTGCGCTTCCAAATCAGCTGATGCAAGTGTTGATGAAACCATTGCCTCCTAAAAAGCCTCAACAAAACATCTTCCTTGTGAAGGATCTGCTATATGTGCCCAGGACTGTCTACCGTATCCTCACAAATACACTATGTCCTCAGAAAGGCCACGATTCTGAAGAAGAACAAGTGGAAGGAGTCATGAAGAATATGCGCTTCAACATCATTCATGGAATTCCCATCGACTTGCATGACTTCTTCATGAGGACATTGGCCAGTGCTGCCTTAGATCCATTTGAACAGAAGCCCTATGCGCCATGGATTATGAAATTCATCAGGGCAAAGTCCTCAGTTCCCTTCAAGGCTGATTTTCATAATCACTTTGGCTTCCTGCCTCCAATAGAAGTCATCAAGAGCACAATTGCCTCGGTTGAAGGAAAAGGCAAAGCTGTCATTGATGAAGGCACTCGTTTGTTGGATGGATAGTTTTGCAAAGCCGCTTCTTTCTCCACCAATGATGACACTGCCACTCAAGACTCTGATGCAAAGGCCTCAGCTCAAAAACCTCAAGAGTCTGCCCCTCGTGTGATGACTGATCGCGAGCTTCTAATAAGTCTTCATTAGAAGGTCGATCGCAATCACAAGTGGGTGAAGCGTCAACTTGGTTACATTGTGCAGAACATGATTGTGACATAGAACACTGTGAAGAGGAATCACTACTATGCACATGAAAACCACAACCGCACTTGGGCCATACTATCTCACATCATGTCTTCTGAAGAACTGAATGAGCTGGATCTTGAGGAACATCCTGACTGGGCTCGTCGACCTCAGAAGAAATTCAAGAAAGTCCAAGTTCCTCTGATGGTCACAAGTTCATATTCTTCATCTCGAGAGAGCGATGACGATGAAGACATTGACAACACTGTGACAGGCCCTGCATCGACAAACGACCCCGACAACTCTGGCGCTCCTTCCTCACCAACACGATGAAATTCTTCAAAGGGGCATTAGTCCTCACTTTTTCGTCCCTTTTGGTCTTCGATGACAAAGGGGGAGAAAATTTGAGTTAGTCTTCAAGCGGGTCTCTCTATATGGGCTATTTTTGTTTAAGTTACAACTCTCGCTCTTCTGAAACTTTTGTTGGTCGAGTTGTAAACTTAAGTCTGATGGTGGTCTGACACTTTTGAACTATTTACTCGCATGTTTATTTCCTCAAGTACCTTAATGCATACATGCTGATTTTTGTCAGACACCATTTTCCTCACGCATTTCAAATTCTTCATATCATATGTTCATATGCGTGTATGAATTACAAGATATAGGGGGAGTTCTCCATGTTTGAACCTGCCATGTGCATTTGCAGTCCAAAGCAAATTCCTCAAATATGCACATCTTCAGGGGGAGTTCTTCTATATCTTGCAATCAAATTCCTCAAAATCTGTACTTTCACTTCATATGTTTATCCCCATTGAAAACTTAACCTATTTGTCATCAATTACCAAAAAGGGGGAGATTTTTAGTGCATCTAGTGCCCCTTAGTGATTTTGGTGTATTGAAGACTTATAGGTTAAGGCACTAATGTGTTTGTGAGTGTACACATGCTCTATAAGTCGATGAGGAGTTTGATATATTCGGATATTATTGACCCCTAAAAATGTATGTCTTCAAGTGAAGACTTTGCTGAAGACTTTGGTGAAGACTTTGAAAATGAAGAAGTTGGTGTGACCTTGAAGATATGAACGAGGAATATGAAGCGTGAAGACTTTTGTTTTCGTAGTTTCATTTCCTTTATTTGAGTCATAGGAAACACCGTACTATTAAAGGGGGCCGAGGTAATACTAAGGAAAATTTCCAACTGATGCTCAATTTCCTCAACCTATACAATCCATCGAGTGAAGCCTTTGGAAATCTCTTACGGTTCAGACAAGTTCTTCAGTGACAGAGACGAAGTTCTTCTGATCTCCGAAGAAATTGATCTGACTGAGGAGTTAGAATTTCGCCAGTGCGAATTGCCTACAAGTGAGGAACATGATTATCTGAGGACTTTCATAGTTCGAAATTCCAGCCATTGCTGTGCTTAGCACCAGCTGTCCCCAATCATTCTTATCCACATAACGGTCATATCATTGGGGGCATTTATGTCTTATCATGTCAGGTTGCACCCTGGCTATAAATAGCCACTCCCACAACCACTAGTTGGTTGGCTGCTCCGAGAGAGAACTGGCACTTGTCATTTGAGAGCAACCCATCCTCTGAGGACTTTGAGTGAAAATCATTAGTGAGGAAAACCCACAACCAAACCACCAAACCCAAAGTGATTGAGCATCACTGGAGAAATTCCTGTGTGGAACAGACGCTTGTTACCTTTGAGGACTGTGCATCCTCCAGACGGTTAGGCGTCATGGTCTAGTGCTCCTGCCGTCAATTGGGGATCACGAAGTGACCTTGGTCTAGAGCATCCAACAGTAAATTGTGGATCGCCGGGTGACCAGTTTGTGAGGGTTTTGGAAGTCTACCCCGAAGACTTACCACGAGTGTTGGGCGAGGACTGTGTGACCTTAGCTCAAGGAGAATACAGTAAGGACTGTGTGTCCTCTGGTTTAAATACCAGGCCGCTCCAAACCAGACGTACAACTGTCACAACAGTTGGAACTGGGTCATCAAACCATTGTCTTCATCAAGCTACCTGGTTCTATTTCCTCAACCCTTTCATTTCCTCGTATAACCGTTGATGAAATTGAACTCTACTGTTTGAAGAATTTGTCTGAAGACTTTCACAATTTCCTCACCTCAAATTCTTCAAGTTACCTTGTTCCTCACCTGCATATCCTGTATCACGCTACTTGTACTCTGTGCATGTTTTATTTCATCATGCTGACTATGCTGTCGCTATGTTCCTCATGCACTTGAGTACTTATTATGCTGCTAGTTATTCATCACATTTCAAATTCCTCAAAGTTGAAATTCCTCAAGTGATGAATTTGTAAAAATCGCCTATTCACCGCCCCTCTAGTCGATATAACGCACTTTCAACCATAGCATGATGGTGTGTCCGAACGTCATAGTCGTGCTCTATTGGAGATGGTGCGTACTATGATGTCTCTTATCGTTTTGCAACTATAATTTTGGGGTTATGCATTAGAGACAACTACATTCACTTTAAATAGGGCACCATCTAAATCCGTTGAGATGACACCGTGTGAATTATGGTTTGATAGAAACCTAAGCTGTCATTTCTTTATGTTTGGGGTTGCGACGCTTGTGTGGAAAATGTTTTCACCTAATGAGCTCGAACCCAAAGAGGACAAATGCATCTTCATAGATTACCCTAAGAACAGTTGGGTGAACCTTCTATCTCAGATCCAAGCATAAAGTGTTTGTTGCTAAAATGGGTCCTTTCCCGAGAAAAAGTTTCTCTCGAAAGAATTGAGTGGGAGGAAGATAGAACTTGATGAGGTTGTTGAACCTTTGTTTCAACGAGAGAGTAGCGCATCGCAGGAAGATGTTTCTGTGAAGCCTACGTTAGTTGAAGAGGAAGTTAATGATGATGATCATGAAGCTTCAGATCAAGTTACTATCAAACCTCGTAGGTCGACAAGGACGTGTACTGCTCCTGAGTGGTACGACAACCCTGTCTTAGAGGTCATGTTGTTGGACAACGATGAACCTACGAGCTATGGAGAAGCGATGATGGGCCCGGAATCCGACAAATGGTGAGAGGCCATGAAATCCGAGAAAGGATCCATGTATGAAAAACAACTATAGACTTTGGTGGACTTGCTCGTTGGACGGCAGGTCGTTGAGTACAAATGGATCTTTAAAATGAAGACATACAGTGATGGTGAATGTCACCATTTATAAAGCTCAGCTTGTCGCAAAGAAGTTTCTGGCAAGTTCAGGGAGTTGACTACGATGAAACTTTCTCACTCGTAGCGATGCTAAAGTCTGTTGGAATTATGTTAGTAGTTTCTGCATTTTTTAGTTATGAAATCTGACAGATGGATGTCAAAACAGCGTTTCCTTAACGGTTTACTTGAGGAAAGGTTGTATGTGATGTAACCAGAAGGTTTTGTCTGTCCTAAGGATGCTAAAAGGTGAGCAAGCTTCAGTGATCCTTCTATGGACTGAAGCAAGCTTCTCGAAGTTGGAATATACATTTTGATGAGGTGATCAAAGTTTTTGAGTCTATACAAAGTTTATGAGAAACTTTTATTTACAATAAAGTGAGTGGGAGCACTACAGAGTTTTTGATAAGCATATGTGGTTGACATATTGTTGATTGGGAATGATGTAGAATTTCTAGAAAGCATAAAGGGTTGTTTGAAAGGAGTTTTTCAAAGGAAGACCTGGATAAACCTACCTAATTGTGTAGCATCAAGATCTATAGGGATAGATCAATATGCTTGATGAGACTTTCAATGAGTACATACCTTGACAAGATTTTGAAAGAGTTCAAAATGGATCAGTCAGAGAAAGAGTTCTCGCCTGATTTGTAAGGTGTGAAGTTGAGTGAGACTCAAAGCTCGACAACGGCAGAAGAAAGAGAAAGGACGAACATCGTCCCCTATGCCTTAGCCATAGGCTCTATATTATGCCATGCTGTGTACCGCACCTGGTGTGTGGCTTGCCATGAGTCTGTCAAGGGGTACAAAAGTGATCCAAGAGTGGATCACTAGACAACGGTCAGAATTATCCTTAGTAACTATAGGACTAAGGAAATATTTCTGAACTATGGAGGTGATAAAGTGTTCGTCATAAAGGGTTACATCGATGCAAACTTTAACACCAATCCGGATGACTGTGAGTAGCAATCCAGATACATATAGTGGAGCAGCCATTTGGAATAGCTCCAAGTGGAGTGTGGTAGCAGTGTCTACAGTATGACATAGAGATTTGCAAAGTATACATGGATCTGAATGTCGCAGACCCATTGACTAAAAGACCTCTCTCACATGCAAAGCATGATCGAGCCCCAGAACTCATTGGGTGTTAGATTCATAACAAGGCGAATCACATGGTGATGAGAACTAGATTATTGACTCTAGTGCAAGTGGGAGACTGTTGGAAATATGCCCTAGAGGCAATAATAAATTGGTTATTATCATATTTCCTTGTTCATGATAATCATTTATTATCCATGCTATAATTGTATTAATCGGAAACTCAGATACATGTGTGGATACATAGACAACACCATGTCCCTAGTATGCCTCTAATAGACTAGCTCGTTGATCAAAGATGGCTATGGTTTCCTAGTCATGGACATGAGATGTCATTTGATAACGGGATCACATCATTAGGAGAATGATGTGATGGACAAGACCCAAAATATAAACGTAGCATATGATCGTGTCAGTTTAATGCTACTGTTTTCTGCATGTTAAGTATCTGTTCCTATGACCATGAGATCATGCAACTCACTGACACCAGAGGAGTGCCTTGTGTGTATCAAATGTTGCAACGTAACTGGGTGACTATAAAGGTACTCTACAGGTATCTCTGAGGGTGTCTGTTGGGTTGGCATGGATCAAGACTGGGATTTGTTACTCCGTGTGACGGAGAGGTATCTCAGGGCCCACTTGATAATACAACATCACAACAAGCCTTGCAAGATACGTGACTAAGTGTTAGTCATGGGATCTTGTATATGAAACGAGTAAAGAGACTTTTCGGTAACGAGGTTGAACTAGGTATGGAGATACCGACGATTGAATCTCGGGCAAGTAACATACCGAAGAACAAAAGGAACATCATACGGGATTAACTGAATCCTTGACATAGAGGTTCGACCGATAAAGATCTTTGTAGAATATGTAGGAACCAATATGGGCATCCAGGTCCCGCGATTGGTTATTGACCGTAGAGGTGTCTCGGTCATGTCTACATAGTTCTCGAACCCGCAGGGTCTGCACACTTAAGGTTCAGTGACGTTTCGGTAGTATAGAGTTATGTATGGTGGTTACCGAAGGTTATTCGGAGTCCTGGATGAGATCACGGACGTCATGAGGAGCTCCGGAATGGTCCATAGGTAAATATTGATATATAGGAAGTCCTATTTTGGTCGTCGGAAAAGTTTCGGGCTCATCGGTAGTGTACTGGGAGTGCCGATAGTGTACCGGGAGACCATCGGGAGGGGTATTTCGACCCAAGAGGCTACATGGGCTGTGGGAGAGTGAATACCAGCCCTTAGTGGGATGGTGGAAGTCCCACACAAGGCCCATGCGGCTGGGAGAGAAAATCCCAAAGAGAAAAGGTGGAAAAAGGCAAAAAAGGCAAAAAAGGAAGGAGTCCTAGTCCTACTAGGATTGGAGGAGGATTCCTCCTCTCCTCCTTGGTTCGGCCGAAGCCTAGGTCTGTCCCCTTGAGGGCCAAGCCTCCTCCTCTCTTCCTCTTATATATACTAGAGGTTTTAGGGTTTTTGCACTAGATTTTCAGCCACGTGCTACCCGTTCCTCTAGTGAATAGTTTCTCCTCTAGATCGGTTTTCTGCAGTGCTTAGGTGAAGCCCTGCCAGAATTGCTCCACCACCATTGCCGCGGTTCCGTCACGCTACAGGAGAACTCGTCTACCTCTCCGCTCCCTCTTGATGGATCAAGAAGGCGGAGATCGTCATCGAGCTGTACGTGTGCTGAACGCGAAGGTGCCGTCCGTTCGACGCTAGATCGAAAGGACCGTGATCAAGATTGCGAGACGGATCGTGATGAGATCGCGGGACAGATCGTGATGAGTTCGCGGGACGGATCGTGATTGGATCACGGGACGGATCGTGATGAGATCACAGGATGCTCGGTGATTTGGATCGCGAAGACGTTCGACTACACCAACCACGTTTCTTAACGCTTCCCGCTTAGCGATCTACAAGGGTATGTAGATCCACTCTCCCATAGATGCTCATCACCATGGATAGATCTTGTGTGTTCATAGGATTTTTTTGTTTCCCATGCCACATTCCCCAAAAGATATTCCATGAGTTCTGCACCGGGGTGCCATCTTCGGTCTCCAGGCGAAGTGCGCGAGGCCTAGTGACTCGCACCACCGGGTAAGGGCCTTCCCACTTTGGCATCAACTTGTTTGATCCCTTCGTGGACTGGATCCATCGAAGGACAAGGTCACCTTCCTCAACAATCCCGCGCACACTTTGTGGCTATGGTAGCAGCGCAGGGCCTGCATATACCTAGCGGCGCATAGTGCGACCTAGAGATGATCTTCCTCGAGGAGCGTGGCATCGTCATGCCGTAACTGCTCTTGCTGGTCCTCTTCAAAGGCCCCACACTCTCGGTGACCTGTGCGTGAGTTCCATGGGGAGAATTGCCTCCGTCCCGTAGACCAGGGTGAAGGGTGTCTCACCGATGGCTCGATGTTTCATCGTTCTGATCAACCAAAGAACGTCGAAAGTTCTCATCTTGAGGCCCCGCAACACTTTAGCATTTGCCCTCTCCACCTGCCCATTGCTCCTAGGGTGAGAAACTGAGGCAAAGAAGATCCTGGCACTGATGTTTTGGCAGTATTGCATGAAGGTGCCGTTGGTGAACTGTGTGCCGTTGTTGGTGATGATCCTGTTTGGGACCCCGAAACGGCAAACAATTTCTCTGAGAAACTTGACTACTGCCCGTGCCATCACCTCTCTCACTGGCTCAACTTTGATTCACTTCGTAAACTTGTCGATGAAATGAACAATAATTCAAAGCCCTCGGTAGCACGGGGGAGGGGACCGACGATGTTGAGTCCCCAGACCAAGAATGGCCATGAGAGTGGCGCGGTTTGAAGGGCTTGTGCTGGTTGATGTATCTGCTTGGCATGGAACTGGCATGCTTCACACCCCGTCACCACTGCCAAGGCATCTTGAAGGGCAGTGGGCTAGTAGAAGCCTTGTTAGAACGCCTTCCCGACAAGTGCCCTTGATCCTACGTGGGAGCACAGGTCCCCTCGTGTATCTTCACCAACAGACGTTGTCCTTCCTCCCGAGCGATGCACCTCAGTTTTACCCCATTGGCCCTCCTTCTATATAGGTCATTTTCCACGAACTGTTACATACTCGGCCTCGGGCTACTCTTTCAGCTTTTTCTTGCTCATCGTGGAGGTCACTTGTCTGAAGGTATTTGACAATTGGCTATGCCCATGTCGGAGCCCGGGGCTCAATGAAAAGGACCCAAGGTGTTTCCTCCGCTGTCATGGCGCCAGTATCGATGGCAAAGACCGCCTGTCCTGTCGGAGTCTGGTGTTCACCGTCGAGCATTTCGGCATCTCCGACAACCTTCTTGGCAGGCTTGGGCAGCTCCCTCGGGAAGTAATCACTCGAACTGAATTTCCTTTTCTTGGCTTGTCTCCCTAATGGTGTGACTGATGGTTGAGTGAGTCGGAGCACCAAGGTGCCTGGTTCCACAGGCGACTTATTGGCCGCTCGCTTCAATAGGTCATAGACGATGTCATTCTCTGCCCTAGGGACGTGCTCCATCTGTAGACTGTCGAAACGCTCTTCTAGCTTTCTCACCTCATCGACATATGCTTCCATCAGGGGGCTTTGGTAATCCTTGTTAACTTGGTGCACGACTAGCTGTGAGTCCTCATTGGATCACCAGCTTCCTGATTCCTAGCTCCGCTGCTATCCATAGCCCGACAAGCAACCCCTCATACTTGTCCATGTTGTTGGTCGACACCTCTCGAGGGAAGTGCATCTGGATCATGTACTTGAGGTGCTCTCCGGTGAGTGCTATGAGTAGCACTCCGGCACTGACGCCTTGCAACGAGAAAGCTTCGTCAAAGTACATGACCCATGCCTGAGGTGTTTCCTTGCTGTGGAGGGTTGTTTCCGGGATCTCCTCATCTGTGGTCGATGTCCACTCGACAATGAACTCCACCAGCGCTCGGCTCTTGATGGTTGCTGTGCTCTCGAAGTTTAGGTTGAAGTTGGCCAGCTCCAGAGCCCACTCGACGATCCTGCTGGTCGATTTTGGATTCCTCAAGATCCGTGGTAGCGGGAAATGGGTGACAACTGCGATGCAGTGTGCTTGGAAGTAGTGACGCAGCTTGTGGGAGGTCATCAGGAGGCTGAAGAGCAGTTTGTGGATTCTGGAGTACCTTGACCGAGCCCTCTGCAGTAGAGAGCCGATGAAGTAGATCGGCCACTACACCATTCTCTTCTCCTGCGCTGACTGCTGCTCCGTTTCTGGTGCCACCTCCGTGCTGATTCTCGGGCTTGCCGGGGATTGATATGTCTCCATTGTATCTATAATTTTTATTTGTTTCATGCCAATATTATGCAATTTTCACATACTTTTGACAGCAATTTATATAATTTATTGGACTAACCTATTGATCCAGTGCCTAGTGCCACTTCCTGTTGTGTGTTTTTGTTTTGCAGAAATTCCATATAAAACAATGTCCAAACACGATAAAAATTTATGGTTTTTTGGGAATATTTGTGAATTTTGGGAAGTGGAATCAACACAAAAGGAGGCCCACAACGAGCATGATACACCAGGGCAAGCCCGAGGGCCTAGGCGCGCCCTGGTGGGTTATGCTCACTTAGTAAGTCGGTTGGAGCGCTCCTTTGGGCGAAAGGAAGCTAATTTTTGGAAAAAATCGTGTTAAAATCTTAGCGCAATCGGAGTTACGGATCTCTAGGAATATAAGAAACGGTTTTCGGCCAGAAAACAGGAACGAAAAACAGAAGAGAACAGAAAGGGAGATCCAATCTAGGAGGGGCTCCCGCCCCTCCGCTACCATGGCGGACATGTAATAGAGGGGGAACTCTCCTCCCATCTAGGGGTAGGCCAAGGAAGAAGAAGAAGGAGGGGGTCTCTCTGCCCCTCTCTCCCGGTGGCACCGGAATGCCGTCGGGGCAATCATCGTGACGGCAGTCTACACCAACAACTTCGCTGCCATCAACACCAACTCTCTCCCCGTCTATGCAGCAGTGTAACACCTCTCTTCCCTACTTTAATCTCTACTTGAACATAGTGCTCAACACTATATATTATTTCCCAATCATATGTGGCTATCCTATGATGTTTGAGTAGATCCGTTTTGTCCTGTGGGTTAATCGATGATCGTGGTTGGTTTGAGTGTATATTTTATTATGGTGCTATCATATAGTGCCCTCCATCTTGCGCAAATGGGGGAATCCCCACTGTAGGGTGTTGCAATATGTTCATGATTCTCTTATAGTGGGTTGCTTGAGTGACAGAAGCATAAACCCGAGTAAGGGGGTTGTTGCATATGGGAGTAAAGAGGACTTGATACTTAATGCTATGATTGGGTTTTACCTTAATGATATTTAGTAGTTGCAGATGCTTGTTAGGGGTCCAATAATAAGTGCATATGATCCAAGTAGAGAAAGTATGTTAGCTCATGTCTCTCACTCATTTAAAATTGCAAGAATGATTATCAGTCTAGTTATCGATTGCGTAGGGACAAATAACCTTCTTGTTTTAGAAAAGCTTTCTACTAAACAACTAACTTTTATTATCTTGCTTAGTACTCGTAGTTTTATTCCCGCAAAGTACTTCTAGTTTTATTCGTGCAAACTATCCTATCACCTACAAAATAGTTTCATACTTGTTCTAGGTAAAGCAAACGTTAAGTGTGCATAGAGTTGTATGGATGGTCGATAGAACTTGAGGGAATATTTTTTCTACCTTTAGCTCTTCGTTGGGATTCAACACTCTTACTTATCAAAAAAGGCTACAAATAATCCCCTCCACTTGTGGGTTATCAAGACCTTTTTTTGGCGCCATTGCCGGGGAGCAATAGCATGGGGTGAATATTCTCGTGTGTGCTTGTATGCTTTATCACTAAGTAATTTTTATTTTATGTTATTAGTTGTTTTATACCTTTAGTTATGGATATGGAACACGAAACATCAAAAAAATTAGTGGTACTTGCTACTCATGGAGATGGGGAACCTCCTAAAACCCTCGATGCTAGTTATGTGCAAAGTATAAAATACTACTTTGATAATCCTGAGAAAACCCCATTCAACTTGATAATGGGAGTAGTGTTGGATCAACGTGAATACTTTAGATATTATAGCTTGACTCAAAAAGGGAAATTTTTATGGGATCAAATTCATATGTTGCATTGGTATGCTCGGGAGCTATGCTTGAGATATGATATTACTTATTGCTCTAGGATGAACGCTCAACAGCTTCCCTTTTCATGCAAATTTAATGATAATGAAACCTTAGCTTCTTATGCTAATGGGATATATGATTACTATGATGTGGAACAAATAGAAGAATTTGGTACATTAAGGGTGCTTATGAAATTGCTTCTTTGATTGAAAAGTATGATGATGTTTCTTACAAATCTGAATGTGTTGCCACACTTCAATATTGCTATGATAATTATGAATACAATGATGATATTATTGAATTTATTGAGAGAATGTCCGCTGCCTTGGAAGAAACTAATATTTTTAGGGACCTATGGAAGAAGAAGTTACTGAAATTATGAGTTCATTAGATGAAAAAGATGAGGAGGAGAGCGAAGAACAAAAGGAGGAAGAGCGGATTAATCACCCATCCCACCTTCTAATGAGAGTAACTCCGCAACTCATACATTGTTTAATTACCCTTCGCACATACCGAAGCATGAATTCTATGATGATTGCTATGATCCCTTGGATTCATTTGAAATATCCCTTTTTGGTGAACTTTATGCTTGCTATGCTTGTGGCCATGATGCCAATAGAATTATGCTTATGAAGATGAACTTGCTATAGTTACTTATGTTAAGCATGAAATTGTTGCTATTGCACCCACACATAATAGTCCCATTATCCTTTTGAATTCTCCCAACTACACTATGTCAGAGAAGTTTGCACTTATTGAGGATTATATTGGTGGGTTGCGTTTTGCTACTACACATGATGATTTTGACGAATATAATATGCATGTGCTTGCTGCTCCTACTTGCAATTATTATGAGAGAGGAACTACATATCCACCTCTTTATGTTTCCAGCACAATAAAATTACAAGAAACTACTCATGCCATGTATTGGCCTTTACTTGATGTGAATGAATAGTTCTTGTATGACATGCCAACGCATAGGAAGAGAGATACACTTAGTTTTTATGTGCTACATATCACTTTGTGCTCACTACTAAATTACAAATCATTGTTAATTAAAATTGCTTTGATATACCTTGGGATCTGGGTGGATCCATTACTTGAGCACTTTATGCCTAGCTTAATGGCTTTAAAGAAAGCGCTGCTAGGGAGACAACCCGGAAATTTTAGAGAGTAATTTTCTTCTATTGTGATAAAAAGTTTAAAAAAAATATAGAGAGGAACCTAAAACTTCACAAAAGTAAACGTGAAAGTGAGAGAGATGATGAGAATCGTTGAAGTGGGGGGCTAACCTTGAACTTTGTTCATGCCCTTGGAAATTTGTGAGTCTTGAATCACATAAACTTTTGAAAATAATAATTATCCCCATGTACAAATCCATTGTATTATAAAATTATTGTGCCAAGATTTTCCTTTAGGATGATTAGATTGCTTGTTGGTATGTGCGGTGTAAAAACAGAAACTTTGGCTGTAGTGTGTGAATTTTATATTTACCGGAACGTTAAAAGTTTGTGAATTTTTTACACAATATTTCTATACAATTTTTTTATTTCTTCCTAATGTTTAAGAATTTTTGGAGTTACAGAAGTATGGTCAAAGTTTAGATTACTATAGACTATCCTGTTTAAGACAGATTCTGTTTTTGATGCATTGTTTTGCTTGTTTTGATGAAACTATCGATTTTATCAGTGGTATAAGTCATGGAGAAGTTATAATACAACATTTATAATGAAAATATAAAATATGAATGGGTTTGCTATAGTACTTAAAGTAGGAATTTGCTTTATTATACTAACGGATCTCACCAGTCTTCTGTTAAGTTTTGTGTGGATGAAGTGTTCGAACATCGAGGAGGTCTCGGTATGTGGAGAAGGAGGAGATGCAAGAGTTCAAGCTTGGGGATGCCCAAGGCACCCCAAGTAAATATCCAAGGAGGCTCAAGAATCTAAGCTTGGGGGTGCCCTGGTATGAGATAGTACATGGATGATTTATAGAATGCTCATTGCACTTCACTTATATCTTTTGAGTATGGCTTTATAAAATGCTTCTTGTGCTTCACTTATATAATTTGAAGTTTGGATTACCTGTTTCTCTTCACATAGAAAACCTTTATATTTAGAACGCTCTTTTGCTTCACTTATATTTATTAGAGCATGTCCGGGTATTTTGTAGCAAGAATTTAACTCTCATGCTTCACTTATATCTATCTAGAGAGTAAACAGGAATTGGTCATTTGCATGCTTAGTCATAAAATCCTACATAAAACTTAGGGATCACTGAATATGATATGTTTTATTCTGTGCAATAGTTTTGCGATATAGAGAATATGTGGGATGTACTAGTGGATGATTGTGTTTAGTAAGATATTGGTGTTAAGGTTTGGACCACAATTTATCCTTGATTGTCTATCTTTGTGTGAAGGTCGGGGGCGTGCGATGGTTAACTTCTACCAACCTCCCCCTAGGGGCATGCGTAGTAATACTTTGCTTCGAGGGATAATATACTTTTACTATAAGTATGTGAGTTCTTTATGACTAATGTGAGTCCATGGATTATACGCACACTTACCTTTCCGCAATTTGCTAGCCTCTACGGTACCATGCATTGCCCTTTCTCACCTCGAGAGTCGGTGCAAACTTCGACAGTGCATCCAAACCTCGTGATATGATATGCTCTATCATACTATCACACATAAGACTTATTATATCTTCCTCAAAACAGCCACCATACCTACCTAATGGCATTTCCATAGCCATTCTGAGATATATTTCCATGCAACTTCCACTGCTTTCGTTTTGATGACTTGAGCATTCATTGTCAAATTGCTTTACATGATCGTAAGATAGCTAGCATGATGTTCCCATGGCTTGTCCCTTTTTTGATATCTTTGCTATGCTAGATCATTACACAACATTCATATAGAGTCATATTTTGGTTTAGGTATCGAGTCGTAATCTTGAGTTATAAGTAAATAGAAGTGTGATGATCATCATTATTCATTATTAGAGCATGTCTCAGTGAGGAAAGGATGATGGAAACTATGATTCCCCCACAAGTCGGGGTGAGGCTCCGGAAAAAATAACAAAAAAAAGAAAAGGGAAAAAAGAAAAAAATAATAAAAAATGAGAGACAAAGAGAGAAGGGGCATCCTAATTCCACACCTGTGCTTCAAAGTAGCACCATGTTTTTCATGTAGAGGGTCTCCTATGTTTTCACTTTCATATACTAGTGGGAATTTTTCATTATAGAGTTAGATGCACACCCACTTAGTTTTCATATTGAGCTTTAATACACTTATAGATCTTAGTGCATCTGTTGCATGGCAATCCCTACTCCTCACATTGCTATCTATTGATGGGCATATCCATAACCCGTTGATACACTGAGTTGATGCGAGACTTTCTTCTCCATGTTCCCCCCCCTTTGAAACCTACCACCATATTCTATTCCACCCATAGTGCTATATCCATGGCTTGCACTCATGTATTGCGTGAGAGTTGAAAATGCTGAAGCGCGTTAAAAAGTATGAACCAATTACTTAGCTGACACCGGGGTAGTACATGATTTATACTTTGTGTTAAGAATACCGAGCATGAAAATGCTATATGATTTTGTAGGGATAGCGTTCTTTAGCCTTTATATTTGGAAAGACATGATTTTTTGTTGGGATGCCTGAGTATTGATGTCTTTATGTCAAATGATAGACTATTGCTTTGAATCATTCATGTCTTAATATTCATGCCATGATTATATGTATGATCAAAATTATGCTAGGTAGCATTCCACATACAATTTTTTTTATCATTTACCTACTCGGAGAATGGCAAGAATTAAGCTTGGGGATGCTGATATGTCTCCATTATATCTATAATTTTTGATTGTTTCATGCCAATATTATACAACTTTCACATACTTTTGGCAACAATTTATATGATTTATTGGACTAACCTATTGATCCAGTGCCCAGTGCCAGTTCATGTTTTTTTGTTTGTTTTTTGTTTCGTAGAACTTCCTTATCAAGAGAAGTCCAAACGCAATAAAAATTTATGGAGAATTCTTTTGGAATATTTTTGAGTTTTGGGAAGTGGAATCAACGCAAGCGGAGGCCCACAGCGAGCACAATACACCAGGGCGCCCGAGAGCCCAGGCGTGCCCTCATGGGTTATGCTCACCTTGTAAGTTGATAGAAGCTCTCCTTCGAGTGCAAGGAAGATAATTTTTGGAAAAGAAACCGTGTTAAAATCTCAGCACAATCGGAGTTACAGATCTCCGGTAATATTAGAAATAGTTTTCGGCCAGAAAACATGAACGAAAAACATAAGAGAACGTCAAGGGAGATCGAATCTAGGAGGGGCTCCCGTCCCTCCGGTGCCATGGCGTCCATGGAACTGAGGGGGAACTCTCCTACCATATATGGGGGAGGCCAAGGAAGAATAAGGAGGGGCACTCTCTCCCCCTCTCTCCCGGTGGCGCCAGAACGTTGTCGGGGCAATCATCGTGACGTTAATCTACACCAACAACTTCGCCGCTGTCAACACCAACTCTCTCCCCCTCTATGCCGTGGTGTAACACCTTTCTTCCCCGTTGTAATCTCGGCTTAAACATGGTGCCCAACACTATATATTATTTCCCAATGATATGTGGCTATCCTATGATGTTTGAGTAGATCCGTTTTGTCCTATAGGCTAATCGATGACCGTGGTTGGTTTGAGTGTATATTCTATTATGGTGTTGTCCCACGGTGCCCTCTGTCTCGCAGAAACGAAGGGATCACCAGTGTAGGGTGTTGCAATATGTTCATTATTCTCTTATAGTGGGTTGCTTGAGTGATAGAAGCATAAGCCCGAGTAATGGGGTTGTTGCATATGGGAGTAAAGAGGACTCGATACTTAATGCCATAGTTGGGTTTTACCTTAATGATCGGATGCTTGCTAGGGGTCCAATCATAAGTGCATATGATCCAAGTAGATAAAGTATGTTAGCTCATGCCTCTCCCTCTTGTAAAATTGCAAGAATGATTACCTGTCTAGTTATCGATTGCCTAGGGACAAATAACCTTCTTGTTTGACATAAGCTTTCTACTAGACAACTAACTTTTATTATCTTGCTTAGTACTCGTAGCCTTGTTCCCGCAAAGTACTTCTAGTTTTATTCGCAAACTATCCTATCACCTACAAAATAGTTTCATACTTGTTCTAGGTAAAGCAAACGTTAAGTGTGCATAGAGTTGTATCGGTGGTTGATAGAACTTGAGGGAATATTTGCTCTACCTTTGGCTCCTCATTGGGATTCGACACTCTTACTTATCGAAAAAGGCTACAAACGATCACCTACACTTGTGGGTTACCAGGGCTGGCCTGGTTCCACTAGCTGTTTGCCCTGTCGTTTTCCCATCCTCGGCTTCCCTTTTCGCCACTAGTGTTGCACTAACCCCTTGATTCGTCGCTGCCAGATACAGCAACAGGGGCTCCTCAGGCTTGGGTGCGACTAGGATTGGGTCCGAGGACAGGTACTCCTTAGGGTCTTGGAGTGCCGCCTTCTCTTCTGGAGTCCACGTCATTGGGCCTGCTTTCTTTAGGAGTTTGAAGAATGGCAAGGCGCATTCCGCGGACTTGGGGATGAACACACTGAGGGCAGTGATGTAGCCTGCCAACTTGCGCACATCCTTGACGCGCTTCGGTGCCTCCAGCTGCTCGATTGCTTTAATCTTGGCAAGGTTGGCTTCTACCTCTGTGCTGAGATATCAACAAACCAAGGAGCTTGCCAGATGGGACTCTGAAAACGCACTTCTCTAGGTTGAGCTTCAAGTTGATCTTACACAAATTCGTGAAGGTCTCCTCCAGATCCTGGATCAACATGTCCTTGTCCTTGGTATTGACCATAATGTCATCCATGTATGCTTCCACATTCCTGTGCAACTATGGTCTGAGGCCAAACCAGACCTCCCATGCAAATGTCGAGCCCGCGCTCTTCAAACCGAATGGCATGCGCTTGAAGCAGTACGTGCCACAAGGGGTGCTAAACGTCATCTTCTCTTCGTCTTCCTCGACCATGAAGATCTGATGGTAACCAAAGTAGGCGTCGAGGAAGGACAACAAGTCGCAACCGGTAGTCGAGTCTACTATCTGGTCGATACATGGCAAAGGGAAAGGGTCTTTCGGGCAAGCCTTATTGACGTCTGTGAATTCAATATAGTGCTTCCATTTCCCGCTTGCCTTGCATACCACCACGGGGTTCGCCAAGCACGTCGGGTGGAGGACGCCTCTGACTAGCCCGGCTGCTTCCAACTTCTTGATCTCTTCGGCAATAAACTCTTGTCGCTCCAGTGCTTGTTTGTGGACCTTTTGCTTGACGGGGCGCGCATGGGGGCAGAGAACAACATGGTGCTCAATCACCTCCCCGAGAACACTAGGTATGCCAAATGACTTCCAGGCAAACACATCAACACTCGCCCATGGTAAGGAGATGAGCGAGCTTTCGTATTTGCTGTCGAGGGTGGCACTAATAGTGAAAGTGCTGCCCTCGCCGCCCCTCATGCAGCCACCCATTTCGTCTTGGGATGGTTACCTTCTTATTGTTTCTCTTGGCGGCGGAGGTCTCTGGAAAGTCCTCAATGGGTGCGCTTCCCGAATCGGGGATCTACAGCTTCTTAATCACATCGAGTGAAATCAGGTTCAGGCCGGCCCCACTATCGACCTGCATCTTCGTGACTCTGAGGTTGTGGATAGTTGGCAACACCAACATCGGCACACACCAGACCGTAGTGGTGCGGTCATGTGGTACTCAACATCGAAGATGATGGGAGTGTTGGACCATTCGGGGGGCTTCCTTGCTTCTGCAGCCAGTTCCGCCGTGTTGATTTCGCGAGCCCACTATCTGAGTTGCCTATGGGAGGATTGCAAAGATGCGCCTCCGTAAACACACATTGCGTCCACGGACTTCTGGAAATCTTGCCGATCGGATCCTTCTTCTTCGTCATTGTCATCATCATCACCATCAGACTTGCCATCTCGGCCTCTAACATGTTTCTCCTTCTGCTGTTTGGCCTTGCCGCGGTGGTCGCCTCGACCACCATGACCCTTCTTGTCGGACCGACCAACTCCGTTTTGGTCCTTTTCCTTGTCGTGCCTTTCGTACTCTTGCTTTTGCTTTTCGGCAAGCTGCTCTACTTGGTGGCATTCGGTGATGTCGTGACCGTTGGTGAGGTGGATCTTGCAGTATGGCTTGCCGGGCTTCTCACCTGCCGCGACCTTGTCGTCTCCGGAGCATGCAGCAACATCCTTGCCGGATCCCTTAGACTTGGCCTTCTTGCCAGCATTGGGGTTGTCAGAGCTCTCGATGGCCATCACAGTCTTTCCCTTGCACTTCTTATTGCGTTTGCGTCCCTTCTTCAAGGAGGCGGGCACACTTTCGTCGTCATTGGAGTCAACTTCCACGCTTGCGTCCTCCCCCAGGAATCTTCTTCCTTCCTCAGCTCATGCACACTTGTCTGCCGGGGCATAAAGCTCGGCGATGTCCCGCACCTTGTTGATGCTCATCTCCTCATGCATGCGACGATTACGCACGTTCGTGTGGAACGCATTTATCACCACAATAGGGTGGATGTCCGGGATGTTGTGCCGCACACGACTGGATCACTGGATGTACTTGCGGAGGGTCTAGCCGTCTCGTTGACGGAGCACGTGCAGATCGCTGGGATGACCCGGGAGCTTGTGCCCCTGGTAAGCTCCAACGAACTAGTTGCACAGGTCCGCCCAAGAGGAGATGGACCCTTCCATCAAATGCATTAACCAGCTCCTTAGGGCTTGAGTGCCAACAGGAAGTAATTGGCGAGCACCTTCTCATCGCGTCCCCCGACATCCTACACCACGATAGTGTAGCTGCCTAGGAACTCCGACGGGTTGATCGCCCCATCGTATTTGTCCAAAATCTCTGGCTTAAATGCCCTACTGGAGGGCCAACGGACCTGCCGCAGCTTGTGGGTGAATGCCGGGCATCCCACCTCATAAGGCAGGATGCCGGGCGCAGGCTCATCGACGGCCGGATCGACGCTATCGTCAGATTGATGACGCGCTTCCCGTCGCCTCTCGATGGAGGTGCATGCATCCTCCTTGCACCCATCCCTCAAGATGTGGCACTGGTCTCGCTTCAATCACGGGTCGGTCGAGGCTTGGGATGCCTCGTCCTACGCATTGGACCCGCGAGAAGCCTGTTTTCGTCATGGGGGCGACTGCACTGTGTGTGCTCCTTGATGTCTACTACGCAACCTTCTTCTTGTAGACTCATGTTGGGCCTCCAAGCACAGTGTTTTGTAGGACAGAAGAAAATTTCCCTCAAGTGGATGACCTAAGGTTTATCAATCCGTGGATGCATAGGATGAAGATGGTCTCTCTCAAACAACCCTGCAACCAAATAACAACGAGTATCTTGTGTCCCCAACACACCCAATACAATGGTAAATTGTATAGGTGCACTAGTTCGGCGAAGAGATGGTGATACAAGTGCAATATGGATGGTAGATATAGGTTTTTGTAATCTGAAAATATAAAAACAGCAAGGTAAATAATGATAAGAGTGAGCACAAACGGTATTGCAATGCTTAGAAACAAGGCCTAGGGTTCATACTTTCACTAGTGCAAGTTCTCTCAACAATACTAACATAGTTGAATCATATGTAAATCCCTCACATGTGACAAAGAGTTCACTCCAAAGTCACAAATAGCGGAGAACAAACAAAGAAATTATTGTAGGGTACGAAACCGCCTCAAAGTTATCTTTTCCGATCAATCTTATGAGCTATCCCTATAAGTGTCACGAACAGCCCTAGAGTTTGTACTAAAATAAGACCTTAAGATACACATTAACCAAAAACCTAATGTCACCTAGATACTCCAATGTCACCACGAGTACCCATGGGCTTGATTATACGATATGCATCACGCAATTTCAGATTCATCATGTTCAATCCAACACAAAGAACTTCAAAGAGTGTCCCAAAGTTTCTACTGGAGATTCAACACGAAAACATGTGCCAACCCCTATGCATAGATTCCCAAGGTCATGGAACCCGCAAGTTGATCACCAAAAGATACGTCAAGTGGATCAATAGAACATCGCATTGTCACCACAGATATCCCGTCGCAAGACATACATGAAGTGTTCTCCAATCCTTAAAGACTCTATCCGATAAGAAAACTTCAAAGGGAAAACTCAATTCATCACAAGAAAATAGAGAGACGAAAACTCCATATGATTCATCTATATCAATAAATCTCGCGGTACATCAAGATCGTGCCATCTCAAGAACACGAGAGAGAGAGAGAGATCCAACACATAGCCACTGGTAGATACCCTCAGCCCCAAGGGTGAACTACTCCCTCCTCATCATGAAGACCGCCGGTATGATGAAGATGGCCTCTAGTGATGGTTTCCCCCTCCAACAAGGTGCCGGAACGGGCTCACGATTGTTTTTTCGTGGCTATAGAGACTTGCGGCGGCGGAACTCCTGATCTAGGTTTCTTTGTGAGGGTTACTGGATTTATAGGAGTACTTGGCATTGGAAGCATGCCAAGGAGACTCCCGAGGGGCCCACAAGCTAGGGGCACGCCCCCTAGGGGGGTGGTCGCGCCCTGGTGGCTTGTGGATGCCTCGAGACTCCTCTCCGTTATCTTTTTGCTCCAGTATTTTTTATATTTTCCAAAATATTCTTTGGAAATTTTCATCCCATTCAGAGAAATTTTATTTTTGCACAAAAATAGACACCATGGTAGTTTTGCTGAAAACAACGTCAGTCTGGGTTAGTTCTATTAAAATCATACCAAAATCATATAGAATTATTGTAAACATGGCATGAATACTTCATAAATTATAGATACATTGGAGACGTATCAGCATCCCCAAGCTTAATTCATGCTCGTCCTCGAGTAGGTAAATGATAAAAGAAAAATAATTTATGAAGTGTGTATGCTAGCATAGTGCATAAATTTGATCAATGATAGTTCCAAACACTTTTTCTAGCATCATTATATATATCATAAACAGTAGATCATCTCATAAAACTTCTCATGATGAAGTAACAAACTATTCACATGTTAAAGTATAGACCATAAAGTTTCTTGAAAACTAACAAACTATGCTTTCAGTCACCAAACAATTGCAGTTCATCTTATTTTCACGAAGGGTCTATGTAAGAGCTTCGATTTAGCAAATTCCACATGCTCAACTATCATATAGTCTTCCATGATTGCTAACTCTCAAAGCATATTTTTAGAGCAAATGGCATACGTCAAACATAGAGAAAGATAGGGGCTTAAAGTTTCGCCTCCCAACTTATTTATCATATAGATAATTGCCAACAATAATAATTCATGATCAAATATATTTGAATGGTCATATATGATTGGATCTTTCCCCACCACATGATGCTTGCCAAGAGAAAAAGGCAAAATATAGGAAGTGGTGAAGATCACCATGACTCTTGTAAAAAGGTAAGTACTAGAAAGTAAAAGATAGGCCCTTCGCAGAGGGAAGCATTGATTTGCAGAGGTGCCAGAGCTCGAGCTTTTAAAACAGAGATGAATAATAATCTTGGGCGGTATGCTTTCATTGTCAACATAACAACCGAGAGATCTCAGTATCTTCCATGCTAGATACATTATAGGCGGTTCCCAAACAGAATGCTAAAGTTTTCACTCTCCCTCCACCAATCAATCACATTCCATGGTGAGCCGAATCCACAGGTACCGTCCATACAAACAACAATCCCAGGGGAGTTTTGTTTCATTATATTTTAATTTGATTTTTGATCATGGAACTGGGCATCCCGAATACCATCCAATTTCTCGTGAATGATAGTGAAGCAACACATATGTGAGAATAACCCACCTAGCATGGAAGATACTGACAGCCCCTAGTCACTATATGAGCGATTCGTGCATACAAAACATAATATTATTTGAAGGTTTAGAGTTTGGCACATGCAAGTTTACTTGGAACGGAAGGTAAGTACCGCATATAAGTAGGTATGGTGGACTCATATGGAACAAATTTGGGTTTAAGAGTGTTTGGATGCATAAGTAGTATGTCTACTTGGTGGGGAAGTTTTGGCTAGTATGAGGTGGAAGCAAGCACCACATGTTGGAGGATCCATAACAATATAACTTCTATACAAATACACCCAAGCATAACTCATTGCGCTGTCTTCCTTGTCCAACTTCAACTAATTTTCTCCAGTTTGAAAATAATTAATGGGGCTCACAACCATCGAAGATGTCCATGATAGTATATTTATATGTGAAATATCTCTTCCTTCAATATTCTTTCATGAATTGTTCAAGTGACCATTGCGGTGTTTGCTAACTTTCAATAAATTGGACCACCTATACTTCCTATATGTGAAGTCATTACTCCCCATGGGATTAGCATATAAAACATATATAATTTCAGATTTATGATATTCAATTCAATCAACCATTTACTCATAGGATATAAGTGAAGCACGAGAGTAAATGACAAAACTACTCCAAAACATATAAGTGAAGATCAATGAGTATTCAAACAATTAAGTAGCTATGTGAGGAATTTCTCTCTCTATCTCTCAATAAAGATTTTCAGATCTGAGTATTTTATTTAAACATCAAGCAAAAGAAAAATAGCACTCCAAGAATAGGACGCATCATGAACGAATAAAAATTTAGGCTCAACATAGGCTAACCGATAGTTGATGAAGAGAGGTGGGATGCGTAGCACCCCAAGCTTAGATGCTTGAGAGTTCTTGAAATATTTACTTGGGTTGACTTGGGAATCCCCAAGCTTGAGATTTTGTGTCTTGTTCAATCCTCTCATATCCTGGTTTTACCAATTCTCAAAAACTCCATCCACACAAAACTCAAAAAGAACTCATGAGATAGGTTAGTACACATAAGAACAAATCAACCCTTCATGTACTGACAAGACAAGTTGCACAATAATTTTCAAACATTATTTACTGTATACTATCATTTCCACAATTTATATCTACCAACATAGGCTATGGAAACTACAGGATAAGTAGATAACAAAACTATGGCAGCAATCTGTCTAAACAGAACAGTCTATGGATATTTATTAAACCAGTGTTTATGTAACTCAAAACATTATGAAAATTTATGACATGATAAATAATTTATATGAAAATACTGTGTAAAAATTTCAGAAACTTTGCGTATTCCAGTAAAATACGAAAATTCAAACACTACAACAGAAGTTTCTGTTTTTACCCAGCACATATCAAATCATGCAATGCAAGCATCCTAATGCAATTCTTGGAACTTTAATTGAAAACAAGATTATAAATAACACCTAACATATAAAAACAAAATAAAATGACACTCCAAGCAAAACTCATATTATGTGACGAAAAAAATATAGCTCCAAGTAAGATATACCAATAGTGTTGAAGACGAAAGAGGGGATGCCTTCCGGGGCATCCCCAAGATTAGGCGCTTGAATATTACTTGGATATTACCTTTGGGGCTCCTTGGGAATCCACAATAATAGGTTCTTGTCACTCCTTATTCTCCTCATATCGGTGTCTCACCCAAAACTTGAAAACTTCAATCACACAAAACTTAACGAAACTTTGTGAGAAGGGTTAGTGTAATAAAGATAGATCATTCACTTAGGTACTGTAAAGACAAGATTCATAATTAATAACACATTATACCTACTGTATTCCATAATTCCCACAATTCATATTACTCAATATAAGCTATAGGAACACTTAAATAAGCAAACTATGCATGCAAAACAGAATTTGTCAAAAACAGAACAGTCTGTAAAGATCTGAATGATCACCAAACTTCCCTGACTCTAAAAATTCTGCAAAATTAGGAAATATCACAGAATTTTCATATAAATGGTTTTTCAGAATTTCATAATTTTTTACTCTCCAGTAAAATCATATAATTCATATACTGGACGCAAAACTTTCTGTTTTTGCACAGAATCAAACAAGCAAGTATCCACACTATCCCAAAGGCTTTACTTGGCACTTTATTAAAATAAAAGACACAAAACATGATTACTACAGTATATTAATCATGTGAACACATAAAAATAGAAGGTAAAAGTGTTGGGTTGTCTCCCAACAACCGCTTTTCCTTAATGCCTTTTAGCTAGGCATGCTGATTTCAATGATGCTCGTATAGGAATAAAAGTTGAAAATGCAAGAGAGCATCATGAATCACATGAAAAGAACATTTAAGTCTAACCCACTTCCTATTCATAGGGATTTTGTGATCAAAAAATTTATGGGAGCAAGAATCAACTAGCATAGGAAGGCAAAACAAGCATATCTTCAAGATTTCCAACATATAAGGAGGAAACTTGATATTATTGCAATTACTACAAGCATATGTTACTCCCTCATAATATTTTTTAGTAGAATAATGAAGGAATTAAACAATATGACTATCACATACAACATTCTTTTCATGATCTATAAGCATAGAAAATTTATCACTCTCCACATAAGCAAACTTCTTCTCATTCATAATAGTGGGAGCAAACTCAACAAAATAACTATCATGATGTACTTGATAGATATAACTGTTGGAGATATGCCCTAGAGGAAATCATGTATGATTATATTTCCTATGTGTTTATGAATAAAGATAGTCCTTGGACATTATCAGTGATGTGTATTAATAAGTACGTGAATTGTTTGTGAGACTATGCATTGTATGATAATTGTCCTAAATGGTCCCTAGTCGAAAGGGTTGTGTGGATGCACAACTAATCAGACTAGCATATGACACGGTGGATGGTTTGGTCTCACTGACCATGTAGCATTGGATGCTAGTCGGATAATATGGACTCAGAAAGGTCTGGTCAGATTCGACATAGTCGGATCCGAGTCGAGATAAGGTCTGAGTTGGATAGACCCAACTATGAGACGCAACGATAGGTCATCTGTGAGTCTCTAGTACAACATACGTTCTATGTCCTAAGACCTAAGCTGGCGCATGTACTCGGGATGGTGACACACCTGCTTTGGGCTGACCAAACGCTACTCCATGACTGGGTAGTTACAAAGGTAGGTTTCTGGATTGTCTAGACCCATGCTGCGAGACATGGTCGAGTAAGATGGGATTTGCCCCTCCGACCAGGAGAGATATACTCTGGGCCCCTCGGGTGATCTGACCTGGATAAACATGGCCATGTGACGAGGATTATGAGATAATCCGAAGTGTTGGTCGGATTCATCGGAACGAGAAAGAGGCCGTGCTGCAACAGGGGTGACCATATCGCCTTGTGCACGATAACATATATCGTGTGGCAAAGGTAACAGAATTGTGAAGTACATGTTCGCCTAACCAGCTTCATCGGACACTTCGAGTCGGCACGTCTTGCTAGATGCCGCTACTGACCGGTCGAGTCAAATGTCATCTGACTCGCGACCAAGTGGACGAGAACCTAAAGGGTCGTGTGCTTAAGGGAAGGAACACGTGGGTTTTAGGATCCGTGTGAGGCCCAAGAGTTGAGCCCGCGCTGGATGCCTATATATAGTGGAGGTGCGACACACCCATCCGGTTGATCGCTTGGGCGCTGTCATTAGGGTTTGCATGTGTTGCGAATAGCCACCTCCACTCGCTGCCGCCGACCGTGTGATCGGACCTAGCAGTCCGCCGCACGGATGTTCGTCCTGCACGCGCGGATACCGTTAGAGGCGGTGTACTTGTGCTGCTCCGGCGAACCTGTATGTGTGATCCGGCGACCGACTGTTCGAGGGAGATTGGACGAGGAGGAGACGTACCACACAAACGCTGCCCCAACTCTACTTCTGCTGCACGGCATTGCGCATCTAGTGATAACAATCTGTGATCCATCTCCGTAGCATGTTCTTGGATGTTCTGCGCGTAGGAATATTTTTAATTTGCATGCGATGCACCTATGGTAGAACCCAACAGTAGTATCAGAGCCTCTATTATAGGTTTTGGATTCAGATCGGTAGCATATGTGATAGGTGACGACGGCGGATGTGATCTGTCGTCGTTCATGAGATCGGCTAGGTGCATAGTTGATGAGATCAACTGCACATCGGGATCGTTGAGGCTATGTTTTCTATCAATCGGAATCGATGAGGTCGTGACACAACGTACCCCTACCGGTTGGTATCCGCCATCGGGGTTAACCGTGAAACGTAAATCCGAATTGGGTTCGCGATGATCGATGAGATCGGTTATATCAGAAAATTCGGCATGATTGGAGTGCATATGAGATCTGTGATTTCCGAAAATGTTGGGCGCTGCCATGTGCATAGCGCCTTGTATTTCGTACACGATCACACAAACCGGTAGAATGCTATTATATGCATAAGTTTGTTTTGTAGGTTTGATGTGAATAGTATGGCTCATATGTATGTGATGCATGTGTGTAATTTAACATGACCTGACTGTCATGATTGTTAGCCGACAGGAGCCAAAGTGTTGTCATTATATTGTATAATGACCTGTGTGTCGACTTGTGATTCTCTGTAAATTCATTACTAGTTGTAGTAGTTGGAGGATAGAGATCAAGTGCGAGGCTTTGGCGTCCTGGCGAGACAGACAAGATGGAGTTCCGCCTTGGTTACCGAAGTTATAGCCGACCTAGAAGGATGTCGATGAAGGAGCCATACTATTTCACATATTTATGTTTATATGTGATTGATATTGCTTCTTGTTTCTATGCATGTTAGTATGGTAGAAAGATCCCGCATTAATATCAAGCACATTTCCATTTCGGATGTTGCACCTTCGCACGTCAAGTACGTCTAGTGGTGGGCTCATAAAATCGAGGTGCTACTAGGTATCCTTGAACTGAAGGGTTCGTGTCAGACACGGACATGCACTGCATCGGGTTAACTTGACAAGGCTATCAAAACGGTTTTGGGCCTTGTGGCAGAGAAGGTTAGGAGCTGGGGTATGAGATACCTACCCAACCGACAGGAGTTGTATAGAGATACGATTAGCAAGGAGTTGCTTATCGAATAGGGAAGTTGGCTAGGAGTGATGCTAAAGCTCACTAGTCGCTCGCGCTAGACAAGTCCTGAATCACTGAGAGTTTGAGGAGGGATGCTGACTTCAGTGGGAGTAGTTCTGTTTAAGGCTTGAATTACTCTACATAAACACATTGCTTAGTGATTGCATATTTTTTGTTGTAGATCAATGGCACCACCTGCTCAACCCAACTTTGCATTGAAATCAATTCTGGAAAAGGATAAACTGAATGGAACAAACTTTACCACCTGGTATAGAAATTTGAGAATTGTTCTCAAGCACGATAGAAAGGAACATGTTCTAGAGGATCCACTTCCAGAGGAACCTGCTGAGAATGCTAACGCCACAACCAAGAATGCCCACCAGAAACTCGTTGATGAATCAAACGAGATCAGCTGCCTCATGCTGGCTTGTATTGAGCCCAATTTGCAACAACATTTCGAAAACATTCAGGCTTTCGTTATGATCGAGAGTTTGAAGAGCATGTTTCAGGTGCAGGCTAGGACCGAAAGGTTCAACGTCTGGCAGTCCTTGACGGATTGCAAGCTGAAGGAGGGTGATCCACTAAGCCCGCATGTGATCAAGATGATCGGGTACATGCAAGCTTTGGATCGGTTAGGCTTCCCACTTGGGGACGAGCTATCCACAGATGAAATTTTGGGTTCTCTTCCACCTAGCTATGGGACGTTCGTCTCGAACTATCATATGCACGGCATGGATAAGAAGCTCACTGAATTGCATGGGATGCTCAAGGTGGCAGAGGAAGATATTAAGAAAGGCACGCATCAAGTGTTGATGGTGCAGAACTCAGCTAAGTTCAAGAAGAGTTGGTCCAAGAAAAAGGGTAAGGCAAAGGGCACGGAGAAGGCTGTCTCCACCACTGAGCTAAAGTCCGGACCAAACTCAAAGACCATTTGCCTTCACTGCAAGGAAGCTGGTCATTGGAAGAGGAACTGTAGCAAGTGGCTTGCTGAGCACGGCAAGAAGGCCGGAGATGCTTCTTCAGGCAAAGGTACACTTGTTACATATGTTATAGACATTGACCTTGCTGACATACCTAGTAGCTCTTGGGTATTTGATACCAGATCAGTTGTTCATATTTGCAACTCGATGCAGGGGCTGGTAAGAACTAGGCGTGTGGCACAAGGGGAGATTGACATCAGGGTCGGCAACAAAGCAAGAGTTGCTGCATTGGAGGTCGGCACGATGCAGCTCAAGCTTCCTTATGGATTCATTTTGGAATTGAATAATCGTTATTACATTCCCGCACTTAGTCGGAACATTATTTCTACCTCATGTTTGATGAGTCAAGGTTATGAATTCAATATAAATGACTATGGTTGTTCATTTTATTTGAATGGAATGTTCCATGGCTATGCACCCATAGTAGATGGGTTATTTATTTTAAATCTAGAAACGGAACCAGTCTATAACGTGAATGTCAAGAGGCATAAGCCTAATGAGATAAATCCGACATACTTCTGGCATTGCCGACTTGGACACATTAGTCTGAAACACATGAAGAAGCTCCATGATGATGGACTCCTAACTTCGTCCGACTTCGGGTCGTTCGAGACATGTGAATCATGCTTACTAGGCAAGATGACTAAGTCTCCTTTTGCAAAGAGTTGCGAGAGGGCATCCGAGCTGTTGGAGCTTATACATAGTGATGTGTGTGGTCCAATGAGCACAACGGCCAGAGGTGGCTATCATTACTTTGTGACTTTTACCGATGACTTGAGTAGATATGTCTATTTGATGAGGCACAAGTTGGAAACTATTGAAAAGTTCAAAGAGTTTCAGAACGAGGTTGAAAATCAGCTCGGCAAGACGATAAAATTTCTACAATCAGATCGTGGAGGTGAGTACATGAGCCAGGAGTTCGATAATCATCTGAAAGGCCGAGGTATAGTACCTCAACTCACACCTCCGGGTATGCCACAGAGAAACGGTGTGTCAGAACGGAGAAATCGAACCTTGTTGGACATGGTCCGATCGATGATGAGAAAATCGGATTTACCCTTGTCATTTTGGGGATACATTCTAGAAACTGCAGCTTTCACACTTAATAGGGTACCATCTAAATCGATAGACAAGACACCACATGAGATGTGGACTGGGAAGAGTCCTAGTTTGTCTTTTCTAAAGATTTGGGGTTGTGAAGCATTTATCAAGCGACTCATGTCGGACAAGCTTACACCCAAGTCGGATAAATGCATATTTGTGGGATATCCGAGGGAAACCTTGGGATATAACTTCTACAACCGAGAAGAGAACAAAGTGTTTGTTGCTCGGAACGGGGTTTTCCTAGAGAAAGAGTTTCTTAGTCGGGAGGCCAGTGGGAGAACGGTGCGACTCGAAGAAATTCGAGAGCCACTCGGGGACAACTCGGTTGGTGATGAGATCACATCGAAGTCGGTCAGAGAACCCGTAGTGGAGTTGGCACCGGAGCCACGAAGGTCGGAAAGGTTGCGCAGAGTGCGTGAAGTTTTGTTGCTAGAAAGCAATGAGCCAGCCACGTATGCGGAAGCGATGGTGAGCCCAGATTCCGAGGCATGGCTAGATGCCATGAGATCCGAGTTAAAGTCCATGGATGACAATCAAGTTTGGGACTTGTTGATCTGCCACTTGGCGTAGTTGCCATTGGTTGCAAATGGGTCTTTAAGAAGAAAACCGACGTGGATGGAAATGTTCAGATCCACAAAGCTCGGCTTGTCGCTAAAGGTTATGGACAAGTTCAAGGTATTGACTACGACGAGACCTACTCGCTGGTAGCGATGCTAAAGTCGGTGAGGATCATACTAGCTATAGTTGCATATTTCGATTATGAGATATGGCAGATGGATGTCAAAGCGGCTTTCCTTCATGGAAATTGAAAAGAGGATGTATACATGATACAACCCAAAGGTTTTGTCGATCCAACTAACACTGGTAAAATATGCAAGCTCAAGAGATCCATTTATGGATTGAGGCAAGCAACTCGGAGTTGGAACATTCATTTTGATGAAGTCATCGTTGACCTTGGTTTTATCAAGAACGAAGAGGACTATTGTTTATACAAGAAGTCTAGTGGGAGCTCGGTGGTATTTTTGATCTTGTATGTGGATGACATACTGCTGATCGGAAATGATGTTTCGATGCTGAACTCAGTCAAGGAATCATTGAATGGCAAGTTTTTGATGAAAGACCTTGGAGAGGCAGTGTACATTTTAGGCATCAAGAACTATAGAGATAGATCGAGGAGGCTGCTCGGCTTAAGCCAGAGCACGTACATAGACAAAGTGTTGAAGAGGTTCAACATGAGGGAGGCCAAGAAAGGGTTCTTGCCCATCTCACATGGTATAATGCTAAGCAAGACTTAGAGTCCTACGACTTCTGATGAGCGAAACCGGATGAGTAGGATTCCATATGTCTCGGCAATTGGATCCATCATGTATGCCATGCTATGTACACGGCCTGATGTTGCTTATGCAATAAGATTAACAAGCAGATACCAGGCCGACCCAGGTGAGAGTCACTAGGCAACGGTGAAAACTATCTTGAAGTACCTGAAAAGGACTAAAGGGATGTTCCTAGTGTTGGAAATATGCCCTAGAGGCAATAAATAAAGTGTTTATTATTATATTTCCTTGTTCATGATAATCGTTTATTATCCATGCTATAATTGTATTGAATGGAAACACATTGCATGTGTGGGTAAATAGACAACACAATGTCCCTAGTATGCCTCTAGTGAACTAGCTCGTTGATCAAAGGATGGTTAAGGTTTCCTAGCCATGGACATGAGATGTCATTTGATAACGGGATCACATCATTGGGAGAATGATGTGATGGACAAGACCCAAACTACAAACGTAGCATATGATCGTGTCAGTTTATTGCTACTGTTTTCTGCATGTCAATGTATATGTTCCTATGACCATGAGATCATGCAACTCACGGATATCAGAGGAGTGCCTTGTGTGTATCAAACGTCACAACGTAACTGGGTGACTGTAAAGGTGCTCTACAGGTATCTTCGATGGTGTCTGTTGAGTTGGCATGGATAGAGACTGGGATTTGTTACTCCGTGTAACAGAGAGGTATCTCGGGGCCCACTCGGTAATGCAACATCACAATAAGCCTTGCAAGCAATGTGACTAATTTTTAGTTGCGAGATCTTGTATTACGGAACGAGTAAAGAGACTTTCCGGTAACGAGGTTGAACTAGGTATGGAGATACCGACGATCGAATCTCGGGCAAGTAACATACCGAAGAACAAAGGGAACATTATACGGGATTAACTGAATCCTTGACATAGAGGTTTGACCGATAAAGATCTTCGTAGAATATGTAGGAACCAATGTGGACGTCCAGGTCCCGCCATTGGTTATTGACCGTAGAGGTGTCTCGGTCATGTCTACATAGTTCTCGAACCCGCAGGGTCTGCACACTTAAGGTTCGGTGACGTTTCGGTAGTGTAGAGTTATGTATGGTGGTGACCGAAGTTTTTTCAGAGTCCCGGATGAGATCCCAGACATCACGAGGAGCTCCGGAATGGTCCGGAGGTAAAGATTCATATATAGGAAGTCCCAGTTTGGTTTCCGGAAAAGTTTTGGGCTCATCGGTAGTGTACCGCAAGTGCCGGTAGTGTACCGGGAGACCTCCGGGAGGGGTACTTCGACCCCAAGAGGTCCATGGGCTGTGGGAGAGTATTAACCATCCCTTAGTGGGCTGGGAAAACATCCACAAAGGCCTATGGCGCAGGAGAGAAAGTCCTAAAGCAAAAAGTGGAAAATCAGCCAATAGGAGGCAATCCTACTCCAACTAGGATTGGAGGTGAAGTAGGATTGCTTCCCACCTCCTATTTCGGCCGACCCAAAGGACTTGGCTGCCTCTCCTCTCCTCTCCTCCTATATATACTAGTGGATTGGGTGGTTTTTGGACAGAATTTCCGGCCACATGCTACCCGTTCCACCGGTGCATAGTTTCTCCTCTAGATCGTAGTTCCGCGGTGCTTAGGCGAAGCCCTGCCGGAATTGCTCCACCACCATCACCGGAGCACCGTCACGCTGCCGGTGAACTCTCTATCCTCTCCACCTTCTCTTGCTGGATCAAGACGGTGGAGATCGTCATCAAGCTGCACGTGTGCTGAACGCGGAGGTGCCGTCCATTCGGTACTAGATCGGAAGGATCGTGATCAAGGCCACGGGACGTTCGTGATCGGATCGCGGGACGGATCGTGACGAGATCGCGGGACGGTTCGTGATTAGATCGCGGGACGCTCGGCGATTTGGATCGCGAAGAAGTTCGACTACACCAACCACGTTTCTTAACGCTTCTCGCTTAGCGATCTACAAGGGTATGTAGATCCACTCTCCCTCTCGTAGATGCTCATCACCATGGATAGGTTTGCGTGTGCGTAGGAAATTTTTTGTTTCCCATGCGACGTTCCCCAACACCTAGTTTATGGAGGTGAGGAGGAGCTCTACATAAAGGGTTACGCTGATGCTAGTTTCCAAACCGGCAGGGATGATTGTCGATCGCAAACTGGATTCGTGTATGTCATGAATGGAGGAGCAGTGAGCTGGACGAGTTCCAAGCAAGATACGGTGGTCGACTCCACAACAGAGGCCGAATACATTGCGGCTTGTGAAGCCGCAAAGGAAGGTGTTTGGATTCGGAAGTTCCTAGAAGATGTTGGTGTGTTCCCGGGCTGGTCAAAACCGTTGGACCTTTATTGCGATAATTCAGGTGCCATCGCATAGGCCAAGGAGCCGAGACAACACCACAAGACTAGGCACATAAACCAAAAATATCACTTGATACGAAAGCTCGTACAGAAAGGTGATACCAATTTGTGCAAGATTCATACGGATGCAAATGTTGCAGATCTGTTGACTAAGCTGCTTCCACAACCCAAGCACGAGGGGCACGTTAGAGCTATGGGAATTCAATGTCTATTTGATTGACTCTAGTGCAAGTGGGAGACTGTTGGAGATATGCCCTAGAGGCAATCATGTATGATGATATTTCCTATGTGTTTATGAATAAAGATAGTCCTTGGAAATTATCAGTGATGTGTATTAATAAGTACGTGACTTGTTTGTGAGACTATGCATTGTATGATAACTGTCCTAAATGGTCCCTAGTCAAAAGGGTTATGTGGACGCACAACTAATCAGACTAGCATATGACACGGTGGATGGTTCGGTCTCACTGACCATGTAGCATTGGATGCTAGCCGGATAATATGGACTCAGAAAGGTATGGTCGGATTCGACATAGTCGGATCCGAGTCGAGATAAGGTCTAAGTTGGACAGACCCAACTATGAGACGCAGCGATAGGTCATCTGTGAGTCTCTAGTATAACACACGTTCTATGTCCTAAGACCTGAGCTGGCGCATGTACTCGGGATGGTGACAGACTTGCTTTGGGCTAACCAAACGCTACTCCGTGACTGGGTAGTTACAAAGGTAGGTTTCGAGCTTGTCCAGACCCATGCCGCGATACATGGTCGAGCAAGATGGGATTTGCCCCTCCAATCAGGAGATATATACTCTGGGCCCCTCGGGTGATCCGACCTGGATAAGCATGGCCATGCGACGAGGATTATGAGATAATCCGAAGTGTTGGTCGGATTCACCGGAACGAGAAAGAGGCCGTACTACAACAAGGGTGACCATATCGCCTTTGCACAACAACATATATCGCGTGGCAAAGGGAACAAAAGTGTGAAGTACAGGTTCGCCTAACCAGCTTCATCAGACACTTGGAGTCGGCACGTCTTGCTAGAGGCTGCTACCGACCTGTCGAGTCGGATGTCATCTGACTCGCGACCAAGTGGATGAGAACCTAAAGGGTCACGTGCTTAAGGGAAGGAACACGTGGGTTTTAGGATCCGTGCGAGGCCCAAGAGTTGAGCCCGTGCCGGATGCCTATATATAGTGGAGATGCGGCACACCCATCCAGTTGATTGCTTGGGCACCGTCATTAGGGTTTGCATGTGTTGCGAATATCCACCTCCACTCGCCACCGCTGACCGTGTGATCAGACCTAGTAGTCCGCCGCACGGGTGTTCCTCCTGCACATGCAGATACCGTTAGAGGCGGTGCACTTGCACCACTCCAACGAACCTGTACGTGGGATCTGGCGACCAGTTGTTCGAGGGAGATCAGAACAGCTGTTCAAGGGAGATCAGACGAGAAGGAGACAGACCACCCGAACGCGCTTCCCCAACTCTACTTCCGCTGTAGGGCACTGCACGTCTAGTGGTAACAATCTATGATCCATCTCCGTAGCATGTTCTTGGATGTTCTATGCATAGGAATTTTTTTAATTTGCATGCGATGCACCTACGGTAGAACCCAACAATAACCACTTTGAATATTAAAATCATGATAATAAGTTTGATGGTTGTCATTAGTCTTTATGGCATACATGTCATCACAATAATCATCATAGATAGGAGGCATACCATCATCATAATAGTTTTGCTCATCAAAACTTGGGGCACAAAAAATATCATCTTCATCAAAAATAACATCCCCAAGCTTGTGGCTTTGCATATCATTACCATCATACATATTCAGAGAATTCATACCAACAATATTTGTATCATGCTTATCATTCAAGGAATTCTCATTAAGTATTTTCATAAATTCTTCCTCTGCCAATTGAGCACAATTTTGCGAACCATCATTTTCAGAAAGACATTAAAGAGACGAAACAATTGATGCAACCTAAACTCCATTTTTTGTAGTTTTATTCTATAACACCAAACTAGTGATAAAACAACAAACTAAAAGATTCAATTGCAAGATCAAAATATATACCTTCAGCACTCACCTCCCCGACAATGGTGCCAGAAAAGAGCTTGATGTCTACTATGCAACCTTCTTCTTGTAGACTCGTGTTGGGCCTCCAAGCGCAGAGTTTTGTAGGACAACATCAGTTTTTCCTCAAGTGGATGACCTAAGGTTTATCAATCCGTGGGAGGCATAGGATGAAGATGGTCTGTCTCAAACAACCCTGCAACCAAATAACAACGAGTCTCTTGTGTCCCCAACACACCCAATACAATGGTAAATTGTATAGGTGCACTAGTTCGGCGAAGAGATGGTGATACAAGTGTAATATGGATGGTAGATATAGGTTTTTGTAATCTGAAAATATAAAAACAGCAAGGTAACTAATGATAAAAATGAGCACAAATGGTATTGCAATGCTTAGAAACAAGGCCTAGGGTTCATACATTCACTAGTGCAAGTTCTCTCAGCAATACTAACATAGTTGAATCATATGTGAATCCCTGACGTGTGACAAAGAGTTCACTCCAAAGTCACAAATAGCGGACAACAAACGACAAAATTATTCTAGTGTACGAAACCAGCTCAAAGTTATCTTTTCCGATCAATCTTATGAGCTATCCCTATAAGTGTCACGAACAACCCTAGAGTTCGTACTAAAATAACACCTTAAGATACACATCAACCAAAACCCTAATGTCACCTAGATACTGTAATGTCACCACGAGTACCCATGGGCTTAATTATACGATATGCATCACACAGTTCCAGATTCATCATGTTCAATCCCACACAAAGAACTTCAAAAAGTGCCCCAAAATTTCTACTGGAGAGTCAAGACGAAAACATGTGCCAACCCCCATGCAAAGATTCCCAAGGTCACGGAACCCGCAAGTTGATCACCAAAACATACATCAAGTGGATCAATAGAACATCCCATTGTCACCACGGATATCCCATCGCAAGACATACATCAAGTGTTCTCAAATCCTTAAAGACCCAATCCGATAAGAAAACTTCAAAGGGAAAACTCAATTCATCACAAGAAGATAGAGAGGGGAAAACTCCATATGATTCATTTATATCAATAAAGCTCGCAATACATCAAGATCGTGCCATCTCAAGAACACGAGAGAGAGAGATCCAACACATCGCTACTGGTACATACCCTCAGCCCCGAGGGTTAACTGCTCCCTCCTCGTCATGGAGACCGCCGGGATGATGAAGATGGCCTCCGGTGATGGTTTCCTCCTCCGACAGGGTGCTGGAATGGGCTCCCGATTAATTTTTCGTGGCTACAGAGGCTTGCGGCAGCGGAACTCCCGATCTAGGTTTCTTTCTGGGGGTTCCTGGATTTATAGGAGCACTTGGCGTTGGAATCACGTCAAGGAGACTCCCGAGGGGCCCATAAGCCAGGGGCGCGCCCTAGGGGGTGGCCGTGCCCTGGTGGCTTGTGGCTGCCTCGGGACTCCTCTCCGGTATCTTTTTGCACCGGTATTTTTTATATTTTCCAAAAATATTCTCCGTAAATTTTCAACCCATTCCGAGAACTTTTATTTCTACAAAAAAACGACACCATGGTAGTTCTGCTGAAGATAGTGCCAATCCGGGTTAGTTCTAATAAAATCATACCAAAATCATATAGAGTTATTGTAAACATGGCATGAATACTTCATAAATTAGAGATACATTGGAGACGTATCACTCCTCCAGCGTCACGCCCGACGGTGGGCCCTATGAAGGTCGTGCGCCACACGCGCGAGGAGCCTGCCATATCCGGATTGTCCTTGTTGGTGAAGTTTGATAGTTATCCATCGTATCTACTTTTGCGAATGCTTTTGCTATTGTTTTGGACTCTAATTTTCATGACCGGACTGACGTTGTTTTCAGTAGAACTACCATGGCGTTGTTTTTGTGCAGAAACAAAAGTTTTCAGAATCGAACGAAACTTCTTGGAGATTTATTTCAGAATAAATAAAAAATACTATAGCCAAAAACCAGCGGAGGAGGGAGCCTGGCTGGGCACGATACGCTAGGGCGCGCCAGCCCCCAGGCATGCCCTGGTGGGTTGTGCCCACCTCGTGGCCCCGCTGACCCTAATTCCAACACTATAGATTCCTATTTTCGGAGAAAAAATCAAGGAGAAAGTTTTATCGCGTTTCACAAGGCGGAGCTGCCCTCATCTCTTGTTCTTCATCGGGAGGCCAGATCTAGAGCCTGTTTGGGGGCTCCGAAGAGGGGAATCTTCAGTCTTCGTTATCATCAACCCTCCTTCATTGACAATTCCATGATGCTCCCCACCGGGAGTGAGTAATTCCTTCGTAGGCTTGCTGGTCAGTGAGGAGTTATATGAGATTCATCACGTAATTGAGTTAGTTTTGTTAGGGCTTGATCCCTAGTACCCACTATGTTTTGAGATTGATGTTGCTATTACTATGCCATGCTTAATGCTTGTCACTAGTTCCCGAGTGCCATGATTTCAGATCTGAACCATTTATGTTATCACCATTACATCTATGTTCTTGATCCAATCATGCTAGTCATATGCACCGCTATGTATTATGATTTGTAAACCCCATGGTGAAAATAGTCGGGATACTTTTCGGTGATGACCGTAGTTTGAGGAGTTCATGTATTCACTATGTGTTAATGCTTTGTTCTGGTTGTCTATTAAAAGTAGGTATTAATATCCCTTAGTTTCCTTATGGACCCCGCTACCACGGGAGGGTAGGACAAAAGATTTCATGTAAGTTCTTTTGCATAAGCACATATGACTATTTACGGAATACATGCCTACATTACATTGATGAACTGGAGCTAGTTCTGTGTCGCCCTAGGTTATGATTGTTATATTGTTAATATCATCCAACGAATCCACCGATCCAACGCCTACGAGTTTTCCACTTATTGTTCTTGCTAAGTTACTACTGCTACTGTCACTGCTGCACTTGCTACAAAACGATTACTTCTATTGTTACCACTACTGTTACTATCACCACTGCTATCAAACTATCATATTATTGTGCTACTGATCACTTTGATGCAGATGTTCAATCTCCAGGTGTGGTTTAATTGACAACTCAATTGCTAATACTCTCAAATATTCTTTGGCCCCCCTTGTGTCGAATATGTAAATTCGAGTTGAAGTACCCTCAAAAATTGTTGCGATCCCATATACTTGTGGGTTATCAAAGCTTAGCAGGATTTGTATGATCGCCCTCCACTCCTTCATCTTCTCGGGTGTGGGAGGAAAGTTTAACAACAGTTGAGCCTACACTAATGTTTCCTCCATGGTTTTCGGGACCGGACGGGGCAAGGCGTGGGTAGCGCTCTTACTCCTGACAGTGCCAGAAGGAGCGCTTGCCCGTGCTGTTGCCCGATGCCTAACCTCACCTGGGGGAGGCAGTTGAGTCTGGACCTACATCCCCTATGGAAGGGTCTGGCCCGCGCGCTGTGGCGGGATGCCATCTTGCAGGCGCGTGTCGCGATTGTCTCACAGGGGATACAGTGGAGGTCCGGCCGCAGCCATTGTTGCTCCGGTTGCATCCGCGGACGTGGTGTCACCTTCGGTCGTCATGGTTGCGCCCCTGGTCACCAAGGTGGCGGGGTCCAAGTCACGGCTCGCAGAGCTCCACATAGTATTGTGGTTGCGCTCGCCAGCGGGGTGTGTGCGGTGGCCGCCCCCCGTCTTCGCCATCCACGGCAGCCAATGCGGGCATATTGGACGTCGATGGGGCAGTCGCTGGGCCATCCTTAGCTTTCTTGGGCGCCATTGCATCGTTGAGGACACACATAAGAGTTGGTGAAGATTCACGAACCAAAATCCCCCTACCTGGCGCGCCAAAGATGTCGGTGCATAGGGACGACGATCTATGGGACCTTCAGGGCCCCTTTTCGATTCTGAAGGGGGGTTTCGGGTGCACGAAGAGCATCTGCTCGTGGGGATTTATACAATTTTAGGCTGCTCAGATGCGTAAATCCCTACGTCATGTATGTGGTTGGTTGATTATGTGGGTTCGAGCACAGACGCGCAACAGCCCGACAAGGATGCCTGGGAGGTGCAACACCTCGTGTAATTGAACAACCATGGGCCTCCTTTTATAGTTCAAGGGGGCACCACGATGGCTATAGTTGTCTTCTACTAGGCATACAGTACGTACTGCAGCTACAGGGACTACTTGTCAGGAGAGGTAGTGGGAAATACCTAACTCTGACGGACTTGGACAGGCGCATTGAATGCACCGTGAGGTGGCGTGATGGCGACGTTCCCCGGCAAGGATCACCTCTCCTTCTGTGTCGTTGGCCCAATAACTGGGATTCTTTCCGGTGATTACCGTAGTTTGAGGACTTCATGTATTCACTAAGTGCTAATGCTTTGATCCGGTTCTCTATTAAAAGGAGGCCTTAATATCCCTTAGTTTCCATTTGGACCCCGCTGCCACGGGAGGGTAGGAAAAAAGATGTCATGCAAGTTCTTTTCCATAAGCACGTATGACTATATATGGAATACATGCCTACATTACATTGATGAATTGGAGCTAGTTCCTTGTCACCCTATGTTATAACTGTTGCATGATGAATGACATCCAACATAATTATTCATCACCAATCCATTGCCTACGAGCTTTCCACATATTGATCCTTGCTAAGTTACTTCTCCATTGCTACTGTTACAATCACTACAAAACTGCTACTGTTACTTTTGCTACAGTTACCATTACTTCCATACTACTTTGCTACTAAATACTTTGCTGTAGATATTAAGCCTTACTGGTGTGGTTGAATTGACAACTTAGTTGTGAATACTCGAGAATATTCTTTGGCTCCCCTTGTGTCGAATCAATAAATTTGGGTTGAATACTCTACCCTAGAAAACTGTTGTGATGCCCTATACTTGTGGGTTATCAAGACCTTTTTCTGGCGCCATTGCTAGGGAGCATAGCTCTATTCTTTGAGTCACTTGGGATTTATATCCGTTGATCACTATGAAGAATCTGAAAGATCCAAAAACCAAGATCTATCCCTCTACTACGAGGGGAGGTAAGGAACTACCATCTAGCTCTGCACTTGATTCACCTTCTGTTATGAGTAAGTTTGCGACACCACCACCACTTGCTAGTAATTCTGATATGTCGCAAGTAATTGATGATGCCACTTCTGATATGCATGATGCTTATGATGATACTTTGCTTGATAATACTGTGCCACTGGGTGAATTTCTTGATGAAAAAATTGCTAGGGCCAATGCTAAACATTATGATACTTTTGAAACTGATGAAATTAATGAAACTGAACACTTTGAGACACCTTCTAGACCTAGCTCTCCTAGATATGAATTGCATGATATTTCTGAAGGTTATGTTATGGAAGGAGAGGTAGCTAGGGAATTTCTTGCTTGTAATGATAGAGATGATCTTAAGAAATTACTATGCAAGTGGAAAGAAAAATCTTTGAATGCTAGAATGAAATATGATCCTAAGTTTGCTACTCCACCTATCTTTGTTACTGACAAGGATTATGAATTCTCTGTTGATCCTAAGTTAATTACCTTGGTTGAATTTGATCCTTTCCATGGCTATGAATCTGAAACTGTTATGGAACATCTTACTAAACTGAATGATATAGCCACCCTATTTACACATAAGGAAAAAATTCGTTATTATTATATCCTTAAGCTGCTTCCTTTCTCATTAAAGGGTGATGCTAAGATATGGTTTAATTCTCTTGCTCCTGGTTGTGTGCGTAGTCCCTAGGATATGATATATCACTTTTCTGAAAAATATTTTCCTGCCCATAAGAAACAAGCTTCCTTGCAGGAAATATTTAACTTTGTGCAAATTGAAGAAGAGAGTCTCCCACAAGCTTGGGGGGGCTTCTCCAGTTACTAAATGCTTTGCCTGATCATCCTCTCAGGAAAAATGAAATACTTGATATCTTTTATAATGGACTAACCGATGCTTCTAGGGACCACCTAGATAGTTGTGTTGGTTGTGTTTTCAGGGAACGGACTCTTGAACAAGCTAAAATACTATTGAATAATATATTGAGCAATGATAATGATTGGACTATTCCCAAACCACCTCCGAAGCCAACTCCAAAGAAAAGAGGAATTCTATTTCTCAGTCCTGAAGATATGCAAGAGGCAAATAAATCTATGAAGGAAAAAAGTATTAAAGCTAAAGATGTTAAGATCTACCACCTACTGAAGAAATACATGGTCTTGATAACCCGACACAGGTGGTAGAGGTAAATTCTCTTCGTAGATTTGATGAAAGGGATATTCCTTATAATAAGCAAGAAATTTGATAATTTTGTTGTTAAGCAAGAAATTTTTAATGCTTATGTTAGTAGACAATTGAAACATAATGCTTTCATGCTTGATTGCTTAGGTGATTATATGAGTAGAACTATCAATGATATTAAACTGATTAGTAAACATGCTTCCATGGTAACTACTCAAGTAGAACAAGTACTTAAGGCACAAAATGATTTGCTTAAGGAGATGAATAGTAAGAACAATGATCATTCCATTAAAGTTGTGACGAGAGGTGGAAAAATGACCCAGGAACCTATGTAGCCTGAGGGCCACCCTAATAGAATTGAGCAAGATTCTCAAAGGAGTAATACTGACGCACCTAGTTGTTCCAGTAATAAGGGGAATAGGGAGGATGATAGAACCTTGCATGCTGCTAGTGAACCTGTTATTGATACACCCGAAAACCCAAATGATATTTCTACTTTCTGATACCGAGAGACAATCTGGTGATGAACATGAGCCTAGTGATAATATTAATGATGATGTTCTTGCTGATGCTCAACCTAGTAATGATAATGATGTGGAGATTGAACCTGTTGTTGATCTTGATAACCCACAACCTAAGAATAAAAGATATGACAAAAGAGATTTTATTGCTAGGAAGCATGGTAAAGAAAGGGAACCATGGGTTCAGAAACCCATGCCCTTTTCTCCTAAACCATCCAAGAAAAAGGATGCAGAGGATTTTGAGCACTTTGTTGAAATGCTTAGGCCTGTCTTTTTGCGTGTGCGCTTGACTGATATTCTGAAAATGTCTCCTTATGCTAAGTATATGAAAGATATTGTGACTAATAAAAGAAAGATACCGGAAGCAGAGATTTCCACCATGCTTGCTAATTATACTTTTAAGGGTGGAGTACCAAAGAAATTGGGAGATCCAGGAATACCAACTATACCATGCTCTATTAAAGGGAATTATGTTAAAACTGCTTTATGTGATTTGGGATCTAGTGTTAGTGTTATGCCTTTCTCTTTATATCATAGACTTGATTTGAATAAGTTGGCACCTACTGAAATCTCTTTGCAAATGGCTGATAAATCAACTGCTCTACCTATCGGTATTTGTGAGGATGTACATGTCATAGTTCCAAATGCTACTATCTTAACGGACTTTGTTATTCTTGATATTCCCGAGGACGACAGTATGTCGATCATCCTTGGTAGACCCTTTTTGAATACTGCAGGGGCTGTTATTGATTGCAACAAGAGCAATTTCACTTTTCATATAAATGGTAATGAGCATACGGTACACTTTCCGAAGAAACAACCTCACGTTCACAATATCAACTCTATTGAAAAAATTCCAACGATTATTATTGGAGATTTGAGTTCCCTCTTCCTACTGTCAAGAAGAAATATGATATACTTATTGTTGGGGACATGCATATCCCCATTGAGGTAACTTAGTGTTATTCGAAAATTCTTTGGTTCCATGTTATTCGAAAGAAGTTTGTTAATAAGACTTGATCAACCTTATTGATGGATTCCTTTTGATGAGCATGAGATGGATGAATTCAGACAGCACAACTCCATGTACCCAACTTTTTCTTTCTGTTAGCTAGATGAAATTAAGTAAGAATGCTATTATTTTCCTATTTTCTGAGTTTCCCGTGCAATAAAAAAGTGACCTGAAAATAGAAGTTGTTCAAATGCCCTAAAAATGGAGTATGATTCTTCTGCAATATTTAAAAATTTCTGGCACTGAGCGCATTGCAGGGGGCTGCACCAGTGGGCCACAAGCCCACAAGGCGCGGCCACCCCCCGGTCGTGCCTAGCAGGTTTGTGGGTCCCACATGGCCCTCTTTCACTTATTCCAGCACCCATCCACTTCATCTTCCCCACCATTGCTCAAACCCATGTTCTAGCTCATTTTGCTACCATTTTCGATCTCCTTGTTCAAAGCTTCATTCAGAAAAATATTTCAGAAGATTGTTCTTTGGTATGTGACTCTTCCAATGGTCCAATTAGTTTTTGCTCTAGTGATTTATTTATTGCAAATTTTTGTTGTTGTGGTGACCTTCTTCTTGAGTTTGCATGTCAAATTTATATGGTCCCAAGTAGTTTTGATGCATGATATATCCACTAGGCACTTGTGGGAGTAGTTGCTATGAGTTTTGTTGAGTTTTGTGCACCTTTATTTTTAGTCACTAAAAATTTCAGAATTTTTCAGAGAAAGAGATGTTGAGGAGATTATTAAGAGGCTCTTCAAGCCGGAGTTCTAAGGAAGATGAGAATGAGATGAGGGAGAAACTCAAGTATAATATTCCTCGCATTGCAAAAGTTCGACCATGTAAAGGGTCGTGTGACATTCTTGAGGGCGGCCGGAATTTATGAAGATTTCTATTATTTGGCCAAGAATGCAGGCATCACCGACTTCCTCAATGACAAGTGTGACTAGTACCTCTTTCTCACGAATATGTTTGTGATTTTTTTTCACTTTCATTCTAGGGAAGACCCTCCTACAGTAGAATTTCACTTATATGATGTGCCTAAGAAAATGAACCTTTATTATTTTTGCAAAGTTTGCAAAATACCCTATGAGGCTAGCATCAAGGAACCACATCCTCGAGACATGGGAGATTTTATTGCCGCAGTCACTATAGGGGAAGAGAGAGGTGTGTCAAAGGCAAGAGCAGCTAGTTTACATTTTCCTTTGCTACGCTATTATTCATTATTTGCGGGAAGATTTTTAGTTGGTCGCTGGGAGAGTGGAACTCTTAGTGCCCCTAACCTCGCCATTCTGCGCCATGCTTTATTTGCTGATAGAACCTTTAGTCTGGGCGCTATGGTGGCCCAAGGGTTGAACACTCGAAGGGGCCCATATTCGGAGGCATATATGCATCTCGTTTAGCCAAACATTTTGAGATACCCATTAGGCTTAACGAGAATGATGAGAGGATGCTACCCGCGAAATTTTTAGATTATGACCGTATGGTAGCTTACGATGTTATTAAGAAAAATGATGATAGGAGGCTGCTTTACAATTTAGTTTTTAGCCAGGGTACTTGTGAAATTATTACTCTGCTTGCTTCTTCTTTGTTCGATATTCACTCAGGCATGTACACCATTATGCCTAGAGACATTTACAGATATTGGGGTTTGACACAACCCCCGGCTCCAGAGCCGGCACTAGCCCTTGATCCATTCCCGGAGCCAGTCTTTCAGTGGGAGCCGTAGGAGTTCGCCAACCAATGGAACTATGAGGACGCTCCTGAGTATCTGGGAGAGAGATCTTTCCAGCCATGGCCATAGAACAACTTAGGCCAAAAGCCTAAGCTTGGGGGAGTACATATTTCTCATCGACTTTAGATTCATATTCACACACTTATTCTTAAGCAGTCGGTGTTCATACTTTTTTCATTGTACCATCCATGGTAGTTTATTTTCTTGTTTTTCTTTCTTCTTGTGTGTTTAATTAACTTTGAGAAAAATACAAAAAAATAGTTCTAGCTTTATTTCCTAGTTTCTTAGTTGTAGCATTAAAAAGAAAACCAAAAATATTTCCTGTTCTTCTTTTACTTGTTGGGAGCTTTCCCGTGTAAATAGTTTTCTCGTTCTTGTTTTGATTTTTCCTTCTTCAGGTCGTAAGGAGAAGACCACAATGAAAATGTCAAGTGGCTCTCATATGCATTATTGTTTACCTATGAGAGAGCCCATGTTACCTTATATTCTCCTTTGAGTTATTGTTTGCAGATTCCAGCTTAGTCCAATGCACGTGCACTCTTATTATTATGCACACCATTCGGTTGTGCAAGTGAAAGGCAATAATGACGATATTTGATGAAAATATTGAGATGGAGAAAAGCTGGTATGAACTCGACCTATCTTGCTTTTGTAAATATGATTAGCTCATCATTCCGAATTCAGCTCATCATGAATGAATCATATTTTCAACAACAATTAGAGATTATAGTTACTCATGCCATGCTTAATTAGCTAAGAGTGGATAATGGTTTGTTTTGGGTGCCAACATGCATATTAAAATAGTTGTGATGTAGTATGATGGGATCGTATCCTCCTCTGAACGATTCAAGTGGCTCGACTTGGCACATGTTCATGCATGTAGTTGAAACAAAATCAACATAGCCTTCACGATATTTATGTTCATAGTGATTTATATCCTACTCATGCTTGCATTCAATGTTGGTTAATCTCAAATCATGTTGATGACTGTGTCGCTCTCTAGTTGGTTGCTCCCCTGTCTTTTGCTAGCCTTCACTTGTACTAAGAGGGAATACTGCTTGTGCATCCAATCCCTCAAACCCAAAGTTGTTTCATATGAGTCCACCATACCTACCTATATGTGGTATTTACCTGTCGTTCCAAGTAAATTTGCATGTGCCAAACTCTAAACCTTCAAATAAACATCCTATTTTATATGCCCAAATCGCTCATGTGGCGACCGGGGGCTGTCAGTATCTTCCATGATAGGTGGGTTATTCTCATGATATGTGTTGATTCACTATCACTCACGAAAAAGTGGCTGCTAATCGGGATGTCCAGTTCCATGCTCAAAATAAAAGCAAAATCTAATTAAACAAAACTCCCCCAGAACTGTGTTTGTATGGACGGTACCCGTGAATTCGGCCCGCCGTGGAGTGTGATTGAGTGGTGGAGGGGGAGTAAAAACTTTATCTTTCTGTTTGGGAACCGCCTATAATGTATCTAGCATGGAAAATGTTGAAAACCTCTTGGTCGTTATGTGAGCAATGAAAGCATACCGCTCAAAAATCATTACTTATCTTTGTTTTAAAAACTCGAGCTCTGGCACCTCCGCAGGTCAATGCTTCCCTCTACGAAGGGCCTTTCCATTGACTTTATTGTTGGGTCATCATCTTCTTATAAAAGGCACCAGTTAGAGAGCACCACCGTCATTTATATGCTTTGCTGTTAATTGATATTGGGTATGAGCGTGACTGGATATCTTTCACCGTGAATTACAATGTCTAGTCAGTCCTTCTTCTTTAGAGGTGCTCCGCATTTATGTTTTGCGGTCTCAAAAAGGGCTAGCGAGATACCATTTTGTCATATTATATCATGATTGTTTTGAAAAAGTGTTGTCATCCAAGAGTTATTATTATTTCTCGCTAGTTGATTATGTCATTGATATGAGTAAATGTGAGACCTAAATGTTATTGTGAATGTGGTTAGTCCATGATTTTTGCTGAAAGACTGAACATCAGTTAGACGTATTTACAACAACAAGATCAAACAGAGTTTGTAAAAGTTTTTCTTTATCACTTTTAGTTTATCAACTGAATTGCTTGAGGACAAGCGATGTGTTAAGCTTGGGGGAGTTGTTACGTCTCCATCGTATCGACTTTTCCAAACTCTTTTGCCCTTGTTTTGGACTTGAATTTGCATGATTTGAATGGAACTAACCCAGACTGACGTTGTTTTTAGCAGAATTACCTTGGTGTTATTTTTGTGCAGAAATAAAAGTTCTCAGATCGTCTCGGAAATTTATGGAGCATATTTTTGGATTTAATAAATAATACTTGTGCAAGAATCAAATAGAGGGGGCGCACCTGCAGGCCACAAGCCCGCTAGGCGCGACCACCCCCCTTGGTGGCGCCTAGCAGGCTTGTGGGGCCCTAGTGGCTCCTCTGACCTCCTCTCCAGCTCCATATAACCCTATTCGTGGAAGAAAAAGTCAAAGAGAAGAGTTTAGTGTGTTTCACGATACGGATCCGCCGCCACCTCTTGTTCTTCCTCGGGAGACCGGATCTGGAGTCTGTTTTGGGCTCCGGAGAGGGGAAATCGACGCCATCATCATCACCAACCATCCTTCATCACTAATTCCATGATGATCTCCATCGTTCGTGAGTAATTCCATCGTAGGATTGCTGGATGGTGATGGGTTGGATGAGATTTATCATGTAATCGAGTTAGTTTTGTTAGGGTTTGACCCCTAGTATCACTATGTTCTGAGATTGATGTTGCTATGACTTTGCTATGCTTAATGCTTGTCACTAGGGCCCGAGTGCCATGATTTCAGATCTGAACCTATTATGTTTTCATGAATATATATGTGTTCTTGATCCTATCTTGCAAGTTGTAGACACCTATTACGAGTTATGATCCGCATCCCCCAGGGTGATAATAACTGGGATTCTTTCCGGTGATTACCGTAGTTTGAGGAGTTCATGTATTCACTAAGTGCTAATGCTTTGGTTCGGTTCTCTATTAAAAGTAGGCCTTAATATTCCTTAGTTTCCATTAGGACCCCGCTGCCATAGGAGGGTAGGACAAAAGATGGCATGCAAGTTCTTTTCCATAAGCACCTATGACTATATATGGAATACATGCCTACATTACATTGATGAATTGGAGCTAGTTCTATGTCACCCTATGTTATAACTGTTGCATGATGAATGCCATCCAACATAATTATCCATCACCAATCCATTGCCTATGAGCTTTCCACATATTGATCCTTGACAAGTTACTTCTCTGTTGCTATTGTTACAATCACTACAAAACTGCTACTCTTACTTTTGCTACCATTATCGTTACTTCCATACTACTTTGCTACTAATTACTTTGCTACAGATATTAAGTCTTACCGGTGTGGTTGAATTGACAACTCAGCTGCAAATACTCGAGAATATTCTTTGGCTCCCCTTGTGTCGAATCAATAAATTTGGGTTGAATACTCTACCCTCAAAAACTATTGCGACCCCCTATACTTGTGGGTTATCAAGCAGCTATCCTCCTGGTCGTCTCAACTATGAAATCCATCACTCTAAACCTGGTGTGGTTGTCTATGTGGTGCAACATATTGATGGAGTACCCCCTGATCATCTTATCATCTCCAGACTTGGGCATCAAGGTATACCTCAAGATAGTGTTGGTGGAGGGTAGTCTTACTTGCAAGTGATTGACAGAGCCAAACTTATGTGAATGGACATGAGTGGCAGGGGTAGCTTTATACATATTGTCCACTGAATTGTGACTCATCTTCGCCTCGGCATAGACATCAAGATCTCCTTCCTCAACCTGTAGGGCTCCTAAGATGGTAGCCCACTCATCCACTATATACTGGTATCTAACTCCCTCAGTCATCCATATGATATGACCATCTGGATAGAAATGAGCTTTGGAGTAGAACTGCATGATCATCTCGTCATTCCAGGTAGTGAACTCTCTCCCAACAAAGTTCTCAATATCAATGCATCTGAAGTTGTCCTGCACACTGAGAAAGTAGTCCTCATTCTCCTTGATGTAGGCCTAGTCAACATACCTCATGTCACTGACTACTGGGCACTTGTCCAAAAGGACAATCTCATAGAAGTCCTGTTGTTCCTTAGGGTAGAACATGTCATCTACAATAGTCCTCCTTGTGGAGGCATAGGAGTCATTTGTTGTCCATTTCCTCAACCATGTATATCTTCTCTTCTTCATTTCTTTAGCTACTGGATGAGCGTCATTGTGTTTAGGCATGTGTGGCCTCAGCTTCCTCGGCATCTTTGGAAGTAGAACCCTTGGTCTTTGCATCTGCTCGAATGTCTCTGGTTGTCCTCTTTGGTTTGGGTGCTGCAGGCTTCTTTGGAGAAAACTGCTTGCTCTTAGATGGAGCTTGTTTGGGCATAGCATCTGCAAGAAATTTCTTCCTCTTGGAAGGAGGAGCTTTGGCAGCTGGATCTTCCTCCACTCTGTCTTCCACAACCTCAGTCGGATCTTCAAACATAGAAGTGGGTCTGCCAATGACACGTACAATGCTCTTCCTAGCTCTCTTCTTCTCACCTTCCTTCTTGACTAAAGATTCAAGAGACAAAGTCATGCTTGCCTTAGCACTCTTAGGTGCTCTCATAGCTTCAGAGCTTGCATACTCTTTCCTCACCGACCTCTTTAGAAGAGGTCTCAATGGCAGATTTGTTTCCAGCCTTCTCTTTCTTGTCTTGCTTCATCAGAATTTAATTTCCTCCTTGCCCTGGTGGCAGCCTTCGGCAACCCATGAGAGCTTGGGGTGCCTGGATCCTTTGAAGATGAGGAACTGGCATCTGGGCTTGTACCTGAACTCAAGTCAACATCCCTCTCCCTGAAATCATTCTGGTTGTCATTTGACCCAGACATGCTGACCCTGTGAATAGAGTATAGAGGAGCAAAGGGGTGCGCATCACAAAAATTCAGAACATTCTTCAAAGTTTGAACTCGGAATCTTAAGTTTAACTTTCTGCAAAAAGGATTTCCATTCCATCGAGTCATAAATTTTGGAGCCACCGAGACACACAATCTCCTTAATAGAAACTTGGTAGCCTCTTCGGTTTCATCAAAAAGAGCAACTCAGTTTCACTTAGATTGTTCTCTATAGCCCTAAAACCCAAATCGGTAGAACCGATTTTTCTGACTTAGTGACATCGAGATTCAATTTGTGGCCGGTTAAACCTAAAAAAAATCCTTCATTCCCTAATCTAATGGAGATTCTTGTGGATGGAACTTGTTCAATCAGTGGGAAGATGAAGAAACCAATCTAATGCACAAGAATCAGATGGGGAGTGCAAGAGATATTGAGGCTTTACCCTAATTTGGTGTTAGCCTCCTACGACGACAACATAGAAGATTGTTGTCGACGTTGATGATCTCGTGTGGTGCAGACGCTCAGGAGCAGAGGGAGAAGTCTGAAGACACACGAGTGGGCAGCTAGGGTTTGCGGGGACGGCGATTTTGAAGAAGTGATATCAAAATCAGTTCTGCTGAGAATATATACTCTTTAGGTGTAGGTGACATCGGTTCTAAAATATCAGTGCTACCGAGTTTCTCTAGTGTCAGATGACAGGGAAACTCGGTAAACCAAGATTATGGAATTGGTGCTACCGAGGTTGTTAAAACCCGATCAACCCTAGGCTTCAGTGGAACCGAGTTTTTCAGGTTGGTTACACCGAGTTGCACTGGGGAGGTTTTGGAAGTCAGCTCTTAACGAAACAAAATTCCGAGTGCTTGGTCAAATTTTGTGCTTGTCGTCGTTTTCTCTCGATAGATTCCATGGGTAGGCTTATCAAGAGTGGTTGGGGCCGATGGACGATGGTGGACTCCGGGAGCGGGATCGGGGACAAACGGTGCGGGACACACGATGTACCCAGGTTCGGGGCCCTCCGTGGGAGGTAATGCCCCTAGTCCTACTAGTCTGGTTGATGAACCAAAGAGGGCTACAATGGTGATCCTTGAGCTATACGGGTGGAGGAGGAAGAAGGAGCTAGCTTGCCTTTGCTGCCTCTCTGCGCGCGCGCGTGTGTGTGTGCTAGGGAAGTGATCACCCCGTGCATGGGGAAGCCCCGAGGGGTTCTATAGGCCACCCCCGGAATACAATATGAATAGAGGGCACCATAGGATCCCAGTTGGCGATCTCTCTAGATGGCCATGGGGCCCTCGACTGAGGGGTCTTATCGTTGGTAGGGCCCGCCGGCTGCGGGGTCCCGTCAGAAGCCGGAGGGGGCCCACCTGGTAGGCCCCCGTGCTCGTCGTGTTGAGGCACGAGTCGTCCTTTGATGTGTCGTCTAGTGGCAGCTGGCCACGGTCAGCGGTATGGCCGGCCACGCTATAGCCACACCGGGGCAGGTAATGGAGTGGTTGAGGGCGTGCCGGCACTATGCCGTAAGGCCGGTGCCGGTCACAGTCAACCAGGGTCAGAGGCACTGTTGCCCTCACTGTAGCCACATGGGCACTGACCCCCGACATGACGGGGGGCACTATAGCCACGCATGCCCTGGCCACGGTATCCAATGCATCGCTTGCTAGAGCGCCATCCGTTTACGCCTCTAACTGGCCAGCCCGTTGCAGCCGGCAGCGTGGAGTCGGACTACAGGGGGAGGCGGCTCGCCCTGCAATCATTTCGAAAAATTGGAGTAAATAGCTGGCTGAGGCTACCCCGGGGTTATCCCCCCGTCAGTGATGAAGCATGAATGGAATTTCAAACAATAAATCAAAGATAGTTAGACAAAGGTACTTAGGCATTCTTGTATATCCAATTGGCAAATAAAAATGAAAGCCAATTAGCAAATATTGGATATCCTCAAATGAGAAAATATATGCATACCAACATGCTCACAGAATAAAATGTCAAATGAAATATGGAAAACATGAAAGACCATTCTAGTATCTACCAAGCACTTTGGCGATGACGGAGTCATCTAAATATGATTATATTGACTTAGGAGCCAAGTAAGAATACTTGATCATAGGTCATACTCATTGTTTAAGCACAAGTGGGGTTACCAATTTTACATAACGGATTTAATGTGTTCACATCTTTAAGAGATACTTTAACTCAAGTATTAGAGTAAATCTCCCCATTGATGTGACATCCCCCCTAAGAGGGGTAAACTAACCTTAGGTTTTGTCGCAGAAGAATTCATGTGGGTAATGTAGTGGTGGATGCTCATAGTTGATGAAGATCATCTTGAGTTGGGAGCAATCCTCGTTGTTTCTTACTCTTCTCACCTACATGGGTTAGTCCCATACAAGGGACAAATACAAGGATATATATGGACATGGAGTGAAATGTATACAAGATGATGTCCATGGATTCACTAATTACATTGTCCCTTGCTCACCTATGAGGAAATGTGTGACTACTTGAACTATTGCATAAGGTTGATGTTGATTGCAAATAATCCTTGCCAAAAATGAATGTGTGTGAATTTTGTTGGTGGAGTCACCCCTCAAGATCCTCTCTAGAACTTATTCTTTGGGACCTACATCAACTTGATGGGGATCCTTGGAGTTGAAGTACCACTTGATGATGTAGAGTTAGTATTAGACTTGTGAACCCACTTGACCATGGCTTGGGACTCATCTTCATATGTGTCAATCTCTCCTTGAAGTTTGTCCTTTCCCTTGAGCTTGTGGTCTTGTGGTGGAAGGTCATCTTGAGATTTTGTCCCCTTGGGGAGAGTATGATCATAATTCTCCTTTTGGGGAACAAACTTCGGCTTGGGGTATTGACCTTCTTCCCATTCAACTCCATTGGCGTTGAAGTAGCCAATTCCATGGTTCTTCTGGTATCCTCCATGATTGCGTACAATTTCCTCGAATTGCTTACACCCGGCAAGACTTTTGTAGACGGCTTTTTATATAATCCATTTAAATAGATCATTTTCTTGCTCAAGTGCAACTTGGATAAGAGAATCATTCGTAGAATCAATAGAACCACTAGAAGCAATATCATTGGATTTATCATTTTTATCGCTACTAGTTGAAGAACATTTCTTGCCTTTGTTACTAGTTTATTTAGTCTTAACTTGTGGAATGAATGTAGACAAGAGTAGTCGTTTTGCTAGATAAAAGGAAGTCTTCTTTCGAAGATCGTCATTGATAGCTTTAAGAAACTCATGTTCTTGCTCCAAATTGAGCTTCTCAAAGAGTATCTTCTCATGAGTTCTTACAAGCTCTCCATGATCATATATAGTAGATTCATGGGGTAACTTAAGAGTGTTCAATTCTTTATTTAGTCGCTCTATTTCCTTCTTATCATCATCACACGACTTATCTTGACTAGCGTGATTACTATCAAGTTCTTTTTGACTAACATCACTAGTTTTGTGAAATAACAAGTCATCATATCCAAGCAAGTCATCCTCATCACTATTAAAGTATATGTTTTCGGGGTGTGATACCTTGGGTCCTTTAGCCATGAAGAAACTTCCACTCCCTTCATTTGGTGAATCAAATATGTCATAGGAGTTGGAGGAAACAAGTGCAGGTCTGGCAACACCTTCATTTTGACTATAGTCGGAGTCGGAGTGATAGCTTCTCTCGGAGTGGTTGATGGATTCGGAGCCGGAAACCCATTAACCAACATGAGATTGATGTGTTCTTCTTGTGTAGATCTTGGTGTACTTGTCCTTCTTCTCTGAATCTTTACTTCTCCGGGAGGGTCTTCGTTCATAACAATCATCTCTACTCCTTCTCTCTCTTCGAGGTGAATCATCTCTTGAGCTCTTTCTTCTACGTGACTCTTCTCTTCTTTTGTGGGGGGCATGCACTCATTGGAGTAGTGTCCAGGTCTTCCACAATTGTAACGATTTTGGTCATGACTAGATGAACACTTCTCTTCATATCTTGAGTTGGAGCTTCTTTCTTTGCCTCTACTCTTGTAGAATTTGTTGAATTTCTTGACCATGAGGCTTATCTCTTCATTGGTTACAAGGTTGTCACTTGATGTAGCGGGAGTGTCACTTGAAGGTTTGTAAGCACCGCTTGACTTGTTGTGAAGTTCTTCCTTGTCTTTGAGTGACATCTCATGAGCAACAATCCTTCCAATGACTTCCGTGGGCTTGAGAACTTTGTAGTTTGGCATCATTTGGATCAGTGTGCACACGGTGTCGTACCTCCCATCCAAGGCTCTAAGTATCTTCTTGATGATGAATTTGTCGGTCATCTCTTCGCTTCCTAAGCCGGCAATCTCATTTGTGATGAGAGCAAGCCTCGAGTACATTTCTGCGACTCCTTCACCACCCTTCATCTTAAACTTATCAAGTTGACTTTGTAGCAAATCTAACTTAGATTCCCTGACGAATTCGGTACCTTCGTGCATATCAACCAAAGTATCCCAAATTTCCTTTGCATTCTCAAGACGACTAACCTTGTTGAATTCTTCGGGGCATAGGCAGTTGAATAGAATGTCACATGATTGAGCATTGTATTGCAACAACTTCAATTCTTCCGCGGTCACTTCATGATCCGGTTCCTTTCCATCACCAAATAATTCACCTTGCAAGCCAACACGAACAACAGCCCATACAGCGGGGTTATGACCAAGAATATGCATTTTCATCTTATGCTTCCAACTAGCAAAGTTTGTACCATCGAAATATGGACCTCTACGGTGATAATTTCCCTCACTAGATGCCTTACTATCCTAGGTTGTGAAACCAATGCAATGGAGACCAAAACTCTGATACCACTTGAAGGATCGAAAAGTAAGTCTAGAGGGGGGGTGATTAGACTACTTCACCAAATAAAAACCTAACTTTTTCCCAAGTTAATTCATTGACATATTTTAGCGATTGTTGCGAATCAAGTTGACCCTACACATGCATGTCTACGAGTATAGCAGCGGAAAGTAAAAACAAGCACATGTAATAAAGGGTAGGGATAGGAAGATCAAATGCAATAGGAGACATGAAGATTTTTCCTGTGGTTCCGATAGGTGGTGCTCTATGGAGAATTTAACCCATGGAGGGTAACAATCATGAGAGTCCATGGAGGGCTCCACCCACAATGGGTCCACGAAGTAGCAACCTTGTCTATTCCATGATTGCCTACGTCCACGAAGGACTAGCCTTACTCGAGGTAGTCTTCATGAAGTAGGCGATCTCCTTGCCCTTACAAAGCTCTTGGCTGTACTCCAGAATCAAGAAGAACAAGGCTCCCAAGCGACACCTAACTAATCTAGGAGGCACCACCCTCCAAAAGGTAATATATGTGGTAGTATGATGAACACCTTTCTCTTGTGCTTCAAAAGATAGTCTCCTCAACACCCAATCACTCTCTCATAGATATGGAATGGGTAGAAGAGATTGATTGGATGGAAAGAAACTTGGGGAGGCTAGAAATCAAGATCCATATGGTCGGAGTGGATGATCTTGATCTCAACACATGAGTAGGTGGCTATCTCTCAGAAAAATGGATATGGCAAATGGGTGTATATCCTGAGTGCTTCTCTTGCAAGTGAGAGATGGTGGAGGGATATATATAGGCATCTCCAAAAATCCAACCGTCACAACATTATTGCCCAATTCCGTGAAACCAAAGTGAAAATTCGGTTGCACCAACAAGTGCAAAATGTGGCAACTTTCGCCTTTTCGGTCAGACCGATATATGTATTTCGGTGGTACCGTTATGGATGACCTAGGCAGTTACCAAGTCTCTAAGTCACCGATTCCTCAAATTCGGTGGGACCGATTTTTTAGAAATTTGTTAACAGAAAGTTGGTTGCTGGTTTCGGTTGCACCGAATGAAATGTTGGTAGTACCGGGATGCTAGTGTTTGGCTTGGCTTTTGTATAGGGTAAAACTCGATGGATATGAATGGGAATTGTTGGTGTCATCGAATTTGACTTTTGGGTTTGGACAAAAGATATTTGTGGGAGAATGGGTGAGTATTTTTTGTGGCTAATCTCTAAGCACTTGAGCAACCAGATCATCATAATTCCTCATCCCCTTTTAATATTATTGGCTTTCCTATGGACCCAAAAGTGATTTGTTGCAAAATATAAATATTCAAGAATTCATCTGATTAATAAGTTAATTGGCTAGTTAATCGCTATCATTGGGTGGACGAATCGAATAACGCCTATTCACCGCGTTAACTTGTCGGGCCGATTAAATGGTCAGTCGGACAGATTAAATGGTTGGTCACACCGATTAAATGGTCTATTTGACCAATTAACCAATTGTCACGCTGATTAATCCATGATGACCCGCTAACTCATGGGCAACCAAAGCCGTATTATGTGGCACATAAACCTCACAGCCCCTCCCGCTCATAAAGAGCTAGGGTTTAGCCCTCCACCCGCCCCTCCCACACCTCTCATCCCGTTCCAATCTAGATGGCAGCTGGCGAGGTCCTCGTCGGCGCACTGTCGCTCCCACTACTCCCCTGTGTGTTGCCGCTTTCTCTTCTCCCTCTATGGGCCACCACTTCCCTTCCTTTGTGACATGACACCTCCGGCAACCAACCTGTTCAGACACAATGCACAACCGTTCTCACCTTTCCTCTGTCTATCACCGTCGCATGGCCACCATCTCTCGGAGTTGCATCTCTGGAGAAAACACGCAAGTTGTTGTTGAATACATGTTTGTTGATCATTTTTATGACCACATGGATGGTTGTTGTTGTATACATGTTTGTCATGCATTGAGAAAAGAAAATGGCGGCACTTGCTGGAATGTAGATTTTTTTGTCCGTACAAAACTTGCTTCTATTGATTTCAAAATTACACCAATTAATGGTCGACTGATTAATCCCGTTAATAGGCCAATTAAGCGATTAATCGCTACTCCCAAGCCGAGCGAGCAGCTACCAGTTAACGATTTCCTCAACAATGCAAAATATAAAATGTAGAGTCCTCAAGCTTGAAGCATGGCCAATTCTATTCCTTCCTTTCCTTGGGGAGGTTCTCCACACAATCCTTTAGTCATCCCATTGTTAAACCTTTTCCTGAGATACACTTGGAAGAAACATTAATACAATGAAATATATGTTGTTATTAATTACCAAAACAACCTAGGGAGAAGTTGTGCTTTCAAGAACCAATAACCCGAGATAAACTTTAGCAACCAATATTAATTCTTGTAACCATATTGTCATCACACCAAAATACAACTAAATGCCATCTGCGCTTTCACAAGGGACTGAACACGTCCAACTATCCCAAGTCATGAATGAAATGTGGCGAAGGAACACGAAGAACTACCCAGGTTTGGGCCACCTTCTTGGTGTAATACCCTACTCATTATTTGTTGTGTTACAATGGTAGAGAGCTACAATGACTATGTTACAATGGTGAAAAGATTGACCTCCGTCGAGGCCTTGTTCTCCCCTATTTATAGCGTCGAGCTAGGCCTTGCTGGAGGCTTCGGTTGGTTGAAGATACACTTGAGTATCATCATACTACGACGGCATGTTGCCTGCGGCACGCCTGCACGTGTGATGATGAGGCCCTTCCGGGGCAGTGGTTTGCCCAACAGGTCTTCCACTCCCCCCTCTGGTACATGTCAAACAGTAGAGGGGTACCACCACTGTGGCAGTGTAGGCAACAGGCGAATCTTACAAATAGTTGTTCCCGATGACTTCGTCCACAAGGATCTCACTTGTCGAGATATGATCAGCTTTCCATTGATGTCGGCAGCTCATGCTCCCTCTCGGACAGATCCCGCAAAGAGACACAGACGCAGAACCTCGGTGGTTTGCCCGTAGCTGCCCATCAATGGCAGGCTAAGAACCATCGAGTATCTTGGAGGCTTTAAAAGCCTTCCTTCCATTGCAAGGAAGTTGTACGATCCATTTTATTAAGATAGATACGGCAGGCTGCCACTACCCTAGTTTTCTCTACGCCGACATCTATGCTCAGTGACCACGGCTTAGAATGATCAGTGCTAACAGTGATCAGAGCTAGCACTGATCAGTTCTACTAGTGATTGGAGCTAGCAGTGATCAAAAATAACATTGATCAGTGCTACCAACGATCACATCAAGCCAAATGTGCATGCATTGTCCTACTCTGATCATGTATGTCATACTACTATTTTTGGCACTCATGTATGTCCTACTTGCATGCCACATGCAATGCCTTATATGTTGATCATGCATTCACGTAGTCTAACATAACCAACAACAACAACAAGCTCGAAACAACATACAGACTAATAACAACATATAGACTAACACCAGTAGCAAGAACATGAGCATATACACTAATAACAACATGCAAACTAACATTGTGGTGCTAATAACTAAACCTAGGCATACCTCGGGCCGGGCGGGGTTTCGGGTCGGCTTGAGAAAGCCCGAACTGAAAATCCCAAGCCCGAGCCCGGCCCGACGTGACAAAAAAGTTGAATATTCAAGCCCGAGCCCGACCCGAATGGACTAAAAAGATCAATTTTGGGTCGGGCCAGGTTAGGTCTCCGTATAAAATGACTATTTTCCCAAGCCCGAGACCGGCCCGACATACACGCCAGGCCTAGTTTTCAAGCCCGAGCCCGACCCGAAAACAAAGGCCGAGCCCGGCTCGGCCCGGGTTTTTCGGGCCGGGTTCATGCTTTGTGTTCGGGCCAGGCTGCCCGTGCCTAGGTGTACTAAGAACTAACATAGTGGCACTAAGAAATAACGTTGTGACAGTAACAACTAACATTGTGGCATGTGGAGTCAACAAACTAGGCATCCACTCTGAAGAATCTAGGCATGTGGGATGAGCATAGTAGGCATGCACTCTGGTTCATCCCCAAAACAGTGGATTCTGATCGAATCCAGCCGAATCGGATCGATTCCATTGTCCACAATCTAATCTAACACTAATACAACTACCCTAAGAACCCTAACTACGAAGCAAGGGGGAGATTAGAGCTTACCATGGGGGTTGCCGCTGGAGCATACGTCGGTTGTGGACCTCGTCACGCGTCGGCTCGAAGATAAGCCTGGCGTCCTGGGGCTCCCCTCCCATTGCATCGGACGCAAAGGAGAAAGCCCTCTCATGAGGGTAAAAATACCATCATAAGTGGGGCCGATAAAGGACGTAGCCGGTGGGTATTGAATCCCTGATGTGGTTGAGCCCAAGATGAAGACCTCCAGCTCTGGTTGTTGAGCTGAAGCGAGCGACGCCAGTGCTGCATTGGCCCTAGGCGTTGGCATGGAGCACAAAAGGGAGGGAGCACAGATTGAAGCCACGAGATCTCGTTCGGACGAGGAGAGGCCGGCAACCCACCTCTCTTGGATGGGATTGCTGCCGGTGATAACGGGAGTGGGTGGGGCATGGCGAGACGGTGGTGTTGCCATCGAAGAAACCAAATGAGAGGTGAGGGGAGAGAGAGGGAGTGTGTGTGAACTGGCGATGGAGGTGACGGGAGGGAGCATGGGGAGTTATGAGGCTTGCATCATCTCTCACGCTTCCCCAAGCATGCAGGCGCTCGCCACGTGTGGCTCGAGCGAGCCTGGCTTGTAAAAATTGTCGATTAGGCCATTCCTCCAGAGCCAGGGCTAGACCTGCTTTGAGGTTTGTGCTGGCCATGAATCACATGCAGCCCAGGCAACCAAACGGGCCAAATTCTTCCCGCGCGGGCCTGGCTGGACCTATTGCAGCCTACCAAACGAGTCCTCACATGCTCGCTATACCGTTATTCTTGCTACCGGTTTTGATCTTCTTTGTCATTGATGTGTGCGGCATCCCCGTGACATAGTCACGTGTGTCTGGCCAGATGATGATGGATGTCGTCACACCGAGAGGGCCCTAAGAATATCTCTCCACCGTCGGAGGAGAAAGTCCCACTCGCGAGCTATCTAGTGCTTGTCAAACTTTGTGATGAATGTGTAAGTTGTCGTTATGGTCACCTAGTTATAGATGATGTTCGAGCAACCCCAAAGCTCGTCGTACGGTAAGAAGTGACTATGATACTCTCATGGTCTAAGGAACATCAAAAGCACGTTAACACTCCGTGTTATAACAATTGATTTCAGACGATATTATCTCAAAGTATAACAAACAAGTTTGGGTCGATTCAATATGATCGTTCTTCTAACGTCATACTCTCAATGTTGTTTTAGTACTATCGTTACACTTAACGATATCCTAAGATCCGGAAAACATGATCACTAACAACACTTGAACCAGTTTTAGATGCAAGCATAGGAACCTTTATTTTACCGTTTATCATTTCATACGTGCATATGAGTTTTCCATTGAATCGCATATTCCAGAATCATAGGAGTTAGCATAGAATATAAATCTTAATTATGAATATGAAAATATAATAATACAATATTATTGCCTTTAGGACATATTTCCAACACAAGACCCCTGTGTGGTTCGCCTCGTCACCTTCCCTACCATGTATGCCTCGAAGCCTCCCCTTTTCCAGATCCAATGCTCAGAGGCGGTGCCACCCTCCGACGACAGGTGCAATCCCACTAACCTCGCCTGACTTGGTCGTTTTCACCAGTGTTGGCGTCCCCATCTACGATTCTGGATTCGGCGACTGGGACCACTCAGCTTTGGGCCGAGAGATCCATGCTCGGCTTGCTGGTGCTGGTAGTGGCGGCAACCACAGGTGTCGTTCCCTCCTTGGAGGCACTGCCAAGGCCTTCAGATACACTGCACCCCTTTTCAAGATCACAGGAAACCCTAGGTCCGGGTCTCTCGGATTTGATAGTGACGGTGCCTTGGCAACGTCTTCCTTCTTGAAGGCACTATCTTGCTCGCTCGCGGTGTCCCTGATTTTGGCTCGGGCGATCTTGGAGTTCTCGTTGGATTGGCATTGCCGCTCTTGACTCGATTTTGATAGGTTTAGCTGTGATGTATCCTCCGTTCGGATCGAGCATCCCTTGTCTCTCTGCTTCGGACACCATGTTTACACATGCCTGCGTTCATGTCATATGTTTTACCTTTCTATACTCATCTTACTTGTTCTATCAATGAAATGATACACCGGCTTTGTGTGGTCACGAAAAAAGAATCTCAAACAATGTTGATCCAATGGTAAAAAATTCACCGAAAGATGTACCCTAACCGTTTTTGGTGTAATTTTATTTTTTATTAGAAAAAGAGCATACAGTCTTAACAACTACAATAGAAATTTGATACTTCCTCTGATCCGAGTTAATTGAGGCAGTCTCTATACAATGTTGGTAGCAAAATTCTGTGGTTAAAACAGTTGCAACAGAAAATTCACAAGGGAAAGATTAATTTTGAATTCCCTGCTTATTGCTTAAGCTAGTTGCTTCTTCAGGAAAGGCCTTCGAGGACAAAACCAAGAGTACGGCCAGCAGCCATTTTCCTGCTTGTGCACCTCGGGGTAAGGTATATCGTCCACATCACCCGTCCCCAAATCATACACCATTGCCCAATGCTTCCTGTACTTGGGGAGGTTGTGCACCAGGTAGTAAACGCAGTTCCCCCTGATCGCAGGGTGCTCCTCGGCAGACAGTGCAAAAGCATCGCCACGGCCGAGGAAGAGCGTGTAGCCCCCGAGGTCAGTCACCCTCTCACCGACCTGGAAGGCGCATCCGATTGTCCACGGCGGCCTGTAGATTTCCATGAGCGACGGGTGGCGGCCGTGGAACAGCAGCACTAGCAGGAGCTCGCCATGGCAGGCCACGACGTGCACCGCACGCACGAAGTCCCTGACAGACTTGCGGATAGCCCACGACTCTGACGACTGACAAGGGTACATGCCCGAGCACTGGAGGAGCACGGGAGGAGACGTTGTGCCGAGTTGAAGATCGTAGATGGACAGGTTAAACAGGCTGTCTTTGCAGTATATGTTCCCCGCATGGAATTCGACGCTGTAGAGTTTTGCACAGGGAACCGCGGCCGGGCCGCTCCAGGCGGCGTCCCCGTGCCGCCAGAAGAAGATGATATGCGCCCTGGGCCGTCTGAGCTGGGTCGCGACGGCCATCCAGTGCGACGACTCGAGCGGGTCGTCGGAAAGGAAGACCTGTATGACAGGACGCAGGCATGGAAGCGGGATCTCGGTGCCGGAGTGGGGCTCCCACAGCACGAGCCGCGTGGGGGATCGGACATCGTCCGCAAGGGTGAGCCAGCCGCGAGGCGTGCCGCAGCAGTACGGGAGGCCGGGTGTGGCCGCCTTGAAGTCGACGCCCTGGACGCCGCGAGGGAGCAGGAAGGAATACTCGCCGACTGGGGCCAGTCCGTCCGGCGCCTGTAGGGCGGCGACGACCCACGGGCGGTAGGCAGCCGGACGAGGAATGGTGGCTCGCCAGTGGGCGCATACCTGGTGGGCTTGGAGCTGGTCGGCATCGGAGATCAGGCGACCCGAGATCTGATTGAGAAGATCGGCCGGGAGGGAGGACCAACCGCCGGCCATCGCAAGGAAAAAAGGCAGCTCCTTTCCTCTTGTCTTTTTCAATTGGGTGTGCTACTATTTTTTGCTATTTGTGAGCGGGTTTCCTGCAAGTTTTGTGTCAAGGCACGGTCGGGAAAGAAAACAACTCGTTTTGTTACGGCATATACTTTGGATTTGAATTTTGTTACTATAGTATCTTTGCCTTATCTCCAGTAATAATAGAATAGTAGTAATACGTAGTAGTATTAAATACGGATGAAAGATAGTATCTTTTTTCTTTGCGAGGAACATAGAGAGCTTTATAAGATAAAAGCATTCGTTGGACAGTCAGCTAACGAGGATCCCCTGCCGCGCGACACCCTGCCGTTCGGCCATTGACACGTGGGCCTACGGTAACCTGGCCCACGTGTCAATGGCCGAACGGCAGGGCGCCGTACGTCAGAGGAGCCGGCTCCGGAAACTGCTGACCAGAAAGCTAAGGATAGAGTCCAGCCAGTTTTCAGTCATGCTAAGCGTACATGCACGCTTAACACATAAGTGTGCAGGACCGTCAGCGGCTCTAATTACATGAGAAATATGGAAGGACAAAAAGTTAGCACAGAGCTCTCTAATTTCTGAAAGGATCGGTGCTACTACCGAGCGGTTGGTCTAGCTAGAGTTCCAGAGGTTAACTGCCTCAGGACAGCGGGATTCCAGTCGCACGTGTGTGAAGCCTTGAAGCTTGGCGAAGATGACACCCTCACGCAAGGAGAGCACTTCAGCAATGAAGGGATCTGTGATCCCCAGATGTGGTTTGCACCATGCGCCCAGGAAAGCCGAGTGGGAGCAGGCTACGCCACCTATGACGGCGGCACTGACGTCAAGACGGATAGCAGCGTCTATATTGATCTTTACAAAAATACCTTCAGGTGGCCGCCAACCATGACCCGGCAAAGGTATGAAGCTCTGCCGTGGAATATCCAGCAACGCCGGGTCTTCTCGGATGCGACGAACCGAGGCAGCTGGATCGATGATCTCCTGATCATGTGTCTGTCTGTTATGGGACATCCAGATGGCCGACATGACCATGATGATGACGGCGCGATCCTTATCTGTTAGTTGCGGGTTGCTAAGGAGATCGCACGCCCAAGAGCTGGGATCGAGCCGTGGGAGATTTATCTCGAAGAGCAATCTCGCCTCCTCCCAAAAACGCCTTGCGTGAGGGCAGTGAACGAGAGCATGCATCAGGTCCTCCTCCACCGCAAGACATAGTTTGCATAAGCTTGTATCTTTGATATGCCGGTGCTTGAGGGTGCATTCATCCGGAACTATTCCTCTAATTACCCTTCACCAGAACACTCTTACTTTTGGGACAACTTTGAGCTTCCACAATTGCCTCCACATCTGTTCTTCATTCATTGGTGGTGCTGCTATCTGCCCTTCGTCTTGAGCTAAACGCTCTTTTTGATTCACTAGAGCTCGATATGTTGTTTTAACAATGTAGACACCAGATCTCTCGTGTGCCCAAGCAAGAAAGTCCTCCCCGCCGCCCTGACGGAGTGGAATATTTAGAATTGCCTCCGCGTCCGCTGGTGTGAATGTAGAGCTAACTAGACCACGCTTCCCTGTCCAATTATCCGAGTAAATTAGGTCACTGACCATGTTGACCGGGGTGGCTGTCGGCCTGGCCGAGGGCCTCATAGATGAAGTAGTTGGGATCCATTGGTCCTCCCATACCGAGGTGGAAACCCCATCACCAATGCTCTTGATAAGTCTAGCACAGAGAGCTGCGCGCCCGGCGACGATTGACCGCCACGTGGCTGATGCAGTTTTGGGTGTTGGTGCTTGCATAAAATCACAGTCCGGGAAGTACCTTCCCTTCATCACTCTGGTGCAGAGAGCGTCTCGTTATTAGGAACCTCCAGCCATGCTTCCGAAGAAGCGCAAGATTAAAGTGACGTAGGTCCCGGAATCCCACCCCTCCCTTGATCTTGGGTCTAGGAAGTTTGTCCCAAGCAATCCAATGAAGGGAGCGTCGATCGACATAGCTCCCCCACCAAAATTTTGCCATGCTTGAGGTCAGATTCTTGCACACTTTTTTGTTCAACAGAAAACAAGGCATGTTGAACGTTGGTATGACCTGCACAATCGATTTGATCAAAGTTTCTCTGCCTGCACAAGCAAATAACCGTTTAGACCATCCTTGCATTCTTCCCCTAGCCCGATCCCCAATGTGTTCAAAGGTTCCACTAGTGATCCTTCCAACAGCAGTGGGCAAACCGAGATATCGTTCGGAAAAAGCTTTTGAGTGTACGTTCAGAAGTTGTTTGAGACACCCTCTTGGTGTATCCGGTGTGTTAGGGCTGAAGTATACAAAGCTTTTTGCTCGGTTAACACACTGGCTAGAGGCCTCGCCATAGATTTTGAGGATGTCATTTAGTCGAGATGCACTCTCCATGCTTGCGTTGATAAAGATCAAACTATCATCCGCAAATAGAAGGTGACTCGCCAAAGGGGCCCTGTAGCTCACAGGACTGCCCCGGTCAATATGAGTGCCATAATACTTCAACATGGATGAAAACCCTTCCGCGCAAAGCAGAAAAAGATATGGAGAGATGGGGCAGCCCTGTCGAAGGCCTCTCGAAGGCGTGAAGTAAGGAAACAATTCTCCATTAACACGAACAGACAAACATACTGATTTGACACACTTTATAATTAGTCTGACCAGATTGCCATCGAAACCAAGCCTTAATAACATAGCTTCAAGGAAGTGCCACTCTACTCGATGATATGCTTACATCATGTCCAACTTGATTGCACATGAGAAGTTCTTCCCTTTCTTTTGTCTCTTCATCGTGTAGACACTTTCAAATGCCACAAGGATATTGTCCGTGATCAAACGACCTAGAACGAAAGCACTTTTCTCCTCACTGATCATCTCGTCCATGCAAGGCCTCAGCCGATTGGTGATCGCTTTGACAGAAATCTTATAGAGGACGGGGCACAAAGCAATGGGTCAACACTGAGAGATATTCTGTGGATGGCGTACCTTTGGAATCAAAGTGATGGTAGTATCATTCAGTCCACCAGGTAATTCACCACCGTTTAGAAAATCCAGCACCGCCGGGATTATGTCATGCTTCAATAGATCCTAGTGACGCTGATAGAAGCCGGCTGTGAATCCGTCCACCCATGGTGCCTTGGATGGGGCCATCTGAAATAAAGCATCATGTACCTAGGAGGCTTCAAATGGTTTAGACAGCAGATCATTCATCGCCGGCGTGACCCGGCTCGGTACATGCAATAACAACTCATCGTTGTTGCTGTATCCTTGCGAAGTATAAAGAGCCTGACAAAACGCAAGTATCCCTTCCTTATCCACGTCTCCCGAGGCGCATACTGAGCCATCCGACCACTGCAGTTTGGCGATCTTATTAATGCGTTTATGTTGCTTAGCTTGCGCCTGGAAGTAGGTCGTGTTGCGGTCCCGTTCGCGTAGCCAAGGAGCACGCGACTGCTGTTTTAGCCATATCTCCTCCAGTTTGAAAGCTTCTTGGAGCTTAGACATGGTATCTCTTTCTTCCTCTGGAGGGCCACGTCCAACTGACCGACGTCGCAACCTGTGAAGCCGCTTCTGCAGCTGTCGGACTGTCCTTGTTAGACAACCGAATTCTCGAACCCCCCATGGCATAAGCTTGCGTTGTAGAGCCGCGAGGGAGTCCATCACACCATGTAGACCTGGATGCCTGACTTGTGCTCGCCAAGTTTTAGCGACCAGCTACTCATAGTCATTATGAGATTGCCATATATTCTCATAGCGAAAGGGTTTCGAAGTATGTGAAGTGTTATTAGGATGTTGTTGCCACAAATCCATCGGTACAAAGCAGTGATCCGATTCGACGGAGAAAACATGGCGCACTTTGATATACTCGAATTTCTGTCTGAGTTCCTCATTTGCAAACGCTCGGTCTAATCGAGCCTTTACATTAGCATCGCCAGACTATCGGTTGTCCCATGTGTAAGGAACTCCGGACCAACCTAAATCTTGGAGCTCACACTCGTCGGTGACATCACGAAATGCTCTCATTTTCCATTCCAGTTTAGCCTCCAACTGAAATGCTCTTCCCCATATAGGGTTTCATTGAAGTCACCCATACATAGCCACTCCTCATGCGGGAGGCCATGTAGGGTACGGAGGAACTGCTAGCTATGGTGCCTATTCTCAGCTCTTGGCGCTCCATAAAAACCGATGAATCGTCAGTTAACCAAAGTGTCCTGAGCATCGCGCACCACAACATCAATGTGGGCCGAGCTATAGTTCTTGAGATATACTAGAACATCTTTTGACCAGAAGAGACCGAGACCTCCACTTAGTCCATTGCTATCGACAGCAAAACAACCAGCAAAACCCTAAAGTCCGCTGAAGTCTCTCGACACGTTTTCCTTGGATCTTTGTTTCCATAACAAAAACCAGAGCAGGTCCTTCTTGCTTCGCAACATTGCGAAGCTTGCGAACTGCCTCGGGGTTCCTAAGCCCCGACAGTTCCAGCTTAAGCATCTCACTGGGATGGGCAGGGCTGTCGAGCAGCCTCTGCCGAATTGTCAGAGGATGTGGGCGTACGTTTCTTCTTCTTTGGTTCTCTCACTAAACCATCATCCTCATCGCCCTCTCCATCTTTGGAGGTATCCTCCCCATCAATGTCATTTGCTGCATGGTTTGTCAAGAGTGGAATCTCAACCCTGCGGTAGACTTGGGCTGGGGGGCCCCTTGTGTTTTGGGGCCGGGTTACGTTTCACACAGGAATTCACCTCGACACCTCTATCAGCTTCAGTACTAGAATTCTTTGTGCCATTCTTGCTTGGTTTAGCATATTGGGGCTTCAAGCAACCCTCAAAAGAAGCATCTCTCCTTTTCTCTTCTGGTGGCCGTAAGCCTTTACCAAACGACAAGTCGTCGTTTTTGTCTCTCGTACCAGGAGTTGGGCAGAGCAGATCAGAGTGGCCCAGTCCACCACAGGATAAGAAAGAGTGAGGAATATTTTCATACTGAATGTCATATGGGTCTGTAGTACCTCTCCTTGCAGAATAGATCAAAGTCCATCTTCTCAGTGGTTTGGCTACGTCCAAAGTGACTCGGGCACGGAGGTACCCCCCCTCCATGATCAAAGTGGATCGAACTAGCCTCCTTATCAATGTGTTTTATGATTGCCTTGCACCATGACTCATCACGCAGATTGAACGGATGGCTAACGACACGAGCCCAGACCTTTAGTTTGTCTAATTTGAGTTCCGATGGACACATGCAGTCATCAAATTCAGATAATACGACTGTGTTCTTGCTGATCTGCCATGGGGATCCGTCCCATACACGATCTCTGTCTCGCTACATCGCGAACTTCGCAACAAACATGTTCTCTCCCACTAGCCGGAAGACCAGACCTTTAGGGTTACCCCATGCAGGTCGGAGAGCGTTCGAGATGATGTTGATGTGGAGAATATCGCGATGTAAGATCTTCCGTCCCACCATCCACTTCTCTAGCGCCCCCAACGTGATCATCTAGCACCAATGTCGTCGCCTCTTCTCCGTGATGTCAAGCTTCCCGAATTGTTCCTCAAGACGCGCCCTTGCAGTCCTTGGCGACAGCGTCTTCATTGCCGCCTCGCTACCGCTTCCCGAAGGTGTCGCCATCCTCCGGCAGAACTCCGGTGCACCCTGCTGATCCGATCTGCGGGCGCCGTCAGGTCCGCCAAACCCTAATCGCCAGAGCCTTGGGGTTTTCGGAAGTTGATGAAAGATAATATCTTGGTAAGAAATCATATTTGGTTTATATTCTATCGTGGTATGGGTTAGTAACCGACGCGTCTGCTGCGTCCGTGTCGCGCGAAAGCCGGTGGTCTCGCGGATCGAAGAATACCCCATACATGAATCTCAATTGGTTTTCTTTCTTCCCGAAAACTATGTCCATACGTCTTCTCCTTGCATCCTTTTCTTGTCGGATCCCAATCAACCAACTCTGAGTCGCGTCGCGCTCGCACTCTAGTACCCTGTGCAGCAGTGTTGCACCGTTCTGACGAGATTTGGTTCATAGCCACCGAGTTTTTTGTTAGCATACAAACGAGTACAATAATGTGCTTATAGCCCATTTACATGACAAAAATGCCCTATGTAAAAAAAGATGTGAAAAAAATAAAAGGGATGGACTTTTATGTAAAAGCCTAACTATATACATTTTTCTAGGTATAAATGTAGTAAATGTGAGGAAAGAGATAGAGAGAAGAAAAAATTACTCCCTCCGTTCCATAATGTAAGACGTTTTTTAACACCACACTAGTGTCAAAGAGCGTCTTACATTATGGGATGGGGGGAGTATTGATGTAAGAGCCAACCTTAAAATCCCCATTATTGTATGAGTGTCTATAAATGATGGTTATAGATGACATGGCAATTCTTTATAGCCATGAGATGACTATATTATTAACCATGCTCTACATGCACTACTACCCTAGGCCGCTAGTTGTGCATTGCGTCAAACCTATATCTATCAAAATAGGAAAAACCCTTCCAATCAACTGACAGATCAAATCACAGGCATAAGAGCATCTACAGGCTACAACCGAACCTCTTAAACAAGTTTCAAACGTCCGGACAGTCCGCCCGGTCATAAAAAAGCGTCTATCGGAGAGTCGTTTTGAGGCCTAAGAGAAAGTCTCCAAGAACCCTGGTTCAAACATTGGGGATCTTGCCCGCTCCCTCTTCTCTAACGATGGTGTTGGGCTAGCTACGATGAGCGGAGCTTCGCGAGGAGACATGCATGCAAGGCACGACGAGTTACCCAGGTTCGGGCCATCAAGCGGTGTAAAACCCTATTCCTGCTTGTGTGAGATTGCTCTTGAGGTTGCACATGGGTGTTACAAGGTGGGCAAGAGGTGAAAGAATCGAACAAGAAAGAGATCGATCTTTGTTTAAGGTAGCAGCCCCACCCCTCTTATACTGCCTTGGTCCTCTTCACCGAAAATATTTGCAGGAAAGGGTACCACACGGCGGCAATTTGGAGGGGGGCATGTGCTCAGTCTTATCGTGGTAAAAGGTGGTCTTCGCCTGCAAAGGCATCATCCATGACGCGTTGGTGGGATCGCGGATGACATCTCGCCTGGCAAGCGGCGTCACTGTGGTCTACTTGCACCAGAATAACAAGTATTGGGACTCGCTTTGGGGAAGGACAACCGCCCGCTTCCCTTTTATCACCAAAATGGAATTCATCTCTGTCTGCGCCTGGTGGCACGGTCTCTGTTGTCCCTGCATGCACACGACGTCACTGACATGATGGGCACGCCACCGTGCGACCCGTGCCGCATGGCCCCTCTAGACGGAGGGTTTCACGAGAGGCTGCCTCGCGAGGCTATCGGCTTATCGTTGAAGATTGTCTTGGAGAGCCCCCTCTTGAACAGAGGGGCCTCACAAGACTGTCAGCTTGTGGTTGAAGATCGTCTTGAAGAACCCTCTCTTGAATAGAGGGGCCTCGCGAGGTGTCTTGCACTTGTGGGGCCCCCGAGTGGGCCGCTTCCGGAGTTGGTCCATCCAAGGCGTCTCTTCCTATGTCGCAGGCAGACCAGCCGTGGTACCCTGATTTTGACTGGGCTGACAGCAGCCCCTGGGCCCGTGACGCGCATGCTTCCGCCCATTAGGAACAGTGACACCCGCATTTTGATCATACAGTAATCATACACACAAATTTGCATAATTAATATTAGGGACTCATGGGAAGATATCACAACACAACTCTAGACACAAATTAAAGTCATACAAGCTTCATATTACAAGCGAGGGGCCTCAAGGGCTCGAATACAAACGAGTCCGCGGAAGCAATAATATCCGAGTACGTACATAAGTAACAAGTTTTCCTTAAGAAGGCTAGCACAAACATAAGCAATGGATCAAAAAGGCAAGGCCTCCTACCTGGGAGCCTCCTATCCTGCTGTTGCTCGGGGGCATCCTCCACGTAGTAGTAGGCCCCGTCGGTGTAGTAGTAGTCGTCAGTGGGATCAGCCATCTCCTGGGCTCCGTCAGATGGTGGCAGAAAATGTATCGAAAGGGAAAAGGGGAGCAAAGCAACGATGAGTACTCATCCAAAGTACTCGCAAGACTGACATCAGATCTATACTAAATATGTTTCATTACCAAAGGAATTGGGCTATATGTTTGGACTAACTGCAGAAATGTCAGAATAGAGGCAGAAAACCTAGTCCTATAGAAGACTAACATCTTTAGTGTCTTGCAGCATTAGAAGAGTGTAGATTAGCATATTATAAGTAGCAAGTTCATTTAGTAACGCAGAGATTCTTCCTCGACTCCCAGCGAGAAAGCATTCGGAGCCATCATTTCATTTCAAAGTCGCCATTCTAGTTGTGTTAGATCGGGATACAACTCTGAGCGTATGTTACCATGGACACAACTATTCAGATAGATATACTTCCCTACAGGGGTGCACCAACTTGCCCGACACGCTCGATTAACTCTGGCCGGATACAATTTCCTGGTCATGCCCAGTCTCGGCTGATCGACATACCGTAGTCCTACCTAGGCTCAACAGTGAGGCCAGAAGCCGGTCTACATCCTAATCGCGAAGGGGTCATGGGAAAATCACCCTTTGCAATCTTACGCGTTACGTGGACGACCGGTGTTTGTCCTGGCACCTCTTAATACAAAGACGGTGCTTACGTGGGCCATTCGGGCGTGTGATGCTCAACCATGACATCTGAAGAGCTTCGGGGCGAATGTACGAGGTAGAGTACCAATATTGATTCCCGCGTGGTGGTTAGTGCGAATAAGGCCAGTGGCCTTCTCAGATCAGATATCCAAACACATTATTCTTTTGATACCTGCGGTGACGATCAATGATCCACTATATCCGGTCCTGATGCCCCGTCTCGAAAACTTACAGCAAGGGCCAAGAATGCCCGGCCGTTGTCTCATCATACACAAACACCCTCCAGGTCATCCTCACCTGAACATGGTTCTGCAGTAAAGTCAAAGTTCTATGTGTCCATAACATCAAGGGAGTAACCCGAGGAATCGCCCTTGATGGATCCCTTCCAATGTAATCGTCAAGATGACCAGAGAGGAATAACCCTTGATGGTTCACACTTGAGGCGTTGCATGACAGAGTCGTTTTCAGAAGTGGTAAAGGAGGAATCACCCTTCGAAATCCATGACCGACTAGCTACACTACAGAGTTAGCATCATGAGTACGTTATGAGGTGTAACCCTCGGTACTCGATAGTAGCTCTGCAAAGTCGTACAACTAAGGGGGTGTGAGGTGATGTGTCAGGATCAAGATGTCGATCATGTTGACCGAGTCATCGATGATGAAGCGGGGTCAACTGGGACAAAGTGGGGGTCATCGTGGATCACTAGTCAACCTATACTAAGAATTTAGTATAGTAGTGAGGTACAACAACAGTTTTAACAAAAACAGGCTATGCATCAGAATAGGAGCTTTCTACAACAAAAGAAAAACCTAATGCAAGCATGCGAGAGAAAGAATGGGTGGTATAGGAATGCTCAAGCGGTTTTGCTTGCCTTGTTGCTTTGTTGCAAAAGGCCGATCGTTAGTGGTGTAGTCGTACCCAGCAGCACCATGAGTCTCGGTGTCTATCAGAGAGAAGAGGAGGGAAGAAACAATAAATACAAAGAAAACGGATGCATCACAATTCATGACATGAAAACATGCAGTGCCAGGGATGAGCTAACAGAGTACTACACATTACAGACGAAGCGGAAAAATAATTGACGATATTTTTCAGGTCTTAGGCTTATATCGGACAAATGATCCTAACGCAAAATGTCCATGTTCATCATGCTAGAGGCATGTGACAGATAAACAGACATCGTATTTAGGTTTCATGGATTTTTCTGATCAACTTTCATATATAAATTATTTTCATCCGAGTTACAGTTTATTTGATATAATTTATCAAAGATTTAATCATTTTCTGGAATTTATTTCATTTCAAAATAAATAGTCAGAATGCTAAGTGCACCCACAAATGCACCCAGTCAGGCCACACAATGGCTGACTGGTGGGCCCTGTTGACTGGGTCAACATCCCAGTCAACAGAGGCAACAGAGGCTGACTGGTGGGCCCCATGCTGACTCAAGGGGTGATCGGGTAGGCCCTATCTACTGAAATAGTGATGGGGGCCCACCTGTCATAGACTGAAGTGTTAAAAGGGTTAGAATTAATCCAAAGTAATAATTAGCAGGGGTGGGACCCACTATCAGTGTCAGGTTAATTAACAGATTAGATTCAATTTTTAGGACCGATTTAATTAAGTGTGTGTGTGCCACATGTGAGCTGGTTAGTGGTTGTCGGGACTCCGATCCTAAGTCATATGAATCCATCTTGTAACATATCACATCACTTTTCGGCCTCATGCACGGTAATCCCCACGGCCGCCACCTTACCTTGGTCGGGACCATTTGCATCTTTTAGCTCACGTATATGATTATGTTGCTAGTAATCATACGCGAGAGAACTCGGGTCGACATGACTAGTCATAGAACCCAAGTAGCACATACGTATAGGAACGGGCATATATAACCCAATAATGCACATGTCGGTCATTATCTGCGTGTAGACGAGTCATAGCAACTAGCAAGCTACATGGACTCCATGACACTGCGAGACATTTCCCCGTAGGGACAGACACAACAACAAAGAAGGGTACACACCGGTCAGTCAATGTGTCCGGAGCAGTAGCAAGCTACCATGGATCAGTGGAAGCACAAAGAGGCATTTCCCTGTAAATAGGGCTACTAAAGGCACACAACTAGGTGTGGAATCCCACACATACCAATGCATTTCAAACATACACGCATTATGCACGATATGCATAGATACAACATGGCATCACAACATAACAATATGACTCAAGTATTCATTAAAGACTCATAAGAGCCAACATAGTGTGGTATACAAACAGGGGTCACATGACCCAACACTCAAGTCATACAAGCATCAAGCGGAAGCAAAACATGCCTGGGTACACACATCTACTAAAGTGGCTCGAGGAGCCTGAAAATCTAGAACGACCCTACCAAAGGAGCTAGACCTCTGTCTGGGATTCCCAAGCTATTCCGGTCAACATTGAACTTCACGTCATAAGAATCACTATTGAGACTAAGTTCTCCTCTGCAAAAACATAAAGTAAGAAATCGTGAGTACAAAAGTACTCAACAAGACTTGCATCAGAACTAACTACATATGCATCTTTGTCAACAAAGGGGGTTTGTGGAGTTTATTGTAGCAAGCTAGCTTTGATGCTTGGCTAACTTGTACTACGACTACGAGTACTTTCTTTGAGGTGGGATAGCGCACACGAGTCCACATATTCACCAAAACAATACACCACTAATACACTCTCGTCTCCCAATGAGAAGGCCATCCATAACACTCACACTTATCTTGCACATTTTAGAGTATCCACGTCAAGTTATCTATGAACCATATAAGCTTCCAAGTCATCCATATTCGAGGACGCGGCTATTCGAACAGATTAATAACCCTTCATGGATGTACTTCTTCACACATGCTCCCACCACTTATCGCCATGTGCACGTAAAAAAGGCACCTCGACAACCTTAAAACGGAAGCCTAGCGTGGGAGTCGGTCACGGTCATTAACCACACAAGACTCTAGTCCAGGTTTATCGCCTATTTGAGACAGAACCAACAAGCAAGTCCGACCGAAGTTTACAGTCTGGCCCCAAATGATGTGTACACGGTTCCGAAGCCCACCTCGACAGATGGATCTACGGTTGGTACACCCGACCACGGGTGCATCTACACCATAAACTAGTTGCAACTCCTGGATAGAGATCAAGGTGATTAATAAGCGGAGAGAGTCAATTAAGGATCCCAATGTGTGGTAGTATCTTGTCTTGGATAACATACACATAACTCAGTTCTTAAGGACGGTCCCAATGAGACAACCCACCATGTATTCCTGCATGGCCTCTCATCGCTACCTTTACCAAATCGGGTTCACACGCTTAAATCTCACATAGTAGGACATGAACACAACCATTCCGATTCATCACCATGATGGATCAGACTCGACACAACTCTAAGCATAGCAAGCATAGTAATCCAGCATGGATGAGTAGGCAGAACAAGACTCAAGCAGTTGGTACTCATGCTAAGTGGTTTCAACTATTTACTGTGACAAAGACAGGTCATGCAAAGGAATGGGTTCAACTACTGAGAACATGTAACATTTGAATTGTGATTGTCCTAATGCAATAAAAGAGAGCAGGAGCGAGAGAATGGTTTATATCAGTATGCTTAAGGGGGTTGCTTGCGTGACAGATCTGATGGTAGTAAAGCTCTTCATCAATGTCAACGATCACATCGTTGGGACTATCATCTACCGGGAAGGAATAATACCGGGAAACAAGAAGAAGGAACAAATTCATTTCATAGCAATGATGCACAATCATATGCATGGTATGTCATATTAAGGTGCTGAAGTGACCTAATGTCATCGTTTTCTCACGACAGATGCCATAGGGTGGCTTATCGTAGGTGGTTGGGGCCGGAGGACACCGACGGGCTCCGGGTGCAAGATTGGGCACAAGCGGTGGTGACACACGATGTACTCAGGTTCAGTGCCTTCCCTGTGAGGTAACACCCCTAGTCCTGCTTGGTCTAGTTGGATGGATGGGTATCTGTACAAGGGTGCTCCTGGAGCTGTGTCTGGAGGAGGAAGAAGGAGTAGTCGGCTCGTCTTCCTCCGCTACTAGAGGGGTTTTGAGAGTTCTCTGGGTGTGCGAGAGTGATCGTCCATCCCCGTTGCATGGGGGTTCGGGGGGTTTTATAGGCCAACCCCCGGTTCTACAATACATCTAAATTACAGGGGTGAGGGGACCCGACTGGTAGTCGCTCCGGCTGGCTAGGGGGTCCCACCCTTCACGTCGTCTCGTTGTCTGTAGGGTCCATCGGCTGAGCGGTCCCGTCTCCCATTGGGGCCCGCCAGCCGGCTCCGCGATTGGCTCTCACTCACCTGCCACGGCATGGGTCGCCCGGGAGGCATCGTCTAGCGCCAGCCGACCGAGGTCTCCGGTACGGCCGGCGGCACTGTAGCCACATCGAGGCAGGTAATCGAGTGGGCGAGGGCATGCCGACACTGTTCCCTCACCCGGTCGCGCTCGCGAAGGTCAGCGGCCTAGACGACCGGACTGTAGCCATGCGCTCCAGTGCGTCAGCGGCCACAGTGGCCACAGGGCCACCCGTCATTGCGGTCGCGTCTTGTCATCGTACCCGTGCCTAGGGGGATGGGATGTTGCATGTCCGCCCCTGGGTCAATGGAGGAGGCGGCCTGGCAGGCAGCCGGTCGCGTCCAGCTGGCCACTGGTCGAGCCAGTTGCATGACCAGCTGCCCGCGTTGTCGGCCGGCAGCACATCGACCCGACCGTCCTCCAGCCGGCCATGGAGAGCCAGCCACGCAGTTTTCTTCGAAGCAGAAGGGGGGAGAACCCCGTTGCTTTGGCCTACCTAGGGGTGATAACCCCGTCAGTAGTCCCCGAAGCCGGCGAGGGCCCGTGCCCGGTAGACAGAGGGGAGCCGGCGGCTTCCCCCCAGCGGTACCCGTCTCCGGCTCGAAGCCGGAGGGACAGCCAGGTCGGCTGTTGGACTCGATGCCTCGGGCACCGGTGCATCGCCCCGAGACCGGCGCCAGCCCGCCGCGCGCCACGCAGCGAGTAATGATGCAACAGGCCTTGCGCACGTGGGGGAGACGGGACGTCGGCCTGGGCCTAGCCCGCTAGGCCCCGGACATAGCCCAGTAGGCCTCGGGGCGCAGACTGGGATCCTCTGCACCCCGAAGCGGCTGTTACGATCCGAGGCCACCCACGCGCGCGTGGAGTTTCCGGGGGAGTGGGCGCAGTTAATCCCACGTCCCCCGGTCGTGGCCTCCCCTATAAAAAGGGAGGAAGGGCAGGGGGCGGAGATACCCGCATCCCGCTTGCCCCATCGCTGCCCATCTTCTTGCCTTCTTCGTCCTTCTTGACTCCAATAGCGCATGTGCACCACCCCGCCGCCGAGATGGCTGACGGACGTGGAGGGAGCTGGGCCGGCTCCGTTGTCACGGAGGCCGACATTGCAAAGCTTCGCCGCGCGTGCATGCTGCTGCCAGCGGAGCGGGTGGTCGCATGTGCGCCCGATAACGAGGTGGCGCCGGCGCCGCACCCTGGGGAACACGACGTGTTCCTTTGGCACTTCTCCCGTGACTTCGTATTCCCGACGAGCATCTTCTTCCATCTCCTCCTCGACACCTTCGACCTTTAGCTGCATCATCTTGGTCCCAATGCAATCTTGTACCTCGCCGCATTCGTGACGTTGTGCGAGGGATACCTCGGAGTCCTTTCCTTCCTCGAGCTCTTCAACGCACTTTTCTTTCTCAAGACGCAGAAAAGCAACGCTTGTGGGGGCACGGTGGTGTGTTGCCATGGCACCGCATGCTTCCCACCACTTTTTCTCATTGACTCCATCAAGGGGTGGCACTGGACGTTCTTCTACGTGAAGAACGCCGATCCAAACTTGGACTTCATCCAGTTGCCGCCATTCGTCGACACGCAATCTTCCCAGCTGAACTGGCAGGGGGCCACCCCGCGCGTTATGGCCCTGGCGGAGCTTGGTCGGCTTGCACAGCTGAATAGCTTCGAGGGGTTGGTCGCCGCTGATCTGGTGGCAGCCTTCATCTCGCGCCGGGTGTTTCCTCTCCAGATGAGGCAGCACCGGATCTGTGACATGTACGACCGCCGCGACCCCTGCCGGTTGTCCACCGTCGACCTGACGCCGGCTCAAGTGGCGAAGCGGGTGAACGCCCTTACGACGTTCAAGCTAAAGACCAGCTCGTGGTCCTTCGGCATGGAGCCGTATGATTGCGTCAATCGTCCCCCTGGTAAGTCCTTTGACGGGGCGGCTTCTCTTCATTTGATTCCTTCCAGCCGGCAGCCGGCTGCGGAACTTACTTTGTCATGCTGACCGCAACTGTTGGTGCGACAGAACACGCCAGATGGCCTGCACCCCCAAATCTTCAAGGCAGAGCGCGAACACTCCGACTCCAAAGACTACGAGTAGGGTGGCCTGCCGGACGAGGGGGTGGACTCCTCGGGAGGAGCCGACCAGCCGGCCGGCCCGCGAGCCGGCGGCCCTAGCGGAGCCGGAGGATCCGGCATAGCCGGGGAGCCCAGTGGAGCGGGTGAGTTCCCTCTTGCCCCCTCGATCAGGGACTGGACGGACGACGATGACGATGATGATGACGTAATGATTTTGAATGAGCCTACTGCCTCAGCGTGCCAGGGTCGGCGGAGCAAGGAGTGGCCAGCTCCAGCCTCGACGGTTGGAGCCGTCGACCGAGCAAAGAGGCCGGCCAAGGAGGGGCCGATGGCCCCGCCGCCAGCCCCGAAGCAGGTGAAGGTGGCCGCACGGAAGACACTGCCGCGCGGCAAGCGGGCCCTGCCCCTCATCATTGGGTAAGTCTTTCTTCTTTTTATGTCTTGCGTCTGTCTTCTTCCGGGTCAAGAGACGGTGGGTAATCCGGGCTTTGAGCACTGTAGGGACCCCATCGAACTCCACGAGGGGGAGCCAGCGGGGGAGCCGACGAATGCCGCCAGACGCCTCGCCCGCGAGCATGTGGCCACCCAATGGGAGGAGAAGAGGAGGCTCACGGAGTTGCAAGCCTCGAAGTCCGGGATGTGAGGTAGGGCCTCGCATTCCGGGACTTCGAGCGGCAGGCAGTGGCGGAGGGCCGTGGATCCTGCGTGGGCGTCGGACTCGGCGGCGGAATTGATCCGCCAATCGAGGCCTCCGTCAAGTGAGACGCAAGGGGCGGCCATGGAACCGCCGGCACCTCCATCCACGGAGGAGGCGGCCCAAGCGAGGGCGGTGGCAACGGAGCCGGCTCCCGAGGCGACCTAGTCGGAGGTGCCGGACGTGACACCGCCCTCGGCCGAGCCGGCCCGAGTTGTCGTGTCAGAGGCCCCGGCGGCCTCCGGGGCAGCAATGGAGGCAGCGCTAGAGGTGGCGGCCATGGAGGTGCAGGCGTCGTCCGTCGCGATCGACGCGCCGGAGCGGTAGGAAGTGGAGATGGAGGCGGCGTCGGGCGGAGGGCCGGCAGGGGGCGACACCCGGAACCCCACCGTTGTTGACCCACCGCCGGTGGCCGGCGCTACGGCGAGCCCAGGCGGCAGCGGCGGTCGGACCCGGAGGACCCTGCGGTCCATGCAGGAGTTGCTCCAGGACTGGCAGGCTCTTACAGGAGTGCCAGCCTTACCGGCTCCCCAGGCGGGCGGCCTGGACCCTTGCTCGGGGACTTGGGGAGCGTCCTGGACCGGTGCCAGCAGAAGCTGGCCCGATTCGCAGAGGCGGTAGACGCCACTCTACATCGTGCGGAGGTAAGCACGACTGATCTTGTCTTAGGTTTTTTAGTGGGGGCGCGCAAGAGCACCCACTGGGTGTAGCCCCCGAGATGTGGGCCGGCTGACCGGGCTATGGGCAGCCAGGCTGGATCTCTTTTGAGCGTGTCTTGATTTTTGGCTCTGCGTGACAGGAGGGGAACTCCCTGCGACAGAAGCTGTTTGAGGAGGCGGTCGCCATCCACGACCGTGGCAAGCATGACTTCTACCGCCTGGGGGAGGAGCTAGAGCGCATGCAGGGTGAGTTAAATTTCACGGGAGGGGTGTACATCCCCGAAGAGCCGGCTGACGCCTGCCTTGTCTTGCAGGTGACCTGACCGCCCTCAGGGAGGAGAAGACCGGGCTCGTCTCCGAGCAGGACCGGTTGGCGCAGGATGTCCAGGCGGTCGCGTAGGAGAAAGACTAGCTGGCCGCGCTGCTGGTGGACAGGGAGGCCTCCCAGGACCGCCTCAAGGCCACCGTGGCGAGGGAGGAGGCAGCCAAGGAGATGGCCTTCAAGGAGGCGGCTAATGCCGCCCGCAGGACCGCCGCTCTTCAAGATGAGGTGACCCGCCTCGAGAGGTCACTTGAGGAGGTCAGGGGCTCTCTTGCCGCATCGGAGGCGGTGCTGGCGTCGGAGCGGAAGGTGGCGCTCAACTTCGCCATCGGGGTGGACGACGCCATCGAAGGTAAGTGTCTTATTTTTTTTCTTCTCCAGCCAGTTGCCATTTTCTCTTGCTGGCTCTTGTGTTTGATTTGCCTTTCCTTCCTTCTCTTCTCCTTTCTTCTAGGGTGCTTCCCAGAGACTCAGAGCCGTGCTGAGCGCGTCGTCGAGGAGCACCGGGAGTACCTTCGAGAGTGCGGGCGCTCCATCGAGGCGGATGCCGCGTGGGATGTGGATGAGCTCGGGGTCGCCATCGAGTACTGGCTAACCCACCTCGAGCGGAGCGTGGAGCGTCTCAAGACGGCCGGGAAAGAGATCATCGCCGCTCTGTGGCCGGGCCGCGGAGGAGCTCCGGCGAACCACGTGGCCCTGTGGCTGGAGCATGGCGTGGCCCGGCTCGAGGCCTAGAAGGCGTCCGCAGTCCGAGCCGGTGCGCAGATGGTGCTCCGGTTCGTCACGTCGTGGTATCGCGGCGTGGACTTGGGCCGACTGGCCACCATGCGGGATGAGCCGGCCAAGGAGCGGGAGGCCCATGAGCCGGCCCTCATCCGCCGGGCCAACGAGCTTGTGTTATACGTCGACGCGGACGATTTCCTGCCAGCTCTTGGCGAGGACGGCGAGCCGGTGCCCGAAGACTCCTCCAGTGCCCGGACGTCCTTGCCAAGAGCTGCCAGCTCTAGCGATGCGCCAGCTAGAGGCGTGCCGGCTGGTGACGCGCCGGTGGCCTGAGCCCCTTGGCATCTTTATCTTTTCTTTTCCTGTAAGTTAAGCTCAAGTCCACCCATTGGGGGTGTTTATGTAATGAACCGTGCTAGTCGTGGGCCGTTTTTGTCTTTAACGCTTGTGCTGTGAATATTTAGCGTGTTTGCCTTACTGCTCGTGCTGGCTCATCCTTATCCTTTTTCGCCCTTCTGGTTCCTTTCGATCCCCCTTTTCCCCTTTGGTTTCGACCCCGCCAGCCCGACAACCGGGAGCTAGTCTGTAGCTGGGTCGAGACGTCCGCCTCGAGGGAGACGGTTTGAAACTTAGGAACCGCGAGAGCCTTTCGAGATAAGTAGAGTGGCAGAGGCGAGGCGATGGTGCGGCTGGACCTAGCCGGCGTCTCCTTTCGATCGAACTTTCATGCGAACTAAGCTTTGCCGCCCCGAGGCCTCGTCAACCGGAGAATGGGGATCCGGATATGTAGCTGGGAGGGGTGGGAGGGTTTGCCCAGCTCACTACTTAGCCGATTTTAGAGAGAAGCAACCTAGGACCGGCCAGCGATCCCCTAGGCCCGGGAACCGGGTCGGGGGGCCGGTGAGCGAGGAAAACTTTGAGGGAAGTGAAATAGGGCATGCCCCAAGAGCCGGCCTGGGGCACCCATTGCATTCATAAGCCCAAAAGGGTGGGGATACATACATACATTGGTTTTTTCAGCAGTAAAATAGACGGAGGAGCGCCGCGTTCCATGGGCGCTCCGTCTCCTCGCTGGAGGCATCTTTTTTGCGCTTCTGCGGCTTCTGGGCGTCTATTAGGTAGTATGCGTTGTTGTGCAGCGCCTTGCTGATGATGAACGGGCTCTCCCATGGAGAAGACAGCTTGTGTTGCCACTGGATCCGCCTGAGGACCAGGTCCCCTTCACGAAAGGAGAGCATCCGAATCCGCTTGCTGTGGTAGTGCCTGAGCTTCTGCTGGTAAATTGTTGTTCGGCTCAAGGCCAGCTCGCGGGCTTCTTCGACTAGGTCGACGCCGTATTCTCTCACCTCATTTGCGTTCTTCTCCGTGTACTGGGCGACCCGAGGCGAGTCGAATTCGATGTCGGTGGGGATGATCGCCTCGGACCCGTACACAAGGAAGAGGGGGGTGTAGCCGATTGATCCGTTAGGGGTGGTCCTGAGACTCCAAAGGACAACCGGCAGCTCGTCGATCCAGCAGTCGACTGACCTTACTAGCGGCGTCACGAGCCGGGCTTGATGCTGGACAGGATGAGGTTGTTAGCCCTCTTGACCTAGCCATTTGACTATGGATGAAAGACGGAGGCTGGGTCAAGGTGGATCCCTTGCTTGGAGCAGAAACGCGCGAGCGTGCCCTTGGCAAAGTTTGTGCCGTTGTCGTGATGATGCTGTGGGGGATGCCATAGCGAACCGTAATGTCGTCGATGAACCGGACGGCCGTGGGGCCGTCCAGCTTCTTGATCAGTCGTGCCTCGATCCACTTGGTGAATTTTTCGACAGCCACTAGCAAGTGTGTCATGCCGCCTCATGCGGTCTTGAAGGGACCTACCATGTCTAGCCCTAGACGGCGACGAGCCATGAGAGGGGGTGGTTTGGACGGCTGATGCCGGCAGGTGGCTCTATGTGCTGAAGCGTTGGCAGCCCTCGCACTCGTCGACCAATTTCTTGGCCCCCTCGAGAGCGGTGGGCCAGAAGAAGCCGTGGCGGAAGGCCTTGGCCACCAGAGACCTGGAGGCAACATGGTGCCCACACTCGCCCAGGTGGATGTCGAGGAGGATCTCCAGACCCTGTTCCGGCTCGACGCACTGCTGGAAGACGCCGGTGGTGCTGCGATGGACGAGCTCGTTGTTGATGATGCTGTATGCTGAGGCCCGACGCTGAACTTGTCTTGCCAAGGCCTCGTTAGGGGGGAGCTCGCTGCGCAGGAGCAATGCCAAGGTAGGCTGGGCCCATGAGGGAGCCAAGACGGGGGTCGGCTCTGGAGCCCCTAGACCTAGATGAACAGCCCCCGGGACCGGCTCGCCAGCCCTCGCGTCCGGTTGGTCGTCAACCATCATGACGGCCATGTCATTGGTGCCGGAAGTCGCGGGCGCGACCGGCTCGGTTGGTGCCGATGGGGCGGCGGAAGTTGTGGAAGCCGGCGATGGAGATGCCGAGGGGACGATCGGAGTCGTTGATGGTCCGACAGCGTCTGCTGGCACGAAGATTGATTCTGACTCTGGGGAAGGCTTGATAGACGGCTTGAGCAGCTGCTCAAGGGAGACGCCGGCTGGGATGGCTTGCCGGGTGGAGCCGATTTTCGCGAATGCGTCAGCCGCCTCGTTGTCTGCCCGCGGGACATGATGGAACTCGCAGCCCTCGAAGGAGCCGATGAGCTATTGTACGAGGAAGCGGTAGCTGGCCATGTTAGCGTCCCTGGCGTCCCATTCGCCAGAGACCTACTGCACCACGAGGTCGGAGTCGCCGAAGCAGAGGATGCGCCTGATGCCGATCTCCTTGGTGAGCCGAAGGCCATGGACGATGGCCTCGTACTTGGCCATGTTGTTGGAGGCAGAGAAGTGGATCTAGAGGGCGTACTTGAGCTGGTCACCTTTCAGGGAAGAGAGGACTATGCCGGCACCTAGGCCAGTCCTCATTTTCGAGCCGTCAAAATGCATGTGCCAATGCGTGGAGTCTGGGGGAGGTGGCACGGATTCTGTCTCCGCCCAGTCGACAAGGAAGTCAGCCAACGCCTGTGACTTGATGGCGGTTCGTGGCTCGTACCGGATCTCGTGATCAGCGAGGGCGATGACCCATTTGGCGATCCGACCGGTGGAGTCCCGGCCTCTCATGATCTCGCCGAGCGAGGCCGTGCTCACCACGGTGATGGTATGTTCCTGGAAGTACTGCTTGACCTTCTTTGCAGCCAAGTATATGACGTAGCACATCATCTAGTAGTGGGGGTAGTTCTGCTTCGATGCGAAGAGGACCTCGTTGAGGTAGTAGACGGGCCGCTAGACCGGCAGGGATTTTCCCTCCTCCGGACGCTCGACCACCAGGACGACGCCGATGATGCATGTGGTTTCCGCGATGTAGGCGAGCAAGGGCTCCTTCTCAGCCGGCGTGGCCAGGATGGGCACACGGGTGAGAGTCTTCTTGAGGCCATCGAAAGTCTCGTCCGCCTCGTCAGGCCAGTCGAACATGCCCGGCTTCTTGGTTTTACCCTGCTCGATTAGAGCCATCTTGCAAAGAGCCCGTAGAGGGGCAAGGCCCTCTCCCCCAGTCGGCTGATGAACCGGTTGAGTGAGGCAAGGCAGCCGGTGAACTTCTGGACGTCACGGAGCCGGTTCGGCCTGGGCATCGCTCGATCACGCTGATCTTCTCGGGGTTAGCTTCGATGCCGCGAGTGGACATGAAGAAACCCAAGAGTTGGCCGGCTGGGACGCCGAAGACACACTTCTCCGGGTTGAGCTTGATCTTGTATTCACGCAGGTTTGCGAAGGTCTCCCAGAGATTGTTGAGGAGGCTGAAGTGCTTCTTGGTTTTGATGATGATGTTGTTGACGCAGACGTGGACGTTCCTACCTATCTGAGGCACAAGGCACTTCTGCATGCACCGCTGGAAGGTGGCGGCTGTGTTCTTCAGGCCAAAGGACATGGTGATGTAGCGGTAGGCCTCGAAGGGCGTGATGAAAGAGGTCTTGAGCCGGTCTTCCGGATCCATCTTGATCTGGTGGTAGCTAGAGTAGGCGTCCAGGAAGGACAGCAAGCCATAGCCGGCCATGGAGTCGATTACTTGGTCTATCCACGGCAGGGCGAATGGGTCCTTGAGGCACGCCTTGTTCAAGCTAGTGTAGTCGATGCACATGCGCCAGGTCTTGTTCTTCTTCAGCACCAGGACTGGGTTGGCCAGCCAGTCCGGGTGGAACACTTCCATGATGAACCTGACTACGAGCAGCCGGGCGATCTCTTTTCCTATAGTATACCGATTCTCCTCGGAGAAACGGCGTAGAGGTTGCTTGACTGGCTTGACGTCCAGCCGGACATGTAGTTTGTGCTCGGCGAACTTCCTTGGAACACCCGACATGTCCTTGGGGGACCATGCAAAGATTTCCCAATTCTCACGGAGGAAGTCGACGAGCTCGCGTTCCTATTTTCTGTTGAGGCAGGAGCCGATGGTGACGCACTAAGCAGGGTTGGCCGGGTCGAGCGGGATTTGCTTGGTGTCCTTGGACGGCTGGAAGGAGGCCTTGACGACGGACTGCGAGGGGGGAACCGGCATGGAAAGCAGACTGATAGCAAGGGCCACGAGCCGGTCGAGCTGTCGTTTCTCTTTGGTGATTCCAAGGTCTCAGCTAGCCGGCCACCGTCTTGAGCGCATTCGAGCGACATCTTGTAGTCACCCGCGATGATGATGATTCCCTTGCGGCCCGACATCTTGACCTTGAGGTAGGCTTAATGGGGGACCGCCATGAAGCTGACGAGAGCTGGTCGTCCCAACAGTGCGTGGTAGGGACTTGCGAGGTCCACGACCTCGAACAACACCGGCTCGCGATGGAAGTGGCCGGGTCCACTGAAGAGGACGTCGAGCGTGATCTTCCCGACAGGGGAGCATGACTTTCTAGGCACGATGCCGTGGAAGACCGTCTGGCTTGCCTGCAAGTCTTCTATCTTCAGCCCCAGCTTGTGCATCGTGTCGAGGTAGAGGATGTTGATGCTACTGCCACCATCTATCAGAACCCGCGAGAAGCGGAAAGTTCGTTCCTTTGTGGCGATGGTGGGGTCGAGGACCAGAGCGTAGCTGCCAGGGTTCGGCATCACACCGGGGTGACCGGCCTGGCTCCAAGCGATCGGCTTCTCCGACCAGTGCATGAACTAGAGAGTTGCCAACATGGTGGCGTTCACCTCACGATGGAGCTGGCGTTGAGCATGTTTGCACATCTCTTCACTAGTTAAGACAACATAACAACCGTCTTGGTTGGGGAACTGGTCGATCAAACGACCGTCATTCTAGGCCGGAGCCGGAGCCGGCGTAGGGACGGCAGCTTGGGCTGGGGCCGGCGCACGGGCTGGCGGCACGGGAGGAGCCGGAAGGCCGTCCCCCGGGCCAATCGCTGTGAGAAGCTGCACTGCTGGAGCGTGTGCGTAGAGGGTTTGGCCCCTGAGTGGTTTTTTGCAGGGAGGTCAAGCATTTGCTCGAAGGTGAGCTTCGGCTTCCAAGTAGCCTTGCCAGTGCGTTGGTGCTGGCTGGAAGGCTGGGCAGTCGGCTCCTGCTCTTTGATGGTGTTGACTTGCCGGCTCCCATAGCAGGGATCCGGCTGGTCGTTCTTGCGCTTGTTGCTTTGCGGCTGTCGATTGTCGGCAGCCGGCCGGGATGTTGCCGGTGTCATCATCGCCTTAGCAGATGCAGTCATCTTGACCCGGAAGGCTGAATCAGCCATGGCGTTTTTATCCGCCTTGGTCATGAGCTCGGCAAGCGTGGCCGGCTCGGAGCACAAAAGCTTGTGCTTGAGGGGGGTGTCATCTCGATAGCCTTCGATGAAGCACTGCATGGCTTGTACCACCCCCTTGCAGGTGTTGCGAAGCTTGGTCCATCGAGTGAGGTAGTCGCGAAGGGAATCATTCGGCCCCTGAACGCACATGGCGAGTTCACGAGGGTGGCCAGGCCGCTTGTAGGTGCCGGTGAAGTTGCAGACGAAGGCCTCCCCGAAGTCCGTCCAAGTGTTGATGCTGCCGGCCGCCAGGCTATTGAGCCAGGTGTGGGCCGAGCTGATAAACATGAGGGGGCATAGCGAACGGATACGCGCTTGTTCCCCCTAGCGATGCCAACCGCGGTGGTGTAGTCGATCAGCCAGTCTTCGGGCTTGGCAGCCCCGTTATACTTCGGAGTGTCTCGGGGGAGCGTGAAGCCGGTCGGGAACGGCTCATTGGGGATCCGAGGGCCGAAACAGGCCGGACCAATCGAGCCCTCCTCCTCGAGGAGGGAGGACTACGTGAGGTGGTCGATGCGGTTGCGGGCGTCGTTCTTGCTGCAGGGGACACACGGCCCGATCAGGGCCGAGAGCTTGGGGCGGGTGACGGGCGGAACCGTTTGTTCCCACTTGCGCCACGGGGGCGGAGTGTGCTCATGGCTGCGCCGACTGCCGGATTCCGGCGCTTCTTGGTGGCGACCGCTGCGAGGCGGGTCGTTTGTGTGCCGGCTGCTAACAGTCGGCTGCTCGATCCCCGGCATCTGGGAGGGCTGGGGGTCATTTGTTCCGGTCCGGCGGCTGGAGACACGAGGGGAGCTGGAGTGCTGAGCCGACTGATGGCCATCAGTCCCCGTGCCCTCGCGCTCGAGCCGGGGGCCTTCGGTGGCGGTGTCACCCAACGCGAGCAGGCGCTGTTGCGCGTCGGCGACGTTGATGAGCTCCTCGATGTGGCGCTCGTGAGCGGCACGCTCTTCACCCTCCAAGGTGGCCAAATCCGCGTAGGCCACCTTGAGGGCCTGCAAGTTGGCTGTGGGGGTATCGTAGACAGGCTTCTTGCAGCCAAGGATTTCGGCCACCACGCGGCCGCGGTCACGCACGGCCCCATGCCGTCTGGGCCCGGTGCCAGCCGAGGTGAGACCGTAGGCGGAAGCATATTCCTGCTGGGTGGCCTCCATGCGGTGCCGCATGGCCGCGAGGGCGGTGGCATCTTCGAACAAGACACGACGAGCCACCTCGAGGTCCGCCGCGGTGGCGTCGGGGTCCGTCGTGGCGGCGTCGGGGTCCGCCGTTGGGGCGATAGGGGTGCTCAGGCCTTGGAGGGCCGCACCAAGCAGATCAGAGGTGCTGACACGGGCTGCGGCGGCGTCAGCCCCGGTCCGTGCCCGGACGGAGGAGGTGGAGGAGACGATGGCCAACACCCCCACACGATCATGGGAGCCGCTGGACTGGGTCGCAGTGAGTGCTCCCATGGCCGTGGGAGGATCAGCACAGACGAGCACCTGCTCGGGGTACTCGTCCGCGGCCGTAGCCTCGGCAAGGCTGAGCCTGCTGAAACGCTCGGTGAGCGCGTCGATGTCGGTCATGAGGTCGATGGAGTTGGCCGCAGGGCGTGCCAAAGCAAGCCCCACGAGCCCGCGGTTTCGCCTGGACGTGCGGCGACGACGGGGAATGACGAGGGGTCCCGCCCGGAGCATGAATCCGGCCGGTGCCGCGTACGGCCCCACGGTGGGCACCAACTGTCGTCGTTTTCTCACGACAGATGCCATAGGGTGGCTTATCGTAGGTGGTTGGGGCCGGAGGACACCGACGGGCTCCGGGGGCGATATTGGGCACAAGCGGTGATGACACACGATGTACCCAGGTTCAGGGCCCTCCGTGGGAGGTAACACCCCTAGTCCTGCTTGGTCTAGTTGGATGGATGGGTATGTGTCCAAGGGTGCTCCTGGAGTTTGTTGGGGAACGTTGCATGGGAAACAAAAAATTTCCTACGCACACGCAGATCTATCCATGGTGATGAGCATCTACGAGAGGGAGAGTGGATCTACATACCCTTGTAGATCGCTAAGCGGGAAGCGTTAAGAAACGCGGTTGGTGTGGTCGAACGTCTTCGCGATCCAAATCGCCGTGCGTCCCACGATCCAATCACGATCCGTCCCGCAAGCCAATCACGATCCGTCCCGCGATCCGATCACGATCCATCCCACGAACTTGATCACGATCCTTCCGATCTAGCACCGAACGGACGGCACCTCCGCGTTCAGCACACGTACAGCTTGATGATGATCTCCACCGTCTTGTTCCAGCAAGAAGGAGTGGAGAGGAAGAAGAGTTCTCTGGCAGCCTGACGGCGCTCCGACGATGGTGGTGGAGCAATTCCGGCAGGGCTTTGCCTAAGCCCTGCAGAAATCCGATCTAGAGGAGAAACTATGCACTGGAGGAACGGGTAGCACGTGGCTCAAATTCTAGTGCAAAAACCCTCAATACCACCAGTATATATAGGAGGAAGAGAGGAGGTAGCTTGTCCCAAGGTCCAAGACACAAAGGAGTCGGCCGAACCAAGGGTGGAGGTGGAGTCCACCTCCAATCCTAGTAGGACTAAGATTCACCCTTTTTTTTGCCTTTTTCCACTTTTTCTCTTAGGACTTTTTCTTCCAGCCGCATGGGCCTCTTGTGGTTGTTCCACCAGCCCACTAAGGGCTGGTTTCCACTCTCCCACAGCCCATGTAGCCTCTTGGGTCGAAATACTCCTCCCGGAGGCCTCCCGGTACACTACCGGCACTCTAGGTACAGTACCGATGAGCCCGAAACTTTTCCGGTGACCAAAACAGGACTTCCTATATATGAATCTTTACCTCCGGACCATTACAGAGATCCTCGTGATGTTCGGGATCTCATCCGGGACTCCGAACAAACTTCGGTCACCACCATACATAACTCTATACTACCAAAACGTCACCAAACCTTAAGTGTGCAGACCCAGCGGGTTCGAGAACTATGTAGACATGACCGAGACACCTCTATGGTCAATAACAAATGGCAGGACCTGGATGTCCACATTGGTTCCTACATATTCTACGAATATCTTTATCGGTCGAACCTCTATGTCAAGGATTCAGTTAATCCCGTAGGATGTTCCCTTTGTTCTTCGGTATGTTACTTGCCCGAGATTCGATCGTCGGTATCTCCATACCTAGTTCAACCTCGTTACTGGCAAGTCTCTTTACTCGTTTCGTAATACAAGATCTTGCAACTAACACTTAGTCACATTGCTTGCAAGGCTTATTGTGATGTTGTATTACCGAGTGGGCCCTGAGATACCTCTCCGTCACACAGAGTAACTAATCCCAGTCTTGATCCATGCCAACTCAACAGACACCCTCAGAGACACCTGTAGAGCACCTTTATAGTCATCCAATTATGTTGCGACATTTGATACACACAAGGCACTCCTCCGATATCTGTGAGTTGCATGATCTCATGGTCATAGGAACATATACTTGATATGCAGAAAATAGTAGCAATAAACTGACACGATCATAAGCTACGTTTGTAGTTTGGGTCTTGTCCATCACATGATTCTCCTAATGATGTGATCCCGTTATCAAATGACATCTCATGTCCATGGGTAGGAAACCTTAACCATCTTTCGATCAACGAGCTAGTTCACTAGAGGCATACTAGGGACATTGTGTTTGTCTATGTATCCACACATGTATCCATGTTTCCAATTAATACAATTATAGCATGGATAATAAACGATTATCATGAACAAGGAAATACAATAATAAACACTTTATTTATTGCCTCTAGGGCATATTTCCAACAGAGTTGTGTCTGGAGGAGGAAGAAGGAGCAGCCGGCTCGTCTTCCTCCGCTACTAGAGGGGTTTTGAGAGTTCTGTGGGTGTACGAGAGTGATCGTCCGTCCCTGTTGCATGGGGGGCTTGGGGGGTTTTATAGTCCAACCCCTGGTTCTATAATATATCTAAAGTACATGGGTGGGGGACCCGGCTGGCAGTCTCTCCGGCTGGCCAGGGGGTCCATCGAATGAGCGGTCCCGTCTCCCGTTGTGGCCCGCCAGCTGGCTCCGTGATTGGCTCTCGCTCACCTTCCACGACACGGGTCGCTCAGGAGGTGTCGTCTAGCGCCAGCCGGCCGAGGTCTCCGATACGGCTGGCACCACTGTAGCCACGCCGAGGTAGGTAATCGAGTGGGTAAGGGCGTGTCGGCACTGTTCCCTCGCCCGGTCGCGCTTGCAAAGGTCAGCGGCCTGGACGGAGGGACTGTAGCCATGCGCTCCAGTGCGTCAGCGGCCACTACGGCCACAGGGCCACCCATCGTGGCGGTCGCGTCTTGTCATCGTACCCGCGCCCAGGGGGATGGGACGTCACATGTCCGCCCCTGGGTCAACAAAGGAGGTGGCCCGGCAGGCACCCGGCCGCGTCCAACCGGCCGGTGGTCGAGCCGGTCGCACGACCAGCCGCCCGCGTCGTCAGCGAGCAGCACATCGAGCGGGCCATACTCCAGTCGGCCATGGAGTGTCGGCCACACAGTTTTCTTCGAAGCAGAAGGGGGGAGAACTAAGTTGCTTTGGCCTACCTAGGGGTGATAACCCCATCATCTAATGCAATATAATCCAAGTTAATTGAAGTGGGGTTCAAACAAGTTTGAATTCCAACTCCAAATGCTATTTCATAAATTAACCTAACAATTAATTTTCCTAGTTGGTGATGTTAACTTATTCAAACATGCAAGAGAATGGCGTAATCAGATTCATTGGATTTTTCTAATAGTTTTTCATATATAAATTATTTCAATCTGAGTTACAGTTTATTTTATATGATTTTTCAAAGTTTTAAACATTTTCTGAAACAAAAAGATTTATTTAAAATTCAGAAATGAAATACTGCATCAGCATTGCATCATTGTGACGTCAGCAGATCAACGGCTTGGTCAAAGTCATACCTGACCATGTGGTCCCACTTGTGAGTGAGTGACAGGTTAAAAACGATTAAAAGTTAACCTAATCTAAAGCAATCACGGCCTGGCCCACATGTGAGTGACATGGTTAATTTAGTTAGGACTAATCTAAACTGACTAGGTTAATTAGTGCCCTAACTAAACTTATGACGGGAAGGACCCACCCGCAAGTGTCTCAGGCGGCGGGGCTCGTCGCCGGTGACCACAGGTCATGGCAGGGTTCGCGCTATAGGATACGACAGTGGCGACTGAGGGCTCGAGGAGCACGCACACGCTCGCCCGCATCTAGGGGAGCAAAAAAATGGCTGTTAGCAGGGACACTGGAGCTCGACGGGAGCGATCCAGTGGCGGCGACCAGAGCACGACTGGGTTGGGCTCGACGTTAGGTTGCGCTGGAGGAGGATCCAGAGGAAGCTACGGCCTCCTAAGAACGTGCGGATCATGTTGCCGCACCTGGACACGAGATGCGGCGCATATGGCCACGACTATGCCATTGCTGGCGGCAAAGGCTTCCAGCCATGGCGGGTTTGCGGCTAGGGGATGACCCCGAGAGCGAGAGGCGGGGGAAAACGATGAGTGATACGTCTCCGACGTATCTATAATTTTTGCTTCTTACATGTTATATTATTAGTCTTGGATGTTTACAATCATTTTATAGTAACTTTATATCATTTTTTGGGACTAAACCTATTGACATAGTGCCAAAGTGCCAGTTGTTGTTTTTGCTTGTTTTTTACTTCGCGGAAAATCAGTATCAAACGAAGCCCAAACGTCCTGAAATTTTTTGGAGAGTTTTTTATTGGACTAGAAGACACCAGATGGGCCAAACATCTACCAGAGAGGAGGCCCGAGGTGGGGAACACCGACCAGGGCGTGCTAGAGGCCCCTGGCACGGCCGAGTGGATGGTGCCCACGTCAGACTTCCCCTCCACTGACTATGGACCCTATAAATTTACAAATATTCAGAAAACCCTATGGGAGTCGACAAAACACAATTCTAGCAGCCGCAAGTTCCAGAATCTCGAGATCCGATCTAACACCATCATGGAGGGGTTTATCTTCATCATAGGTGTCTCTTTGATGATGCGTGAGTAGTCCACCATAGACCTATGGGTCCGTAGGCAGTATCTAGATGGCTTACTCTCTCTCTCTCAATATTGGGAAAGAATGAAGTTGATGATAAAAATTGCCCTACACATGGTTTAAGTCTTTAGATGATCATTCAATTATTCTATGCGGGATTGAATTTTGTCTCTAGAAATCTTTTAGATTCCACCATGGTTGGTACTTTTATAGAGATTACTTTGGGTGAAGCTACTAAATTGCTAGATAATATCATGGCTAATTATTCTCAATTGCATATCGAAAGAGCACCTACTAGTAAAAAGGTTAATTTGGTAGAGGAGATTAGTACTTTGAGTGATAAAGTTGATGCTTTGATGAAATTGTTTGCTAATAAAAATTCTCCTATTGATCTTAATGATGTACCTTTGTCTACTTTGATTGAGCAAAATAATGAATTCGTAGATGTGAATTTTATCTCGTGCAACAATTTCAATAACAATGCTTATAGAGGTAATTTTAATCCTAGGCCTTTTCCTAGAAATTCCTCTAATAATTATGGTAATTCCTATGGTAATTATTCTTACAATAATAATAGAAACACCTCTGATCTTGAGAGTAATATTAAATAATTTATCAATGCGCAAAAGGCTTTCAATACTACGATAGAAGAAAAGCTGAATAAGATTGATGATATGTCTAGAACCATTGATAGAATTTCTCATGATGTTTAAAATCTCAAGTTGAAAGCTTTTGTGCCTAAGATTGATGAATCTACTAAAGCTTTATATGTCTCTATGGATGAAAGTAAGAAAATAACCGCTATGCTTAGAGCTGAAAAAGAAATCTTACAAAAATCATCTTCTAGAGATTTCCGCTATAAAAACAATGAAGATCTTAAACTAATTGGTGTTTCTTCTATTGATTCCTTGTTCAGTAATATTAAAGCTGATAATTAAGGGACTGAAGAGGATTCAACTTTAGCTAGAAGGCGTCCCAATAATTTGGAGGGTGAACTTTTTGATAAAAGTGGGTTTGAAGAGGTCAAAACTTTAACTAGTGATGTTCCCACTATCTTGGATTGCGAAGATTTTAATTATGATAATTTCTCTTTGATTGAATGTGTTTATTTGCTGCAATCCATGTTGAATTCACCACATGCTTATGAGAAAAATAAAGCTTTCACTAAAAATATCATTGATGCCATGATGGAATCTTTCGAAGAAAAGTTTGAGTTGGAGATTTCCATTCATAGAAAACTGCATGATGAGTGGGAACCTACCATTAAGGTCAAGATTAAAAATGATGAATGCTTTGCTTTGTGTGATTTGGGTGCTAGTGTTTCCACGATTGTGAAATCTCTATGTGATGTGCTTGGTCTAACCAACATTGAAGAATGCTCCCTTAATTTGCACTTGGAGGATTCTACTATTAAAAAACCTTTGAGAAGAATTAATGATGTTCTTATTCTTGCAAACAGGAATTATGTGCCCACTAATTTTATTGTTCTTCATATTGATTGCAATCCGTCTTGTCCTATTATACTTGGTAGACCGTTTTTATGCACTATAGGTGCCGATTGAGATGATAGAAGGCAATATTAAGTTTCAGTTTCCCTTAATAAAGGGTGTGGAACACTTTCCTAGAAATATAATTAGGCCACCCTATGAATCAATCGTGAGGGCATCCTATGGGTCCAAAACCAAAGATGACAATACTTGAATCTATTGGTTATGCCTAGCTAGGGGTGTAAAATGGTAGCGCTTGTTGTGAGGCAACCCAATGAATAAATAAAATTTTGCTTTTTGCTTTATGTTTTTGTGTCCTCACACAATTATCTCAGTTATGATTGCATTTTTATGGTTTATTTAGTGTTTATGCCAAGTAAAGCCTTTAGGATTATTCATAAGATGATTAGAAACAATGCTGAATCTGAAACAGAAACTTTGCGTTCAGTATATGAATTTTAATTTTTTACTGGAACGTGATATTGATCTGAAATTTACACAAAAGATTTCTATCCAAATTCTTGAAGTTTACCTAATTTTTCATAATTTTTAGAGTTGGGAAAGTATGGGTAGAGTAACTCCGCCTATGTTGTCTCAACATAGCCGGTCCCAAGCCCGGGTAAAGGAGGGGGGTTGTGATAGGATTGGCGAGCCAACGTCAAAATTCATCCACTCTTATGGAGATGAAACCCAAATGATTTTCATTGGGGCGTAACCCTCTCAACGACGCGCCACATTGGACCCCGAGTGTGGTGAAAAATGGGCAAGGGACGGGCTGTCACCCCCTAGGTGGCGCGCCGTATCGTGATCTGGATACGGTAGCAAGTGAGCGAGGATCGGGTCATCGCATTCTTATTTGCGTGCTACATCGGTGCCCGGATGTAGTGGAAAATGAGCTAGGGTCTTCGCGTTTGAATCGACGAGTGTGAAGGCTAAGGAAGCTAGCTGAGCCTAGGCGGATTCACTTAGGTAGCTGGAACGTAGGGTCTTTGACAAGTAAGCTTCGGGAGTAATTGATGCGGCAGTGAGGAGAGGCGTTGATATCCTTTGCGTCCAAGAGATCAAATGGAGGGTACAAAAGGCGAAGGAGGTGGAGGGTACCGGCTTCAAGCTGTGGTACACGGGGACGGTGGCAAACAGAAATAGAGTAGGCATCTTGATCAGCAAGAGTCTCAACTATGGAGTGGTAGACATTAAGAGACGTTGGGACCGGATTATCCTGGTCAAGCTGGTAGTTGGGGACTTAGTTCTCAACGTTATCAGCGCGTATGCCCTGCAAGTAGGCCATAATGAGAACAGCAAGAGGGAGTTCTAGGAAGGGCTGGAGGACATGGTTAGGAGTGTACCGATTGGTGAGAGACTCTTCATAGGAGGAGACCTTAATGGCCACGTCGGCACATCTAACACATGTTTTGAAGAGGTGCATGGGGGATTTGGCTATGGCATCAGGAGTCAAGAAGGAGAAGATGTCTTAAGCTTTGCGTTAGCCTATGACATGATCGTAGCTAACACCCTCTTTAAGAAGAGAGAATCACATCTAGTGACTTACAGTAGTGGGCAACACTCTAGCCAGATTGATTTCATCCTCTCGAGAAGAGAAGATAGGTGTGCATCCTAGACTATAAGGCGATACCTGGAGAGAGTGTTGTCCCTCAGCATAAGCTTGTGGTTGCTGATTTTTGCTTTCGGATTCGTGTCCTAAGCGTGCCAAAGTCGCTAGAACGAAGTGGTGGAAGCTCAAGGGGGAGGTAGCTCAGGCGTTCAAGGAGAGGGTCATTAAGGAGGGCCCTTGGGAGGAAGGAGGTGATGCAAACACCATGTGATGAAGGTGGACTTGCATTCGTAAGGTGGCTTCAGAGGAGTTTGGAGTGTCCAGGGGAAGTAGAAGAGAAGCTAAAGATACCTGGTGGTGGAACAATGATGTCTAGAAGGCAATTAAGGAGAAGAAAGATTATTTCAGACGCCTATATCTGGATAGGAGTGCAGACAACATGGAGAAGTACAAGACGACAAAGAAGGCCGCAAAGCGAGCTGTCAGTGAAGCAAGGGGTTGGGCATATGAGGACCTCTACCAACGATTAGACACAAAGGAAGGCAAAAGGGACATCTATAAGATGGCCAAGATCCGAGAGAGGAAGACGAGGGTTGTTGACCAAATCAAGTGCATCAAGCACAGAGCAGATCAACTTCTCATGAAGAACGAGGAGATTAAGCATAGATGGCGGGAGTACTTTGACAAGCTATTCAATAGGGAGAGTGAGATCTCTACCATTGATCTGTACGACTCCTTTGATGATACTAGCAGGCGTTTTGTGCGGCGAATCCAGGAGTTAGAGGTTAAGGATGCTTTACAGAGGATGAAAGGAGGCAAGGCGATGGGCCCTGATTGTATCCCCATTGATGTGTGGAGAGGTCACGGGGACATAGCGACAGTATGGCTAACCAAATTGTTCAACCTCATTTTTCAGGAAAACAAGATGCCAGAAGAATGAAGACAGAGTATATTAGTACCAATCTTCAAGAACAAGGGGGGTGTTTAGAGTTGTACTAATTACCGTGGAATTAAACTGATGAGCCATACAATGAAGCTATGGGAGAGAGTCATTGAGCATCACTTAAGAAGAATGACAAGCGTGACCAAAAATCAGTTTGGTTTCATGCCTGGGAGGTCGACCATGGAAGGCATTTTCTTGGTATGGCAACTTATGGAGAGATATAGGGAGCAAAAGAAGGACTTGCATAAGGTGTTCATTGACTTGGAGAAGGCCTATGATAAGATACCACGGAATGTTATGTGGTGGGCCTTGGAGAAAGACAAAGTCCCAAGAAAGTGCATGTCATCGTTTTCTCATGACACATGCCATGGGTAGGCTTATCAAGAGTGGTTGGGGCCGAAAGGATGCTGGCGGGCTCCGGGAATGGGATTAGGCACAAGCGGTGACAGACACGCGATGTACCCAGGTTCGGGGCCCTCCATGGGAGTAACACCCCTAGTCCTGCTCGGTCTAGTTTAGACAGTGGTGAGGTTACAATGGTGCTCCTGGAGCTATATGGCTGGAGGAGGACGAAGGAGCTAGTTTGCCTCCGTTGCCTCTCTACGTGAGTGTCATGTGTGTGGTCTGGTCGATCCCCCGTGCATGGGGGGGCTTCGGGGTTTTTTATAGGCCAACCCCCCGGATTACAATACGAATAGAAGGCTACAGGGGCCCCCAGCTGGCAGCCTCTCTAGTCGGTCGTGGGGGGCCCAGGATGAGGGGTCTTGTCGCTGGTAGGATCAGCCGGCTGCGGGGTCCTGTCGGGAGCCGGAGTGGCCCGCAGGTGGGTCCCCGTGCTGGTCACTTCACGGCACGGGCCATCCTTTGGGGAGTCATCTTGTGGCAGCCGCCGCGGTCAGCGGTACGACCAGTCGCATTGTAGCCATGCTAGGGAAGGTAATGGAGTGGTTGAGGGCGTGTCGACACTGTTCCGGCGCCCGATCGCAGTCGGACAGAGTGAGAGGCACTGTTGCCTCCAATGTGGCCATGCCGGCGCCGACCCCCGATGGGATAGGGGGCCACTATTGCCACGCGTACCTTGACCGCAGCATCCAATGTGTGGCCGACTAGGGAGCCTGGGTCTCCACTTCTAGCCGGCCGGCTTGTCGTAGCTGGCAGCATGGAGCCGGACTGTAGGGGGAGGCAGCTCGCCCTTCAGTTGTTTCGGAAGGTTCGTATAGAGAGTTGTTTGAGGCTACCCTAGGGTTATCCCCCCAACAGTAGTCCCCAAAGCAGGGGAGGCCCGCCAGCTAGCCACGGTGGACCTCGCCGGCTTGAGTCATGCGTTCTCACCCCGTGGCACGATTCAGGAGCCGGAAGGTGCTGGCACGCAATGGCCGGCTCCGCAGCCGGCAAACGCTTCGCCCGCCGCCTCGCGCGCTCCTACGAGCGGAGAAAACGTGCCATGTGGGGGACGTGACGGGCCATATCCTGACAGGCCACGCGGTAGACAAAACCAGGCCACGGGACGGGGCCCTCCATGGTCGCGGCCTCGGCCCGCGAGCACGGATCTTCTGGGCTCGGGCCGTCTGTTGGCGTTCCCAAGCGCAGTAACTCCCCTCCCATGTGTGACGGGGATCATGGGGGCTGCGCGCAACGAATCCGGTCCCCATGATCGGCCGCGCGGGGTTAAAATGACGGGGGAGAGGGAAAGAATGACGCATTTGCTCCCCTCGCCCCTGTCGCATCGTCTTCGTCACCCCCTTCCTCCCCTCTCTAAGAGAGAGAAAGAGAGCACAAAACCCGCACACTCGCCGGGCCGCCACCAGCCGACCATCGAGGGCCACCGCGATCGTGCATCCGCCCCCGCCATCGCGACCGCAAGCCACCTCAGGGGCCAATGGCGAGCAATAGTGTGTGGGATGGCAGCGATGTCGACTAGCAGATCATCGAGAACCTCTGCCACCGCTAGAAGCTCCCATCGGAGGAGCACTTGGAGGCTCGCATCGCAGGAGCAGAAAACTCCCCCACTCCGCGGGAGGGCGAGGTGGTCGTCTTTGCCGAGCACTTCCTCCACGGGCTCGGGCTGCCCACGAGCGCATTCTTCTGGCGATTCTTGACGCGGTTCGGCCTGCAGCTACACCAGCTTGCCGCCAACGCCGTCCTTCAGTTGGCGGCATTTGTCACCCTCTCCGAGGGGTTTCTAGGGGTGGATCCAAGGCTCGACCTTTGGTTCCGACTATTCTTCCTCAAGCGACAGATGGTGAAGGACCCGGCAACCCAGGGTCCTGATCCACATCCGCAATGGATCCGGCTTCCCGAAGCTAACGCTGCAGGAGTCGGTGAAGAACTAGCGGCGGGGGTTCTTCTACGTGAAGAACGTGACGCCGAAGGAGGACTATATCAACCTCCCCGACTTCATCAACCAGCCGCCATTGGCGATGCTAAACTGGCGAACGGCCCCGCCCCAGGCGCCCAAGACGACGGACCGGCTCTGCGAACGCTTGCTGGTGATGACCAGGACGGAGGGGCTGAAAGCCTCCGACCTGCTGGCTGCGATGGTGGCGCACCGGGTGCAGCCGTTGTAGACGCGGCCGCACCTTATTTGCCAGATGGGAGGGCGGCACGACCCCTGCCGGCTTTCCACCAATGAATTAAAGCTGATCCAGGTGGCGAGGAGGTTGAACGCCATCTCGACGGCGAAGCTGAGTGAGACGGGGTGGCAACGGGTGAAGACCCCGTACAACCGGAGCCATCCAGCGCCGCCGGTAAGTGTTTAGCCATCTCCTCTTCCCCTTTCTTTTTCTTAGCCGGACCCATCCCTTGGCCTGATGGTGAGGCGCCCTCACCACCTAAAGGTTTACTCGCAGTTGCAGAACTATGGGGAGCCGGCCGCTGACGTGGTGGACTTGGACCCTGAGGAGGTCGAGGACGCCGATGACATGGAGACGACAGACTTGGAGCGAGCCGGAGCATGCGAAGCCGGCAAGGCAGAGACGGAGATGGAGGCGACCGAGTCGACGGTGATTTCCCTCCCCAGACGCACTTGCGGTGATTGGACCGATGATGACGCTGAGTCGGGGGAGTCGAGCGATGCAGAGGCTCCGGAGGACCCTGAAGCCTCGGAGGACGACGCCACGACACCGAGGAGGTGCCTTCGCCGCACCCGCTATGAGCCCAGCCAGGGCGACGCGTCCGCAGCCGGCATGGGGAAACAGCCAGCCGACTCTAGGCCGGCGTCCAAATGGGCCGTTGTCGGGCAACCAGGCGGCAGCCGCGGAGGCGATGGGAAGAAGCGGCGGGTCGCCCAAACGACTCCCGCGAGGAGGGTGGTCCCCGTCATCATCGGGGAATCCTGACTCAATATTGCCATGCCTGTTTGCTTTTTCCTTGCTTTCCTTTTCTTATCTTGCCCGACCAGGCAGGTGCACGCCCTGGGAAAGACCCGGGCTAGCGAGGACGCGGGGACGACGCCGTCGAGCACCACCAAGGACAGAGAGCGCTAAGCTTGGCACGACCTTCAGGCGGCCAGGTGGGAACGACGCCATGAGCAGCACCGCTGGTGGGAGGAGGCAGCGGAGAAGTAGCAGCCACCGGGAGGAGCCGACGGGGAAGCAGCCGGCCAACCGTGAGAGTCGTTCGCCTACGGCCGGGAACGGAGGTCCAAGAACCGTCACGACCCCGAGCGGCGAGCGGAGGCGGACGCGATGGCCACGGAGGACGCGCACGCGACAGCAGGCGCTAGCGCGGCCAGCACCAATGGAGGAGAAGAGGTGGACCACAACGCGGCTCCGCCAGGGGGGACGATGTGCCGCCGGGGGCGGAGGAGCCGCCAAAGATCGAAGTTCCAGATCTGGGAGGTCCAGCTCCGGAGTTGCCTCCTCCGGAGGCACCGGTTCCAGACGCACCGGCTCTAGAAGTCCCGACATCGAAGGCGAACCGGGGGGCGCAGCCGGAGGCAAAGCGCTGTCGAGGGCGATTGTGACATCAGGAGGGACGACCGGTGCGGGCCCGTCATTTGGGGCCCCCAACACGGTGGTGACCTCGGGCAAGGGGGAGCCCGCGGATGGGGGCCGGCCGCAGCAAAACTGGGCTGTTGTTGGAAATATGCCCTAGAGGCAATAATAAATTAGTTATGATCATGTTTCCTTGTTCATGATAATCGTTTATTATCCATGCTATAATTGTATTGATCGGAGACTTAGATGCATGTGTGGATACATAGACAAAACCATGTCCCTAGTATGCCTCTAATAGACTAGCTCGCTGATCAAAAGATGGTTAAGGTTTCCTAGCCATGGACATGAGATGTCATTTGATAACAGGGTCACATCATTAGGAGAATAATGTGATGGACAAGACCCAAACTACAAACATAGCATATGATCGTGTCAGTTTATTGCTACTGTTTTCCGCATGTCAAGTATGTGTTCCTATGACCATGAGATCATGCAACTCACAGATATCGAAGGAGTGCCTTGTGTGTATCAAACGTCGCAACGTAACTGGGTGACTATAAAGGTGCTCTACAGGTATCTCCGATGGTGTCTGTTGAGTTGGAATGAATCGAGACTGGGATTTGTTACTCCGTGTGACGGAGAGGTATCTCGGGGCCCACTCGGTAATGCAACATCACAATAAGCCTTGCAAGCAATGTGACTAATTGTTAGTTGCGGGATCTTGTATTACGGAACGAGTAAAGAGACTTGCCGGTAACGAGGTTGAACTAGGTATGGAGATACCGACGATCGAATCTCGGGCAAGTAACATACCGAAGAACAAAAGGAACGTTGTACGGGATTAACTGAATCCTTGACATAGAGGTTCGACCGATAAAGATCTTCGTAGAATATGCAGGAACCAATGTGGATGTCCAGGTCCCGCCATTGGTTATTGACCGTAGAGGTGTCTCGGTCATGTCTACATAGTTCTCGAACCCATAGGGTCTGCACACTTAAGGTTCGGTGACGTTTTGGTAGTGTAGAGTTATGTATGGTGGTGACCGAAGTTTGTTCGGAGTCCCGGATGAGATCCCGGACGTCATGAGGAGCTCCGGAATGGTCCGGAGGTAAAGATTCCTATATAGGAAGTCCCAGTTTGGTTTCCGGAAAAGTTTCAGGCTCATCGGTAGTGTACCGGGAGTGCCGGTAGTGTACCGGGAGGCCTCCGGGAGGGGTATTTCGACCCCAAGAGGTCCATGGGCTGTGGGATAATAATAACCAGCCCTTAGTGGGTTGGGAAAACATCCACAAAGGCCCATGGCGTAGGAGAGAAAGTCCTAAAGCAAAAAGTGGAAATTCAGCCAATAGGAGGCAATCCTACTCCAACTAGGATTGGAGGTGAAGTAGGACTGCTTCCCACCTCCTATTTAGGCTGACCCAAAGGCCTTGGCTGCCTATCCTCTCCTCTCCTCCTATATATACTAGTGGATTGGGTTGTTTTTGGACAGAATTTCCGGCCACGTGCTACCTGTTACACGGGTGCATAGTTTCTCCTCTAGATCGGTTTTCTGCAGCGCTTAGGCGAAGCCCTGCCGGAATTGCTCCACCACCATCACCGGAGCGCCGTCACGCTGCCGGTGAACTCTCTCTCCTCTCCACCTCCTCTTGCTGGATCAAGATGGTGGAGATTGTCATCAAGCTGCACGTGTGCTGAACGCGGAGGTGCCGTCCGTTCGGCGCTAGATCGGAAGGACCGTGATCGAGATCGCGAGACGGTTCGTGATGTGATCATGGAACGGATCGTGATGAGTTCGTGGGACAGATCGTGATCAAGATCGTGAGACGGATCGTGATGAGTTCGCGGGACGGATCATGATGTGTTCGCGGGACGGTTCGTGATTGGATCGCGGGACGCTCGGCGATTTGGATCGCGAAGAAGTTCGACTACACCAACCGCGTTTCTTAACGCTTCCCGTTTAGCGATCTACAAGGGTACGTATATCCACTCCCTCTCGTAGATACTCATCACCATGGATAGGTTTGCATGTGCGTAGGAAAATCTTTGTTTCCCATGCGACGTTCCCCAACAGCTGCACCCGGCCGCCCGGTCGTCGGTGAGGCGCCAAGCGCCCTTGGGGAGGCGTTGCCACCGTGATCGATGCGTTCACTGCCTGCCACGCCTAGACGACACATACGCCTGAGCCGCCAACGACCGGCTGGTCAACCTGGAGCAGGCCGTCGCGGTAAGTTCTCACCTTTTCTTTTGTCTTGATGTCTTTTCCAGTGGGGGCGCGCGAGCGCACCCATTGGGTGTAGCCCCCAAGACTCAAGCCGGTTGGGGCGCACGCGTGTCGAGTCTAATGCCACTTTACTTTCTTGTTTGCAGGCATCACACGACAACCGGGTGGCCACGTACAACACCCTACTGGGTTTGTACTAGGAAAACAAGGGCCGGCTTGCGACCCTGTCCTCGAACCTACAAGGTAAGATCCTTGCAACTTTCAGGTGGGGGTGTAGTCCCCGGGATTTGAGTCGGCTGAAGCCTCACGGCCGAATCCCACTTCTTTTCTTGTCTTTTAAGTGAAACTCTTTGTTATGGGCAGACACCCATGCTGAGACGGTTAACCTCCATCGCCAGGTGGTGGAGCTCGACGACCAGCAGAGCCTCCTGACCACTGAGTGCGATCAACTCCACGAGGAGGTGAGTCGGGTGCAAGCGAATACGGCCGAGCGTGAGGCGGGCTACCGCCAAGAGCTGGCAGACCGTGAGGCGGCTCTTTGTCGGGAGGCGATGCAGCAGGAGAGGGTCCTTCGCCAGGAGCTAGAGGCCAAGGACGCCGCGTTGGCGAAGGCGGTTGAGGAGGCGCAACCGGCCCACAGTGAGCAAGAGCGCCGGCTCTAGGAGTGGTCGGCTAGGGAGGCACTGCTACAGGAGAAAGGGCATGGGGTGGACGGGATGCTGCGTGGTAAGTCTTTGCCACCTCGTTCTTCCTGCTTGTTGCTTCTAGGATTTGGTTTTCTTGTTTTCTCATCTCTCGTCTGCATCTTTTCTTAGGGTTCTTCCCTGGTACGCAAGAGGCCATAGAGGCGGCCGTGGAGGCCCACAGTGAGGAATAGCGGGCGCGGGGGGTCGCTGTCGGGCAACTTGCCCCCTGGAACTTGGACGAGGTGGGGCTCGCCGCTAGGGTGTCACTGACGGAGGTGGTCTAGGCTCTGAAGCGGCTCGAGGCGGCCAGCGAGGCACTGGTTTGCACCCTCTGGCCGGGCACGGTGGAGCCGACCTCCATGAGCCGGCTGGAGTTTGGGACCGCGCGGGTGAATGCCTGGAGGGCTTCCATCGCACGAGCCGATGCGGTCATGGCGCTCCGCACCGCGAGGTCCTGGTACCCCGAGCTGGATCTGGGGCCGCTCACGGCCCAGCGTGCCAGCACCGATGCGGAGCTAGAGGCGGTCGCCGACATGCTGGCGATGACGGCGAGTGATCTCGCGTCCTTTGCTACATGGGACGAATACGTCCCCAAGCGCAGGGCAGACGACGAGGCGGTTCCGTAGGAATGGTACGTGCTTGCCCTGGACGACTCGGAGGGAAGCACCACCAAGACGAACAGTGAGGACGCCGGCTCCAGCATCGACGACTATGCCGACTCCGAGCTGGCTTGGGACTCGGAGACGGAAGCCAATGCTGACCTTGCCAGAGCCAAGGACGGGGCCTCTACGTCAGGCGCCCCGGGGGGCGCCGGAGGAGAAGACGGCGCTGCCGCCACCTAGGGCCATTTATCTTCTCTACATTTCGTTAGACCTCAATTCCACCCACTTGGGGTGTATATGTAATGAACTCGTGGCCATGGTCCTTTAAAATTTTATGAAGCTTTTGGTTGCTAAAATGTTGTTTTATGCGTGCCGGCTCGGGCTTACCCTTTTTTGCCCTTTTGGTTCCATCTGCTCAAAGCCTTGTCCCCCTTGGTTTCGGCCCTGCAAGCCGGACAGCCAGGAGCCGGTGTGTAGCTGGGATGGGGCGACCGCCTCGGGAGAGCCGGTCGTAAGTTTGGGAACCGCAAGAGTGTTTCGGGTAAGGTGAGTGCCAGAGGCTAAAAAAGAGCGTTTCGGTTAGCCCTAGCCGGCGATCCCCTTGCGATCGATTTTCGTGTGCGCTAAGTTTCACCATCCCGAGGACCCTTCAGCCGGACAGCTGGGAGCTGGTCTGTAGCTGGGAGGGGTGGTAGGGCTTACTTGAGCTCACATTACTTGACCGGCTTCAGGGGAGGGTGCCAGGGCTAGTCGGCGAGCCCACGGGACCGAGAGCCGGGCCCAGGAGCCGGCGAGGCGAGAGAACAGTTCGGATAGAAACGAAAAGGGCGTGTCGCAAGAGCCGGCTTGGGGCACCCGTTGCATTCATAAGCCCAAAAGGGGAGGGATACATACATACACTAGTTCTTAGTAGTAAAATTGGTGGAGGAGCGCCATGTTCCATGGGCGCTCTGTCTACTCATCGGAGGCATCTCTCTTGTGCTTATGTGGCTTCTGGGCGTCTATTAGATAGTACGCGTTGTTGTGCAGCGCCTTGATGACGATGAAGGGGCCCTCCCATGGGGAGGACAGCTTGTGCTGGCCGGCAGTTCGCTAGATCCGCCTGAACACCAAGTCTCCTTCGTAGGAGACTGACCGGATCCGCTTGCTATGGTAGTTCCGAAGCTTCTACTAGTAGATAGCCGTTCGGCTCGGCGCTAGCTCGCGAGCCTCCTCAAGGAGGTCAACGCCGTCTTCTCTTGCCTCCTTCGCATCCTTCTCTATATACAGGGCAACCCGAGGCGAATCAAATTCGATGTCGGTGGGAATGATCGCCTCGGACCCCTACAGGAGAACGAAAGGTGTGTAGTCGGTCGATCGGTTGGGTGTGGTCTTGAGGCTCTAGAGGGCAGCCGACAGCTCTTCGATCCAGTAGCCAGCTGACCTGACCAGTGGTGCCACGAGCCGAGGCTTGATGCCGGCCAGGATCAGACTGTTTGCCCTCTCAACCTGGTCGTTTGACTAAGGGTGGGCGACGGACGCCAAGTCGAGCCGGATGCCTTGCTTGGCGTAGAAACGCGCTAGTGCCCCATTGGTGAAGTTCGTGCCGTTGTCGGTGATGATGTTGTGGGGGACGCCGTAGCGGACCGTGATGTCCTCGATGAACCGGACGGCTGTGGGGCCGTCCAGCTTTTTGATTGGCCTGGCCTGGATCCACTTGGTGAATTTGTCGACGGTTACCAGCAAATGTGTCATGCAGCATCGTGCTGTCTTGAAGGGTCCCACCATGTCCAGTCCTCATACGGCTAAGGGCCATGAGAGGGGGATGGTCTGGAGGGCCATAGCCAGCAGGTTGCTCTTTGTGCTGAAGCGCTAGCACCCCTCGCACTTGTCGAGCAGCCACTTGGCCTCCTCCAAGGCGGTCGGCCAGTAGAAGCCGTGGAGGAACGCCTTGGCCACCAGGGTCCTGGAGGTGGTGTGGTGCCCGCACTCAGTCTGGTGGATGTCGAGGAGGATTTCTTGCCCTTTCTCTGGCTCGACGCAACGCTGATACACGCCGGTTGTGCTACGATGAACCAGCTCGTGGTTGATGATGTTGTAGGTGGGGGAACGACGTTGGATCCTTCGGGCCTTGTCTTCGTCCGGGGGGAGCTCGCCGCGCAACAGGAATGCCATAATGGGCTTTGCCATGAAGGTGTCGAGACGGGAATCGGCTCAGGCTCGAATGGGACATTGGAGACGGCTTAGGACCCTGCGGCCAGTTGGCCAGCCCCCGGGACCGGCTGATTAGTCCCCGAGACCGGCTCACTAGCCCCCGGGACTGAGGCGGCGGGAGGGGCGTCAATTGCCATCATGACAGCCGCTGGCTCGGAGCCGGTGACCGCGGAGGTGGCCGGCTCGACAAACGGTCCTAGTGGCGCCGACTAGGCAGGTGGAGTTGATGGTGCCGGTGTAGCAGCCGACACTGATGGTGTCGGCTGGGCATCCGGATCTGACGATGGGCCGGCTGCGTTAGACGGCATGAAGATAGACTCCAATTCGGGGGAGGGCTTGATCGACGGCTTGAGCAGCCGCTCGAGGGAGACGCAGGCTGGGATGGCATGCCGGGTGGAGCCAATCTTTGCTAGTGTATCAACCGCCTCATTGTCCGCCCGAGGGACATGATGGAACTCACAACCCTCGAAGGAGCCGGTGAGCCGCTGGACGAGGAAACGATAGCTGGCCATGTTGGTGTCTCCAGTGTCCCATTCACCAGAGTGAAAGCACAACATGCTCCCTTGGTGGTTTTGATAATTCATGACAACATACATTGTCTCTTGGACTAACACCTCTATCTAGTGTATTTCAGATAATAGTCCATGTAGAGTTGAGTTGGCAAAAGGATTGAGGAGATTGTGGAATTACCCCAAGATTCAAGGAAATAGGTTGGCCAAGATTCAAGCAAGAGGACTCTACATTTTACATTTGTGAGAAATCACTTTGAGTCTATAGCAAAGCCAATACTATTAAAAGGGGGTAAAGTCTTGATGGTGATCAATATGCTCAAATGTGCAGAAGTGACAATCACCAAAACATCCACAAACTCTCCCACCAAAATCTGTCCAAAGCGAAATATGCAAAATTGATGCAACCAACATTCCTATCCCAGTGCCACCGGTTCTAAACCCGAGACAAACTCAACCAAACCCTAACACTTCGGTGCAGCCGACACTGCTCTTGGTGCCACCGAGTTGGGTTGCCAAGATTCTGTTACGCAAGTTCACATTTTTGGCCCGACCGAGAATGGTGAATCAGCGTCACCGAGTTTGTCAAATCTGACAGTTGGTCACCTTGTCGGTGCAACCAAGAATTGTATATCGGTCCCTCCGAGATTCAAAAGTTGTCACTTTGTGTCACTTCGGTACCACCGAGATTTACACATCGGTGTCACCGAGTTGTTCATTTTGTTTGTAACGATTGGATTTTTGGGGATGCCTATATATACCCCTTAACCACCACCCACTCGAAAGAGAAGCACTCAGAACTATTCCATACCTATCCTACTCGGTTTTCTGAGAGAGAACCACCTACGCTTGTTTTGGGGTCAAGATCTTCCACTCCAACCATATGGATCTTGGTTTCTAGCCTCCCCAAGTTGCTTTCCACCAATCCCATCTCTTATACCAATCGACATCTGAGAGAGAGTAACTATGTGTTGAGGGGTCTATCATCTGGAAGCACAAGAGCAAGGAGTTCATCGTCATTACCGAGCCAATTACTTTTTGGAGGGTGGTACCTCCTAGATTGGTTAGGTGTCGCTTGGGAGGCTCCTACTTCGTGTTATGGAGTGAACCAAGAAGTTTGTAAGGGCAAGGTGATCGCCTACTTTGTGGACGAAAGCCGCATGGAATAGTCAAGGTTGCTTCTTCTTGGAACCCTTCGTGGTAGAGCCCTCCGTGGAATCTCGCGACCGTTACCCTCCGTGGGTTGAAGACTCCATGAACGTGGACGTATGATAGCACCACCTATCGGAACCACGAGACAAAATCCTTGCGTCTCCTATTGTGTTTGATCTTCCTATCCCATCTCTTTACTTACATGTGCAATGTCTTTACTTTCCGCTGCCATGCTTGTCGACATGCATGTGTTGGGCTGTTAGACTTGCTAGACTTGTTAAAATAGTTAAAATCAGCCAACCAATTAACTTGGGAAAAGGTTAGGTTTTAATTTCCTGCTAGTAGTCTATTCAACCCCCCCCCCTCTAGACATCCCTCTCTCGATCCTACAAGTGGTATCAGAGATTTGGTCTCCATTGCTTCGGTTTAATCACCATGGAGGAAGATGGATGTGTCTAGAGTAGAGAGTTTGAGTTGTAGAGTGCTTATTCTTGATGGAGAGTACTATAGTCAATGGAATAATGCCATGATTGATCTATTTAATAGATTCCATTTGACAAAATATATTCAAAACCCCTATGTGATCCCTAGTGATGAATTGCATCCCACACACGAAGAAGAAATTAACATGCTTGGTAACCTAAGAACTGCCAATCTTATTGTTAGAGGTTTACCAAGATATATGCTTTCTCAATTGAAGAACTTTGAATGTGCCTGTACCTTATGGACTGATTTGGAGAAACGATATCCAAGCCTTTCCTTAGGAAATCTTGATGAAATTCTTCATAAAACCATTGCTTTTCACAAAATGAAGCCTAGTGATCCAAACTTTGATAAATGCCTATTTGAGCTCCCTGATCTTATGCGTGCTAAAGGAGATGTCACCACTATCAACAACATTATCTTTGAAGCCATTTGCACTCCTAAACTTGAACATTATCATGATCACTATTCTGATGAATCTCTTGTTCTTTATGACAAGGATTTCCCACTTCATGATGACAATGTGGAACATGGCTATTATGAAGAAGATGAGCTATTCGACATCGAGCATGAGAAGATCATGAAGAATCTGAGCCTCATGGCAAACTTTAAGGATTACATGGCCGGAGGAAAATAGTGTATTTTTGACAGTGGATGTACGCATCATATGACTAGTGATAAAGACATGTTCCAAGAGATCACGCCTAATCAAGTTCCTCGACGGTACGTGGCCTTTGGAGACAACTCTAAGGGTAAGGCACTTGGCCTTGGTAAGGTGGCTATATCCCATGATATCTCTATTCAAAATGTTATGCTTGTTGGATCCCTTGGATACAATCTCCTTTTTGTATCTAGACTTGCCTACTTTGGTTTCAATGTTTTATTCACGAAAGTATATTGCCAAGTGTTTCGTCAAGATAATCATAAAATGGTCTTTACCGGTTTCTGTAGAGGTGATCTATACATTGTTGATTTCACCAAAAGATCCCAGCCTCGCACTTGTTTAATTGCAAAATCTTCTAAAGGTTGGCTTTGGCATAGAAGACTTGGACATGTAGGCATGCGAAATCTAGATAAGCTAATCAAAGGTGATCATATCCTTGGTGTTAAAGATGTTATCTTTGACAAAGATAGACTTTGTAGTGCTTGTCAAGCTGGAAAGCAATTAGGTGGAAGTCATCTCGTTAAGAATATCATGACTACTAGGAGACCACTCGAGTTACTTCACATGGATCTTTTTGGTCCCAATGCTTACAAGAGTCTCGGTGGAAATTCCTATGGTCTAGTTATATTTGATGATTTTTCCAGATTTATGTGGGTATTCTTTCTTGATGATAAATCGCAAGTTCAAAAGATCTTCAAGAACTTTGCTCGCAAAGCACAAAATCAGTTTGAAGTGAACATCAAGAAGGTTCGGAGCGATTATGGATCGGAGTTCAAGAACACCCATGTGGATACCTTTCTTGACGAAGAAGGCGTCTCACATGAGTTCTCGGCTACGTACACACCTCATCAAAATGCAGTTATTGAGAGGAAGAACCGGACGCTCATTGAGATGGCAAGAACGATGCTTGACGAATACAAGATGCCAAGACACTTTTGGGCAGACGCCATTGAAACAGCGTGTCATGCCACAAACCGACTTTACTTGCACAAGCTTCTCGGTAAAATGGCATACGAGCTACTCATTGGTAACAAACCCCAAGTCGGATACTTTTGGGTATTTGGCTCAAAGTGCTACATTCTTGATAAGCATTGTCATACTAAATTTGCTACTAAATCTCATGAAGGATTCCTACTTGGTTACGGATCGAACTCTCACACTTACCGTGTCTACAACAACTTCACTCGAAAAGTTGAAGAGACGATAGATGTGAAGTTTGATGAATCTAATTGTTCGTAAGTCAAACAATTGCCAAATGATGTAGGTGATAAGGATCCTTCGAAAGCCATTCTAGATCTACCCATCGGCAAGATTCGTCCCATGGAGGTGAAAGAGAGTACTTCATCAACTCAAGTGGAAGCCCTGACTTCACGTCAAGGTGAACCTCAACACGACATGGAAGCATCCATGAGCGGTACACGACGAGATGATGAAGAAGAGGAAGTGCATCATGAAGATCCACCACAACCACCTTCACCACCACCTCAAGGGAACGACACCTTCAACAACACCGAATATGAACAAGGTGATGATGAAGAACAAGAATCTCCACCATCCAACAATCGGAAGCTGACACGAGTTCGAGCTCAAGTAACCAAGAACCATCCCCTAAACCAAATCTTTGGAGATATACAAACAGGGAGAATCACTCGCTCTAAACCCCGTCTAGCTAACTTTTGTGAGCATTATTCTTTCATCTCTAGCATTGAGCCTTTAAAGGTAGAACAAGCTCTTGAAGATGCAGATTGGGTGAATGCAATGCATGAAAAGGTACACAACTTCGAAAGGAACGAAGTGTGGACAGTTGTGGAGAAGCCCAAAGATGAGCACAACATCATCGGAACCAAATGGGTGTTTCGGAACAAACAAAATGAAGATGGTCAAGTCATATGCAACAAGTCTCATCTCGTAGCCCAAGGATATACGCAAGTCGAAGGTATGGACTATGGTGAGACTTATGCCCCCGTCGCTAGACTTGAAGCTATTCATATTCTTCTTGCCTATTCTAATCACCATGATATCACGCTTTGTCAAATGGACATCAAAAGTGCATTTTTAAATGGTGAAATTGAAGAATAAGTTTATCTTAAGCAACCACCTGGTTTTGTGAATCCTAAGAAACCTAATCATGTTTACAAGCTTCACAAAGCTCTTTATGGTCTTAAGCAAGCCCCTCGTGCTTGGTATAAATGTTTAACGAAGTTTCTCATCGCAAAAAGGTTTTGAAATTGGTAAAATTGATGCAACCTTGTTCACAAAGATAGTTAATGGAGAATTATTTGTGTGCCAAATCTATGTGGATGATATTATCTTTGGTTCCACTAACCCTCAATTTAGTGAAAGATTTGGAAGGTTGATGTCCGAGAAGTATGAGATGTCTATGATGTGTGAGCTGAAATTCTTTCTTGGATTGCAAATCAAGCAATCAAGAGAGGGAACTTTCATCTCTCAAACTAAGTATACCAAGGACTTGATCAAGAAGTTCAACATGCAGGATTGCAAAGGTATGAAAACTCCTATCCCCACTAGTGGACATGACCTTACCAGGGAGGATGAACCGGTTGATCAAAAGGTTTATCGATGTATGATTGGTTCATTGTTATATCTGTGTCCATCTCGTCCCGATATTATGCTTAGTGTTTGCATGTGCGCTATATATCAAGTTGCACCTAAAGAGTGTCATCTTTTGGCTGTGAAGCGTATTGTGAGGTACTTGATACAAACACCAAACTTTGGCATTTGGTATCCCAAGGGATATTCTTTTAATCTTGTTGGCTATTCCGATTCGGACTATGCCAGTGACAAGGTTGATAGAAAATCCACCTTAGGTACTTGTCAACTTTTAGGTAGATCTCTTGTGTCTTGGTCCTCCAAGAAACAAAACTCGGTATCTCTATCTACAGCCAAAGCTGAGTATATTATTGCTGGATCTTGTTGTGCGCAATTACTATGGATGACACAAACACTTAAGTATTATGGTATTTATGTTAAAAATGTTCCATTACTTTGTGAAAATTAAAGTGCTATTAAAATTGGACATAAACCTGTGCAACATTCTCGAACCAAGCATATTCAAGCTCAACATCATTTCATTCGTGATCATGGTGCCAAAGGAGATATCAATCTTAAGCATGTTCGCACTAACGAACAATTGGCCGATATCTTCACCAAGCCACTTGATGAGAAGACATTTTGTCATTTGAGGAGTGAGTTGAACATCATTGATGCTTCAAACTTGAACTAGACTCACTCGGTTGCAAGCAAGGGCATGAGCTTTCTTGATATTTCCATGTGTATTAACATTTCATCTTATGCCATGGAATTCTATGCTCCCTTGTATTGCATCTAATCTCTTGTAGCTACTTGGAAAAACTTCATTTCACAAGATTGCCATCAACTCCAATCATAAGCAATCTTGTCATTACCAAGTATCTACAGCCCCTCTTGATGATGGAAGGAAGAAGGCCACTCAACCATATCCTTGACATATACTTGATCAAATTGCACACTTTCAATTTGTATCATGTCAACAGGATATATCTATTGTTCTTCCTTGCATGACTAATCCTTGCAGGTAACTAGTGAACCAGAACAAGAAGGATAGCTCAAAAATCAAGATGATCTTCATCAACCTCGAGCATCCTCAACAAGTTCATCTACAAGCCACGTCGTCAACATCACTCAAAGGTATGTACTCATGTCCTTGAAAAGGCTTTTCTCCAAGAAATGAGCTAAAGCAAATCAAGCGATATGAAGACATTAAAATGCTTAATCGACAAATAGTAACCCCATTTTGAGCTTAAACATAGAGTATGACCTATGATCAAGTGTTCTTGCTTGGCTCCTAAGTCGATATACTCTAATATAGGTGACCTAGTCACCACCCATCATCTAGTTAAGAATCTGGTGTGGTTTGCTCTCTATAGCATGATTTCTCATAACTACTCCAATCTTCTCTAGCTGATGTCTATTGTAAAAACTTTACATTTCATTGAAACTCTTTCTCTTGACTCTGTGAAAACAGAAACTTGGTTTCTCTTTCGGAGCCGTCGACTCAGATATCTCGGTTCTACCAAAATTGCAGACAAGCTGCACTACAACATCTTGGTATCACCGATCTATCTATCTCGGCATCACTGATTGTCATTCTGTCTCTTTAGAATTTGTTTTTGCAATTCTGTGTTTTCTTAGTGATCTTTTTTGTAATACTTATGTTACTTCGATGATCCCCTATTAAAAAAATATTTTACTCAGGGGGAGAAGAACTAAAGTTAATCTTGAGGAGCGATTTTCTTGCTTCAAGGATCCCTATCTTCAATGAAGAAAGGAGGATAAGAACAAATCAGTTTCAATGACTCTCTCAGTTTTCATTTCTATGAATCCAACATTTTGATGACCCTTGTTCTCAAGGATCCCTTCTCAGTCAATGATCCCTGTATCTATCCCTGTTTTTAACATTTTTGGAAATTAATGCCAAAGGGGGAGAAGACCAAAGCTTCATGCTAAAGGGGAGATACATGCTTTTGCAAAGAGGGAGATATGATCAAGGGGGAGAGCCAATATCAATACTCATACCTTTATAAACAGGGGGAGAATATCAAAGTAGGGGAGAAGAATTTGTTGACCTTTCTCACCTTATCCAATCCTAATATGTACATGCTAAGATTCAGGAGGAGAGGATAATCTACTTTCATATCTATGGTGAGAAAATTCTAAATGATCTTGGAGACATATCAATTCTAAAGAATACTATTTTCTATATTTCCTCCATATCTTTGTAATTTTGAGTTCTATTGTCTTGTTGTTTAGTAGAATACTCTTGTGTTTCCTAGCATTGTTTTCTCAAGTGTGTTTCTATCACCAGGATGCTCAAGAACTCAAGGTAAGTGTATGGATCATATCCTTGGTCAAGATGATCTCTTCCTTCTTGCACATATTGTTTGCAAGGGTGATGTTTTGAATAAAGATACATCTCATTCATATATATTTGATGCTTATAGCCAAGATACAAATGACTTGTTATATCTCTTGTACCTTATGTGTGTACATGCATTCAAAAGCAACTATCCTTTAAAGGACTGCACACATTTAGGGGGAGCAAGTCCAAGTCATGTGTCTCTCAAAGTCTTCAGTTTAACCATTCATATCTTTATTTGAAGCTTTGATTGTATGTTGTCATCAATTACCAAAAAGGGGGAGATTGAAAGCTCAACATGCTCCCTTGGTGGTTTTGATAATTCATGACAACATACATTGTCTCTTGGACTGATATTTTTACCTAGTGTATTTCAGATACAGTCTATAGAGAGGTCGGGCAAAAGGAGATTGTGGACATACCCCAAGATGCAAGGAAATAGGTTGGTCAAGCTTCAACCAAGAGGACTCTACATTTTATATTTGTGAGAAATCACTTTGAGTCCATAGGAAAGCCAATACTATTAAAAGGGGGTAAGGTTTTGTTGGTGAACAATATGCTCAAATGTGCACAAGTGATAGTCGCCAAAAACATCCACAAACTCTCCCACCAAAGTCTGTTCTATACTACCACTCAAAATCGGTGCAACCAACTTTCCCATACCGGTGCCACCGGTTTCAGAACCTAGAGAGACTCTACCAAACCCTAGCCACTTTGGTGCAACCGATTCCATACCGGTGCCACCGAGTTTAGGTTGCCAACTTTCTGTTACGCAAATTACATTTTTTGTCCCACCGAGAATGTTGGATCGGCGTCACCGATATTGGGAAATCTTACCGTTGGTCACCTTATCGGTGCAACCGAGTTTCCTATATCGGCTTTACCGAGATTCAAAAGTTGCCACCTTTTTGTCTCTTCGGTACCACCGAGATTAACACATCGGTGTCACCGAGTTGGTCATTTTGTGTGTAACGGTTGGATTTTGGGGGATGCCTATATATACCCCTTCACCACCACTTACTCGAAAGAGATGCACTCAGGACTATTCCATACCTATGCTATCAGATTTTCTAAGAGAGAACCACCTACCCTTGTGTTGAGATCAAGATCTTCCACTCCAATCATATGGATCTTGATTTCTAGCCTCCCCAAGCAGCTTTCCACAAATCCCATCTCTTCCACCATGCCAAATCTATGAGAGAGTTATTGGGTGCTGAGGAGTCTATCATCTTGAAGCACAAGAGCAAGGAGTTCATCGTCATTACCGAGCCTATTACCTTTTGGTGGGTGGTGCCTCCTAGATTGGTTAGGTGTTGCTTGGGAGCCTCCTACTTCGTGTTGTGGAGTGAACCAAGAAGTTTGTAAGGGCAAGGAGATCGCCTACTTCGTGAAGATCAACCCATAGTGAGGCTAGTCCTTCGTGGATGGAAGCCGTTATGGAATAGTCAAGGTTGCTACTTCATGGAGCCTTTTGGGTGGATCCCTCCATGGACTCTCGCGACCATTACCCTCCATGGGTTGAAGACTCCATAAATGTGGATGTACGATAGCGCCACCTATCGGAACCACGGGAAAAATCCTTGTGTCCCCAACTGCGTTTGATCTTCCTATCTCAACACTTTACTTCATATGCAATGTCTTTACTTTCCGCTGCCACATTCGTTGACATGCATGTGTAGGGCTGTTAGACTTGCTAGCTTTGCTAAAACTATTAAAATCTGCCAACCAATTAACTTGGGAAAATTTAGGTTTTAAATTCCTAATAGTAGTCTATTCAACCCCCCCCCTCTAGACACTCTTCTAGTGATCCCTCACCTCTGCAATCTCCAGGGCCTCGGCCAGCGGCTGCCGTCTCGTGCGCACATGATCAATATCTTGTAGTCGACAATGATGGTGATGATGCCTTTGGGACCCAGCATCTTGAGCTTGAGGTAGGCGTAATGGGGGACCGCCATGAACTTGACGAGAGCCGGTCGGCCCAACAGCGCGTGGTAGGGATTGTCGAGGTCCACTACCCCAAACCATATCGGTTCGCGACAGAAGTAGCTCTGGACACTGAAGAGAACGTCGAGCTTGATCTTGCCGATGGGGGTGGAGGACTTTCCCAACACGATGCCGTGGAAAACTGTCCGGCTCGCTTGCAGGTCCTCCTCCTTGAGCCCCAGCTTGAGCATGGTGTCGCGATAGAGGATGTTGATGCTACTGCCCCCATCGACCAACACCCGCGAGAAGCGGCGGGTGCGTCTCTCGGAGATGATGGTGGGGTAGAGGACGAGGGCGTAGCTGCCAGGGCTCGGCATCATGGCCGGGTGGTCAGCCTGGCTCCAGCTAACCGGCTTCTCAGACCAATGCATGAATTGGGGAGTCACCGGCACGATGGCGTTCACCTCACGGTGTAGCCAACGCTGGGAGTGCTTGTCCTTCTCCTCGCTGGTGAAGACGATCTAGGAGCCGTCCTGATTGGGGAACTGATCGAGCAGGCGGCCGTCGTGCTGGGACGGAGCCGGGGCCGGGGCCGGCACGCGAGCCGGAGCCAGCGCTGGCATGCTAAGAGGTGGCGCGGGAGGAGCTGGAAGGCCTTCCCCCCGGGCCAACCGCTACGATAAGCTGCACTGCCGGAGCATGTGCGTGGAGGGCTTGGCCCCGGAATGATGTTTGCAAGGGAGGTCGAGCATCTACTCGAAGGTGAGCTTGGACTGCCAGGGAGCCTAGCCGGGGCGCTGGTGCTAGCGGAAGCCTGGGCAGTCGGCTGCTCTTCCTCGATGGTAGCAACATGCCGGCTCCCGTAGAGGGAGTCTGGCTGGTCGGCCTTGCGCTTGTTGTTCGGCGGCTGTCAGTTGTCGGCAGCCGGTCATGATGGAGCCACCGGCGGAGCCGCCTTGCCAGGCGTGCTGACCTTGACCTGGATTGCAGAGTCAGCCGTATCATATTTGTCCGCCTTGGCCATGAGGTCTACCAGCGTTGCCGGCACGGAGCACAGGAGCTTGTGCTTGAGGCAGGTGCCGTAGCGGCAACACTTGATGAATTATTGGATGGCCTGCACCTCGTGCACCCCTTTGCAGGAGTTGCAGAGCTTGGTCCATTGGGTGAGGTAGTCACAGAGGGCCTTGTCCGGACCCTAAACGCATATGGCCAACTCATGGTGGCGGCTGGGCCGCTTGTAGGTGCGGGTGAAGTTGTGGACGAACACCTCCTCAAAGTCCGTCCAGGTGTTGATGCTGCCGGCTGCCAGGCTATTCAACCAGGTACAGGCAAAGTCGATCAGCATGAGGGGGCGTAGCGGACGGCTACACGCTTGTTTCCCCTCACTATGCCGATCATCATGGTGTAGTCGATTAGCCAGTCCTTTGGCTTGGCGACCCTATTGTATTTCGGGGTGTTGTGGGGGAGCGTGAAGCCGGTCGGGAACGGCTCGTTGCGGATCCAGGGGCCGAAGCACGCCGGACCAATTAAGCCCTCCTCCTCGAGGAGGGTCAATTGCGCCATACGGTCGAGGCAGAGGCATGCATCATTCTCACAGTGGGGGACCCGCGGTCCGAGCCGGGCCACGAGATCAGCACGGACGGTCGGCGGGACATACCGCGTCGGCTCTCACCGCGGAGGTGGGGTGTGCCTACGGCTGCACCAGCTATCGCCAGTCGGTGCCTCGTTGTGGTGGATGTTGCCAGCCGGGATGTCGTTGCGCCGGCTGTCGACAGACGGCTGCTCATTTCCGCACAGCTGGGAGCACTGAGCGTTGCTTCCCTCGGCCCACCGACCGGATGGGCGAGGGGAGCTGGAGTGCTGAGCCGGCTAACGGCCAGCAGCCCATGTGCCCTCGCCCTCTGGACGGGGGCCTCGGAGATGGCTCCTCCGGGGATGAGCCTGGCTTGTTGCGCGTTGGCGGTGTCAAAGAGGTCCTTGAGATGTCGCACACACGAGGCGCGCTCCTCGCCCTCCAAGGGAGCCAGGTCCTCGTAGGCCACCTTGGCGGCCCGTAGATTAGCCACGGGGGTGTCGTAGACAGGCAGGTTGCCACTAAGGATCTCGGGCTGGGCTCGGTGCCAGCCTGAGTGAGACCGTAGGTGCAAATGTACTCCCACTGCGCGGCTTCCATCCGGCGTTGCTCGGACGCGAGGGCGCTGGCATCTTCGACTAGGAGACGGCCGGCCGCCTCCAGCTCGGTCGTGATGGTGGTCGGGTTCGCCGTCAGGGCAATGGTGGTGCTCAAACCCCGAAGGGTGGCGTTGAGCGGGTTGGAGGTTCCGGCGTGGGGGGGGGGCGCATCGGCCTTGGCCCGCACACGGCCAGAAGAGGTAGAGGAGGCAGTGGTCATCACCCCTACACGAACGCGGGAGTCGTCGGTCTCGCCCAAGGAGAGTGCACCCACGCACGAGGGCGAGTCGGTGCAATCGAGTACTCAGCTAGGGTACGTGTCGGCTGCAGGTTCGTTGGTGAGGCTAAGCCCGCTGACGCGCTCGGTGAGTGCAGCGACGTCGAGCGAGGGGGTCGCTGTCGAGACACTCATCGGAGAGGCCGGCAATGTCGCCCGCAGTTCCTACCGGAGCAAGCCCCACGAGCATGCAGTTCCGCACGGATGCTGGGAGGCCGGGGGAGGTGGTGAACGGTCCTGCCCGGAGCGTGACTCCGGCCGGTTCCGCGGATGGCCCCATGGTGGGCACCAACTGTCGTTGTTTTCTCACGACAGATGTCATGGGTAGGCTTATCGAGAGTGGTTGGGGCCGAAAGGACGCCTACGGGCTTCGAGAACGGGATTAGGCACAGGCGGTGACGGACACGCGATGTACCCAGGTTCGGGGCCCTCCATGGGGGGGTAACACCCCTAGTCCTGCTCGGTCTAGTTTAGATAATGGTGAGGTTACAATGGTGCTCCTGGAGCTGTATGGCTAGAGGAGGAAGAAGGAGCTAGGCGGCCTTTGTTGCCTCCCTACGAGAGTGTGGTGTGTGTGGTCTGGTCGATCCCCCCGTGCATGGGGGGCTCCGAGGGGTTTTATAGGCCACCCCCTGGATTGCAATACGAATAGAAGGCTATGGGGGGCCCAGCTGGCAGCCTCTCTAGCCGCCCGTATGGTCCACAGGATGAGGGGTCTTGTCGCTGGTAGGACCCGCCAGCTATGGGGTCCCGTCGGGAGACGGAGGGGCCCACAGGTGGGTCCCCATGCTAGTCACTTCGCGGCATGGGCCGTCCTTCGTGGCGCCGTCTTGTGGCAGCCGGCTGCGGTTAGCGGTACGACCAGCCGCGTTGTATCCATGCTGGGGTACGTAATGGAGTTGTTGAGGGCGTGCCGACACTGTTCTGGCGCCCGGTTGCAGTCGGACAGAGCCAGAGGCACTGTTGCCTCCACTGTGGCCATGCGGGCACTGACCCCCGATGGGATGGGGGCGACAGTTGCCACGCGTACCTTGACTGCGGCATCCAATGTGCGGCCAGCTAGGGAGCCGGGGGTCTCCACTCAGAGTCGGGCGGCTCGTCATAGCCGACAGCGTGGAGCCGGACTGCAGGGGGAGGCGGTTCTCCCTGCAGTCGTTTCAGAAGGTTGGTGTAGAGAGTTGTTTGCGGCTACCCCGGGGTTATCCCCCCGACAGTACATTACCCTCATCAAGGACATGTACGATAATGTTGTGACAAGTGTTCGAACAAGTGATGGCAACACTGATGACTTGCCGATCAAGATAGGACTGCATCACGGGTCAGCTTTGATCCCTTATCTTTTTTCCTTGGTGATGGATGAGGTTAAAAGGGATATACAAGGAGATATCCCATGGTGTATGCTCTTTGCAGACGATGTGGTGCTAATTGATGATAGTCGGGCGGGGGTCAACAGGAAGTTGGAGTTATGGAGGCAAACCTTGGAATCAAAAGGTTTTAGACTTAGTAGGTCTAAAACCGAGTACATGAGGTGTGCTTTCAGTACTACTAGGCAGGAGGAGGAGGAGGGTGTTAGCCTTGATGGGCAGGGGGTGCCTCAGAAGGACACCTTTCGGTATTTGGGGTCAATGTTGCAGAAGGATGGGGATATCGATGAAGATGTGAACCATCGAATTAAAGCCGTATGGATGAAGTGGATCCAAGCTTCTAGCATTCTTTGTGACAAGTGGGTGCCACAAAAGCTAAAAGGCAAGTTCTATAGGACGGCGGTTCGACCCGCAATGTTGTATGGCGCTGAGTGTTGGCCGACGAAAGGGCGCCATGTTCAACAGTTAGGTGTGGCGGAGATGCGCATGTTGAGATGGATGTGTGGCCACACAAGGAAGGACCGAATCTGAAATGAGGACATACGAGATAGAGTTGGGGTAGCGCCAATTAAAGAGAAGCTTGTCCAACATCATGTGAGATGGTTTGGGCATATTCAGCACAGGCCTCTAGAAGCCCCAGTGCATAGCGGACGGCTAAAGCATGATGTAATATCAAAAGAGGCCGGGGTAGACCAAACTTGACATGGGAAGAGTCTGTAAAGAGAGATCTGAAGGATTGGAGCATCACCAAAAAACTAGCCATGGACAGGGGTGCGTGGATGCTTGCTATCCATGTGCCAGAACCATGAGTTGGTCACGAGATCTTATGAGTTTCACCTCTAGCCTACCCCAACATGTTTGGGACTAAAGGCTTGGTTGTTGTTTGTTGAAAGCATGGGTAGAGTACATATTACTACAGATTGTTCTGTCTGAAACAGATTCTAGTTTTGTTGCACTATGTGCTTGTTTTGATGAATCTATGGCTTGTATTGGGGGGTATAAGTCATGGTAAAGTTAATATAGTACGTATAATGCAATATTAAAATATTAATGGGTTTTCAACGGTACCTAAAGTAGTGATTTGCTTTCTTATACTAACGGAACTCACGGAGATTTTGTTAAGTTTTGTGTGATTGAAGTTTTCATGGTTTGGGTGAGATCACGATGGATGAAGGAATAAGGAGTAGAAAAAGGCTAAGCTTGGGTATGCTACCGCACCCCCAAGATATATCCATAGAGAAACAATAAACTAAGCTTGGGGATGCCCCCGAGTGGCATCCCCTCTTTCTTCTAATGACCATCGATATTTTACTTGGAGCTATATTTTTATTCGTCACATATCATGTGTTTTGCTTGGAACGTCTTTTGTCTTTGCTTTATTTTCTTTTATCCTTGCTTCACACACCTATTTGAGAGATCCAAAATTATGCTATGATTTGCTAGAATTGCTCTTTATGCTTCACTTAAATCTATTGAGCAAAGCAATTGCTCTAGTGTTTCACTTATATCTTTTTGAGCACGATGTGCTTGGAAACTTTTGTAGAAATACTCTCATGCTTCACTTAGATTAATTTGAGAGTTACTAAATTTTGAAGAAATCCTCTCAAGCTTCACTTATACCTTTTTGAGAGATGAAATCTTTATGCTCATGTGCTTCACTTAAATTTGTTTGAGCTTGCCAAAAAGCAACGACAATATACGAAACTAGTCCCAAAGTGATAGATACCCAAGGAAGATATAATAAAAACTTTCATGAAGATCATTGGACAAATTAAACTTGATTCCTTGTAATAGTTTTGAAACACGATGATAGTAATATGTAAGGCATGTTGATGAGTAATTATGCTTAGTAGGAATATTGGTGTTAAGGTTTGTGATTCCCTATGCATGCACGAAAGTCAATAATTATGCAATGAAATTACATCCTACGTGTGGTGCATTTTTGGGTATTGGTTATGTTCAATACTCACTTATGTGGATTTTCATTTCTTGGTTTGGTCGCTTCCCAATCTATTTGTTATCCTTCACTTGTACTAAGTAGAAATACTACTTGTGCATCTAAAATCCTTAAACCAAGTTTGGCCTTATGAGTCCACCATACCTACCTATATACGGTATTTCCATGCCATTCCAAGCAAATTTGTGTGTGCCATCTCTAAATTTTGAAAATTATTTTCTCTTTTGTGTGCCCTACCGCCCATGAAACGGTGGGGAGTAACCAATATTTTTCATTCTAGATGTGTTATTCTCAAGACGAGTCTTTATTCACTTGTCATTGCACGAAAGTGCGACGGTAATAGGGATGCCCATCCCCGAAATGAAAAACAAAAAATATTTACTTTATGTTGTCAAATAATAAATTCCTTGGAAAGTGTTGGTTCGGAAGGCAACCGTGGATATGGCCCGCCATGGAAAGTGAAAGTTTGGTGGAAAAAGGAATAAACTTTATTTTCTGTATGGGAACTGCCTAGATATATCTAGCATGGAAAGTATTGTGAGCTACTTTGTCGTTTTCGTTGACAAGAAAAGCATGCCACCCAAAATATTATTTCTCTCTCAATTTAGACACTTGAGCTCTGGCACCTCTACAAATCCCTACTTCCCTCTGCGAAGGGCGTATCTATTTACTTTATGCAATTTTTATTTTTATTTTTAGTCTCCATCTTCTCTTATAAGCACCAACTACGGGGCAGTATGATCGTACTTGAGCATTGGGCATAGCTAATATTTGAGTGTGTTTCATGAATGGGTCAATGATTGAGCATGATGGGATAGGGATAACTCTCTTTAGTGTTGATATTTTGAAAGACATGGTTGTTTGTTGACATGCTTGAGTACTGAAGTCATTATGTTAAAACTAGACTATTGCTTTGAATCATTATAAGTCCCAATGTCCATGTTATACAAAAGAAAAGAATGTGATGAACATGATAGGAAGCATCCCACATCAAAAATTCTGTTTTTATCATTTACCTACTCGATGATGAGTAGTAATTAAGCTTGGGGATGCTGATACGTCTCCAATGTATCAATGTTTTTTGCTTCTTCCATGTTGTTATATTATCAATCTTGGATGTGTCAAAATAATTTTATTGCAATTTTATATCATTTTTGGGACTAACCTATTGACATAGTTGAGGGGGTCCTAGATTAGGGGGTCCTCGGATAGCCGACCTGTTGTTTATGGGACGGACTGTGTGGGCCTCAAAGGGAGCATCGGACGATCAAAGACCACCTACGCCAAATGGAAGTTTCAAGAAGCCCTCGCGTACTCACCAAGTTGTTAGCTGTAGTTCGGCATGTTTATCTCTTCGGTATGTAACCGACCATGTGTAAAACCCAGAGCACCCTCGGCATCTATATAGGACGGAGGGTTTAGGGGTATAGGAGGACAACTCATCTAAGGTTAGCTATTCGATCTCGAGGTAGATCAACTCTGTAACCCCCCACATCATAACTACAATCAAGAAGGACGTAGAGTATTACCTCCATCGGAGGGCCCAAATCTGGGTAAATCCGTGTCCCCTTTGTCTCCTATTACCATTGATTCTAGTCTCACAGTTCGGGACCCCCTGCCCAAGATCCGCCGGTTTTGACATTGACATTGGTGATTTCATTGAGAGTTCCTCTGTGAGTGTCGAAGGAATTGATGGCTCACCTCGTCACTAGTAGCGAGATCTGCATCGAGGGGACTCTCGCCCCCGATCAGAGTCTCACCAGCAATGACATCTTGTTGCATGCCAGCCCGATCAGCCGTCATGGCCAGACCGGAAGTTTTCCCCCAATCAGAGTATCAAGTTTGGAACCTTAGAGTTCGTGGTTGATTCACGGGGAACACTTGTTCTAATGGAACCCTCAACCTCCAAAGAAAAACCTATAAATCCAGACGCTTTGACGACCGAGACATCAGGTCCCATGGTGGGACAGAACACAGATCCACTACAGCGTAACTCTAGAACCGTCATGCCACTCAATGAATCCACTCGTATCAGCGACACGCACCCTGCCATCGCCTTGTTTTTAAATGAGTTGTTTGATCGGATCGAAGCTATACGTATATCGGATGACCAGGTTCCGATCTATGATCGTCTTGGGACTAGACCCGATGATAGGGAGATTCATGTCCCTCCAGTCACCCACCTTGTCGCTACCATCGAGTGTCCGGATGCGGATTCTGCTCGACAGCCGGAATCGAAAACCATCTATACTTTAGTCCTCGATCACCAAGACTCTGTCGGTGAACCAGAGGCGGGGAATCATTCTAAAACCGAACCATCACCGGTCCGGAATCCATCGCACGATTTGGAAACTGTAGTTTCGAATAATCGTTGGGGCATAAAATTGAATTTTTCCCACCCACCACCCAAGACGACCATCCAAGTAATGCACCAAAGCCCGTGTCTTCGAACTTTCGGGATATCAAGCAACTACAAGGAGAATCAGTCCACCACTTTTCGGCCAGACCCCTACCCGCTAGGAGCAGAGTAAAAGGTCTTACTGACGAAGATATAACGGCAATTTTCATTCGCAATGGCCATGATGAAGGGATTCTTAATGACCTGGCCCGCGAACGCATAAGTGACTTTTTGGAGTTATCCGAATTGGTACAAAATTACTACGCCACGGAGAGCGTCTGGCAATCCAAACAGTTGTTCTCGGAACCAATTCTCCCCTAACACCCTAGAGGAGCTCGGAAAAAGAGGATACTTCCAAATCGGCCAGCCAGGTACGAACCCGTCGGAAAAAGAAACAAGCCCTTTTTAGGGACCAGCACTGTCCTCGACGTACTATTGAATAAACCTTGCCCCATACATTCCGTGTTGTTAAACATGAACCCAACTCGCAACCTTCAAGCATGGTGGGTCGTCAGGCAAGTCGCAAAAAGCGGCGAGGCCATCCTCGAAACACCTCCATCGAGTAGGCGCCCTCCTTCACCACCCGGATTCAATGCCGAAGTCCTAACGATCTATGAGACCTTCCCCTTGAGGAACAAGCGTAAAATAGCTCTTAGGGAGCTCGAGCAAGTCTACCATGTGGCAGCCACTAGCCGGTGGGAAGACCTACCGATTACTTTCGGGGACACTGACCAGCCGCCAATTCTTCCCAGTCACTCACCGGCTGCACTAGTCTTGAACCACATCACTGATGGATACACGCTACATAAAGTGCTAATGGATGGTGGCAGTGGTCTTAACCTTATATACAAGGCCACCCTGGAAAAAATGCAGTTCGACCGATCCCACATCGAACATAGCAACACAACCTTCCAGGGAATTATCCTAGGGAGGGAGGCATGTTGTTCCGGATGTATCATCTAGGACGTTGTGTTTAGCACGCCCGAAAACTAACGATTCGAAGAACTTCTCTTCCACATCGTCCCCTTCCCAAGTAGCTATCACGCCCTATTGGGACGCGACGCCCTTACAAACTTCCAGGCTATCCCCCATTATGGGTACATGAAACTCAAAATGCCAGGACCAAATGGAGTGATCACGATCGCTAGTGATCCGAACATAGCCCTACGAGCCAAAAACAAAATGGCAGTGCTCCCCCTCGAGGCATTAGCAGAAACTTTCACTACCGAAGAGTTGACCGCCTTACGGTCGAGAGTTAATAAGGACAATGTGATCCTTAGCAAAAGGCCCAAGTCCATGTCATTTAAACTCGTAGAGGAAATCGTTAAATTTCAGGTACATCCAACGGACCCCAATAAGACAACATCCATCGGAGCCCGGCTCGATCCCCTCATGGATGAAGCACTACAGAATTTCCTCCACGAGAATTGGGACATTTTTGCCTGGCATCCTTCTGATATGCCTGGAATCCCACGTCGGCTCGCTGAACACAGCTTAAACATTATCCCAGGCTTTAAGCCCGTGAAACAGACTCTGCGCCGCTTCTCCGAGCCCAAACGGCAAGCCATGGGTCAAGAATTAGCTAAACTGCTTGAGGCCGGATTTATTCGGGATATTAAACACCCTGAGTGGCTAGCAAACCTGGTGATGGTACCTAAGAAAGACAAGTCCTGACAGCTGTGTGTTGACTTCAAAGACCTCAACAAAGCCTACCCCAAGGACCCTTTCCCCTTACCACGCATAGACCAGATCATTGACGCCACAGCTGGACACAATTTGTCGTGCTTCCTCGACGCTTACGCTGGATACCATCAAATAAAAATGAAAGAATTCGATCAAGCGGCTACTGCATTCATCAACCCCTACCAGCCATTCTGCTTCAACACGATGCCTTTTGGGCTAAAAATGTCGGGGCCACATGCCAGCGCATGATCCAAACCTGTCTCGCGACATAGGTCAGTAAGACTGTCAAGGAATACATGGATGATGTGGTAATCAAAACCAAACAAGTCGGCCAGTTGATCGACAACTTACGACAAACCTTCACTAGTCTACGCGAATATGATATATGGCTCAATCCGGAAAAATGCGTATTCGGAGTTCCCTATGGTAAGCTGCTTGGATTCATCGTCTCCCATAGAGGAATAGAGGCAAATCCAGCTAAAATACGTGCTCTATCAGAACTTGCAATTCCCACAGAGCTGAAGCACATCCAGAGGCTAGCTGGGTGCGTAGCGGCGTTAAGCCGATTTATCTCCTGCCTCGGAGAAAAGGCTTTGCCGCTCTATAAGCTGTTGAAGCGGACCAACAAGTTCGAATGGAACGATGAGGCAGCGGCTGCGTTAGAAGAAATCAAAACACTACTAGCAATCAATCCCATACTCATGGCACCGGGCACCGGTGAGCCCATGTTATTATACATATCGGCCACCAACAAAGTCGTTAGTGCGGTGCTCGTCGTTGAACGACATGAGGAGGGACATAAATTCCGGACTCACAAACTGGTATATTATGTGTAAGAAGTGCTAACACAGTGCAAGTCCAGATACCCACATTACCAAAAATAGCCTAGACGGTATTCATGGCATCGAGGAAAGTCGGACACTACTTCTAGGAGTGTGTGGTAACAGTGGCATCGGAGGTCCCCCTGAATGATATAATCAACAAAAGGGACGCCACCGGCCGCATAGCCAAATGGGCCATTGAGCTCCTTCCCTTTGAAATAACCTACAAGCCACGTCGTGCAATTAAATATCAGGTACTAGCGGACTTCCTGGCTGATTGGACAGAGGCCGAGCTGCCCTAGGAATACAGTGCATACTACCATTGGACAATGTACTTTGATGGATCGAAGACCTTGGTCGGTCTGGGGGCTAGAGTTATCCTCACATCCCCCACAGGCGACAATGTGCGATACTTGTTGCAAATCATGTATGTTGACTCCAACAATGCAGCCGAATATGAAGTTGTCCTTCATGGTCTTCGGATCGCGGTATCAATGGGCATACGATGGCTAGAGGTACGGGGAGACTTAACTTGGCCATACCCCAAATTAACGGCGAGTTTGACGCCAAAAATCCGAAGATGGCGGCATATAGAAACGCCATCCTCAAGATATCTGCTCGGTTTGAGGGGTTAGAATTCCACCACGTCGCTCACGACAACAACCAAGCCGCCGACATAATGGCCCGTATGCGAGTCAAGCGTGATCCTGTCCCGAGAAACACCTTTCTGGAGCAGCTCTTTAAGCCCTCCGTAGTGTGGCAGGACAACGACAATGGCGTTGGTCCGAATACGGCGGACGAAGTTGTTCCCCCATAAACGAGCCAGACGATGGCATCATCGGCCGATCCGCGATGAATGAAACGCCCTCGGCTCATGAGGTAATGGCAATAATAGTGCCATGGGCGAAGCCCTTCCTTGCTTACCTTCTTCACAAGGAACTCCCCGATGATCAAACCAAGGCACGACGCATAGTTCGGCGATCCAAGGCCTACAAAGTACATGCGGTTGAGTTATACAAGAAAAGCATAACTAGAATATTGCAGCAGTGTATATCCGAGGACGAAGGACGGGAGCTCCTCACCGAAATCCATGCAGGCATGGGCGGGCATCACGCCATGGCAAGATCCCTTGTCAGCAAGGCCTTCTGAGCTAGTTTCTTTTGGCCTACAACTTGGACGGATGCCCAGTCACTTATTCAACATTGCGTAGGGTGTCAACTCTTCACAAATCGAAGTCACACTCCCCCAATAGCTCTTCGAACTATTCTGATCACCTGGCCTTTTGCGGTCTGGGGGCTGGACTTGGTCGGACTCCTTAAAGGGGGAACCAAGAAAAATAAATACCTACTGGTCATGGTTGACAAGTTTACCAAATGGATAGAAGCAAAGCCCGTCAAGTCGGCTAAATCCGGACCAGTGATCGACTCCATATCTAGCGTAGTACACCGTTATCGTGTCCCGTAGTATCATAACGGATAATGGATCCAACTTCACAGCCCAAGAGGCCAAGGACTGGTGCGCAAAAATGGGCATAAAGCTTGATTATGCGTCAGTCTATCATCCACAGACCAATGGACAGGTCGAGCGAGCAAACAGTCTCATTATGAGCGGCATCAAGCCACGTTTGGTCCGATCTCTTCACGAGTCCGACTGTCATTGGGTGGAGGAACTCCATGTTGGGAGACGTAGTAGTAAATCAAAATTTTCCTACGTTCACCAAGATCTATCTATGGAGAAACCAGCAACGAGAGGGGAGAGATTGCATCTTCATACCTTTGAAGATCGCTAAGCGGAAGCGTTACAAGAACGCGGTTGATGGAGTCGTACTCGCAGCGATTCAGATCGCGGTAGATCCGATCAAGTGCCGAACGGACGGCACCTCCGCGTTCAACACACGTGCAGCCCGGTGACGTCTCCAACACCTTGATCCAGCAAGGAGGAAGGAGAGGTTGGGGAAGGGCTCCAACAGCAGCACGACGGCGTGGTGGTGGTGGAGTAGCAAGGTATTCCGACAGGGCTTCGCCTAAGCGCTGCGGAGGAGGAAGAAGAGAGGTAGGGCTTCGCCGTGAGAGAGAGAGATCAAATCTTATCTCAAAACATCCAAAACCTCAAGTATATATAGGAGGAGGGACGTGGAGGGCTGGCTTGGCCTCTACTCCAAAGAGGAGATGGCCGGCCGAATTAAAGGGAGAGTCCACCTCCCACAAGGGAGGTGGATCTCCTCCTTTTAAATCCTTTTTGCCTTATCTCCTTATCTCCAGCCACATGGGCCTTTAGCAAAAGTATTTCCCAGCCCAATAAGGGCTGACACACTTTATCTAACAGCCCATGAGGTCCTCTGGTCGTCACACCCCTCCCGGGGGTCCTCCGGCACCCTCCCGGCACTCCCGGTACACTACCGATGAGCCCGAAAACTTTCCGGTGACCAAAACTGGACTTCCTATATATCAATCTTTACCTCCGGACCATTCCGGAGCTCCTCGTGACATCCGGGATCTCATCCGGGACTCCGAACAACCTTCGGTAATCACGTATACCATTTCCCTATAACCCTAGCGTCATCGAACCTTAAGTGTGTAGACCCTACGGGTTCGGGAGACACGTAGACATGACCGAGACACCTCTCCGGTCAATAACCAACAGCGGGATCTGGATACCCATGTTGGCTCCCACGTACTCCACGATGATCTCATCGGATGAACCACGATGTCAAGGATTCAATCAATCCCGTATACAATTCCCTTTGTCTATCGGTATGATACTTGCCCGAGATTCGATCGTCGGTATCCCCATACCTTGTTCAATCTCGTTACCGGCAAGTCTCTTTACTCGTTCCGTAATACATCATCCCGTGGCTAACTCCTTAGTCACATTGAGCTCATTATGATGATGTCTTACCGAGTGGGCCCAGAGATACCTCTCCGTCACACGGAGTGACAAATCCCAGTCTCGATTCGTGCCAACCCAACAGATACTTTCGGAGATACCCGTAGTGCACCTTTATAGCCACCCAGTTACGTTGTGACGTTTGGCACACCCAAAGCATTCCTACGGTATCCGGGAGTTGCACAATCTCATGGTCTAAGGAAACGATACTTGACATTGAAAAGCTTTAGCAAACGAACTACACGATCTTGTGCTATGCTTAGGATTGGGTCTTGTCCATCACATCATTCTCCTAATGATGTGATCCCGTTATCAACGACATCCAATGTCCATGGCCATGAAACCGTGACCATCTATTGATCAACGAGCTAGTCAACTAGAGGCTCACTAGGGACATGTTGTGGTCTATGTATTCACACATGTATTATGGTTTCCGGTTAACACAATTATAGCATGAACAATAGACAATTATCATGAACAAGGAAATACAATAATAACCATTTTATTATTGCCTCTAGGGCATATTTCCAACAGTCTCCCACTTGCACTAGAGTCAATAATCTAGTTCACATCACCATGTGATTAACACTTACATCACCATGTGATCATATCATCATGTGATTAACACCCAATAAGTTCTGGGGTTTGTTCATGTTCTGCTCGTGAAAGAGGTTTTTAGTCAGCGGGTCTGCGACATTCAGATCCGTGTGTACCTTACAAACTTTCCATGTCATATTTGTAGATACTACTCCCACGCTCCACTTGGAGCTATTCCAAATGGCTGCTCCACTATACGTAGCTGGATTTCTACTAAGAGTCATCCGGATTGGTTTTAAAGCTTGCATCATCGTAACACTTTACGATGAACTCTTTATCACCTCCATAATCGAGAAATATTTCCTTAGTTCTCAAGTTACTAAGGCTAACTTTGACCGCTGTCTAGTGATCCACTCTTGGATTACTCTTGTACCCCTTGACAGACTCATGGCAAGGCACACACAGGTGCGGTACACAGCATGGCATACTATATAGAGCCTATGGCTAAAGCATAGGAGATGACACTCATCTCTTCTTTATCTTCTGCCGTGGTCGGGTATTGAGTCTTACTCAATTTCACACCTTACAATACAGTCAAGAACTCCTTCTTTGACCCATCTATTTTGAACTCCTTCAAAAACTTGTCAAGGTATGTCTTCGTCGAAAAAACTTATCAAGCGAATAGATCTATCCCTATAGATCTTGATGCTCAATAAAATAGTAGCTTTATCTGGGTCTTCCTTTGAAAAACAAAACTTTTCAAACAACCCTTCATGCTCTTCCAGAAATTCTACATCATTTCCGATCAATAATATGTCAACTACATATTCTTATAAGAAATTCCATAGTGCTCCCACTCACTTTCTTGCAAATACAAGTTTCTCATAAACTTTGTATAAACTTAAACACTTTGATCACCTCATCAAAGCATATATTCCAACTCCGAGATGCTTGCTCCAGTCCATAGAAGGATCGCTGGAGTTTGCATATTATTAGCATCCTTAGGATTGACAAAACCTTCTGGTTGTATCACATACAACTCTTCCTCACAGAAACCATTACGGAAACCTTGTTTTGTCATCCATCTGCCAGATTTCATAATCGAAAAATGCAGCAACTGCTAACAAAATTTTAATAGACTTTTAGCATCGCTACAGATGAGACAATCTCATTGCAGTCAACTCCTTGAACTTGGCGGAAACTTCTTTGCGACAAGTCGAGCTTTATAAACGGTGACATTTCACCATTAGCGTCTATGTTTATCTCAAAGGTCCATTTGTACTCAATGACCCGCCATTCAACAGGCAAGTCTACCAAAGTCCATACTTGGTTTTCATACATGGATCCTTTCTCGGATTTCATGGCTCCTAGCCATTTGTTGGAATCCGGGCCCACCATCGCTTCTCCATAGTTCGTAGGTTCATCGTTGTCCAACAACATGATTTCCAAGACAGGGTTGTCGTACTACTCAGGAGCAGTACGCGTCCTTGTCGACCTACGAGGTTCGATAGTGACTTGATCCGAAGCTTCATGATCATCATCATTAACTTCCTTTTCAACTAAGTAGGCTCTACAGAAACATCTTTCTGTGTTGCGCTATTCTCTGGTTGAAACAAAGGTTCAACAACCTTATCAAGTTCTATCTTCCTCCCACTCAATTCTTTCGAGAGAAACTCTTTCTCAAAAAGGACCCGTTCTTAGCAACAAACACCTTTTGCGCTTGGATCTGAGATAGAAGGTATACCCAATGTCTCATTAGGGTATTCTATGAAGATGCATTTGTCTGCTTTGAGTTCGAGCTCGCTAGGTGAAAAACCCATTTTCACATAAGCGTCGCAGCCCCAAACATTAAGAAATGACAGCTTAGGCTTCTGTCAAACCATAATTCTCACGGTGTCATCTCAACAGACTTAGATGGTGCCCTGTTAAAGTGAATGGATTTGTCTTTAATGCATAACCCCATAACGATAGTGGTAAAACGATAAGAGACATCATAGTACTCACTATATCCAATAGAGCACGACTACGACGTTCGAACACACCATCACACTATGGTGTTCCAGGAGGCGTGAGCTGTGAAACAATTTCCACATTGTCTAAAATTGCATACCAAACTCGTAACTTAGATATTCACCTCCATGATCATATCATAGACATTTATCTTCTTGTCACGATGATCTTTAACTTCACTCTGAAACTCCTTGAACCTTTCAAACATTTCAGATTCGTGTTTCATTAAGTAAATATCCCCATATTTACTCAAATCATCAGTGAAGGTAAAGAAAAACAACGATATCCACTGTGTGTTTCAACACTCATTGGACCACATACATCAACATGTATTAATTCCAATAAGCCACTTGCCCGCTCCATCATATTGGATGACGGGGTCTCAGTCATCTTGCCCAAGAGGCATGGCTCGCATGTCTCAACCGATTCGAAATCGAGTGAGTCAAAAAACATCCATCATCATGGAGTTTCTTCATGCGATTTATACCAATATGACATTACGTGGCAGTGCCACAAGCATGTGGTACTATCATTATTAACTTTGTATCTTTTGGTACCAATGTTATGAATATGTGTACTACTACGATCATGATTCGATAAACCATTTCGAGTGGGTGCATGACCATTGAAGGCATTATCCATGTAAACAGAATAACCATTATTCTCTAACTTATATGAATAACCGTATCGCACTAATCATGATCTAATCACGTTTATGCTCAACGCAAACACCAAATAACATTTATTTAGGTTTATCACAAATCCTGAAGGTAGAGAGAGCGTGCGATGGTGATCACATCAATCTTGGAAATACTTCCAACACACATCGTCACCTTTCACCTAGCTAGTCTCCATTTACTCCGTAGCTTTTATTTCGAGTTGCTAACACTTAGCAACCGAACCGGTATCCAATACCCAGGTGCTACTACGAGTACCAGCAAGGTACACATCACTAACACGTATATCAAATATACTTCCATTGACATTACCAGCCTTCTTATCTACCAATCATCTAGGGTTTTTCCGCTTTAGCGAACATTCTCCTCATAACAGAAGCACTTAGTCTCGGGTTCGGGCTCAACCTTGGGTTTCTTCACTAGAGCAACAACTGGCTTGCCATTCCTGAAGTTTTCCCCTTCTTGCCCTTGCCCCTTTTGAAACTAGTGGTTTTCACTTAACCATCAACACTTGATGCTCCTTATTGATTTCTACCTTCGTGGTGTCAAACATCACGAACAACTCAGGGATCATCTTATCCATCCCTGGCATGTTATAGTTCATCACGAAGCTCTAGTAGCTTGGTGGCAGTGACTTGGAGAACTGCTTTAATCACTATCTCATCTGGAAGATTAACTCCCACTTGATTCAAGTGATTGTAGCACCCAGACAATCTGAGCACACGCTCACCGATTGAGCTATTCTCCTTTATCTTGCAGACAAAGAATCTTGTTGGAGGTCTCATACCTCTCAACATAGGCACGAGCCTGAGATCACAATCTCAGCTCCTAGAACATCTCATATGTTCCGTGACGTTCAAAACGTTTTGGAGCCTCAATTCTGAGCCGTAATGCATGACGCATTGAACTATCACGTAGTCACCAAAAAGTGCCTGTCATATGTTCACAACATCTACAGACAACACTTGAGGGAGTGGTGCAGTTAGCGGTACATCAAAAACATAAGCTTTCTGTGCAGCAATGAGGACAATCCTCAGATCACGGACCCTGTCCGCATTATTGCTACCATCAACTTTCAACTTACTTTTCTCTAGGATTGTATCAATAAAACTGTGGAGCTACAGCGCGAGCTATCTACGACATAATTTGCAAGGACATTTTTAGACTAAGTTCATGATAATTAAGTTCACTTAATCAAATTATTAATGAACTCCCACCTAGATAGACATCTCTCTAGTCTTCCAAGTGATACATGATCCATGTCAACTAGCCCGTGTCCGATCATCACGTGAGACGGACTAGTCATCCATGGTGAACATCTCTATGTTGATCGTATCTTCTATACGACTCATGTTCGACCTTTCGGTCTTCCGTGTTCCGAGGCCATGTCTGTACATGCTAGGCTCGTCAAGTCAACCTAAGTGTTTCGCATGTGTAAATCTGGCTTACACCCATTGTATGCGAACGTTAGAACCTATCACACCCGATCATCACGTGGTGCTTCGGAACGACGATCCTTAGCAACGGTGCACAGTTAGGGTGAACACCTTTCTTGAAATTTTATTGAGAGATCATCTTATTTACTACCGTCGTTCTATGCAAATAAGATGTAAACATGATAAACATCACATGCAATCAATATAGTGACATGATATGGCCAATATCATCTTGCTCCTTCGATCTCCATCTTCGGGGCACCATGATCATCACTGTCACCGGCACGACACCATGATCTCCATCATCATGATCTCCATCATTGTGTCTTCATGAAGTTGTCTCGCCAACTATTACTTCTACTACTACAGCTAACGTTTAGCAATAAAGTAAAGTAATTACATGGCGTTTATGATTGACACGCAGGTCATACAATAATATAAGACAACTCCTATGGCTCCTGCCGGTTGTCATAGTCATCGACATGCAAGTCGTGAACCCTATTACAAGAACATGATCAATCTCATACATCACAATGCATCACATCACATCCTTTTGGCCATATCACATCACAAGGCACATGCTGCAAAAACAAGTTAGACGTCCTCTAATTTGTAGTTGCAAGTTTTTACGTGGCTGCTATAGGTTACTAGCAAGAACGTTTCTTACCTACGTCAACACCACAACGTGATTTGCCAATTGCTATTTACCCTTCATAAGGACCCTTTTCATCGAATCCGATCCGACTAAGGTAGGAGAGACAGACACCCGCTAGCCACCTTATGCATCTAGTGCATGTCAGGCGGTGGAACCGGTCTCACGTAAGCGTACGTGTAAAGTTGGTCCGGGCCGCTTCATCCCACAATACCGCCGAATCAAGATAAGACTAGTAGCGGCAAGCAAATTAACAAACTCGACGCCCACAACTGCTTTGTGTTCTACTCGTGCATAGATTCTACGCATAGACCTAGCTCATGATGCCACTGTTGGGAGACGTAGTAGTAAATCAAAATTTTCCTACGTTCACCAAGATCTATCTATGGAGAAACCAGCAACGAGAGGGGAGAGATTGCATCTTCATACCTTTGAAGATCGCTAAGCGGAAGCGTTACAAGAACGCGGTTGATGGAGTCGTACTCGCAGCGATTCAGATCGCGGTAGATCCGATCAAGTGCCGAACGGACGGCACCTCCGCGTTCAACACACGTGCAGCCCGGTGACGTCTCCAACACCTTGATCCAGCAAGGAGGAAGGAGAGGTTGGGGAAGGGCTCCAACAGCAGCACGACGGCGTGGTGGTGGTGGAGTAGCAAGGTATTCCGACAGGGCTTCGCCTAAGCGCTGCGGAGGAGGAAGAAGAGAGGTAGGGCTTCGCCGTGAGAGAGAGAGATCAAATCTTATCTCAAAACATCCAAAACCTCAAGTATATATAGGAGGAGGGACGTGGAGGGCTGGCTTGGCCTCTACTCCAAAGAGGAGATGGCCGGCCGAATTAAAGGGAGAGTCCACCTCCCACAAGGGAGGTGGATCTCCTCCTTTTAAATCCTTTTTGCCTTATCTCCTTATCTCCAGCCACATGGGCCTTTAGCAAAAGTATTTCCCAGCCCAATAAGGGCTGACACACTTTATCTAACAGCCCATGAGGTCCTCTGGTCGTCACACCCCTCCCGGGGGTCCTCCGGCACCCTCCCGGCACTCCCGGTACACTACCGATGAGCCCGAAAACTTTCCGGTGACCAAAACTGGACTTCCTATATATCAATCTTTACCTCCGGACCATTCCGGAGCTCCTCGTGACATCCGGGATCTCATCCGGGACTCCGAACAACCTTCGGTAATCACGTATACCATTTCCCTATAACCCTAGCGTCATCGAACCTTAAGTGTGTAGACCCTACGGGTTCGGGAGACACGTAGACATGACCGAGACACCTCTCCGGTCAATAACCAACAGCGGGATCTGGATACCCATGTTGGCTCCCACGTACTCCACGATGATCTCATCGGATGAACCACGATGTCAAGGATTCAATCAATCCCGTATACAATTCCCTTTGTCTATCGGTATGATACTTGCCCGAGATTCGATCGTCGGTATCCCCATACCTTGTTCAATCTCGTTACCGGCAAGTCTCTTTACTCGTTCCGTAATACATCATCCCGTGGCTAACTCCTTAGTCACATTGAGCTCATTATGATGATGTCTTACCGAGTGGGCCCAGAGATACCTCTCCGTCACACGGAGTGACAAATCCCAGTCTCGATTCGTGCCAACCCAACAGATACTTTCGGAGATACCCGTAGTGCACCTTTATAGCCACCCAGTTACGTTGTGACGTTTGGCACACCCAAAGCATTCCTACGGTATCCAGGAGTTGCACAATCTCATGGTCTAAGGAAACGATACTTGACATTGAAAAGCTTTAGCAAACGAACTACACGATCTTGTGCTATGCTTAGGATTGGGTCTTGTCCATCACATCATTCTCCTAATGATGTGATCCCGTTATCAACGACATCCAATGTCCATGGCCATGAAACCGTGACCATCTATTGATCAACGAGCTAGTCAACTAGAGGCTCACTAGGGACATGTTGTGGTCTATGTATTCACACATGTATTATGGTTTCCGGTTAACACAATTATAGCATGAACAATAGACAATTATCATGAACAAGGAAATACAATAATAACCATTTTATTATTGCCTCTAGGGCATATTTCCAACACTCCACTCCGTTCTATAGGGCCTACGTACCACCCCGAATAGATCAACGGGTTACACACCGTTCTTTATGGTCTATGGGGGCAGAGGCAGTCCTTCGTTGTGATATTATCCATGATGCACCAAGAGTGACAATGTACGAGGAAAAGGAGGCCGAGTTGGATCGGCAGAACGACTTAGCCGCCTTGGAGGGAGAGCGTGACATAGCTCTGTCTCGTTCCACTCTTTACCAATAGCAAGTAGGGAGGTCAGGGCAAAAGCATACAATGTAGGCAAACTTGTCCTACGGCCCCCGGAGAAACAAAAGCATAAACTCAACCCCAAATGGGAGGGTCCTTTCATCATCGACGAAGTACTCACGGGGGGTGCATATCGTCTGTGGAGTCCATCCGATAACCGGCTTGAACCAAACCCATGGAATGCAGCTCGTCTTCAACGCTTCTACGAATAAACCGGTGTCGTCTAAAATCCCCCACATTTTTTCCTTTTTCCCCTTGTTATTTTTGCCTTTTTTCTTCTTCCCTTCCCATTTTGCTATTCGACAGGGCCAATTTATTTTCTTACCCTATGTTCGGCTGAACCAATCTTGTACTAATGATTATCGGCATACACCATAAAGTGTTAAATCCGAACACAACACGTGGGGGCTTCTTCTAGTAGCCAAACTTTTTTATTACAAGTATTTTCTCACACTTACCGGGCGCACATGTCTCTTTTGTCATGTTCTAGCCATCATATGCATCAATTCTAACTAAGACTTTTGCCAAGCTGGGTTGCCTCGCTCCTGTGATTACTCTCTACGTTCCCGATTGTTCGGCTAGAGAGTAAAGGGAGCACCTCTACAATTGTTATGACCGGGTCATCCGGACACGTACCTCAGACGGCTGAAGCCGAAAGCTAGCTATCTTACATAGACAATTGGTCGGCTATGACAGAAACACCTTATACGGCTCCGGTCGTTATCACCGTTATTTGGGTCTTTTCTTCCCAAAGAACAATTAGGCGCATACTGAAAGTATGCAGACTCTTATCTACGATCTTCGTAGAGCCTCCACGAAAGGTATCGATAAGGTACTATTTTCCTTGGAAGATGTTTCTTACACTAAGTAGTAATATGACATATTTTTTGTGTGCTTTCTGTCTATTCGCACCACATGGTCGGATTGCATGGTTCCCCGAATACAGTTTGCTCTTTTGGAGGGACAAGTAAGGAGGAATACCCTCGAGATCTTCGCACCGGGGGGAGAAGCCGATGGCCGGTTAAGACAAAGTTTACAACACAGATTGTTTATACACATGTACATATAAATTACATGTCCGGTTGCTGATCGAGATTGTTGATTATGGTGTCAAGGGGCAGTCTGCTTGCGAAAGACGGGCGAAAAGCATCACCTGGTCATACACCAGGTGGAGTGGCACTTCTTTTCCATCCGATCCCATGGGACCAACCCGTGCCATATGCTCGGCGTTAAGTCCAGTGAAACTGGTCTTGATCATTGCCCACGCTTCTCGTGCTCCCACACGGCAAGCCGAAGTCTTCCACAGCTTGAACCTATTTCGATCCCCCTTGAATCGATCCACGAGTGTGGCCAGCCCTTCAGGTGGCTGTTCGGGAGGCCATAGTGTCTTCACCATTCCTTTCATTGCTTTCCACACGTGCATATGGAGAGAGGTCAGCTCCTTCAGCAGGTCCCCCTGGTATGATTCGATCTCCTCTTCAGGATGCCCGGACAGGAGGCTTGTACAAAAGCAACAACGTGCTTACCATTATTCCCTACATCAGAAATATGTGCTGATAATAGAATTGTACTTAACAAACACGCCCCTCTGAAGCTTTTGGTTCTCTTCTTGAGCTTGGGCCAATTGAATTTTAAACTTTTAATTTCCTCGGCCTACTTTTGCACAACAAGGCAGCCAGCCTGGTGCTTGGACTCAGCATATCTGTGAGAGTCTCGGGCTTCTTCCAACTGCCTTTCCATGAGCCCTATTGATTCGGCTACTACACGGAATACGTGTGTCAGGCACGATGATACATTAAGATTAGCAGTAAATGCACACTCACCATGGGCCTCCCATGTGAAGCTCTTTACTTGTGCCAGTTTGGCATTCACAAATTGTACTTTCGCGCGGCTCTCCTCGAGCTCCTTGGCCAGTTGCTCAGACTATTGCTTCGAGGCCTGTGTCAGTAGTCAAACGGTGCGGAGATCCTTAATTCGTTTGTTTCAAACCAAATTAAGGCTCGGGAGCTACTAGGCTTACACAAATATTCGGATTCTATAAAACCTGATCACTTACTTGTATGCTGGTTGTTATCAACTTCATAGCTTTGCCGAACCCAGCTCGGGCGGCACCAAGGTGCGCATCCGCCGAGCATAGGGCGACAAACTCCTGATCAGAGAAAATTGGTTGCCACATGGCTTCCCATCGTTGCCGATGATGCATGGCACTCTTCACCTCCGATTTGGTGATGGATACACCATCACCAGAATCGGCGGGCACCGAATTGGCCATGGGGGCGTCTGTAGCAGAAGCCGCATGGGTCGTGGCTCGGGAACTTCCGGCATCTCCAGACATCCGGGTAACCCCTTCAGTAGGAGAGGATTGGGCGTTTCGCCTAAGTATTTCAATGAAACAAACTGCTATAAGACTCTATTGATCGCAACAATTAGCGGATAACCGAACAAAGTACCTTCGGGATGAGTCAGCAGGTGGATTCATCCCCATAACCACCTCCTTCGTAGGATCCCTGTTGGCCTCCGACTCGACCGTAGCTCCGGATGCCGGTGTATGGCACGTGGATCGGTGATGTTTGGGAGTCGGGACCGGCACGTCCGGGGCGCTATTGGTAACTAGCCTCTTGCGGGAGTTTTTCTTCTTGCCCGCAACAGGGATGGAGGATGACCCGGGGTAATCAACTATGACAGCCACCAGGATTTGGACGATGATGTCCTGGAAATAGACTTCGTTTTCGAAGTCAAGAAAAAGATCGGGTTCGGACTAAAACCTGGATCATTGTCGCGTGAATGGTTCTCGAGCTGAGGAGCCGGACAGTTGACTGTCTTGATGAAACTCTTTCATTCTTGTTGATGCCAGGCTTTGGCCAAATAAAGTGCGAAACAGAAACCCCGAACTATTTTCGTGTTTGAAAGAGAAAGGCTTACCCATTCGATGGGATTGTGGGCCGAATATCCTTCCTTGGTTGACCGCCGAACAAAGTCTTCTTGCTCTCCTTTGTACAAGTCGGCAAGAGCGGCGACCAATGTTGTTGGATTGGCGGAACCTTGCTTTCATGAGCGCGTGTTGTCGATTGTCCTATTGTATTGCCATAAGAGGTGTACCATCTGTTGGAGGGGCTGCACACATCGGGAGATGGCAGCGGCCATGACATCGATCATGGTCAGATGGTGGTGGACGAGCATCCGCACCTGCGTGGCTAGGCGCCGCACTTCGATGCTTTCCTCCTGGGATGAGCTCCTTGGCCGCCAGTTGTACCTCTTCTTCGGGAGGACGTCGGAGTATTCGGGAAGACCTGTCCGAGTTGGCTTGAACAAGGGAAGATCTTCAATATAAAACCATTCTGAGGTCCATTATTTGGATTTCTTTGGTGTGCCTGTCGGATACCCCGTCCCCGCTATGCGGCACACTTCGGCTCTATCGACCTCCAAAATTGTCTTGTCCCGAATTCAGGGGACGAGACAGAAGTATTTCCTCCACAAATCAAAATGTGCTTCGCACCCCAAGAACATCTCGAAGAGGGCGATGAATCCCGAGATGTGTAAAATGGACCCTGGAGTAAGGTGGTTGAGTTGGATCCCGTAGAACTCTAGCAACCCCCTCAGGAACGGATGGATTGGAAACCCAAGGTCCCGGAGGAGGAAGGGGACGAAGCATACGCATTCCCCCTTGTTAGGATTAGGGAAACGCTTGTTGAAAACTTCGTCGTCGTAAGAGAGTAGGCTTCGCGGGTCGCCGCCAGATTTGATGAAGGAAGATACCCCTGGGTCTGCAGATTACGGAGCCACAGGAGTGTAACGAAACAGCTGGTTCAGTCCCCTAGGCATGAGCCATAGGGACATGCGGAGGAGCTGGTGATGTTAGCCATGTTTTGCGTGGAGCTTCCGCTAGGAGTTTCTTTTGATGAGGAGGAAGAGAATGTGGTCTGAGACATGATTTTTCTTGATTAAATGGGTTGGCGCCCTTGTTACAAAGGGGTAAGATTGTAAAAATCGCTGACCGCTAAGGAGGTGGTCTTTGATCAACTCCGTAACCCCCCACATCTAACCATGTGTAAAACCCAAAGGAGGTAGATCAACTCTGTAACCCCTCACATCATCAATACAACAAAGCATGGTGTAGGGTCTTACCTCCATAGGAGGGCCCGAACCTGGGTAAATCCATGTCCCCTTCGTCTCCTGTTACCGTCGATTCTAGTCTCACAGTTCAGGACCCCCTACCCGAGATCCGTCGGTTTTCACACCGACAATAGTGCCAAAGTGCCAGTTGCTACTTTCGCTTGTTTTTTACTTTGCAAAAAATCTGTACCAAACGGAGCCCAAACGTTGTGGGGATTTTTGTGCATTTTTTATGAACCAGAAGAAGGGGGGGCCATGGTGGCCACCCTCCACGAGGGCGCGCTAGAGGCCCCTGGTGCAGCCTGGTAGAGGGTGGGCACCTCGGGCACCCCCTCAACCGTCTATCGAGCCTATAAATTCTCAGAAAATCCAAAAACCCTAGGGGAGTCGACACAACACAATTCCAGCCGCTTCAAGTTTCAGAACCTCGGGATCCAATCTAACACCATCACGGAGGGGTTCATCTTCCTCATAGGTGCATGTCTAATGATGCATGAGTAGTCCACCATAGACCTATGGGTCCATAGGCAGTAGCTAGATGGTTTCCTCTCTCTCTATGTTTCTCAATACAATGGACTCTTGGATATCTATTTGATGTAATGGCTTTTGCAGTGTGTTTGTTGGGACCTGATAAATTTTGAGTTTATGATCAGTTTCTATCCATGAATATGATTTTAGTCTTCTTCGATCTCTTATTTGCATGATTACATATAGCCTCGTATTTCTTCTTTGAATATTTGGTTTAGTTAGGCTAACTAGATCGATTTTTCTTGGCATGGGAAGAGGTGCTTTGTGATGGGTTCGATCTTGTGGTGTTCTTTCCCAGCGACAGAAGGGGCAGCAAGACACACATTTATCGTTGCCATTAAGGATAACAAGATGGGGTATATTCCTACATGAATAGATCTTGTCTACATCATGTCACCGTTCTTATTGCCTTAATCCGTTTTCCCATGAACTTAATACACTAGATGCATGCTGGATAGCGGTCGATGTGTGGAGTAATAGAAGTAGATGCAGAATCGTTTCGGTCTACTTATCTTGGATGTAATGCATATATAATGATCATTGCATGGATATCATCATGATTATTTGATCTTCTATCAATTGCCCAATAGTAATTTGTTCACCCACCGTGTGCTATACTCATGAGAGAAGCCACTACTGAAACCTACGACCCCGGCGTCTACTTTTCCAATATATTGCTTTCTGATCTACTCTTTGCATCTTTTGTTTTCAGATCTATTAATCCAAAAAAATACCTTCCTGCACTTTTTGTTTACTTATTTTACTTTTTGTTCTTGCGAGATCTATTTCCCAAAACTATCATTACCTATCTTATTATCGTAGAGAGCGTGACAATCTCTCTTTCGCATCGGGTTGCAAGTATTTGTTGTTTCTATGCAGGTGTTGTTTGCGTGGGTGCATGATCTTACTCTATGGATTGATACCTTGGTTTCATAAACTAAGGGAAATACTTATCGTCGTTGTGCTGCATCATCCCTTCCTCTTTAGGGAACAAATGACGTAGTCTCAAGCCATGTCAATAACATCTAACCATAGCATTAAACATGTGGATCCAAATCAGCCCCTTACGAAGTAGTGCATAGACAAGGGTTTAAGCTTCTGTCACTCTAGCAACCCATCATCTAATAACTACTCCATAATGCATTCCTTAGGCCCAAGGATGTTGAAGTGTCATGTAGTTGACGTTCACATGACACCACTAAGGGAATCACAACATACATATTATAAAAATATAGAACACATATCAAATTCACATGATTACTTGCAACGTGACTTCTCCCGTGACCTCAAGGACAAAGGTAAATACTCAAAAATAATATGCATGCTCGAGATCTGAGCTGTATTGAATAGCATAATGGATCTAAACATATAATCTTCCACCAAATAAACCATATAGAAATCTACTACACAAGATAATCAACACTACTAGTCACCCACACGTACTAATCTGATGTTCTGTACAAATATTGAACACAAGAGATGAACTAGGATTTGAGAGGAGATGGTGATGTTGAAGATGCTGATGAAGAATGGCCTCCCCAAGATGAGAGGGTTGTTGGTGATGACGACGGCTTCGGTTTCCCCCTTCGGAAGGGAAGTTCCTCAGCAGAATCGCTCCACCGGAGGGCAAAAGTGCTCCTGCCCAAGTTTCGCCTCGAGACGGCGGCGTTCCATCCCAAAAGTCCTCTCCTAATTTTTCTAGGTCAAACCACAATTTATACCAAAAGATGGGCTCCGAAGGTAGCGTGGGTGAGAACCACCCGCCTGTGTATGTTCCTGACTAGGTGGACACCCTCCAGTAGATTTTTGCGCCAGTATTTTTCATATATTCCATAAAAATCCCCGTAAAGTTTCATCTCCATTGGGGATGTGCAAAATAGGTATCCCTGATATGCTTTTTCCGGTCCAAAATTCCAGCTGCAGGTATTCTCCCTGTCTGTGTAAACCTTGCAAATTATGAGAGAAAAGGCATTAGAATTACTCCCCAAAGCATTACTATGCATAAAAAATTTATAAATAACAGTAGGAAAACATGATGCAAAATGGAGGTATCAAATCCCCCAAGCTTAGATCTCGCTTGTCCTCAAGCGAAAACCGATATCGAAGAACATGTCCACATGTTTTGAGAGGGAGGTGTCGATAAAAACAAAATACGGACATAGTAGCATCATGCTTATTATAATAACAACAACAAATTTTAACATATAAATTTTATTTCATAACAACATCATAGAACTTATGACCAAGTAACAATTCATCACAACGTGGAAGTATAAAGTATAAACCTTATTGGGGACCAACGAACTATGTTCTCACTCAACTTTGCAACTACAATTCATCATATTTTCACGAAGGGTCTTGTATTGGAGCCTTTTGCCAAGTCCACATACTCAGCCATCATTTAGTCTTCCATGATTGCTAACACTCACATCATACCCATGAACAAAAAGTTCCAACCGTACACATAGAAAGATGGGGGCTTATAGTTTCGCCTCCCAACGTATTCACCTCAAGGGTGATGGCAACAATAATAACTCATGCCCACTCATATCCAACTGGATATATGTGCCTAGATCTTTCCTCACCACATGATGCTTGCAAAAGTAGAAGAATAAAAAGGAATAGGGAAGAATAGTTTGACTCTTGCATAAAAGCAAATACATAAAGGTAAAAGATAGGCCCTTCGCAGAGGGAAGTGGAGGTTGTCATGCGCTTCTTAGTTTGTATGCCAAATCCCTTAGTGAAAAAGGACGTCATGTTGTATTGCCCCTTGTGATAGCAACCTTCATTATCCAGTCCGACGCTTTTATTACTTTGCCATCACAAGTTTGTGCAAGGCTCAATTTTCTCTTACACTAATTGATCCAACACTTTTAGAAGCATTTTTTATTGCCATAGTGCACCGATGACAACTTACTTGAAGCATATTATTCAAACCATAGGTAGGTATGGTGGACTCTCAAACATGAGTCTGGGTTTGGGTTCTTTTGGATGCACAAGTAGCATCTGCACTTAGTGTGGAATTTTTGGCTAGTAAAGATATTGAGCAAGCACCGCATGTTGAAGGATCTATGACAATATAACTTTTATGTGAATATGAACAAACATAAATCATTACATTGTCTACCTTGTCCAACGTCAACAATTTTGGCATATAATATTTAATGGGGGCTCACAATCATAAAAGATGTTCAAAATAGTATATTTGCATGTGAATCTTCTCTTCCCTAATTAATTCTTTCATGTGTTGCATCATTGACTAATTCTATGTTTGTCAATCTCTAATAAGATTTACCACTTATACTTTTATTTATGTGATGTCATTACTCAACATAAGATTAGCATGTGATCTTTTCTCATTTATTTTCTTTAATTATGAATGCAACAAGAAAGTACAGAGGCAAAAGCTCAAACTAAAGGTTATTATATAACTCTCATTCGATTACATAGATAGATAGATCGTGAAACTAAACTAGAAAATATATCATACTAAATTTTTATTCAACTAAATCACGAAAATGCTAAGGATCGAAAAAAAGTCGAGCTAGAAGAAAAATTCCCGCAGCAACCATAGTTGTTGCGTGTATAAGAGGGTGGGCCTACCTATCCCGTGGGAGCAGCTCAGAAAGAAATGGTAAAAAGTGATGGTGATACGATACCGGGGCATATACCCCAAGCTTGGCTCAAGCCAAGGGGAGTTCCCATACCCGTGTACTCAAGTTTCCTTTGGTGGTGATGATGATGAAGGAGGTGGTGATGAAGCGTCACACTTTAGCTCCAGTAAATACTTCAACTTATGGATGACACTCCTAAGGGTGATGATGTGCTCCTCTAGGAAAATATTTTCACGAGTGAGGAATTTATTCTGAACATGAACCGCTTCGAAATCCCTAAAAGCTTCAATTTCAATAGGGGTAAGATGACGATAATAAGGCTGAAGATATCTTCCTCTTCCTCCTCTTGTGTGGGTATGGGTTGCCTTCCTTCTTGAGCTTCATCCTGCATAGCTTCCTTGGCCTTGTCCTCATTATTGGGTTCTTTTGGATGTTCTCTCTTCAGCTCCATCTTCATCAACCAAGCATCCTCTTCTACGTTATTGAGGGAGGAACAAGACATGATGCCTGCCTTGATAGATCTGCTAGGAAAACAACACGAAACAAGAACACAAGAAAATCTCGCGATGTGGTGGTCAAAACAATCGGGGGTATATATAGAGAATTTTTGTTATTGGAAATCAAGAAAACGGAAGGAAAATGGATTCGGGAAGGTTCCAGAGGTGGGCACTACCCACCAAGGCACGCCAAGGAGGGCAGGCGCACCCTAATGTATCGTCTCACCTCGGTTGCTTTCCTGTTTATTTCTTATTTTCCTAAAAATTTAAATATTCCAAAACTGACAAAAAATATTTTTGCGGATTTTTCGGAGTCTGTTTACTTATGTATCACGTACCTCTTATTTTTCACGATTCTGGAGTGTTCCGGAATGTTTCTCTTATGTGTTCCTCCGGTGTCATGGTTTGGATAACATTGCTTCCAACATTTATAGGCGTACGTGAGATATAGAGTTTAATTCTTTGTCCATTGACCACCATCGGGTTAGTACCTTCGGCATTATTAATCTTGATAGCTCCAGAGCGATAAACTTCTTCAATAAATATGTTCCTTCCCATTTAGAGAGAAGTTTTCCTGTAAAAAATCTGAAACGAGAATTGTACAAAAGAACATATTCTCCAACTTTGAATTCTCGCTTTTGGATTCTTTTGTCATGCCATCTTTTAAATTTTTCTTTAAATAACAAGGCATTTTTGTAATCTTGGGTTCTCCATTCATCTAATGAGCTAATATCAAATAACCTCTTTTCACCGGCAAGCTTGAAGTCATAATTGAGTTCTTTAATATCCCAAAATGCTTTATGTTCTAACTCTAGAGGCAAATGACAAGCTTTCCCATATACCATCTTGTATGGAGACATACCCATAGGATTTTTATAAGTTGTTCTATGAGCCCAAAGTGCATCATATAATTTCTTAGACCAATTCTTTCAGGACCTATTGACAGTTTTTTTGTAATATCAATTTTATTTCTCCATTGCTAAGTTCAACTTGACCACTAGATTGAGGATGATAGGGTGATGCAATTATATGGTTAACATCATGTTTAGCAAGCATTTTAGGGAAAGCACCATGGATAAAATGTGAACCACCAACAGTCATTAGGTATCTAGGGACTCTAAACCTCGGGAAAATAACTTCTTTAAGCATTTTAATGGAAGTGTTATGATCAACACTACTAGTTGGAATAGCTTCTACCCACTTAGTAACATAATCAACAGCAACCAAAATATGAGTATACCCATTAGAGGAAGGAAAAGTCCCACATAATCAAAACCCCAAACATCAAATGGTTCAACAACAAGTGAATAATTCATAGGCATTTCTTGACGCTTACCGATATTACCAATTCTTTGACATTCATCACAAGACAAGACAAACTTACGGGCATCCTTGAAGAGAGTAGGCCAGTAAGAACCAGACTGCAATACCTTATGAGCAGTTCTAACTCCCACATGATGTCCTCCATAGTCTTCAGAATGAAATTTCCATATGATTTGTTCCTGTTCATGCTCAGGTACACAACGTCTAATAATACCATATACAACTTCCTTATAAAGATGTGGGTCATCCCAAAAGTAATGTCTTAAATCATAGAAGATTTTTTTTGTTTTGTTGGTATGTGAAACTAGGTGGAATATATTTAGCAACAATATAATTAGCATAATTAGCAAACCAAGGAGTTTTTTGAGAGATATTTATTGCAGCTAATTTTTCATCACAAAAACTATCATGAATAGTTAGTGGGACATCAAGAAAATTTTCTAACCTAGACAAGTTATCAACTACGGCGTTCTCAACTCATTTCTTATCAGTATTATGTAAATCAAATTCTTGAAGCAAGAGAACCCACCTAATGAGTCTGGAATTAGCATCTTTCTTTTCCATAAGATATTTTATAGCAGGATGATCAGTGTGAACGATAACCTTGGAATCAACAATGTAAGATCAAAATTTATCGCAAGCAAACACAACTGCTAAAAGTTCTTTTTCAGTACTAGCATAATTTCTTTGGGCATTGTCTAGAATTTTGCTAGCATAATGGATAACATTTAATTTCTTATCAACTCTCTATCCTAGAACAACACCAACAGCATAATCACTAGCATCACACATAATTTCAAAAGGCAAGTTCCAATCAGGTGGTTGAACAATAGGTGCAGTGGTTAAGGCTTTCTTAAGTGTTTCAAAGGCTTCTACATAATCATCATCAAAAACAAAGGGAATATGCTTTTGTAGAAGATTAGTAAGAGGCCTAGAATTTTTTTGAGAAGTCTTTAATAAACCTCCTATAGAAACCAGTGTGGCCAAGGAAACTTCGAATACCTTTAGTATCTTTAGGACCTGGCAGTTTCTCAATTGCATCAACTTTAGCTTGATCCACATTGATTCCTCGTTCGGAAATTTTGTGCCCCAAGACAATACCTTCATTAACCATAAAGTGGCACTTCTCCCAACTCAAGACGAGATTAGTTTGTTCACATCTTTGCAAAACTCGATCAAGCTTGCTTAAGAAATCATCAGAAGAAATTCCATAAATGGAAAATTCATCCATGAAAACCTCCACAATATTTTCACAAAAATTAGAGAATATAGCAGTCATACATGTTTGAAAGGTATCAGGTCCATTGCATAAACCAAAAGGCATACGTCTATAATCATAGGTTCCGAAAGGTCAAGTAAAGGTGGTTTTCTCTTGATCAGATTGTGATACGGGTATTTGAGAGAAACCAGAATATCCATCCAGGAAACAAAAGTGTGTGTGCTTAGATAATCTTTCAAGAATTTGTTCAACAAAAGGCAGAGGGTAATGATCTTTTCTAGTATATTTATTTAGTTTTGTAAAATCAATTACCATCCTATAACCAGTAACAATTCTCTATGGAATAAGTTCATTTTTATCATTAGGGACAGCAGTAATACCTCCTTTCTTAGGGACACAGTGAAAGGGGCTTACCCATCTACTATAATCTATGGGATAGGTTATACCTGCTTCCATAAGCTTTAATATTTCAGTTCTTACCACTTCTTTCATCTTGGGATTCAATCGTCATTAGTGATCAACAACGGGTTTGGCATCAGGTTCCATAATGATCTTGTGTTGACAGAGAGTGGGACTAATGCCCTTAAGATCATCAAGAGTATATCCAATATCATCCCGGTGCTTCCTCATAATTTTCAATAATATTTCTTCTTCATGTTCTGAAAGGTTAGCACTAATAATAACAGGATATATCTTTTTCTCATCAAGATAAGCATACTTTAGAGTGTCAGGCAATTGTTTTAATTCAAACATAGGATCACCTTTAGGTGGAGGAGGACCTCCTAGAATTTCAATAGGCAAATTGTGTTTAGCAGAGGTTGTTGTTCAAATAAAATTTTATTTATCTCATTTCTTTCACGCAAGTGCATATCATTTTAATGGTCTAGCACATAATGTTATAATGGATAGGTAGGAGGAACGACAATAGAAGCAAGAACAATTATTTCATCCTTACTAGGTAATTATTTATCACAAGGTTTTCTAATAAACTTGGAAAAATTAAAATCATGAGACACATCACCAAACTTAACACTGACGGTTTCCTTTTTTACAATCTATCTTAGCAATAACAGTGTTTAAGAAAGGTCCACCTAAGATAATGGGACAAAAGTCATCTTGTGGGGAACCAAGAACTAGAAAATTAGTAGGATATTTTATTTTCCCACACAAGAATTCAACATCTCTAACAATCCCAAGTGGTGTGATGGTGTCTCTATTAGCAAGTTTAATAGTAACATCAATATCTTCTATTTTAGCAGGTGCTATGTCATTCATAATTTCTTGGTATAAAGTAAAAGGAATAGCACTCACGATATCACCCAAATCACATAAACCATGGTATTAATGATCTACTATTTTAACTGAGACAACGGGCATGCCAACTACGGGTTTATGTTTGTCTTTTCATCGGGTTTAGCATAGCAACTTCATCAAAGAAGTAAATAACATGCCCATCAATATTTTCTACCAAGAGATCTTTAAGTAAAACAACACTAGGTTCTACTTTAATTAGTTCAGAGGGCTTAGGTGCTCTAATATTACTCTTGCGAACCACAATTGATACCTTAGCATGTTCCTTTATCCTAACAGGAAAGGTGTTTATTCAATACAAGCAGTAGGCAACTGGAATAACATTGTAAATGATAGTTTCTTCGTTAGTTGTGATCGGTCATTTAATTTCCTTTTTAATAGGAGGGTGATATTTAAACCACTTCTCCTTAGGGAGATCAACATGAGCAACAAATGATTTACAAAAGGAGGCTACTATCTCAGAGTCAAGTCCATATTTAGTGCTAAACTTGTGAAAAGCATCGGTATCCATAAAAGATTTAACACAATCATATTCAAGCTTAATACCTGACTCATTACCTTCATCGAGTTCTAATTCTTTCCAAGAGATACCACTTGAATTCAATAGTCTTTCATAACAGAACCAGTACAAGAAGTATCGAGCATAGATTGATCATTATGAGAAAGTCGAGCGTAATTTTTTTGGATAATAACTTCTCTCGGGATATCATGATAGGGGCATGAATATAACATTGACTTAAGCCTCCCCCAATCTAGAGCAATCCTTCCTCCTTCACGAGGCAAAAGATTATATATATAATTCCGATCACGATGAACTAGATGCATAGGATAAAACTTTTGATGGAATTCCAATTTCAATCGATTCTAGTTCCATGATCCAATATCATCATATACCATATACCATGCCAATGCTTTTCCCTTCAAATATAAATAGAAAAACTTTGATACGGGGCAAGCCCGTGTGTGTCGATCTTTCACGAATTGGAGGGGGAAACCTCAAGAACACGAAGAACACAGGGATGAACGGGGAGAAATCACAAGAGGAAACACTCAAGAACAAGTCCAATCACACATCCACTAGACTCACCACACACAAGATCCACAAAGGTACATGAACAACAAAGGGAAATAGGATACATGGTAGAGTTCATCCCAAATCCCATGGGGAGATGGGGCCTTGATATCTCGAAGGATCCTCCCTCGTGAGGGGCCTTGACATCCACTAGGGGATCTTCTCCATAGAGGCATCTACTCCATGGGAGAGGTAGTGGAAGGATCTAGGCTCAACTATCTAAGAACAAAACCATAGCTAACCCTAGAATGGAGGTGGGAGAGGAGTATATATAGTCTTGGCCACGAAGGGGTAAGTGGAGAGGGAGATACATGGGCCAAAGCCCAACCTGCGCGCAGGCAGACCGGTTGTATCGGTGGATGGACCGGTTGTACCGGTGTGAAGACAACCTCCGGTACAACCGGGGTAGTACCGGGCTTGAACTGCTCCTCAATAGAATCTTGGCTAGAGGTGGTCTGGCGGTGGGCCGGTTGTACCGCCCACCGGTTGTTGGTTGGTTGCTGGCCAGCTGTACTGGTAGCTCCTGGAATTCCAGCAACTCCTCTACTTCCTTCTTCTCTTCCAAGCTTCCCTCGCGGATGGTGTAGTTGTACGTAGGTGCTGGCACTCCTCATCATCATCCGTGAAGCTCCGGCAATACCTATGCATGCACACGGGAGGAGTGTCAAGTAGTATACCATCCTCGAAGGGATCAAGTGAACACGTGTAAAGGAGATGATTCACCTTTATGTATGTGAAGTAGATGTCACATGTGTCACTTGCCAAATGAACTCTTGCCATGGTGATGTTCATAGGATGCTCCGCATCATCCCCTCCCCCTTGGGAAAGATCCGTCCTCAGATCAAGATCCAAATCACCATGGGAAGGAGATGGCACCACCGTGTAGAGGTGGACAATCACCAAGAGCTCATCATCTTCAAGCTCTAAAGGGGCACTCTCCAATGTCTCACAATCTAGGAATTCCTTCAAAAGGAGCAAATACAACAAACACTTTGAAAAACAAATGTGGTTAGCGTTAGTGCATAACCAAGCATTCAAGTGGTGAATCATCTCACAAGTGTTGTCATCATGCATAACATATGGTTTGACAAGGGATTGTGGCATGGCATGGAAGAATACAAATGGATCACAATCAATGCAATCATGGAAACAAGTATTCAAAGGTGAGGTAGGGATGCAAATATGTGTGACAAGATAGCAAGCATCTACCTCAAGGTCATAGCACTCACGCACAATGAAATCAATGAAAGGTCTATGATAGGCATAGGAATCATTCACAACACCAAATAAAGTGAAGTGTCTAAACACAAGGGGCAATCGAAAGTGTAAGGCAATCCAAATATGATGTGCACATGGTGTAGTGAAGATAGTGAGGCACTCAACACAATATAAAGAGCAAGTGTTCAACATGTGTGAGGCAATCAATGCAAGCATGTAGCAAGCAATGTGGCATGGAAAATGTGAAGAATGGACATTGTTGCAACCAAGCATATGATAAGAGCAAGCAATCCACAAGTTGGATGCAACACACAAGGCATATAAGTCATGAGGCATGGAACTATGGCATTCATGAGTGAAAGCAATATCTCTAATATGTGTGCAAGTAAGGGGTCCAAGATGACCAACATATGTCATGGTACAAGCAACACAAGTAGGATGGGCCAAAATATCCATGCACAAGAAGAATGTCACCTCAAAAGCGTGACCTTGTGCGTCCGTCACAATGCCAATGCACAAGCAAGTGTGGTGTACAAATACATCGGTGTAGCATGGCTCACTTGCAGGAGCTCGAATCGTCAACTCACGTGAAGTGGAAGTTGACATGTAGTCAAAGTATACTACACATACGCACAACAAAGCAAAGAATGTATGTGCATGGTAGATAAACACATCATCCATCATGATGGTTCTCCTCTCTTGCACATAACCATTAGGAACAAAAGTGCATGAACAATATGATGCAACAAGGGCTATATTCATGGCACTAGGCATATGGTTCAAAGAAGGAAGATAAGCATGCTTCACATGAAAGATGTCAAAAGCTCCAATAATATGTGAGGAAGCTATGGGGGCAATCTCATTAGCAAGAGTAGAGGCATTGTTGCACTTAATACATGGCAAAGCATATAGCAAGAAAGAGGCCACACATGGAGATATGTGACAATATGCAATGTCAATCATGTGCAAAGCATGGTAATGGTTGTCATCGACCGCATAAAGGGGGCAAATCGGTGATGCAACATAAGCAAGCAAAGTGATCATGGCGTGTAAACTATTAGTGCAAAGATGCAACAAACTAGACAAAATCATGGCGGTCATGTCATTTGAGCAAATAATAGGCATAGACAATGCACATGACATAACGCAAGCACGGGAACAAAACATGATCAATGTATAAACATAGGCATGGGGCACATGGCAAACATGGCAATAGCAAGTGATATCTCCACCAAGCTTGCAAATACACATACGAATCATACAATGAAGTGTCATGTGAGATGCAAAGCATGGGTCACAAATGCATGGGAAGGGCATAGAAATGAGCACATCATGCAAAGTGAACATGGCAATATGGGCTAAGTATAGGTAATGCACAATAAGCCATAACCATGTGAGGGCCATGTAGAATAGATGCGCGTAGTCCTTGCGCGAGGGGAATGGTTGAAGACACATTTCGATGAATCCCAAAGCATCGTTGCTCTCAAGAGATCTCTTCGTTAACTCATGGGATTGTGAGTTTGATGAGTGTTCATGCGTACCTACGCACATCAAAGACAAAGGGAAAATTGTGCGCGCGTGGTATATGTACACATCATTCGCTAGGATGTGCATGTGCTTGTGTTCGTTAGCACCAAATGTCCAATGCTTGAATAAATGAGATGCATGATATAGGAACATGTCATCCATCATGAAAGGTTTGTTATGATGTATAGCATAATGGAGGCTAGAAATATGGAGTGCATCACATGAACTAAGAGCATTGTTGTTCATGGCATCCGGATGGTGCACACAAGTAGTGGGATCATGCAATGTATGTGATGGAACAAAATCTCCTACAATGTATGAGGAAACTATGTAGGTCTCCTCATGTGTAGTAGTGGAAGCATAATGCGGAAAATATGGAAAACATCCCAAACAATGCATTTCCAAATCATGGAGATCATGGCATGGCATATGAGAATGATTGAGAAAATTATGCAAAGGGAGCATGGAAAATGTTATCACAAGAGAAGCAAATGCCAATAACCATGGGCTTGTCGTCTATGCCATATGAGCAAATGGGATTAATTATTATGGTGTATGCATAGTCACTATGGTGAGATTGCAAAGATGCAATATGGGAAATTTCACGCATGGCATATGACAAGTCAAGCGGATTGTCAAACATGATGTGACCAATAGAGTTTTCACATGGTATCCGATGGAGTATAGCATCACGACTAGGTAAATCAACATGCTCATCATCATATTCATCATAAATAGGGGGCACATCTAAGCATGAAGAAGACATAGCATGTGAAGTATCCATAAGATGATCAACATCATGCAAGCAATCAATGTAAAGATAGTCCACTAGTGGGACAAGATCATCACATTCACCTATTTTACCTTCCTCATTCCACTCATGTGGTGTAGGTGAGGTGGGAGAAACCAACTTGTGGTCCTTGCCATCATGATGGAACCATGTGGGGGTGCGTCATCATTCACCATGGCCATCGTCATTCCCATTGTAGGAATGGAATCGTCGAGGGTCGGCGCGTCATCGTATATGGGACCTAGCACCAAAGGAGAAAACACAATAGAGGTAGAGGTTAAGTTGTTAGAAATCGGAATGGCCTCACATGCCCTATCAACTACCTCACTTGCTTCATACGTATCCAATGTATCTACTTTTCCAAACTCTTTTGCCCTTGTTTTGGACTATAATTTGCATGATTTGAATGGATCTAACCCGGACTAACGTTGTTTTCAGCAGAATTGCCTTGGTGTTATTTTTGTGCAGAAATAAAAGTTCTCGGATCGTCCTGAAAATTTACGGAAAATATTTTTGGAATTAATAAAAAATACTAGCACAAGAATTAACCAGAGGGGGACCACCAGCAGGCCACAAGCCTACTAGCCGTGGCCACCCCCCTGACCGCGTCGGGCGGGCTTGTGGGGCCCTCGTGGCTCCTCCGACCTCCTCTCCAGCTCCATATAACCCTATTTGTCAAGAAAAAATTAGAGAGAAGAGTTCATCACGTTTCACAATACAAAGCTGCCGCCATCGCCTGTTCTTCCTCGGGAGACTAGATCTAGAGTCCGTTTTGGGCTCCGAAGAGGAGAAATCGATGCCTTCGTCATCACCAACCATCCTTCATCACCAATTCCACTATGTTCGTGAGTAATCTCATCATAGGCTTGCTGGACGGTGATGGGTTGGATGAGATTTATCATGTAATCGAGTTAGTTTTGTTAGGGTTTGATCCCTAGTATCCACTATGTTCTCAGATTGATGTTGCTATGACTTTGCTATGCTTAATGCTTATCACTAGGGCCCGAGTGCCATGATTTCAGATCTGAACCTATTATGTTTTCATGAATATATGTGTGTTCTTGATCCTATCTTGCAAGTTGTAGACACCTATTACGAATTATGATCTGCATCCCCCAAGGTGACAATAACTGGGATTCTTTTCGGTGATTATCGTAGTTTGAGGAGTTCATGTATTCACTAAGTGCTAATGCCTTGGTCCGATTCTCTATTAAAAGGAGGCCTTAATATCCCTTAGTTTCCAATAGGACCCCGCTGCCATGGGAGGGTAGGACAAAAGATGTCATGCAAGTTCTTTTCCATAAGCATGTATGACTATATATGGAATACATGCCTACATTACACTGATGAATTGGAGCTAGTTCTGTGTCACCCTATGTTATAACTGTTGCATGATGAATGACATCCGACATAATTATCCATCATTGATCCATTGCCTACGAGCTCTTCATATATTGATCTTCTCTCAGTTACTTTTCCGTTGCTGCTGTTACAAACACTACAAACTGCTACTATCACTTGCCATCATCACCGTTACTACCATATTACTTTGCTACTGAACACTCTACTGCAGATATTAAGTCTTTCAAGTGTGGTTGAATTGACAACTAAGCTGCTAATACTCGAGAATATTCTTTGTCTCCCCTTGTGTCGAATCAATAAATTTGGGTTGAATACTCTACCCTCGAAAACTATTGCGATCCCCTATACTTGTGGGTTATCAAGACCTTTTTCTGGCGCCATTGCCAGGGAGCATAGCTTTATTCTCTGAGTCACTTGGGATATATATCTGTTTATCACTATGAAGAATCTAAAAGATCCAAAAACCAAGATCTATCCCTCTACTACGAGGGGAGGTAAGGAACTGCCATCTAGCTCTACACTTGATTCACCTTCTGTTATGAGTAAGTTTGCAACACCACCACCTGCTAGTAATTTTGATATGTCGCAAGTAGTTGATGATGCTACTTCTGCTATGCATGATGCTTATGATAATACTTTGTTTCATGATACTATGCCACTAGGTGAATTTCTTGATGAACAAATTGCTAGAGCCAATGTTGAAATTAATAATATTTCTTAATTTGATGAAATTATTGAAACTAAACACTATGGTTCACCTGCTAGACCTAGCTCTCCTAGATATGAATTGCCTGATACACCTGAGGGTTCTTTTATGGAAGGAGAGGTAGCTAGGGACTTTCTTGCTTGTCAGGATAGAGACGATCTTAAAAAATTGCTTCGCAAGTGGAAGGAAAAATCTCTGAATGCTAGAATGCAATATGATCCTAAGTTTGCTACTTCACCCATCTTTGTTACTGATAAGGATTATGAATTCTTTGTCGATCCTGAGTTAATTACTTTGGTTGAATCTGATCCTTTCCATGGTTATGAATCTGAAACTATTGTGGCACATCTTACCAAATTGAATGATATAGCCACCCTATTTACTCATGAGGAAAAAAATCGCTATTACTATATTCTTAAGTTGTTTCCTTTCTCATTAAAGGGTGATGCTAAGAAATGGTTTAATTCTCTTGCTCCTGGTTGTGTGCGTAGTCCCCAGGACATAGTTTATTACTTCTCTAGAAAAAAATCCTACCCATAAGAAACAAGCTGCCTTGCAGGAAATATTTAACTTTGTGCAAATTGAAGAAGAGAGTCTCCCACAAGCTTGGGGGAGGCTTCCCCAATTACTTAATGCATTTCCTGATCATCCTCTCAAGAAAAATGATTACTTGATATCTTTTATAATGGACTAACCGATGCTTCTAGGGACTACCTAGATAGTTGTGCTGGTTGTGTTTTCAGGGAACGAACTGTTGAACAAGCTGAATTACTATTGAATAATACATTGAGCAATGATAATGATTGGACTATTCCCGAACCACCTCCAAAGCCAAGTTCGAAGAAAAGAGGTATTCTATTCCTCAGTCATGAAGATATGCAAGAGGCAAAAAAATCTATGAAAGAAAAGGGTATAAAAGCCGAAGATGTTAAAAATCTACCACCTATTGAAGAAATACATGGTCTTGATAACCCGACACGGGTAGTCGAGGTAAATTCTCTCAGTAGATTCGATGAAGGAGATGTCCCTTATAATAAGTCTGCTAACCAATGCTTGGATGAATTTGATAATTTTATTGTGAAGCAAGAAAATTTCAATGCCTATGTTAGTAGACAATTGAAACATAATGCTTATATGCTTGATCGCTTGGGTGATTATTTGAGTAGAACTGTCAATGATCTTAAGCTTATTAGTAAACATGCTTCCATGGTAACCACTCAAGTAGAACAAGTACTTAAGGCTCAAAATGATTTGCTTAATGAGATGAATAGTAAAGACAATGATCATTCTGTTAAAGTTGTGACTAGAGGTGGTAGAATGACTCAGGAACCTTTGTATCCCGAGGGCCATCCTGGGAAAATTGAGCAAGATTCTCAGAGAGCTAATACTGATGCACCTATTTCTTCTAATAAGAGTAGGAAAAAGAATGATGATAGTACTTTGCATGCTGCTAGTGAACCTGTTATAGATATGTTTGAGAATCCAAATGATATTCCTATTTCTGATGCTAAGACACAATCTGGTGATGAACATGAGCCTAATGATAACATTAATTATGATGTTCATGCTGATGCTCAACCTAGTAATGATAATAATGTGGAGATTGAACCTGTTGATGATCTTGATAACCCACAACCTAAGAATAAAAGATACGATAAAAGAGACTTCATTGCTAGGAAACATGGTAGAGAAAGAGAACCATGGGTTTAGAAACCCATGCCCTTTCCTCCTAAACCATCCAAGAAAAAGGATGATGAGGACTTTGAGTGCTTTGCTAAAATGTTTAGACCTGTCTTTTTACGTATGCGCTTGACTGATATTTTGAAAATGTCTCCTTATGCTAAGTATATGAAAGATATTGTGACAAATAGAAGGAAGATACTGGAAGCTGAGATTTCCACCATGCTTGCTAATTATACTTTTAAGGTGGAATACCTAAGAAACTAGGAGATCCCGGAGTAACTACTATACCATGCTCTATTAAAGGAAATTATGTTAAAACTGTTTTATGTGATCTTGGAGCTGGTATTGGTGTTATGCCTTTCTCTTTATACCGTAGACTTGATTTGAATAAGTTGACACCTATTGAAATCTCTTTGCAAATGGCTGATAAATCAACTGCTCTACCTATCGGTATTTGTGAGGATGGACCTGTCATAGTTGCAAATGCTACTATCTTGACGGACTTTGTTATTCTTGATATTCCCGAGGATGACAGTATGTTGATCATCCTTGGTAGACCCTTTTTGAATACTGTAGGGGCTGTTATTGATTGCAACAAGGGCAATGTCACTTTTCATATTAATGGTAATGAACATACGGTACACTTTCCGAAGAAACAACCTCAAGTTCATAGTATCAACTATATTGAAAAAATTCCAACAATTATTATTGGAGACTTTGAGTTCCCTCTTCCTATTGTCAAGAAGAAATATGATATACTTATTGTTGTGGAAATGCATATCCCCATTGAGAGAAAGAAAGATGTTTAGGAGAATGTACCAAGGGGGTTCCTCGAGCAAGAAAGCCCCGAGACTGGCCTTACGTTAGCCCGATTTTGAACCACCGAGGGAAACTCGAGTACTGCCTTGTGAATGGCCGTCGGATCAACTCATGGAAAACGCCGGATTTAAGGAAGAGTTTTATGTGTACATAAGGAATGTTGGCCTTGAGGACTTCATTAGAGATCTATGCAAGCAATATTATCAACTCACTGATTCCTTCGTGCGGAGGTTTGAGTTTTCATCTAGGCATAATTCTCATTCTTTTCTGTTTGATCTTTATGATAAGACCTATACCATGGACCTAGAAGATTTTAATGATGCATGCAAAATTCCACAGTGGGGTAGTCGTAGTGATCCTCATAAAAATGAATATAATGATTTCCTTGCTAGCATCACGGTGGGAGAAACTAGAATCATTACACAAGCCACCTTGGGGAGCATTCAATTTTCGGCTATACATTATTTCGCTCTCTTCATAGGTAGATGTATTAACAGTAAACTTGAGCATAGCCACCTTTGTGCGCCTGATCTAAGCATCCTTCAGAGTGCGGTAATGGCTGATAGACGATATAACTTGGGGGGCATTATTGCCAGGAGGTTACATCATAATGCTAAGGATGGAGATTTCTTTGGTGGAATTTATGCCACCCATGTAGCTAAGTATCTTGGGGTACCCATAAGAGGGAATGGCATTGAGTTACCCCCTGTTTTCCATGATTATGAGGCTCTAGTGCGCTTTCAGTTTCTTGAAAGAAACGAATAGTCCCTCCAGTACCGACTAATTTTTGATAGGCAATGTGTTGTCCATGTTAGCCTTCCTGCTCATGTCTTCTTTAACTTTCAGGAAAAGCAGGGATATTTTATAAACAGAGAGGAGGTAAACGAGTATGAGAGAAATGCAGAAACCGCTCGCCTTCACGCTGCAGTGGTACAGGAGGTAGCTGCCGCAGCCCGGCACAACCCCAACTTTGACTTCGGATATTATCTAGGCCAGCCGTGGCCCTAGACCAACTTAGGCCAAAAGCCTAAGCTTGGGGGAGTACGTATTTCTCACCGACATTACATTCATGTTCACACACTTATTTCAGTTGTCGCTGTTCATACTTTTTCATTGTACTATCCATGGTAGTTTATTTTCTTCTTTATGCTTTCTTCTTGTGTGTTTAACTAACTTTGAGGAAAATACAAAAAAATACTTCTACTTTATTTCCTAGTTGCTTAGATGTAGCATTAAAAAGAAAACCCAAACAGATTTCTTGTTCTTCTTTTTTTCTTGTTGGGAGCTTTCCCGTGTAAATAATTTTCCTTTCTTTTCTTTGGTCTGTAAGGAGAAGACCACGATGACGTGTTGAGTGGCTCTCATATGCACTATTGTTTATCTTTCAAAGAGCCCATATTGCCTTTTCTTCTCCTTTGGTTTGTTGTTTGCAGATTCTAGCTGAGTCCACTGCACGTGCACTCTTATTATTATTCACATTGTTTGGTTATGCAAGTGAAAGGCAATAATGACAATATTTCATGAAAAGATTGATATGGAGAAAATCTAGTATGAACTCAACCTATCTTGCTTTTGTAAATATGATTAGCTCATCGTTCTGAATTCAGTACATTATGGGTTGCACATGTTTGCAATGACAATTAGAGATTATAGTTATTCATGCCATGCTTAATTAGCTAAGAGTGGATAATGGTTCGTCTTGAGTGCCAACATGCGCATTAAAATGGTTGTGATGTAGTATGATAGAATGGTATCCTCCTCCGGATGATTCAAGTGGCTTGACTTGGCACATGTTCATGCATGTAGTTGAAACAAATCAATATATCCTCCACGATATTTATGTACATAGTGAATTATATCCTACTCATGCTTGCATTCAATGTTGGTTAATATCAAAGCATGTTGATGATCGCTCTCTAGTTGGTCGCTCCCCGGTCTTTTGCTAGCCTTCACTTGTACTAAGCGGGAATACTGCTTGTGCATCCATCTCAATGAACCCAAAGCTGTTCCATATGAGTCCACCATATCTACCTATATGTGGTATTTACATGTTGTCCCAAGTAAATTTGCATGTGCTAAACTATAAACCTTCAAATAAACTTTCTGTTTTGTATGCCTAAATCATTCATGTGGCGACTGGGGGCTGTCAGTATCTTCCATGCTAGGTGGGTTATTCTCACGATATGTGTTGATTCACTATCACTCACGAGAAAGTGGCGGGTAATCGTGATGCCCAGCTCCATGCTCGAAATAAAAAGCAAAATATAATTAAACAAAACTCCCCCAGGACTGTGTTTATATGGACGGTACCCGTGAATTCGGCCTGTCGTGGAGTGTGACTGATTGGTGGAGGGGGGGTAAAAACTTCACCATTCTATTTGGGACCGCCTATAATGTATCTAGCATGGAAGATATTGAAAACCTCTTGGTCGTTATGTGAGCAATGAAAGCATACCGCTCCAAAATCATTACCTATTTCTGTTTTAAAAGCTTGAGCTCTGACACCTCTGCAAATCAATGCTTCCCTCTGCGAAGGGCTTATCTATTTACTTTATTGTTAAGTCATCATCCTCTTATAAAAAGCACTAGTTAGAGAGCACCATTGTCATTTGTATGTTTTGCTATTAATTGATGTTGAGTATGAGCATGACTGGATCTCTCTCACTGTGAATTACAATGTTTAGTCAGTCCTTGTTCTCCAGAGGCGCTCTACATTTATGTTTTGCAGTCTCAGAAAGGGCTAGTGAGATACCATTATGTCATATTGTATCATGATTGTTTTGATAAATTGTTGTCATCCGAGACTTGTTATTATTGCTCACTAGTTGGTTATGCCATTGACATGAGTGAATGTCGGACCTAAATTTTATTGTGAATGTGGTTAGTTTATAATCTTTGTTGAAAGTCTGAACATAAGTTAGACATATTTACAACAACAAGATCAAACAGAATTTGTAAAAGTTTTTCTTTATCACTTTCAGTTTATCAACTGAATTGCTTGAGGACAATCAAAGGTTTAAGCTTGGGGGAGTTGATACGTCTCCAACATATCTACTTTTCCAAACTCTTTTGCCCTTGTTTACGACTCTAATTTGCATGATTTGAATGGAACTAACCCGGACTAACGTTGTTTTCAGCAGAATTGCCTTGGTGTTATTTTTGTACAGAAATAAAAGTTCTCGGATCGTCCAGAAAATTTATGGAGAATATTTTTGGATTAATAAAAAATACTGGCACAAGAATTAACCAGAGGGGGGCCACCAGCAGGCCACAAGCCTGCTAGTCGCGGCCACCCCCCTGGCCGCGTCGGGCAGGCTTGTGGGGCCCTCGTGGCTCCTCTGACCTCCTCTCCAGCTCCATATAACCCTATTTGTCGAGAAAAAATCAGAGAGAAGAGTCCATCGCGTTTCACGATACGGAGCCGCTACCATCGCATGTTCTTCCTCGGGAGACCAGATCTGGAGTCTGATTTGGGCTTCGGAGAGGGGAAATCGACGCCTTCGTCATCACCAACCATCCTTCATCACCAATTCCATGATGCTCCCCACCATTCGTGAGTAATCTCATCGTAGGCTTGCTGGACGGTGATGGGTTGGATGAGATTTATCATGTAATCGAGTTAGTTTTGTTAGGGTTTGATCCCTAGTATCCACTATGTTCTGAGATTGATGTTGCTATGACTTTAATATGCTTAATGCTTGTCACTAGGGCCCGAGTGCCATGATTTCAGATCTGAACCTATTATATTTTCATGAATATATGTGTGTTCTTGATCCTATCTTGCAAGTTGTAGACACCTATTACGAGTTATGATCCACATCCCCTAGCGTGACAATAACTGGGATTCTTTCCAGTGATTACCGTAGTTTGAGGAGTTCATGTATTCACTAAGTGCTAATGCTTTGGTCCGGCTCTCTATTAACAGGAGGCCTTAATATCCCTTAGTTTCCAATAGGACCCCGCTGCCATGGGAGGGTAGGACAAAAGATGTCATGCAAGTTCTTTTCCATAAGCATGTATGACTATATATGGAATACATGCCTACATTACATTGATGAATTGGGTCTAGTTTTGTGTCACCCTATGTTATAACTGTTGCATGATGAATGCCATCCGACATAATTATCCATCACTGATCCATTGCCTATGAGCTCTTCATATATTGATCTTCGCTTAGTTACTTTTCTGTTGCTGCTGTTACAAAAACTACAAACTGCTACTATCACTTGCCACTGTTACCGTTACTGCCATATTACTTTGCTATTGAAGACTTTGCTGCAGATATTAAATCTTTCAGGTGTGGTTGAATTAACAACTCAGTTGCTAATACTCGAGAATATTCTTTGTCTCCCCTTGTGTCAAATCAATAAATTTGGGTTGAATACTCTACCCTCGAAAACTGTTGCGATCCCCTATAATTGTGGGTTATCATCGCTCTATGTGGTGGTGGCTCACTCACACCCTCTAGGTAGTTGCACTCATACTCACATATGGTGGAGTAACTCATCTCACTCAAGTGGTGGGGGTTGTGGCTCTCCTCATGTGGAAATGGGGGCAACTCATCATATATGGGGCTAGTGGTGGTCACTCTCATCCTCTCATAGGAAATCCACTCAATGTCACATATGGTGGAGTCACTCATGTCACTCATGTGGTGGTGGATCTCCTCACATGAAAATTGGGGCATCTCTTAATATGTGGGTGTTGGAGAGATGTAGGTGCAAACGTCTCCATGCTCAACTCCTTTCGTCGCCTCGCTTGAAGGGATAGTCCCATGCTCAACCTCCTTATCGTCGTCATCGTGGATGAAGGCCGAAGATGGCACATCATCACTCGCCTCCATGACCGAAGGGAAATTCCCATGCTCGGCCATCTTCCTTGGGATGCTTCCGAAGATGGAAGGGTCATCCTTGCGTGTAGTCGATTGCCTTGATCTTGGCGTCGAAGCATGTCCGTTGTGGTGATCTTGGTCTTCGCGCACTTGTTTCTTCGAAGATGTGCGACTTGAGCGTCTATGCCTTGACGATGATGAATGGTAAGAAGACTTGTAGCTGGCCACCATGTTTTGAAGTTGCTCCATGTATGCCGCCACCATGTCTCTTTTCCGAGCTTTGGAGTGTAGTATGTCGATGGCGAGTCGCTCGAGCTTTTGGGTGATATCGTTGCTCATGTCTATGTAGTCATCGAAGACCGAAGATGGTGTGCTTTGCCTAGCCATCATAAGAGTCGAGCAAAGGTGAGTGGGAAAAGAGATAAACAATACCAAGATACCGTTCCCAAAGTTGAGGATGTATCCCGCTTGACTCAATGTGAATTGAGAGAATAGTGCAATTGGTACCGGACTTTTTCACTCACACCTACAACATAAAGCTTATCGAGTGGCTTGGTTAGGACAAGTGGCACAAAATTCAAGCAAAATGTGATTCAAGATATTGAAAATGTTGACGAATATTCACAAAATTGCAATGCAAAGCAAATAGATCGATAGCTATGGCGGCACTAGGAACACACGCACGGATAGATAAATGGGATCCGCGCAACCAAGGAATGAGCACCAAAATATGATAGACCCGGGAAAAGCTCGTGTTGCACGGATACTAGAAGAGACAATAGCTCGATTGCTCAAATAGGCTAGATACACGCTTGTGCACCAACCTAAAAGAGTAAATGTGCCGTCTTCAATCCCAATTATGCTATGTATGTATGATCCAAGTGTATGTACTATGCAAAATGGCTCAATGCTATTTCTATTGCGTACAAGCTCTTTTGTATCTCCTCTTTTGCTTAAAAGATTTTTCTTGTTTTTTCTCCTATGCTTGATGCTCGAACCAAGATATGAGACAATTATTATGGTAATGCACAGGAGAGACTTATGGCACAATGTAGATGACAAGATATTTGCATGCTAAAACTAGCTATGCGGCATATGACGAACTCTACGGTGCACAAGTAACATGGCCTGGAAATTCACAACTCGCTAGTCTCAATAGGTAAGGTACCCAATACGCTCGGAGCGATCAAACCAATGTCAAGGAAATAGACAATGATGTCGTCGAGGTTACCGTCCTTGCTTACGGCTGTGGTGCCAAAAGGCAAGGTGGCCGTTGTCGACGTAGAGGCCGAGGCGATGATGAGTGGCGGTGTTGTCGATGTAGAACCGTCCCTAATTAGCCGAAACACCTTAGGAAATGGGAACCGCAACTCAAAATCTCAAAAAAATGGGTTAGGATGGCGGAAGTGTATGCTGGAAATACTATGCGGAAGTTAGAGTGGAGGCCTAGGTAAAAATGCCAAAATGCAAAAAACTTGGCTGGAGTCAAATGGTGGTAAAACCTAGAAGAGGATCTCGGGCACGTCGATAGCTTCAAAATTAGCCAAAGAACACTCAAATCGGAGTTCGGGAGTGGAAGTTAAGATCAAAACGGTGAATCGGCCCAGGCTGAAACTAGGAGGGACGGTTGTACCGCTTGTAAGAGTGGTTGTACCGCTTGTAAGAGTGGTTGTACCGCTCCTGGAGCATCATGAGGGGGTCGACCACTGAATTAGAGGTTGTACCGCCTGCGATAGGCGGTTGTACCGCTCCTTGGGCGGTTGTACCGCTGTACAGAGCGTTTGTACCGCTAATGTCGGGCAAATTCCAGATCTGAGCATGGGGGGAACTTGGGGGCGGACCAAATCGGGATTTTGGACCAAAATGATGGGAAAAGAAAATTTTGGGATGGATTAGGTGGTGGGGCAGCTAGATCTACTTGCCAAGCACGATTCCATGGATCAAAACGAACAAAATCGCACAAGAACCAACAAATCACAAAAAAATTGGTGAGACTATTTTTGGTGGGGATTTTTGAATTGGGACAAAAACACACAAAATTAAGGCTAGAAAACAAAGGGGAGGACTCCAAATTCGTGAGAAACATGGCTATAGATACCAATATGATACGGGGCAAGCCCGTGTGTGTCGATATTTCACGAATTGGAGGGGGAAACCTCAAGAACACGAAGAACACGGGGATGAACGAGGAAAAATCACAAGAGGAAACACTCAAGAACAAGTCCAATCACACATCTACTAGACTCACCACACACAAGATCCACAAAGGTACATGAACAACAAAGGGAAATAGGATACATGGTAGAGTTCATCCAAAATCCCATGGGGAGATGGGGCCTTGATATCTCGGAGGATCTTCCCTCGTGAGGGGCCTTGACATCCACTAGGGGATCTTCTCCATAGAGGCATCTACTCCATGGGAGAGGTAGTGGAAGGAGCTAGGCTCAACTATCTAAGAGAAAAACCATAGCTAACCCTAGAATGGAGGTGGGAGAGGAGTATATATAGTCTTGGCCACGAAGGGGTAAGTGGAGAGGGGGATACATGGGCCAAAGCCCAACCTACGCGCAGGCAGACCGGTTGTATCGGTGGATGGACCGGTTGTACCGGTGTGAAGACAACCTCCGGTACAACCGGGGTAGTACCGGGCTTGAACCGCTCCTCAACAGAATCTTGGCCAGAGGTGGTCCGGCGGTGGGCCGGTTGTACCGCCCACCGGTTGTTGGTCGGTTGCTGGCCAGCTGTACTGGTAGCTCCTGGACTTCCAGCAACTCCTCTACTTCCTTCTTCTCTTCCAAGCTTCCCTCGCGGATGGTGTAGTTGTACGTAGGTGCTGGCACTCCTCCTCATCATCCGTGAAGCTCCGGCAATACCTATGCATGCACACGGGAGGAGTGTCAAGTAGTATACCATCCTCGAAGGGATCAAGTGAACACGTGTAAAGGAGAAGATTCACCTTTATGTATGTGAAGTAGATGCCGCACGTGTCACTTTCCAAATGGACTCTTGCCATGGTGATGTCCATAGGATGCTCCGCATCAAATTTCTTATTAACTTCGTCTCCGAATAAACCGGCAAGCTTAAATAATCCACAAATTTCATCCACATGTATTAGGTGCATATCAGGACGTTCAGATCTGTCTCCTGCATAAGGATTAGCTAGAAGTTGTTCTAACATACCTGAAGGAATTTCATAACCAATATTTTCAGTAGGTGATGTAGGTTGAGGGGCAACTAATTCAGGTTCCGGACGAGGTGAAGATACCCCAAACAAAACCCTCAAAGGATTTCTTTCTATAGTAACAAGTGACAGTAAGTTTCAGCATGTCATATAAGTTTTTCCTTACCGATTTCCACTTACCAAGAGCACTTCACTCCCAGGCAACGGTGCTAGAAAAGAGTCTTGATGACCCACAAGTATAGGGGATCAATCGTAGTCCTTTCGATAAGTAAGAGTGTCAAACCCAACGAGGAGCAGAAGGAAATGACAAGCGGTTTTCAGCAAGGTAATTTCTGCAAGCACTAAAATTGTAAGTAGCAAGTTGTTTGATAGCAAGGTAATTTGTAACGAGCAAGTAACGGTAATGGTAAATAAGGTGTAGCAAGGTAGCCCAATCCTTCTGTGGCAAAGGACAGACAAAGACGATCTCTTATAATAAGCAAAGTGTTCTTGAGGGTACACGGGAATTTCATCTAGTCACTTTCATCAGGTTGGTTTGATTCGTGTTCGCTACTTTGATAATTTGATATGTGGGTGGACCGGTGCTTGGGTGCTGTTATTACTTAAACAACCTCCCACTTATGATTAACCCCTTCACAAGCATCCGCAACTATGAGAAAATTATTAAGATAACATCTAACCATAGCATTAAACATGTGGATCGAAATCAGCCCCTTACGAAGTAGCGCATAAACTAGGGTTTTAGATTCTATCACTCTAGCAACCCATCATCTAATAACAACTCCACAATGCATTCCCTTAGGCCCAAGGATGGTGAAGTGTCATGTAGTCGATGTTCACATGACACCACTAAGGGAATCACAACATGCATATTATCAAAATATCGAACACATTTCAAATTCACATGATAACTTGCAACATGACTTACGTAACATCCCAAAATTCCATTTTGGAATGTTATGAAATATAGCTATGCATCATCATCATCATTGCTTGAATGTATGGAATTGTTGAAATGCCCCTTCTGAATTTCTGAAAGCTCTTTCTACTTCCAATGTGTTGCTTTCACCTATTTGAAAACCTTGGAAAAAGTTCAAAATAAGAGGGGAGTAACATGAAACTCCACACCAGGGTCATATTGGTGATAAATTTGAACACTAAGAACCAGGGGGTCTTTTGAAAAATATTTGCAAAAGGTTTTAAAACCAAATAGGCAATTTCTGAAAATATTATTTTTTTTCAAAGTATTCAAATGACAGAATAAAAATGTTCAATAAATTGCATTTATTATTATGTTAATTTTGATATATAATACTCCTATATTTGGAATTGAATCAAATGTCTTAAAAGAGTTTTATTGCGTTGTTATTTAAAAAAAAGCTATTTAAAGCCTTAAAGGCCCGGTCGGCCCATCTGCTATTAAACCCCCTCCCGACTTACCTTAATATCAGCCACCGACACGCCCGCAAACCTCTCACTCTCTCTGACAGCGGGCCCTGCCCGACCGACCGCTAGATCAGCGCGGTCGTCGTCTCCCTCGCGCGCGTGCCGCCGTCGCCGGAAACCCCTCCACCGGATCTCCGCGCTCCTTCCTTCCCCGACCCCCTCTCCGGTCCTATAAGTAGCGGCCCCTCCTCCACTCTCCGTCCCCCCCGAACCCCCCTCTCTCCTCGCCAGAACAACACGCTCGATCCTCGCCGGAATTGCTCCGACCACCGAAGCTCCCCACCGCGCCTGCCGTCGCCTCAGTCGTCCCCGCGCCTTCCCGACACCACCGTTCGACGCCGGACGTCAGGCGCAGTCGCCTAAGATCCTCCGTCGCCTCCATCGACCACCGGAGCGCTGCCCCGACGATCTCGCCGCTTCGGACTCGCCGGAGATCCCCCTCGCCGGCGACCTTACACGGTGAGCCCCTCCCCCATCCATCCGATCTGGATCCTACGGCTAAGATTAGAACCATTAAGTCCCGAATCGTTTTTATTTAGCGTTCGGTCACCCGCTCGAAACACCCGCACGCACACTAGCCTAGCCAACCATAACCCGCCACGTCACCCTGGCCGTCCGGTAGTTTTATTTTCTTTTTCTGTTTAGTTTTAGTTACAGAATGTTTTAGGATTTGTTTTGCTTATATCTTTTAATCTGTTTAGTGTTTTTAGTTAAATCTTTTTGCATTAGCTCACTTATTTCATGTAGTTTCACCCTGTAGTTTTAGATTTTAAATTTGAACTCTAAAATTTGAATTTAATCAAATTTTCTCAAATCACTCAAATCTGAATAACTAGAGTTTGAAAATAGATTTTGATATGAATCTTTTTCCTACTGCTTGGTATTAGTTAGGACTATCAGATTGCTTAGTTTGAGGATTTTTAGGATATACTTGTTTAGTGTTTTAGCTATAAACAGATTCTGCCTTGTAGTTAGTATAGTTTAGTTAATTTATTTTTTAGTTAGTTTAAATCAGACTTGCTATATATTGTTTTAGTAGGTTCTGTTGCTTAAACATTAGGTGTTTTACTTTCTGTAAATAAAAATATAAAATTGCTTAGTTTATTTCTTTATTGTTATAGGAATCTCTACTAATTTCCCAACTAGGTATAATTTGATTAAAACAAACTAGTTAGTAATAGTTTTCTTCTAACAAAGATTTAAAAAATTAAATTCTGTTTTCTAAGAGAAGTTTTAGTAAGTTCTTTTCTGTTAAGAAAATTGTTTTGTTAATAAAATAATAAGTTTAGTTTTACTCTTTTGCTAGAAAACCCTAGCCCACTTCATGTAGTATTGTTTTTTCAAAGCTTTTAAAACCATACTAAGATTTTTTCTTAACAAAACTTTAAATGGATTTAATTCTGTTAATAATAAAATATTTTATTATTTCCTTGCTGTCAACTATTGTTTTTGTTCATACAAGTAGTTTCATTATGTTAATAGTGGTTTACCCATCACCTTTTTGAAAACAAAACTATGTGATGTTTTTCTTTTCTTGTGTTTGTGCCTTGTTTTTGTCTTGAGTGATTCTAGTTCATTCCTGAATGTTGTGACTTACAATATTTTGTTGTATGCTTATTGAGTGCTCTTGTTTGCTTCGTTAGATTATCCGGAGTGCGAGGCTTGTTACCTAGAGTCACTCGCGTACGAAGATCATCAATCAGGCAAGTCACTTTGATCATCTTTACCCATGTTTTTATTGCATTAGTTCTACCATCCCCCCCAATTGCATGCAAAGTAGGTTAGTTGGAAACTTGGTTACTCTTGTAGTATCATGTGGTAGGTACCCCCTCAACCCTTGACACATTGGCCCCAGGAAACGTTGTTTTACATTTTGCTATGCTACTAGTAGACGGGGTTGGTTGTGTGATTCATGAGAGTTGTGATATTAATTACATGACCTACATAATGATCAAGACTTCAAGACTCCGAGTTTTCAACTTACCTTTGGGTGGATGATGGTTGAACGGCACCCTGGAGAAACCAGTGGATTTGCCTAGGTGTTGCTGGAGATGGCCAGTATTCACGCGGAAAGGTCCACCCAGGCATAAAGAGATGGATGCATGCTTCAAGACCCAAGGCTTACCTGCACAGCCACAAGTCATTATGGGCTCTGGCTTGGTTGGATATCGTGGTGACCCTGGACAGGCGGTGCTACGAGATGTAGAAGAATGGTAGGAAAGGATGGGCACCGATAGAGTCGTAGGGAAACCCTTTGGAAGGCCATGTTTTGGTCATCCCCTTCTCAAACACTATGAAGTGCGAGAAATCAAACGGAGGCGACCAAATCTTGTGGGGGACGTGTGCAAAACTCTGCAGAGTACTCAAACCTAATCGATTAGCCGTGTCCACGATCATGGACGACTTGAGCCAAAGGAACTGAAACTTCCGGAACCCTCAACACAATTAATATGATGATGTGGGTATTAATAACTTGGGTATGAGAATTGGTTGGTGGAACCATCTCGTTAATCAACCAACTTAGTAATAATTTTGCTTAGCCCTCTCTTGATGTAGGACAAATTGGCTTTACACAAAAACTTATTACCCCACCTGCCATATATGCATATAGATTAGATGATTATCTTTTCACCCCTCTCTTGTGACTTTGCTGGCATATTCCATATGCTGACCTACACGGCTGCAACGTATCATGTTGCAGAGTACTTTTCCGACCAGGAGTGAGGACACGCTCTACGCTCGGTGAGATGCCCTTGGAGTCAGATGGACTCATCTACCTTCGATGCTTCCGCAAGATTTAGATATTCTCATGAGTTGGCCTTCGGCCACTTTATTGTAATCTTTATTGTAATAAAGGACTCAATATGATATTTCGATTAATATAATGCTATGTGATTTCCCTTTGATATATACATTGATGTACCGTGTGTGTACTAGCATGATCTTGGGATGGTACGGAAACACTGGAGATTCGACCTTTCAGGTCGGGTCGCTACAGAAATGGTATCAAAGCACACGCTGACCGTAGGACGTAACCTCTAGGATTGGAAAAGCCTTAGGATTTATTTCTCTCTGTCTTTAAAATTCTCATACTCTCATCTACTCGTTTCTGACTCCTCTCCGATTATTTCAAAAATTATAGATGGACACCTTCATCCCAGTTTTGATCACGGAGTTTTGCCAGCCTGACTCAACGATGCCCTTTGGTAAGGAGCTGATGAGGATCGTCAAGGACGTGAGGATTGCTTTGCCGAGCATCACCGGGACTCCTATCATGTCCTTTCCCCAAGATGGACGCTACAGGATCGAGGTGCACATTCCAGGGAAGACCTTTGGGAATCGGAAGGAACCCATCGACTTCAAGTTTGTGGCACCCAGCTGGATACTTGGTAGAGACATGGCCATTCATCGTGCCCTTGGACGTATTCAGGAGGAATACAGAGGTGGAACCATTTCACCGGGACTCAACGTGGTTTGTCGCAGAGATGCCAATGGAAACATCATAACCCCTCCCACTGCAGACACCACCATTTCCTATATCCAGACCTTGGAGACTCACATCAGGACTCTGGAGCTTCGAGTTCGTGCTGATACGAAGACAATCAAGAATCTGATGAACCGTGAGATTGACCTCGAAGCTGACTTACGGGAAGCCGAGTACGAGCATGAGTATGAGGTAAAGGATTTCTTAGAGAGGATCGACAAGCTGAACACTCGCATCGCCACTCTGGAGGAACAGATGGACATGGGTGAAAATCTTCATCCTGAGGGAGACTTGGCTCCTTTCATCAGCGACGATGATGACTATGAGGAGAGCACCACTGGAGGAGGCTCAGTCACCATGTACTTCTGAGGAAAACTATAGTCATGCCCTCCATGTATCTTTTATTTTCAACGTTAAAAGCGTAGGTCGATGTTTAGTTTGATGGAGATTTGTATCTCGATGTTTGACCTTGATTGAATAAATGAATGAGTGTTTGGTGTGATATGTTTGTTGCATTGCATATGGGTAGTGAATTTCCTCTTTTAGGCCCTTGTTCTATTCTAATTCTCACCCCTCTGAAAACAGCAAGATGCCTCCACGACGTGAGTCCGACTTCACCTTCCCGTCGGAACTCACGCAACTCCTTCAGCAGCAGAATGCACTGATGCAGCTATTGATTCAGAATCAGACCAACAACCAGAACAACAACCACCACCATCCACCTCAGGCTAACAATCTCACCCGTTTTCTGAGGTTGAATCCTCCAACTTTCTCCAGCAGCACTAAGCCCATTGTGGTAGATGACTGGCTCCATAAGATGGAGAGGGAACTCGTCACCGATGTATGTACTGATGTTGAGAAAGTGCACTTTGCCGCACATCAACTCGAAGGACCAGCAGCTTCATGGTGGGAGAACTACACCACCACATATCCTATTGCTGATGTAACTTGGGAGCAGTTCAAGCAAGCCTTCCGCACCGCACATGTTTCAGCTGGAGCTATGAGTCTGAAGAAGCGCAAGTTTCGCAACTTGTGCCAGGGAAATCGTTATGTGGCCCAATATGTGGACGAGTTCAGCTTGTTGGCCTGTTATGCCCCAGGAGATGTAGCCGATGATGCGGCCAAGCAGGAGAAGTTTCTGGAAGGACTCAACGACGAGTTGAGTATGCAGTTGGTAGTGGCTACCTTCAACAACTACCAAGAGCTGGTGGACAAGGCCCTCATCTTGGAGGGAAAGCAGCAGCAAATTAAGAACCGCAAGAGGAAGTATACTCAGGGGAAGTTCAACTCTGGAGCTCATCAGAAGCCCCGCTACTCCCCGTACTCAGGGAATACCGGATCAGGGACCGGTAAGTTTGGAAGGCACACTCATGCCGTGCACAACCATGGAGGAAATGGGAATGCTCGTCCCAACCATGGCAACTTCAAGACTGATAATGGGAATGGGAACAACAACCAGCATCGTCATGCTCCTACTCAGAAGGATCTGAGCCACATCACCTGTTTCAAGTGCCAGAAGACAGGGCACTATGCTACTGAGTGTCCCCAGAGCAAGCAGGGAAATGGAAATGGCAACAACAACGCCAACTCCGCAGCCAAGAATCCAAATCCGTTTCCTCGTGCCCAGGTGAACCACCTCGACGTGGAAGAAGTCTATGATCAACCCGAAACTGTTGTTGGTAAGTTTTTATTGCATTCACGTCCAGTTATAGTACTTTTTGATTCCGGTGCAACTCATTCATTCATATCAAGGGTAGTTGTGGATAAGTATGGTTTGCCCACCAAAACCCTTAGTCAGCCCATTAAGGTCGGTTCCCCAGGAGGTATGATGATGGCAGGGATAGGATGCCATGCCTTGAAACTCAATATAGGAAACCATGTTTTTCCCACCGGCCTCATCGTCTTAGAATCCCAGGTATTGGATGTAATCCTAGGCATGGATTGGATGACCAAGTATGAAGGAAATCTTGATTGCCCTAGCAAGTCTGTTTCACTCACCACCCCGGAGAACAAGAGGATTAAGTATGTATCCCGACGCACACATATGAGTGCTCGGTTAAATTCTCTCACAGGAGTTGTTCAGGAGGAAGTACCTATGGTAAAAGATTTTCCGGATGTATTCCCGGAAAAATTACCAGGCATGCCACCAGATAGGGAGATTGAGTTCCTAATAGAGCTACAACCAGGGACAGCCCCAATTTCCAAGAGACCCTATCGGATGCCCGCAAATGATCTGTTGGAAATCAAGAAGCAAATTAAGGAGTTATTGGACAAAGGGTATATTCACCCAAGTTCTTCACCTTGGGGAGCCCCAGTTCTTTTGGTGGAGAAGAAGGATAAAACCTTGAGAATGGTAGTCGATTATCGTGCCTTGAATGAGGTGACTATCAAGAACAAGTACCATCTGCCGATGATTAATGACTTGTTTGATCAACTAGTAGGCGCCAAAGTATTCTCCAAGATCGATCTTCGATCAGGGTATCACCAACTGAAGATCCGTGAATAGGATATACCCAAAACAGCTTTCACCACAAGGTATGGCTTGTATGAGTATACTGTCATGTCCTTTGGTTTGACTAATGCTCCTGCCTACTTCATGAATTTGATGAACAAAGTGTTTATGGAATATTTGGACATGTTTGTAGTGGTGTTCATCGATGACATTTTGATATTCTCCAAGAACGAGGAAGAACACAAGGAACATTTGTGTTTAGTTCTGGAGAAGCTGAGAGAGCATCAGTTATATGCCAAGTTCAGCAAATGTGAATTTTGGCTGACGGAAGTCGGATTCCTTGGACATGTTATTTCCGAAGATGGAATAGCAGTGGACCCCGCTAAGGTTGAAGCCGTCACCGAGTGGAAGTCACCCACCTCAGTTAAGGAGATCCGCAGTTTCCTCGGACTTGCCGGATATTACCGGAGGTTCATTGAGAATTTCTCAAAGATTGCCAAGCCCAGACGGAGTTGTTGAAGAAAGAGTCTAAGTATATTTGGACTGAGGAATGTGAAGCCAGTTTCCAGGAGTTGAAGAAACGTTTGGTCACAGCCCCAGTGTTGATTTTGCCCAATATTCGGAAGGACTTCCAGGTGTATTGTGATGCTTCACGTGAAGGACTTGGAGGAGTACTCATGCAAGATGGAAAGGTTGTAGCTTATGCATCCAGACAACTACGACCACATGAGTTGAATTATGCCACCCATGACTTGGAATTAGTAGCCGTAGTGCACGCACTCAAGACCTGGAGACATTTCCTTATCGGAAATAGTTGTGATGTTTACACCGACCATAAGAGCCTGAAATATATCTTCACGCAGAAGGAGTTGAACCTCAGACAGAGGAGATGGTTAGAGTTAATCAAGGACTATGACATGAGATTACACTACCATCCAGGTAAGGCAAATGTGGTAGCAGATGCCTTGAGTCGGAAAACTTATGTAAACACACTCACAGCGGGAGGATTACCCCAAGAGTTAGCCGATGATCTCAGAGAGCTCCGGCTAGAGATAATTCCAAGAGGATATGTTGCCACACTGGAAATCCAGTCCACCTTGACCGAAAGAATTCGCGAAGCTCAGAAGACGGACAAGGAGATAGCTGAGATTAAACAGAGAATGAAAGATGATAAAGCTAAAGGTTTTCGTGAGGATGAACAAGGAACTCTGTGATTTGAGAACCGAATCTATGTGCCCAATGACCCAGAGCTCAGGAAGTTGATACTTCAAGAAGCCCACGATTCCCCTTACTCGATACACCCAGGCAACACCAAGATGTACCTGGATTTGAAGGAAAGTTATTGGTGGACAGGTATGAAGAAGGATATTACAGAACATGTTGCAATATGTGATGTTTGTCAGCGAGTAAAAGCGGAACATCAGAAACCAGCAGGGTTACTCCAACCTTTGCCGATACCCGAGTGGAAATGGGAAAAACTTGGTATGGATTTCATCAAAGGATTGCCCAGGACTCGTTCAGGTTATGATTCCATCTGGGTAGTGGTAGATCGCTTGACCAAGGTGGCTCATTTCATTCCCGTGAAGACCACCTATACCAGCGCTAAGTTAGCCAAGATATACATGACCAGGATCGTGTGTCTGCATGGAGTTCCGAGGAGTATCGTGTCAGATAGAGGAACACAATTTACCTCAAAGTTTTGGCATAAGTTACATGAAACTTTGGGTACGAGACTGGAGTTCAGTACAACTTTTCATCCGCAGACCGATGGACAGACTGAGAGAGTCAACCAGATTCTGGAAGACATGTTGAGAGCTTGTGCACTAGACTATGGATCTAGTTGGGATGACAACTTACCTTACGCAGAATTCTCATACAACAACAGTTATCAGACCAGTCTAAAGATGGCCCCTTTCGAAGCTTTATACGGAAGGAGGTGCAGAACACCATTGACGTGGGATGGTGTTGGAGACTGACAACTTTTTGATCCCGACCTTATCCGAGATTCTGAAGAGAAAGTCAAGCTGATTCGTGACAGACTCAAGAGAGCTCAATCTCGACAGAAGAGTTATGCTGACAGCAAACGTAAGCAAGTGACGTATGAAGTGGGAGACCGAGCATATCTTCGTGTGTCCCCGCTTTGAGGAATCAAGAGGTTTGGTGTTAAAGGAAAGTTAGCACCCAGATTCATAGGCCCCTACAAAATTCTTGAACGTAGAGGCGAAGTTGCATACAAGCTGGAATTGCCAGAAGGATTATCCGGAGTTCATGATGTTTTCTAGCCGCATGGGCCTTGTGTGGGGTTTTCCACCAGCCCACTAAGGACTGGTATTCACTCTCCCACAGCCCATGAAGCCTCTTGGATCGAAATACCCCTCCCGAAGGTCTCCCGATACACTACCGGCACTCCCGGTACACTACCGATGAGCCCGAAACTTTTCCAGCGACCAAAACAGGACTGCCTATATATGAATCTTTACCTTCGGACCATTCTGGAGCTCCTCGTGACGTCTGGGATCTCATCCGAGACTCCGAACAACCTTCAGTCACCACCATACATAACACTATACTACGAAAACGTCACCGAACCTTAAGTGTGCAGACCCTACGGATTCGAGAACTATGTAGACATGACTGAGACAGCTCTACTGTCAATAACCAATAGCGGGACCTGGATGCCCATATTGGTTCCTACATATTCTACGAATATATTTATCGGTCAAACCCCTATGTCAAGGATCCAGTTAATCCCGTATGCCGTTCCCTTTGTTCTTCGGTATGTTACTTGCCCGAGATTCGATCGTCAGTATCTATATACCTAGTTCAACCTCGTTACCGGAAAGTCTCTTTACTCATTCCATAATACAAGATCTCGTGGCTAACACTTAGTTACATTGCTTGCAAGGCTTGTTGTGATGTTGTATTACCGAGTGGGCCCTGAGATACCTCTCCGTCACACGGAGTAACAAATCTCAGTCTTGATCCATTCCCACTCAACAGACACTCTCAGAGATACCTGTAGAGCACCTTTATAGTCACCAAGTTACGTTCCAACGTTTGATACACACAAGGCACTCCTCCAGTGTCAGTGAGTTGCATGATCTCATGGTCATAGGAACAGAAACTTGACATGCAGAAAACTGAAGCAATAAACTGACACGATCAAATGCTACGTTTATAGTTTGGGTCTTGTCCATCACATCATTATCCTAATGATGTGATCCCATTATCAAATGACATCTCATGTCAATGGCTAGGAAACCTTGATCATCTTTGATCAACGAGCTAGTCTACTAGAGGCACACTAGGGACAAAGTGTTGTCTATATATCCACACATGCAATGTGTTTCCAGTCAATACAATTATAGCATGGATAATAAACGATTATCATGAACAGGAAAATATAATAATAACCATTTTATTATTGCCTCTAGGGCATATTTCCAACAGTCTCCCACTTGCACTAGAGTTAATAATCTAGCTCACATCACAATGTGATTTACATTGTAATGAATCGAACACCCATACAGTTCTGGTGTTGATCATGGTTAGCCCTTGGATGAGGTTTAGTCAACGGGGCTGCAACATTCAGATCCATATGCACTTTGCAAATATTTATGTCCTCCTCCTTGATGTTCTCGTGGATGGAATTGAAGTGTCGCTTTATGTGTGTGGCCCTCTTGTTAAACCTTGGTTCCTTGGCCAGGGCAATGGCACCAGTGTTATCACAGAACAGATCCACTAGATTTGGTGCACTAGGTACTACTCCAAGATCTGTCATGAACTCCTTCATCCAGACACCTTCCTTCGCTGCCGCCGAGGCTATGATGTACTCTGCTTCGCATGTAGAATCGGCTACCACACTCTGCTTGGAACTGCACCAGCTTACTGCTCCCCCATCAAGAATAAATACGTATCTGGTTTGTGACTTAGAGTCATCTAGATCAGTGTCAAAGCTTGCATCGACGTAACCCTTTACGACGAGCTCCTTATCACCTCCATAAACGAGAAACATTTCCTTAGTCCTTTTCAGGTACTTAATGATATTCTTGACCGCCGTCCAGTGCTCCATTCCAGGATCACTTTGAAACCTTCCAGACATACTTATGGCAAGGCTAACATCGGGTATTGTGCAAAGCATTGCATGCATGATAGAGCCTATGGCTGAAGCATAGGGGATGACCCTCATGTTTTCTCTATCTTCTACAGTCACTGGGCATTGAGTTTTACTCAACTTCACACCTTGTAACACAGGCAAGAACCCCTTCTTGGACTGATCCATTTTGAACTTCTTCAAAACTTTATCAAGGTATGTGCTTTGTGAAAGTTGTATTAAGCGTCTTGATCTATCCCTATAGATCTTAATGCCTAATCTGAAAGCAGCTTTTCCTAGGTCCTTCATTGAAAAACTCTTGTTCAAATATTCCTTCATGCTTTCCAACAATTCTATATTGTTTCCAATCAGCAATATGTCATCCACATATAATATTAGAAACGCTATAGAGCTCCCACTCACTTTCTTGTAATACAAGCTTCTTCGTAAACTTGTATAAACCCAAACGCTTTGATCACCTCATCAAAGCGCAAATTCCAACTCTGAGATGCTTGCACCCATCCATAAATGGATCGCTAGAGTTTGCAAACGTTGTCAGCATTTTCTGGATCGACAAAACCTTCAGGTTGTATCATATACAACTCTTCCTTAAGGAAACCATTAAGGAACACTGTTTTGACATCCATCTGCCAAATTTCATAGTCAAAATATGCAGCTATTGCTAACATGATTCTGACGGACTTAAGCATCGCTACGGGTGAGAAGGTCTCATCATAGTCAACTCCTTGAACTTGTGAAAAATCCTTTGCCACAAGTCGAGCTTTATAGATGATGACATTATCATCCGCGTCTGTCTTCCTCTTAAAGATCCATTTGTTCTGGATGGCCTTTCGCCCTTCAAGTAATACTTCCAAAGTCCATACTTCATTTTCATACATGGATCCCATCTCGGATTTCATGGCCTCTAACCATTTCTTAGAATCCCGGCCCATCATCACTTCTCCATAGCTCGTAGGTTCATCGTTGTCTAAGAACATGACCTCCAAGACAGGGTTGCCGTACCACTCAGAAGCAGTACGTGCCCTTGTCGACCTACGAGGTTCAATAGTAACTTGATCTGAAGTTTCATGATCATAATCATTAACTTCCTCTTCAAGTGTCGTAGGTTCCATAGAAACATCTTTCTGCATTGCGCTACTCTCTGGTTGAAGTAAAGGTTCAGTAACCTCATCAAGTTGTATTTTCCTCCCACTCAATTCTTTCGAGATAAACACTTTCTCAAGAAATGTTCCATTCTTAGCAACAAACACTTTGCCTTCGGATCTGAAATAGAAGGTATTGTTGGGTAACGTTGCATGGGAAACAAAAAAAATCCTACGCACACGCAGATCTATCCATGGTGATGAGCATCTACGAGAGGGAGAGTGGATCTATGTACCCTTGTAGATCGCTAAGCGGGAAGCATTAAGAAACGTGGTTGGTGTAGTCGAACATCTTCACGATCCAAATCACCGAGCGTCCCGTGATCCAATCATGATCTGTCTCATGATCCAATCACGATCCGTCCCGCAAACTTGATCACGATCCGTCCCACGAACTTGATCACGATCCTTTCGATCTAGCGCCAAACGGACGACACCTCCACGTTCAGCACACATACAGCTTGATGATGATCTCCGCTGTCTTGATCCAGCAAGAAGGAGCAGAGAGGAAGAAGAGTTCTCCGGCAGCGTGACGGTGCTCCGGCGATGGTGGTGGAGCTATTCCTGCAGGGCTTCGCCTAAGCACTTCAGAAATCTGATCTAGAGGAGAAACTATGCACTGGAGGAATGGGCAGCACGTGGCTAAAAATTCTGTGCAAAAACCCTAAAACCACCAGTATATATAGGGGGAAGAGAGGAGGAGGCTTGACCCAAGGGCCAAGCTACAAGGAGTTGTCCGAACAAGGTTGTGGAGTTGGAATCCACCTCCAATCCTAGTAGGACTAGGATTCACCCAATTTTTGCCTTTTTCCACCTTTTCTCTTTGGATTTTCTTCTCTAGCCGCATGGGCCTTGTGTGGGGTTTTCCACCAGCCCACTAAGGGATGGTATTCACTCTACCACAGCCCATGAAGCCTCTTGGGTCGAAATACCCCTCCCAGAGGTCTCCCGGTACACTACCGGCACTCCCGATACACTACCGATGAGCCAAAAACTTTTCCGGTGACCAAAACAGGACTTCCTATATATGAATCTTTACCTCCGGACCATTTCGGAGCTCCTCGTGACGTCCGGGATCTCATCCGGGAATCTGAACAACCTTCGGTCACCACCATACATAACTCTACACTACCGAAACATCACCAAACCTTAAGTGTGCAGACCCTATGGGTTCGAGAACTATGTAGACATGACCGAGAAACCTCTACGGTCAATAACCAATAGCAGGACCTGGATGCCCATATTGGTTCCTACATATTCTACGAAGGTCTTTATCGGTCGAACCTCTATGTCAAGGATTCAGTTAATCCCGTATGATGTTCCCTTTGTTCTTCGGTATGTTACTTGCCCGAGATTCGATCGTCGGTATCTCCATACCTAGTTCAACCTCGTTATCGAAAAGTCTATTTACTCGTTCCGTAATACAAGATCCCGTGACTAACACTTAGACACATTGCTTTCAAGGCTCATTGTGATGTTGTATTACCGAGTGGGCCCTAAGATACCTCTCCGTCACACGGAGTAACAAATCCCAGTCTTGATCCATGCCAACTCAACAGACACCCTCGGAGATACCTGTAGAGCACCTTTATAGTCACCCAGTTACATTGCGACATTTGATACACACAAGGCACTCCTCCGGTATCCGTGAGTTGCATGATCTCATGGTCATAGGAACATATACTTGACATGCAGAAAGCAGTAGCAATAAACTGACATGATCATATGATACGTTTGTAGTTTGGGTCTTGTCCATCACATCATTCTCCTAATGATGTGATCCCGTTATCAAATGACATCCCATGTCAATGGCTAGGAAACCTTGACCATCTTTGATCAACGAGCTAGTTCACTAGAGGCATACTAGGGACAAAGTGTTGTCTATTTACCCACACATGTAATGTGTTTCCAATTAATACAATTATAGCATGGATAATAAACGATTATCATGAACAAGGAAATATAATAATAAACACTTGGTTTATTGCCTCTAGGGCATATTTCCAACAGGTATACCCAACTATCTCTTTCAGGTATCCTATGAAGATGCATTTCTTCGCTTTGGGTTCCAGCTTTTTAGGCTAAAGCTTTTTGACATAAGCATCACATCCCCAAACTTTAAGAACCGACAACTTTGGCCTCTTGCCAAACCATAGTTCATATGGCATCATCTCAACGGATTTTGATGGTGCCCTATTTAAAGTGAATGCAGTTGTCTCTAATGCATAACCCCAAAACGATAGTGGCAAATCAGCAAGAGACATCATAGAACGCATCATATCTAATAAGGTTCGATTACGACATTTGGACACACCATTACGCTGTGGTGTTCTGGGCGGTGTCAACTATGAAACAATTCCACGCTGTCTTAAGTGACTGCCAAACTCATAACTCAGATATTCACCTCCTCGATCAGATCGCAGGAATTTAATCTTTTTGTTACGATGATTCTCAACAACACTCTGAAATTGCTTGAACTTTTCAAACATTTTAGACTTGTGTTTCATCAAGTAAATATACCCATATCTACTTAAGTCATCGGTGAAGGTGAGAAAATAACGATATCCACCACGCGTTGTAACATTCATTGGACCACACACATCAGTATGTATGATTTGCAATAAGTCACTCGCCCGTTCCATTGTTCCAGAGAACATCGTTTTAGTCATCTTGCCCATGAGGCATGGTTCACATGTGTCAAGTGATTCAAAATCAAGTGACTCCAAAAGTCCATCAGCATGGAGCTTCCTCATGCGTTTTACACCAATATGACCTAAACGGCAGTGCCACAAGAAAGTGGTACTATCATTATCAACTCTACATCTTTTGGCATCAATGTTATGAACATGTGTGTCATCACTATAAAGATTGAATATGAATAAACCCCTAACATTGGGTGCATGACCATAAAAGATATTACTCATATAAATAGAACAACCTTTATTCTCTGATTTAAATGAGTAACCGTCTCGCAATAAACAAGATCCAGATATAATGTTCATGCTTAACACAGGCACTAAATAATAATTATTCAGGTTCATCACTAATCCCGATGGTAATCGAATAGAGAGATGCTGACGGCGCTCACATCAACCTTGGAACCATTTCCCACGCGCATCGTCACTTCGTCCTTCGCCAGCCTTCGTTTATTCCATAGTTCCTGCTTTGAGTTGCAAATGTGAGCAACCGAACCAGTATCAAATACCCACGCACTACTACGAGAGCTAGTAAGGTACACATCAATAACATGTATACCATATATACCTTGTTTGTCGTTGGCTGCCTTCTTGTCAGCCAGGTACTTGGGGCAGTTCCGCTTCCAGTGACCAGTTCCCTTACAATGAAAGCACTCAGTTTCTGGCTTGGGTCCATGCTTGGGCTTCTTTACATGAGTAGCAACTGTTTTGCCATCCTTCTTGGTTTTACCCTTCTTGCCCTTGCCCTTGACCTTGCCATTTTTCTTGAAACTAGTGGTTTTATTGACCATCAACACTTGATGTTCTTTCTGGATTTCAGACTCAGCGACTTTTAGCATCGCAAACAGCTCGGCGACTGACTTGTTCATCCCATGCATGTTATAGTTCATCACAAAGCTCTTGTAACTAGGTGGAAATGATTGAAGAACTCTATCAGTGATCGCCTCTGGCGGAAGGGCAATTCCCAACTCCGCTAGACGAGTTGAATACCCAGACATTCTGAGTATATGTTCACTGATAGACCCGTTCTCCTCCATCTTGCAAGCATAGAACTTATCGGAGGTTTCATACCTCTAGATCCGGGCGTTCTTCTGAAAGATAAAGTTCAACTCCTGGAACATCTCATATGCTCCATGACGTTCAAAACGTCTTTGAAGTCCCGGTTCTAAGCCATACAATATTGCACACTGAACTATTGAGTAATCTCCAGTACGTGCCTCCCAAGCGTTCTTAACGTCTTTGGAGGTCATGTCTTCTCATTGGTCACCAAGTGGTGCATCAAGGACATATGATTTCTGGGAAGCCGTGAGGACAATCCTCAGATTACGGGCCCAGTCAACAAAGTTACTTCCATCATCTTTCAACTTAGCTTTCTCTAGGAACGCATTAAAATTCAGGGGTGCTACTACGCGAGTCATTCATCTACAAGATAAATATGCAAAGTATACTTAGACTATTGTTCAAGATAATGAGTTTAGTTAATCAAATTACTAAAGCTCCCACTCAAATCGACATCCCTCACGTCATCTGTGTGTCACATGATCCAAATTCACCAACTCAAGTCCGATCATCACGTGAGTTGAGGTGGCTTCAATGGTGAACATCTCATGTTGATCATATCTACTATATGACTCATGTTCGACCTTTCGGTCTCTTTCGTTCCGAGGCCATGTCTGTACATGCTAGGCTCGTCAAGTTTAACCCGAGTGTTCTGCGTGTGCAACACTGGCTTGCACCCGTTGTCTGTGAACATAGAGTCTATCACACCTAATCATCACGTGGTGTCTCGACACGACAAACTTTCGCAACGGTGCACACTCGGGGAGAACACAATTCATCTTGAAATTTAAGTGAGGGATCACCTTATAATGCTACCGTTGTCCTAAGCAAAACAAGGTGCATAAAAGGATTAACATCACATGCAATGCATAAGTGACATGATATGGCCATGAACTTGTGCTTTTGATATCCATCTAGAAAGCATCGGCATGATCTCCATCATCGCCGGTATGACACCATGATCTTCATCATCTTGATCTCCATCAACGTGTCGCCATCGGGGTTGTCGCGCCCAACATGCTTCTACTACTATTGCTACCATTTAGTGATAAAGTAAAGCATTACATAGCGCTTAATGATTGACACGCAGGTCATACAATAATTAAAGACAACCCTATGGCTCCTGCCGGTTGCCGTACTCATCGACATGCAAGTCGTGATAATCTATACATCACATGATCATCTCATACATCACATATATCACATCATGTAATTGGCCATATAACATCACAACATACCCTGCAAAAACAAGTTAGATGTCCTCTAATTGTTGTTGCATGTTTTACGTGTCTGCTATGGGTATCTAGCAAGAACAATTCTCATCTACGCAAAAACCACAACGGTGATACACTGGTTGCTTTTCAACCTTCTCAAGGACCGCCTTTGTCGAATCCGATCCAACTAAAGTGAGAGAAACTGGCACCCGCAAGCCATCTATGCAAGGAGTTGCGGTCGAGGGAACCGGTCTCTCGTAAGCGTACGAGTAATGTTGGTTCGGGCCGCTTCATCTCACAATACGGCAGAACCAAAATCCGACCAAGGGAGGAACCAATCTAAGGATCAACGCCCACAAACCTTTTGTGTTCTACTCGAGGTCTCATCTACACATAGACCTAGCTCATGATGCCACTATTTGGGAACGTTGCATGGGAAACAAAAAAATTCCTACGCACACGCAGATCTATCCATGGTGATGAGCATCTACGAGAGGGAGAGTGGATCTACGTACCCTTGTAGATCGCTAAGCGGGAAGCGTTAAGAAACGCGGTTGGTGTAGTCGAACATCTTCGCGATCCAAATCGCCGAGCGTCTCGCGATCCAATCACGATCCATCCTGCGATCCAATCACGATCCGTCCTGCGAACTTGATCATGATCCGTCCCACGAACTTGATCACGATCCTTCCGATCTAGCGCCGAACGGACGGCACCTCCGCGTTCAACACACTTACAGCTTGATGTAGATCGCCGCCATCTTGATCCAGCAAGAAGGAGAAAAGAGGAAGAAGAGTTCTCCGGCAGCATGACAGTGCTCCGGTGATGGTGGTGGATCTATTCCGGCAGGGCTTCGCCTAAGCACTGCAGAAATACGATCTAGAGGAGAAACTATGCAATGGAGGAACAGGCAGCACGTGGCTAAAAATTCTGTGCAAAAACCCTAAAACCACCAGTATATATAGGAGGAAGATAGGAGGATGCTTGGCCCAAGGGCCAAGCGACAAGGACTCGGCCGAACCAGGTTGTGGAGGTGGAATCCACCTCCAATCCTAGTAGGACTAGGATTCACCCAATTTTTGCCTTTTTCCACCTTTTCTCTTTGGATTTTCTTCTCTAGCCGCATGGGCCTTGTGTGGGGTTTTCCACCAGCCCACTAAGGACTGGTATTCACTCTCCCACAGCCCATGAAGCCTCTTGGATCGAAATACCCCTCCCGAAGGTCTCCCGATACACTACTGGCACTCCCGATACACTACCGATGAGCCCGAAACTTTTTCGGCGACCAAAACAGGACTGCCTATATATGAATCTTTACCTTCGGACCATTCTGGAGCTCTTCGTGACGTCTGGGATCTCATCCGGGACTCCGAACAACCTTCAGTCACCACCATACATAACTCTGTACTACCAAAACGTCACCAAACCTTAAGTGTGCAGACCCTGCGGGTTCGAGAACTATGTAGACATGACCGAGACACCTCTACGGTCAATAACCAATAGCGGGACCTAGATGCCCATATTGTTCCTACATATTCTACGAAGACCTTTATTGGTCGAACCTCTATGTCAAGGATTCAGTTAATCCCGTATGATGTTCCCTTTGTTCTTTGGTATGTTACTTGCCCGAGATTCGATCGTCGGTATCTCCATACCTAGTTCAACCTCGTTATCGGCAAGTCTCTCACTCGTTACGTAATACAAGATCCCGTGACTAACACTTAGACACATTGCTTTCAAGGCTCATTGTGTGTTGTATTACCGAGTGGGACCTGAGATACCTCTCCGTCACACCGAGTAACAAATCCCAGTCTTGATCCATGCCAACTCAACAGACACCCTCGGAGATACCTATAGAGCACCTTTATAGTCACCCAGTTACGTTGCGACGTTTGATACACACAAGGAACTTCTCCGGTATCCGTGAGTTGCATGATCTCATGGTCATAGGAACATATACTTGACATGAACAGTAGCAATAAACTGACATGATCATATGCTACGTTTGTAGTTTGGGTCTTGTCCATCACATCATTCTCCTAATGATGTGATCCCTTTATCAAATGACATCACATGTCAATGGCCAGGAAACCTTGACCATCTTTGATCAACGAGCTAGTTCACTAGAGGCATACTAGGGACAAAGTGTTGTCTATTTACCCACACATGTAATGTGTTTCCAATTAATACAATATAGAATGGATAATAAAAGATTATCATGAACAAGGAAATATAATAATAAACACTTTATTTATCGCCTCTAAGGCATATTTCCAATAGGTATACCCAACTGTCTCTTTTAGGTATCCTATGAAGACGCATTTCTTCGCTTTGGGTTCCAGCTTTTCAGGCTGAAGCTTTTTGACATAAGCATCACATCCCCAAACTTTAAGAAACGACAACGTTGGCTTCTTGCCAAACCACAGTTCATATGGCGTCGTCTCAACGGATTTTGATGGTGCCCTATTTAAAGTGAATGCAACTGTCTCTAATGCATAACCCAAAACGATAGTGGCAAATTGGCAAGAGACATCATAGAACGCACCATATCTAATAAGGTTCAATTACGACGTTCGAACACACCATTATGTTGTGGTGTTCTAGGCAGTGTCAATTGTGAAACAATTCCACAGAGTCTTAAGTGACTGCCAAACTCATAACTCAGATATTCACCTGCTCGATCAGATATCAAGAATTTAATCTTCTTGTTATGATGATTCTCAACTTCACTCTGAAATTGCTTGAACTTTTCAAATGTTTCAGACTTGTGTTTCATTAAGTAAATATACCCATATCTACTTAAGTCACCAGTGAAGGTGAGAAAATAACGATATCCACCACGCGCCTCAATGCTCATCGAACTACACACATCAGTATGTATGATTTCCAAAAAGTCACTCATTCGTTCCATTGTTCCAGAGAACGGCGTTTTAGTCATCTTGCCCATGAGGCATGGTTCACATGTGTCAAGTGATTCAAATCAAGTGACTCCAAAACTCCATCAGCATGGAGCTTCTTCATGCGTTTTACACCAATATGACCCAAACGGCAGCGCCACAAGAAAGTGGTACTATCACTATCAACTCTACATATTTTGGCATCAATGTTATGAACATGTGTATCATCACTGTCAAGATTCAACATGAATAAACCCCTCACATTGGGTGCATGACCATAAAAGATATTACTCATACAAATAGAACAACCATTATTCTCCGATTTAAATGAGTAACCGTCTCGCAATAAACAAGATCCAAATATAATGTTCATGCTTAACGCGGGCACTAAATAACAATTTTTCAGGTTCATCACTAATCCCAATGGTAATCGCAGAGAGAGCGTGCTGACGGTGGTCAGATCAACCTTGGAACCATTTCCCACATGCATCGTCACTTCGTCCTTTGCCAGCCTTTGTCTATTCCGTAGTTCCTGTTTTGAGTTACAAATGTGAGCAACCGAACCGGTATCAAATACCCACGCACTACAACAAGAGTTGGTAAGGTACACATCAATAACATGTATATCATATATACCTTGTTTGTTGTTGGCTGCCTTCTTGTCAGCCAGATAATTGGGGCAGTTCTGCTTTCAATGACCAGTTCCCTTGCAACGAAAGCACTCAGTTTCTGGCTTGGGTCCAGCCATGGGTTTCTTCACTGGATGGGAAACTGCTTTGCCACCCTTCTTGGAGTTACCCTTCTTGCCCTTTCCATTCTTCTTGAAACTAGTGGTTTTATTGACCATCAACACTTGATGTTCTTGTTGGATTTCAGACTCAACGACTTTTGGATGACACGGGAGCGAGTGAGTCACCAAGTGGTGCATCAAGGACATAAGCCTTCTGGTAAGCTGCGAGGATAATCCTCAGATTACGGGCCTAGTCCACAAAGTTACTTCCATCATCTTTCAACTTAGCCTTCTCTAGGAACGCATTAAAATTCAAGGGTGCTACTGCGTGAGCCATTGATCTACAACATAAATATGCAAAGGTTACTAAGACTATTGTTCAAGATAATGAGTTTAGTAAATTACTAAAGCTCCCACTCAAATTGACATCCCTCGGGTCATCTGAGTGATACATGATCCAAATTCACCAACTCAAGTCCGATCATCACGTGAGTTGAGGTGGTTTCAATGGTGAAAATCATCATGTTGATCATATCTGCTATATGACTCATGTTCGACCTGTCGGTCTCTTGTGTTTCGAGGCCATGTTTGTACATGCTAGGCTAGTCAAGTTCAATCCGAGTGTTGAGTATGTGCAACACTGGCTTGCACCCGTTGTATGTGAACGTAGATTATATCACACCCGATCATCACGTGGTGTCTCGACACGACGAACTTTCGCAACGGTGCACACTCAGGGAGAACACAATTTATCTTGAAATTTAAGTGAGGGATCACCTTATAATGCTACCGTTGTCCTAAGCAAAACAAGGTGCATAAAAGGATTAACATCACATGCAAATCATAAGTGACACGATATGGACATGAACTTGTGCTTTTGATCTCCATCTCCAAAGCACCGGCATGATCTCCATCATCATCGCCATAACACCATGATCTCCATCATCATGATCTCCATCATTATATCGCCATCGGGGTTGTCGCGCCCACCATGCTCATACTACTATTGCTATCGATTAGCGATAAAGTAAAGCATTACATAATGCTTAATGATTGACATGCAGGTCATACAATAATTAAAGAAAACCCTATGGCTCCTGCCGGTTGCCGTACTCATCGACATGCAAGTCGTGATATTCTATACAATACATGATCATATCACACATCACATATATCTCATCATATAATTGTTGGCAATATGCCCTAGAGGCAATAAATAAAGTGTTTATTATTATATTTCCTTGTTCATGATAATCGTTTATTATCCATGCTATAATTGTATTGATTGGAAACACATTACATGTGTGGGTAAATAAACAACACTCTGTCCCTAGTATGCCTCTAGTGAACTAGTTCATTGATCAAAGATGGTCAAGGTTTCCTAGCCATTGACATGTGATGTCATTTGATAACGCGATCACATCATTAGGAGAATGATGTGATGGACAAGACCCAAACTACAAATGTAGCTTATGATCGTGTCAGTTTATTGCTACTGTTTTCTACATGTCAAGTATATGTTCCTATGACCATGAGATCATGCAACTCATGGACATCGGAGGAGTGCCTTGTGTGTATCAAACGTCACAACATAACTGGGCGACTATAGAGGTGCTCTACAGGTATCTCCGAGGGTATCTGTTGAGTTGGCATGGATCAAGACTGGGAACTGTTACTCCGTGTGATGGAGAGGTATCTCAGGGCCCACTCGGTAATACAACATCACAATAAGCCTTGCAAGCAATGTGACTAAGTGTTAGTAATGGGATCTTGTATTACGGAGCGAGTAAAGAGACTTGCCGGTAACGAGGTTGAACTAGGTATGGAGATACCGACGATCGAATCTCGGGCAAGTAACATACCGAAGAACAAAGGGAACATCATACGGGATTAACTGAATCCTAGACATAGAGGTTCGACCGATAAAAGATCTTCGTAGAATATGTAGGAACCAATATGGACATCCAGGTCCCGCTATTGGTTATCGACCGTAGAGGTGTCTCGGTCATGTCTACATAGTTCTCAAAGCCGCAGGGTCTGCACACTTAAGGTTTGCTGACGTTTCGGTAGTATAGAGTTATGTATGGTGGTGACTGAAGGTTGTTCAGAGTCCCGGATGAGATCCCAGACATCACGAGCAGATATGGAATGGTCCGGAGGTAAAGATTCATATATAGGAAGTCCTGTTTTGGTCGCCGGAAAAGTTTCGGGCTCATCGGTAGTGTACCGGGAGTGCCGGTACTGTACCGGGAGGCCTCCGGGAGGAGTATTTCGACCCAAGAGGCTTCATGGGTTGTGGGAGAGTGAATATCAGCCATTAGTGGGCTGGTGGAAACTTCCACACAAGGCCCATGTGGCTGGAGGAAAAAAACCAATAGGAAAAGGTGGAAAAAAAGGCAAAAAGGAGCAATCCTAGTCCTACTAGGATTGGAGGAGGAGTCCTCCTCTCCCAGTAGGTTCGGCCGAACCAGATTGGCTTGGAATCCAAGGCTGCCTCCTCTCCTCCTCTCCTCCTATATATACTAGAGCGTTTTGGGGTTTTTGCACTAGTTTTTTAGCCACGTGTTACCCGTTCCTCTAGTGAATAGTTTCTCCTCTAGATCGGATTTCTACAGTGCTTAGGCGAAGCCCTGCCGGAATAGCTCCACCACCATCGCCGGAGCGCCGTCACGCTGCCGGAGAACTCTTCTTCCTCTCCACTCCTTCTTGCTGGATCAAGACGGTGGAGATCGTCATCAAGTTGTACGTGTGCTGAACGCGGAGGTGCCGTCCGTTCGGCGCTATATCGGAAGGACCGTGATCAAGTTCGTGGGACGGATCGTGATTGGATCGCGGGACGGATCGTGATTGGATCGCGGGACGCACGGCGATTTGGATCGCTAAGACGTTCGACTACACCAACCGCGTTTCTTAATGCTTCCCGCTTAGCGATCTACAAGGGTACGTAGATCCACTCTCCCTCTCGTAGATGCTCATCACCATGGATAGATCTGCGTGTGCGTAGGAAAAAAAATCCCATGCAACATTCCCCAACAGTGGTATCAGAGCTAGGTCTATGTGTAGATGAGATCTCGAGTAGAAGACAAAAGGTTTGTGGGTGTTGATGCTTAGATGCTTCGTCCCTTGGTCGGATTTTGGTTCTGCGGTATTGTGAGATGAAGTGGCCCGGACCAATATTACTCGTATGCTTATGAGAGACCGGTTCCCTCGACCGCAACTTGTTGCATAGATGGCTTGCGGGTGCCAGATTCTCTCACTTTAGTTGGATCGGATTCGACAAAGGTGGTCCTTGAGAAGGTTGAAAAGCAACCAGTGTATCACCGTTGTTGTTTTTGCGTAGATGAGAATTGTTCTTGCTAGATACCCGTAGCAGCCACATAAAACATGCAACAACAATTAGAGGACGTCTAACTTGTTTTTTGCAGGGTATATTGTGATGTGATATGGCCAATTACATGATGTGATATATGTGATGTATGAGATGATCATGTGATGTATAGATTATCACGACTTGCATGTCGATGAGTACGGCAACCGACAGGAGCCATAGGGTTGTCTTTAATTATTGTATGACTTGTGTGTCAATCATTAAGCGCTATGTAATGTTTTACTTTATCGCTAAACGGTAGCAATAGTAGTAGAAGCATGTTGGGCGCGACAACCCCGATGGCGACACGTTGATGGAGATCATGGTGTCTTGCCGGTGATGATGGAGATCATGCCGGTGCTATCAAGATGGAGATCAAAAGCACAAGTTCATGGCCATATCATGTCACTTATGATTTGCTTGTGATGTTAATACTTTTATGCACCTTGTTTTGCTTAGGACGATGGTAGCATTATAAGGTGATCCCTCACTTAATTTCAAGATAAATTGTGTTCTCCCCAAGTGTGCACCATTGCAAAAGATTGTCGTGTTGAGACACCACGTGATGATCGAGTGAGATAGACTCTACGTTCACATACAATGGGTGAAAGATAGTGTTGCACGTGCAGAACACTCGGGTTAAACTTGACGAGCCTAGCATGTACAGACATGGCCTCGGAACACAAGAGACCGAAAGATCGAACATGAGTCATATAGTAGATATGATCAACATAATGATGTTCACCATTGAAGCCACCTCAACTCATGTAATGATCGGACTTGAGTTGGTGGATTTGGATCATGTGACACTCAAATGACCTGAGGGATGTCAATTTGAGTGGGAGTTTTAGTAATTTGATTAACTAAACTCATTATCTTGAACAATAGTCTAAGTATACTTTGCATATTTTTGTTGTAGATCAATGGCTCGCGCAGTAGCACCCCTGAATTTTAATGCATTCCTAGAGAAAGCTAAGTTGAAAGATGATGGAAGTAACTTTGTTGACTGGGCCCGTAATCTGAGGATTATCCTCACGGCTTCCCAGGAATCATATGTCCTTGATGCATTGCTTGGTGACCAACCAGAAGACATGACCTCCAAAGACGTTCAGAACGCTTGGGAGGCACGTACTTGAGATTACTCAATAGTTCAGTGTGCAATATTGTATGGCTTAAAACCGGGACTTCAAAGACGTTTTGAACGTCATGGAGCATATGAGATGTTCCAGGAGTTGAAGTTTATCTTTCAGAAGAACGCCCGGATCTAGAGGTATAAAACCTCTGATAAGTTCTATGCTTGCAAGATGGAGGAGAACGGGTCTATCAGTGAACATATACTCAGAATGTCTGGGTATTCAACTCGTCTAGCGGAGTTGGGAATTGCCCTTCTGCCAGAGGCGATCACTGACAGAGTTCTTCAATCATTGCCACCTAGTTACAAGAGCTTTGTGATGAACGATAACATGCACGGGATGAACAAGTCAGACGCCGAGCTGTTTGCGATGCTAAAAGTCGCTGAGTCTGAAATCCAGAAAGAACATCAAGTGTTGATGGTCAATAAAACCACTAGTTTCAAGAAAAATGGCAAGGTCAAGGGCAAGGGCAAGAAGGGTAAAACCAAGAAGGATGGCAAAGCAGTTGTTACTCCTATAAAGAAGCCCAAGCATGGACCCAAGCCAGAAATTGAGTGCTTTCATTGCAAGGGAACTGGTCACTGGAAGCGGAACTGCCCCAAGTACCTGGCTGACAAGAAGGCGGCCAACGACAAACAAGGTATATATGATATACATGTTATTGATGTGTACCTTACTAGCTCTCGTAGTAGTGCCTGGGTATTTGATACCGGTTCGGTTGCTCACATTTGCAACTCAAAGCAGGAACTACGGAATAAACGAAGGCTCGCAAAGGACGAAGTGACGATGTGCGTGGGAAATGGTTCCAAGGTTGATGTGATCGCCGTCGGCACGCTCTCTCTTTGATTACCATCGAGATTGGTGATGAACCTGAATAACTTTTATTTAGTGCCTACGTTAAGCATGAACATTATATCTGGATCTTGTTTATTGCAAGACGGTTACTTATTTAAATAAGAGAATAAAGGTTGTTCTATTTATATGAGTAATATATTTTATGGTCATGCACACAATGTGAGGGGTTTATTCATATTGAATCTTGATAGTGATGATACACATGTTCATAACATTGATGCCAAAAGATGTAGAGTTGATAATGATAGTACCACTTTCTTGTGGCACTGCCGTTTAGGTCATATTGGTGTAAAACGCATGAGGAAGCTCCATGCTGATGGACTTTTGGAGTCACTTGATTTTGAATCACTTAACACATGTGAACCATACCTCATGGGCAAGATGACTAAAACGCCGTTCTCTGGAACAATGGAACGGGCAAGTGACTTATTGGAAATCATACATACTGATGTGTGCGGTCCAATGAATATTATAGCGCGTGGTGGATATCATTATTTTCTCACCTTCACTGGTGACTTAAGTAGATATGGGTATATTTACTTAATGAAACACAAGTCTGAAACGTTTGAAAAGTTCAAACAATTTCAGAGTGAAGTTGAGAATCATCATAACAAAAAGATTAAGTTCCTGCGATCTGATCGAGGAGGTGAATATCTGAGTTATGAGTTTGGCAGACACTTAAGATAATGTGGAATTGTTTCACAGTTGACACCGCCCCGAACACCATAGCATAATGGTTTGTCCGAACGTCGTAATCGAACCTTATTAGATATGGTGCGTTCTATGATGTCTCTTGCTGATTTGCCACTATCGTTTTCGGGTTATGCATTAGAGACAGCTGCATTCACTTTAAATAGGGCACCATAAAAATTCGTTGAGACGACGCCATTTGAACTATGGTTTGGCAAGAAGCCAAAGTTGTCGTTTCTTAAAGTTTGGGGATGTGATGCTTATGTCAAAAAGCTTCAGCCTGAAAAGCTGGAACCCAAAGTGGAGAAATGCGTCTTCATAGGATACCCGAAAGAGACAGTCAGGTATACCTTCTATCTCAGATCCGAAGGCAAAGTGTTTGTCGCTAAGAACAGAACATTTCTTGAGAAAGAGTTTCTCTCGAAAGAATTGAGTGGGAGGTAAATAGAGCTTGATGAGGTTATTGAACCTTTACTTCAACAAGAAAGTAGCGCAGCGTAGAAAGATGTTTCTGTGTAATCTACGACGGTAGAAGAGGAAGTTAATGATGATGATCATGAAGCTTCGGATCAAGCTACTATTGAACCTCGTAGGTCGACAAGGGCGCGTACTACTCCTGAGTGGTACGGCAACCCTGTCTTAAAGGTCATGTTGTTGGACAATAATGAACCTACGAGCTATGGAGGAGCAGTGATGGGCCCGAATTCCGAGAAATGGTTAGGGGCCATGAAATCCGAGATGGGATCCATGTATGAAAACAAGGTATGGACTTTGGAAGTATTACCTGAAGGGCGAAAGGCCATTCAGAACAAATGGATCTTTAAGAAGAAGACAGATGCGGACGGCAATGTCACCATCTATAAAGCTCGACTTGTGGCAAAGGGTTTTTCACAAGTTCAAGGAGTTGACTACGATGAGACTTTATCACCCGTAGCGATGCTTAAGTATGTCAGAATCATGTTAGCAATAGCTGCTTATTTCGACTATGAAATTTGGCAGATGGATGTCAAAACAGCGTTCCTCAATGGTTTCCTTGAGGAAGAGTTGTATATGATGCAACCCGAAGGTTTTGTCGATCCAGAGAATGCTGACAAAGTTTGCAAACTCCAGCGATCCATTTATGGACTGGTGCAAGCATCTTGGAGTTGGAATAAGCCCTTTCATGAGGTGATCAAAGCGTTTGAGTTTATACAAGTTTACGGAGAAGCTTGTATTTACAAGAAATTGAGTGGGAGCTCTATAGCATTTCTAGTATTATATGTGGATGACATATTGCTGATTGGAAACAATATAGAAATGTTGGAAAGCATGAAGGAATATTTGAACAAGAGTTTTCCAATGAAGGACCTAGGAGAAGCTGCTTTCATATTAGGCATTAAGATCTATAGAGATAGATCGAGACGCTTAATAGCACTTTCATAGAGCACATACCTTGATAAAGTTTTGAAGAAGTTCAAAATGGATCAGTCCAAGAAGGGGTTCTTGCCTGTGTTACAAGGTGTGAAGTTGAGTAAGACTCAATGCCCAGTAACTGCAGAAGATAGAGAAAAGATGAGTGTCATCCCCTATGCTTCAGCCATAGGCTCTATCATGTATGCAGTGCTGTGCACAAGACCCGATGTCAGCCTTGCCATAAGTATGGCCGGAAGGTTTCAAAGTGATCCTGGAATGGAGCACTGGACAGCGGTAAATAATATCCTTAAGTACCTGAAAAGGACTAAGGATGTTTCTCGTTTATGGAGGTGATGAAGAGCTCATCGTAAAGCGTTACATCGATGCAAGCTTTGACACTGATCCGGATGACTCTAAGTCGCAAACCGGATACGTATTTATTCTCAACGGGGAGCGGTAAGCTGGTGCAGTTCCAAGCAAAGCATGGTAGCCGATTCTACGTGCGAAGCGGAGTACATCGCAGCCTCGGAGGCGGCGAAGGAAGGTGTCTGGATGAAGCAGTTCATGACAGATCTTGGAGTAGTGCCCAGTGCACTGAATCCAATGAACATGTTCTGTGACAACACTGGTGCCATTGCTCTGGCCAAGGAACCAAGGTTTCACAAGAGGACCAGACACATAAAGCGACACTTCAACTCCATCCGCGATTACATCGAGGAGAAAGACATAAATATTTGCAAAGTGCACACGGATCTGAATGTTGCAGACCCATTGACTAAACCTCTTCCAAGGGCTAAACATGATCAACACCAGAACTGCATGGGTGTTCGATTCATTACAATGTAAATCACATAGTGATGTGAGCTAGATTATTGACTCTAGTGCAAGTGGGAGACTGTTGGAAATATGCCCTAGAGGCAATAAATAAAGTGTTTATTATTATATTTCCTTGTTCATGATAATCGTTTATTATCCATGCTATAATTGTATTGATTGGAAACACATTACATGTGTGGGTAAATAAACAACACTCTGTCCCTAGTATGCCTCTAGTGAACTAGCTCGTTGATCAAAGATGGTCAAGGTTTCCTAGCCATTGACATGTGATGTCATTTGATAACGGGATCACATCATTAGGAGAATGATGTGATGGACAAGACCCAAACTACAAACATAGCTTATGATCGTGTCAGTTTATTGCTACTGTTTTCTACATGTCAAGTATATGTTCCTATGACCATGAGATCATGCAACTCATGAACATCGGAGGAGTGCCTTGTGTGTATCAAACGTCGCAACGTAACTGGTCGACTATAGAGGTGCTCTACAGGTATCTCCGAGGGTGTCTGTTGAGTTGGCATGGATCAAGACTGGGATCTGTTACTCCGTGTGATGGAGAGGTATCTCAAGGCCCACTCGGTAATACAACATCACAATAAGCCTTACAAGCAATGTGACTAAGTGTTAGTCATGGGATCTTGTATTACGGAATGAGTAAAGAGACTTGCTGGTAACGAGGTTGAACTAGGTATGGATATACCGACGATCGAATCTCGGGCAAGTAACATACCGAAGAACAAAGGGAACATCATACGGGATTAACTGAATCCTTGACATAGAGGTTCGACCGATAAAAGATCTTCGTAGAATATGTAGGAACCAATATGGACATCCAGGTCCCGCTATTGGTTATCGACCGTAGAGGTGTCTCGGTCATGTCTACATAGTTCTCGAACCCGCAGGGTCTGCACACTTAAGGTTTGCTGACGTTTCGGTAGTATAGAGTTATGTATGGTGGTGACCGAAGGTTGTTCGGAGTCCCGGATGAGATCCTAGACGTCACGAGGAGCTCCGGAATGGTCCGGAGGTAAAGATTCATATATAGGAAGTCCTGTTTTGGTCGCCGAAAAAGTTCCGGGCTCATCGGTAGTGTACCGGGAGTGTCGGTACTGTACCGGGAGGCCTTAGGGAGGGGTATTTCGACCCAAGAGGCTTCATGGGCTGTGGGAGAGTGAATATCAGCCCTTAGTGGGCTGGTGGAAACTCCCACACAAGGCCCATGTGGCTGGAGGAAAAAACCGAATAGGAAAAGGTGGGAAAAAAGGCAAAAAGGAGCAATCCTAGTCCTACTAGGATTGGAGGAGGAGTCCTCCTCTCCTAGTAGGTTCGGCCGAACCAAATTGGCTTGGAAGCCAAGGCTGCCTCCTCTCCTCCTCTCCTCCTATATATACTAGAGGGTTTGGGGGGTTTTGCACTAGTTTTTTCAGCCACGTGCTACCCGTTCCTCCAGTGCATAGTTTCTCCTCTAGATCAGATTTCTACAGTGCTTAGGCAAAGCCCTGCCAGAATAGCTCCACCATCATCGCCGGAGCACCGCCACGCTGCCGGAGAACTCTTCTTCCTCTCCACTCCTTCTTGCTAGATCAAGACGGTGGAGATCGTCATCAAGCTGTACGTGTGCTGAACGCGGAGGTGCCGTCCGTTTGGCGCTAGATCGGAAGGATCGTGATCAAGTTCGTGGGACAGATTGTGATTAAGTTCGTGGGACGGATCGTGATTTGATCGCGGGACGGATCATGATTAGATCGCGGGACGGATCGTGATTGGATCGCGGGACGCACGGCGATTTGGATCACGAAGTCGTTCGACTACACCAACCGCGTTTCTTAACGCTTCCCGCTTAGCGATCTACAAGGGTATGTAGATCCACTCTCCCTCTCGTAGATGCTCATCACCATGGATAGATCTGCGTGTGCGTAAGAAAATTTTTGTTTCCCATGCAACGTTCCCCAACAATAATTGGCCATATCACATCACAACATGCCCTGCAAAAACAAGTTAGACATCCTCTAATTGTTGTTGCAAGTTTTACGTGGCTGCTACGGGTATCTAACAAGAACAATTCTCACCTACACAAAACCACAACGGTGATACATAAGTTTCTTTTCAACCTTCTCAAGGACCGCCTTTGTCGAATCCGATCCAACTAAAGCAGGAGAAACGGACACCCGCCAGCCATCTTTGTGCAACGAAGTTACACGTCAGTAGATGGAACCGGTCTCTCGTAAGCGTACGAGTAAGATTGGTCCGAGCCGCTTCGTCCCACAATACCGCTGAACCAAAACATGACCAAGGGAGGAAGCAATCTAAGCATCAACGCCCACAAACTCTTTTGTGTTCTACTCGAGATCTCATCTACACATAGACCTAGCTCATGATGCCACTGTTGGGGAACGTTGCATGGGAAATAAAAAAAATCTACGCACACACAAGATCTATCCATGGTGATGAGCATCTACGAGAGGGAGAGTAGATCTACATACCCTTGTAGATCGCTAAGTGGGAAGCGTTAAGAAACGCGATTGATGTAGTCGAACGTATTCGCGATCCAAATCGCCGAGCATCCCGCGATCCAATCACGATCCGTCCCGATGTAGCATCGAACGGACGGCACCTCCACGTTTAGCACACGTACAGCTTGATGACGATCTCCGCCTTATTGATCCAGCAAGAGGTAACGAATAGGTAGACGAGTTTTCCGGCAGCGCGACGGCATTGCGGCGATGGTGGTGGAGCTAGCCCAGCAGGGCTTCGCCTAAGCACCGCTAAAACCGATCTAGAGGAGAAACTACGAACTAGAGGAGAGGTAGCACGTGGCTGTTTTTCTCTCAAAAAAACTTCAAACCTCTAGTATATATAGGAGGATGGAGGGAGGAGACTTGGCCCTCAAGGGGCCATCCCTTGCGTCGGCCGAAGTGGGAGGAGGAGGAGTCCTCCTCCAATCCTAGTAGGATTAGGACTCCTTCTCTCCCACATGGAAAACTCATTTTCCACCTTTTTTCCTTTTGGACTTCTCCACCCAGCCGCATGGGCCTCTTGTGGGACTTAGTCCAGCCCACTAAGGGCTGGTATACCTCTTCCCACAGCACATGTAGCCTCTTGGGTCGAAATACCCCTCCCGATGGTCACCCGGCACCCTCCCGGCACTCCCGGTACACTACCGTTGAGCCCGAAACTTTTCCGGCGACCAAAACAAGACTTCCTATATATCAATATTTACCTCCAGACCATTCCGGAGATCCTATTGACGTCCGGGATCTCATCCGGGACTCCGAACAACCTTCGTTCACCACCATACATAACTCTATACTACCGAAACGTCACCAAACCTTAAGTGTGCAGACCCTGCGGGTTCGAGAACTATGTAGACATGAATGAGACACCTCTACGGTCAATAACCAATAGCGGGACCTGGATGTCCATATTGGTTCCTACATATTCTACGAAGATCTTTATCGGTCGAACCTCTATGTCAAGGATTCAGTTAATCATGTATGTTGTTCCCTTTGTTTTTCGCTATGTTACTTGCCCAAAATTCGATCGTCGGTATCTGTATACCTAGTTCAATCTCGTTACCGGAAAGTCTCTTTACTCGTTCCGTAATACAAGATCTTGTGGCTAACACTTAGTCACATTGCTTGCTAGGCTTGTTGTGATGTTGTATTACCGAGTGGGCCCTAAGATACCTCGCCGTCACACGGAGTAACAAATCCTAGTCTTGATCCATGCCCACTCAACAGACACTCTCAGAGATACCTGTAGAGCATCTTTATAGTCACCTAGTTACGTTGCGACGTTTGATACGCACAAGGCACTCCTCGAGTGTCAGTGAGTTGCATGATCTCATGGTCATAGGAAAAGAAACTTGACATGCAAAAAATTGTAGCAATAAACTGACACGATCAAATGCTATGCTACGTTTATAGTTTGGGTCTTGTACATCACATCATTCTCCTAAGAATGTGATCCCGTTATCAAATGACATCTCATGTCAATGGCTAGGAAACCTTGACCATCTTTGATCAACGAGCTAGTCTACTAGAGGCACACCAGGGACAAAGTGTTGTCTATATATCCACACATGCAATGTGTTTCCAGTCAATACAATTATAGCATGGATAATAAACAATTATCATGAACAAGGAAATATAATAATAACCATTTTATTATTTCCTCTAGGGCATATTTCCAATAGCAAGTCTATTTACTCGTTCAGTAATACAAGATCACGTGACTAACTCCTTAGTCATGTTGCTTACAAGCTTCTAGTGATGTATTATCAAGAGGGCCCAGAGATACCTCTTCAACATATGGAGTGACAAATCCCGATCTCGATCCATGCCAACTTAACAAACACCCTCGAACATACCTATAGAGCACCTTTATGATCACACAGTTACGAAGAGACGTTTGATACACACAAGGCATTCCTCCGATGTCAGGGAGTTGCATGATCTCATGGTCTTTGGAACAGATACTTGACAAAGAAAACAGTAGCAACAAACTAAGTAATATGATCAAATTCTATGCTTACGGTTGCGTATTGTCCATCACATCATTCTCCTAATGATGTGATCCCGTTATCAAATGACAACTCATGTCTATGGTTAGGAAACCTTAACCATCTTTGATCAACGAGCTAGTCTAGTAAAAGCTTACTAGGGACACGGTGTGGTTCATATATCCACACATGTATTTATATTTCCAGTCAATACAATTCTAGCATGGATAATAAACGATTATCATGAACAAGAAAATATGATAATAACCATTTTATTATTGCCTCTAGGGCATATTTCCAACAGGAACCGGAGGATAGCCCGCGGCAGGGGAGCGCCGACCTACAGTCGTACTCCTTCGTCTCGGGGTGGAGGGGCGACGGCAACGGCTCTAGGACGCGGTTGGTGTATCTCTTTGCGGTGCGCTTCATCGCGTCGTTGGAGGTGACACACCGTTGCCGCTCGGGGTCGTCTCCACCGTCGGTGCGGCGGTCGAAGCTCCACATCTCGCGTCATATCAAGAGGGGAGAGGCAGGGATTGCGGCAGCGGCGATGGGATGGAGTCACCGGCAACGACAAATCGAGAGGGGAGAGGCGGGGATTGCGACGGCGGTGGGATAGGGTTTCGGCCCGTAAATTGGTCGTGAACCCTTACTTATACCGCGCGAGGGGGTAGTTTTGCGGGTCACTGTAAAAGTTTTACGGTTGGGACGACTGTACGTCTAGTCCAAAAAAAGGTCCAAACCTGTATAGTCGCCGGCCTTTTACATGTTTTTCGAAGGCCTGTTAGAGTTGCTCTAATACTTCGGAATGCATCATGCTCGCTGATGACCGCGGTGGTGACGATCAGGACACAAGCAGAGGTTGAGCCCTGCCCGGGTGAGCGTTCGAGCACATTGACGTGGTCGTCGACCTCACAACAAAGGGAGATGAGCAGTTGCAGCTCCACGAACCGCGAGTTGTGACTGAAGTAGAGCGCTAGTAAAACAAACAAACAAAAAAGAATCATGATCGTAGCCGCCGTAGTGAGGGCATGGTTAGCACGAACTAGGCAAGGTTCCGCCACGCTCCGTCACTCACCTAGCCGCAGCTCTTCGAACGCCAGAAAACAGTCATGTCGTGCACATCCTAGCCTCGTCGTCGACGACGGTAAGCTCGGCGGCGGCGCATGATGGTTTGACATGGGCTGCCGCCATGCACTAGTCAACACAACAAGCGCGATGCTTGGGTGAGAATGGGGCGCACGGCCACGGGGCAGTAGAAGAATCGGTTCATACCAGTGAACAAGAGACGTGCGGTACTAGCGATAATGTTGATCCGATTTCACCAGTACTGATAGATGCCTACCCTTGGATTTTTACCAATGAACGGCCTGTATTCAATACGGGGTACCACAAGAGTTCTTATTTAAAATCTTACAACCCATCTACATCATCTTATTATACTTCTTTTAGTCTTTTTTATTATTCCGCATATTAATTTGTGTCAAGTCAAACTTTACAAAATCAAACTTTACAAAGTTTGACCAAATAAATATTTAAAAAAACATCTACGATATTAATATACATTTCATGAAACTACATTTCGTTATGAATCTAACTATTGATTTGGCATTGTGAATGTTGATATATTTTTTCATAAATTTGATCAATGTAAAGATATTTTAACTTCAGACAAAGCTAATATGCAGACAAAGCTAATATGCAGACTAAAAAAGATCGAAGGAAGTACTTTCTCTTAGGGCTGAGGACGGTTGTTTGAAAGAAAATTGAGAAGCGACGCTACCGGTATGTGCTAGTGGGTGTACAAGAGGATGGTGTCTTTGGTTAATGCACAAACCGAAAGACCTCAGAAGACTTTGTGGTGTTTGCTTAATTTAACGATGGCGGAGCAACAGACATACGCCAACAATGAGATGCACGAGACAGACTACCAACATGTGACATTTATTCAAGTCTACGACATGGGGCATAACTATAGCTCAATGGGTCTCAAAATTGAGCAATGTTTGATGAACCTGTCAACGTAAACAAATGAGGCAACAACATAGCCAGTAGACGTGGCAGCAGTATCTGCTGAAATGCTCCCAAGTAGAGCAGCTAAACCAAAGTAGCAAAGTATTCACTAATCAGAACAAATGTATGTGCCTGATACGTGTCTTCAGGTGTGCTTTGTCGAACACTATTTGTCGTTCACAAGTGGGCTGTAAACAGGGTACCACATCTTCCGAGCCACGTAGTCCACCGTATCCGACTGTGAACACATAAAAAAGAATCAGGCAATGTTCTAGCAGGCAACTTTAGGGATGTAAGATTTTGTATGGCGTACCTCTGACATGCTCCTGAGGTCCCGAGGATCCACGTCAGAGCACCCCTCAGCCAGATCTTCGTCAACAGCAGCACGGGCGACTGCAGCGCCGACACGTGCGGTGATGTGCCTGATACTGTGATATGTGGTGGGTGGTAGTCAGCAACAATAGAATGTTTGGAGCAAGGTGTCATGGTTACAGAGTGCAATGGCACGAGTTTGGTCATTGAGCAAACCTTGAAATTGAAGGAAAGAGGATTCCTTTTCGAATCGCATCATCTGTGATGTATGAAGCAAGGCTGCACCAGCAATTGTTAAGACAAATGCTTAGCTGAATTTTGTTCAGGGAAGGAGAACAAACAAGAGCCATGCAAGATACATTAACTACAAAACATGTACAACATAAATTGGAAAATCAATAATCATGGGTCCATTTTGTGAAAAGTCCCTGCAAGCAAAAAGTTTTGCACGTTGTCTCCAAGTTACATTAGTACCTACTCACTCCATTCCAAATTAATTGTTCTACGTTTGTCCTAAGTCAAACTTCTTTAAGTTTGACAAAGTTTATGTAAAAATGTGAAATATATATAATACGTAAATATATTTTTAAAGTATCTAATGAAACGATTTTGTTGTCGTAGATGTCGATATATTTTCCATGGACTTGGTCACTCTTAAATCCTATCAAACGAGACTTACCACTCAGCTGCAGCATGGAGCATACCATCCGATATATGCCGAGCACCTGCAAGAAGGGCTCCTAAACCAATCCTGTATTTCACAGAAATTTAGATCAGGTGAAAACAAAAAACAGAAACTCCAAGGGAAGACAGAAAGAATATCATACCCAGGAAACAGATACATGTTGTTTGCTTGATTAGCATAGCCTTTTCTACCATTGCCTGGGACATCCCGGTTGTAGCATTAGTAGTCGCCGACAAGGATTTATAGTATGCAAACAAATCACACGAGATTAAACATGACTTACTTAAAGTAACATTACTGAAAGGGCTTCCACTAGCAAATACTGCATTTTCTCCAACATGCTTGAATACATCTTCAGGCGTACATTCAGCTGTAACATGAAAAGGCCAATGTTAGTGCTTATTTTTAAGTATTGGCAGGTAAATATAGGGAGAAACCTTTAGTTGTTGGGTTGGACATTGCAAAAATTGCAGGGCAGGGGGAGTCGGATTCCTTCATAGCCTTGAGAACCTGGGGTACAATATTCCTAAGTTAAAGCTCAACTGTTGATAGTGATAGATTAGGGCATGTGAAATTATGAACATCATTATGTCACAACAGGTATGACCCTAAAATTATGAATTGCCAGTGCTATTCTAGCCAATTTAATGTTATAGATCAAGAAAGGAGACTGTTTTTTTCCTATCAAAAGATATACATAATTGAGGCTGTCATTGTCCATGAGACCATTCTGAATCATGATGAAGCATGCTAAATACTTCCTCTGTCTCATAATGTAAGACCCTCTTTGATACTCTTGTAGTGTCAAAACATCTTAAATTATGGGACGGAGGGAGTAGCATATAGCCAGAGATGTGATCCTTAAATGTAACAATGGTGAATTTGTAAGGTTAACTGGAACTTCTTGGCACAAATGTTATACCTCAAGGGGCACAATAAATCTCTAGTATTATGAGAGTGTATTTATCAGTATATTCGCGTATTTTAGACACAGGAATCAGGATACGGCAGTCACAGTCCTTCATTAAGCTTAAAATGGACTACCTGCTGCTACAAACAAGACCCTGGTATGAGGGTCCAAAGGACTGGACTGGTAAAAAGGGGGAAAGAAATAGAAGAAACACCATCAGCTTCCAGCAGTCATGAGATGATAAGATTACACAACGATGGAGCTTACCTCCTCGTTAAATATCCCGCCAACTCCAGATAGTCCTAAAAGGACATGAGGCCTCACTTTCTTGACCTGACAATGAGCTGAATTAGTGCAACTACAGAAAGAGTTGGAAGTCTTTTCTGCTAATAATATTGATTAAGAACGAACAATAAACATCAAAGTTTAAATACCACTTCGACAAGACTAGCTCCCTCATGGAGATCTTCGACCTCTTCAGGACCATAACCTCTAGCAAAACGAGCAACAGCTGGATCCAGATCCTTTCTACTTTTGGTAATAAGGCCCTGCATGATACAACATAACAGTCGCACATAAATAACCAACGTATTGCACACTTAGAAACCATGACTTAGCATGAAAGTGATAATTGAATACATATGACACACGAAAACTGGTAAAAAGCATGAAACAATGTATTTGATTGGATAAATTAAACTTACATCTTTGTCCAGAACCCAGAATTGATTGTGTCCTTCCCCCAGTTCTCCAACTTTATGGGTCCCTGGCATTCTTAGCATTGCATGTTTAGCCATGTTAAGCACACCTATCCCAGCACTGGATTCTGAAGAGGTGTTAGAATGGACAAAACAGACTTTTGACGAGCAGTAGTTTATATGCAATAGGCTGAGGAAATTGTACAAGCATGTCAAACATATCACGGACCTTCCAGCTCCCACCACAACTATCTTCTGCTTAGTAAAATCTGCGAGGGGTCGACCTTGTGCTCTAACAGCTCCAAGTAGACCAGCTAGAGCAACTCCTGCTGTCCCCTATTAAATATGAAGGTCCCAGGAAATGATAAACTATGACTGAAATAAACAAAAGAGTGCAAATAACTTGCAGAAAACAAAGTTGAGGAATCAAAGTACCTGCACGTCATCATTGAACATGCAAAATCGGCTCCGATACCTCTGAAGAGTTTCAAATGCCCATTTCATTTGGAAGTCTTCAAACTGAAATTTCACCACTTCAGCAATGGAGCATCATTGACTTAGCAACCAAAGTATGACTGAAGCACACACATACCTGCACAATTGCTTTAGGCCACCGTGCATGAACAGCTTCCATGAACTCATCTACAACAGCCAAGTATTCCTCTCCTTCCAACCTAGGTTGCCTCAATCCTAAATCTAAGAAAATATTCACTTAATAAGCAACGCTATGATGCAGGCATTTACTCCAGACAGTAAGAGTTTCTACTTTGTTTCCTTCTAAAGAAGAATGAGTAGGACTTCGAGTTAATCTGAGTGTGCTCAACTGTGCTTGTCACAAAACTGGATAAAAAAACATTTTATAATGTTTCAGAAGTTGTGTTTAGTGTATCTTACGCACATAGCTTGTCTTCAAGGAGTTTTTCATTATTTGTTCCCACGTCAAGCATTATTGGGAGAACCTGCAAGGAGAATGGACAAATATAAAAGGGGGGGATGCCACAAATAACCTCTAGTCACTTGATGCTCTTTTTATGTTCCAAAGAAGTAGCAAATCACACACCTTCTGTGGGTTGATACCAGCAGCTGCAACATAAACATCAAGTTTACCAATAGGTATGCCTATGCCCTGAACTCCAAGATCACCTAAACCTAGAATGCGACTCCCGTCAGTCACAACTATCATGTCAACCTGAAATAAGCAACGAAGCAAGTTCAGTACAGGTACATAACTCTGGAAAACCACTAATATTATTGTGTAGCAATTCACATGGATATAGCTACATAACTGGCTATATGAAAAAGATGAACAACTAGAGAAAAAATTAGTGTTCCATTGATATTGATAAGACGCCAGCTAACATTTCCGTATTTGTATTATCCTGCATTCATAAAACCGCTATCTGGAACAATCTCAACCTCCTGTCCTGTGTCCAACTACATTGGTAGCAAAAAAGAATATACGTCAAGTTTCGAAATAGTCAAGTGTACCTTCTCTGCTGGCCAGTTGTAAATCATTGACATCATCTCCCCTTTATCCTTTGCACTGAAGTACATCCCGCGGGGACGCCTGAAGAGCCCGCTGTAGTTTTCGCAGACCAAGCCGACAGTAGGGGTGTATATTATGGGCGCGAAGTCCTTGATATTGTCAATTAGCACCTGCAGCAGAAACAGACGATACCACCACACATACACATCAAACACCCAATTCCGGTAATTAAAAAGACACGCATGCCAACCAATCAGAAGTGTAACAGTGGGAGAGCTCACCCTGTAGTACAACGTCTCGTTCCGGTCGTGCAGCCTGTTAAGGATCCTCCACTTGGCCAGCGAGACCACGGAATCGGGCTCACCCTGCGTGTTGTGCTCCAGCGAATGGTACGAGTTTACTGCAACACAGAGACATTAGCGACCAGAGACGGCGTGATCTCGGGAGGGATACATAGGGCCCGTGGGGCTAACGCGAACAATGGCGCGACAATGCGAGTGGGGGTGGGGGCGAGGCGACTCACTGAAGCGCTCGTACTGCTGCTCGAACGACATGACCCGCGGCGGGAGCAGGCCCCGGAGGCCGAGGCGGTCCCGCTCCGTGAGGGGGAACGCCGTGTCCTGCGCGAAACGAAAATCGAACAGAAATCAGAAACCGCGGTTCGCGGGATCGAGGGAGGGCCGGCGAGGCGGGTACCTTGTTGTACCATGGGTCGTGGAGGATGTCGGTGCCGCGCTTGTGCACGATGCAGGGCCCGCGCACGGCGGAGCCGGCGCCCGCCGAGGGGGCGGACGTCGACAGCAGCCGCCGGATCTGCGCCGACCGCCGGGCCGCCGCATGGCGCCACATCACGCTCGGTCAGCCGCGGCGCCGCTCGGGGTCGGTCGGTCCGATGGTCGACACGCGGGAGGGGAGAACGCTGTGTTGGTGGTGCGTGAGGTGAGACCGAGCTTCTCGGAGGCCAAGAGAGAAAGAGAGATTTCAAGGGGAATGGAATGCGTCGTCGCCGCGTGGTGCGGGCACTCGCGGTGAGGACAGGACAGGACAGGAGGGCCCGGGTGGCCGGGTGCGGCGGGAGTGTGACGGGGCGATGCCGCGCCAGCTGGTCGTGTTGGCTTTGCTGCTACGCGGCGGTGAGGGTCGCGCGCGGAGCAGCGGACGCGAGGCGGGACGCGGCTCTACTAGTGAAGGCGCTGTCGCGACTTTCGGGGCTGGGGCCCGACCGGCAACGAGAAGAGGAATTTGCTGAGCACACGCGGCGGTGCGGATCTCTCTCCTTTGCGCCTGCATATGTCAACTTTATTTTTTTCTGTCCCGTCAAAAAGAAACTTTATTATTTCTGTGGGAATGCTTGATTTTAACTGGGGTGGCGCGTGCGAATGTGCATTTCGTGTGCCGCAGCTTTGCGACGGATTTTTTTTTAGGGCAGCGAATCCACCGACCCTTTTGTGCGTGCATGCTACGTACTCCAGTATTCTGCTTTGTATGTATGCATGTGGAGACGCAAATGCGCGACAGGTTACGCTAATATTTGTATTTGGATAAGAAAAGACCAGAGACGTCTTATCTGTTCAAAATAATTCTTACGTTGTAACTACAAAATCATTGCTAGGTGGCCCTCAAGGAATATTTTGGCGAGGGAAATGGATGGTCGGAGGGGGTGTGTGCCGGGCTGACTCGAATCAGATGTCTTTGCGAGAAACTGTTCGGAACCGCTCCTGCGCCCGGAAAGGAGCCGCCGACCCGACCCGAATCTGCGCTAGCTCCTGGGGCCACGCTTTCAGCCCTTCTTTTCTTTTTTCTGCGGTCAGAGCATTTACAGATGGATTCCTTATATTTTTCTCAATCATTCAAAACGTCTTTTTATCTTTCTCAAAAAAAAAACGTTTTTATCGATGTCCAATAAAAATGATCCAAACGGACCATCACTTTCTTCATAAACGTTTAAACTGACCGAGACCCCTCATATTCATCTTAAATCTCTAAATTTTTTTGAAAAACGACAAAAGCTTTATTAATTAAAAATAATTGTTACATCATCCGTTAGAAAAGATACAATCTTTTCCATGGGCTCCTCGATTCAATCCCTAGTCATCGAGCATTTTGCTAATCTAGCAAACTCATGAACTATTTTATTTGCTTTTCTATTACAATGTTCAAATCTATTAATAGAAAAATCACAAGCCATATAATAACCATCTTCGAATATAGCAGTCGTCGTTCCCGCCGAGTGTCCTCCGTTCAATATTGTGTCGATAACTTTCATGTTGTCAGAATTGATAATGAGACGATTGCATCTCGCATTTTGTGCCAGCAATAGTCCAAACGTAAGTGCTAACGCTTTCGCCGTCAGTACATCCGCACAGCACTCAATCTTTCAATTTTCTCCTACAATGAAATTTTCCTTATCATCCCTGATGACAGCACCCGTTGTGCCTCTTAATTGGTCATGATCAAAAGAAGCATCCACATTCACTTTTACAAACCCCTTTGGAGGTTTTGTCCATCCTCCCTTCTTTTCATTTGTCTTTGGAGAATAGGCATTTACATAATTTGTTGTTATAGCCCGAATCGCCATCGTGGTTTGTGATGCTTCTTGAGACTTTCCTTCATGAACTAGCTTCCGTCTATTTCACCATAAATACCACGCAATTATAGCCATCAGCTCCCCCGTTCTGTGAGCCCAATATTGGGAGCTCTTGAACATCCATAAGAAGTAATAATTCAAGAACCGCCTCTCATGCATGGTCCACGACACAAGCTTTGTTAACTGTTTGGTATAGACCCAAGTGTTCTCATACTTCTTTTGCCTTTGGACATAGGAACAACACGTGTTTGGTGTCTTCTGGCCCGCTCGAACATGCTGGGCAAATGGGCAAAAAAAAATGTGTCTATTGGCCAGTGTCACACGACACGGTAGAGTCCCATGAAGCGTGCGCCAAATAAAAAAAATTATCTTCGCCGGACAAGTTAATCTCCAAATCCTACCCCAAATAGGGTTGACCATGCTTCTACCCATACCATTTTTGTACTCTAATTTCCCCCCGTGTTGTTTCCTCCATTCCTCCAGATAGGCTGATCGAACAGTGAACACATCATTTTTATTATAGCTCCAAGCAATGAAGTCTTGCATATCATGCATAAGGAGAGGGATTGCCAGTATTCTTTGTACATCAATTTGCCACATTATTTGTCTCACCAGATCTACATCCCAATAATTCGTGACTGGATTAATGAGATCACGAACTTTCGTCAAGAGATTCCCTCTTCTAGGTGTAATATTTTTTCTATTTGCACAATTTGGAATCCAAGCATCTCTCCATATATTAATATTTTCTCCATTTCCAACTCTCTATATATAACCATTCATGATAGAATCTACTCCTGCCATAATGCTTTGCCAGGTAAAAGAAGCACCATTTTTCAATCTTGCATTCATCAAATCGCCCTCCGGGAAATACTTTGCTCTTAAAATCATGGCACATAGTGCTTCACGATTATATAGAGATGCCAGGCTTGTTTAGCTAACAATGTCAAGTTAAAACGGTGTATATCCCGGAAGCCCATTCCTCCTTGGTCCTTTGGAACACACATCTTCCACCATGGCATCCAATGCATCCTTTTTTGATTGTCCTCGTCACCCCACCAGAATTGCGACATCGCGTCAATAATTCCTTTGCAAAAAAAAATGGAATTTTAAATACGGACATGGCATATGTTGGGATAGCTTGGATTGCCGATTTAAGCAAGATTTCCTTTCCACCGGCAGATAATAACTTTTCTTTCCATCCGCTAATTTTCATAATAATTCGATCAATCAAGAACTGAAAACAGTCGCTTTTATCCATCCCCACATGAGCAGGTAACCCCAAATATTTATCAGTTAGTGTCTCGGTCATAATATTCAATATCGTACATATTTGCACTTTTTCTTCCACTTTTGTGTTTGGGCTAAAAAATATGCTAGATTTCTCCACACTCACCATTTGTCACGAGGCGGCACAATAAGATTGCAGAACTGCCTTCAAAGTCTCCACATTCGTATTATTAGCTTGCATGAGGACCAACGAATCATCTGCAAAAAGCAGATTTGAAATTGATGAAGCATTTATGATAACCTTTATACCGGAAAAATTACCCGTTTCCTCCGCGTTTGCTGGGAGAGCTGTCAGACCCTCCGTACATAACAAGAACAAATAGGGGGATAGAGGGTCCCCCTGCCTTAGTCCTCTTGTAGGCTTGAAACTGTCAGTTTCGTCGGCATTAAAACGAACCTTGTACTCCACCGAGGACACACATTGCATAATCAAGTTCACCCAAGTCTCCCTAAAATCCAGTTTCAACAAGATTGCTTTTAAGAAAGACCATTCCACTCGGCCATACGCTTTATGCATGTCCAGTTTGATGGCACACAAACCCTCCCTACCCGCTCGTTTCTTTTTTATTTTGTGAAAACATTCATAAGCTACTAAAATATTATCTATGATCATTCTTCCAGGTACAAAAGCACTTTGAGTTGGACTGATGATATCCGATAGAATTATTTTCAAACGTGCAACAATCATTTTTGAGATGACCTTATACACCATATTGCATAAACTAATTGGTCTATACTGGGTAACCTTTTCTGGAGAGTTGACCTTTGGGATCATAACAATTGCGGTATCATTCCATCATGTTGGGATTGAACATGTATTCACCGCCTGTAAGACCTCTTCTGTCAGATCTTCCCCCAACATAGGCCAAAATCTCTTATAAAAAATAGCATGTAAACCATCTGGACCCAGAGCTTTTAAATCACCAATATCAAATAAAGCCTTCCTAACTTCCTCAGCCGATGGAGCTGTGAGGGCATTATTCATTTCATCACTCACTTTCCTTCTAACAAGAGAGAGGACTTCTGGGTTTGGTTGATCCACTTTTGATGTAAAGAGGTTTGAAAAATACCTTGTAATGTGATTCTTCATGTTCGTACCTTGCATCCAGACCCCAGTATCCTCAAGTAATTTTTCAATTTGATTCCTTTTCTTTCTAGTTGTTGCGGCATTATGAAAAAAAGAAGTGTTACGGTCCCATGTAGTAGCCAACTTGCCCACCCACGTTGTATCCAGTATATCTCCTCTTGTTCCAATAAGTTTTCAATAAGAACTGCAATCTCCTTTTGCCGTACTTGGGAGTCCACGTTCATAGGTCCCCTCTTTAGCTTCTCCAACTCTTTTTTGAGCTTTTTAATTCTATGTTTCGGTCCTCTCAAAGTCTCATGATCCCAGTTATGCAAATCAACTTGTATCGTTCGAGTACGATCAGCGAGCGATGGCCCAATACCCATATTCTTTGCCTTTTGCCAAGCTGTACGTACAATTTCATCAACCGTTTCCTCTTTGAGCCATCGAGCTTCAAACTTCTTCACTCGTTCCCTTTGGGTATTAAAAATATTATCATCAAAATATTATGTATCTAGAACGAGTGGACGATGATCAGAGTGAACATGCTCCTCGTGAATGATTGCATCCCTCAGGAATTTATTTGCCCATTCCAGATTGCAGACCGCACGATCAAGTCTCTCCCTAGTGTCGCTCCTTCTCCAAGTGAAAGGATCGCCAATGTAACCCATATCCTCAAGGCTGCATTCTGTTAGACAATTATGGAATTCTCTCATCATAGCATTCGGTCTCGCATTTCCACCCTCTTTTTCTGATGAGATTAGGATTTCATTAAAATCCCCTAGGACCACCCAGGGGTGATCACCCTTATTATGTAAATTTTGAGTATTATCCCATGATAAATTACGTTCACTCCAAACTAGATGACCATAAAATCCCGTGAACCGCCAATGTACATAATCATCTTTCATGAACAGAATGTCAATAAAATGCGACGACACATAGTTTGAAACAACTTTATTCAATTTATGATAAAACAAGACTAGGCCACCGGCCCGACCCTCACTCTCCATTACAATCATCGAATCAAAAGATAAAAGACGACGCAACTCATCAGCTTTACACTTATTCAAATGTGACTCAGAAAGGTAAATCTGCCTTGATCCGCCCCTGTAGCTCCAGAAGCTCGCGAACTGCCATGGGGGCAAGCATGTCACGGCAGTTCCATCCTATGATCTTCATTTGTCTCAGCGGACCCCCTCGTCGGAGGCCGCCGATGCGCCATCATCTCCAACCGACTCCCTCCTCTGTTGCATGTAAGCTTCTTCCTCCTCTGGTTCCCTTGCTATATGTGTGACTACGCCATCCACATCCCTCACCGTTTCTACTTTACCCTTACAAATTCTCTTGGAGGAAACACTCATCTCCCCATACAACATGTGTTCATAGCTCTCTAACTCTCTCTCTCTCAAAGCAAATGTTTAAATCACTTCCTGTAGGTGGGACACCAAATGGATTACCCCTCTTTTTTCCTATGATTTCTTTTCTAGCGCTCTCAGATTGCTCTCCTCTCCCTTCTTTCTCACCTTTCTCTCCTTTCTCTTTGCCTGGCTCAACCTGGACTCTTTTGCAGCATTAAAAATAAACATACCAGAGTCACTTGCCATGATCGGGCCAGCTAACCTCGCAACCACTGCCCCAACCAAAGCCTCCAACACGCCCGATTTAAATAACATCTGCTCCTGGACTTGTATATTAGCAGCCCCAGCAGGCAGGACGCTGGATGCATCCATCACTTGGCTCCCCTGGCCCTCCTGGTCGGTAAGACACTTCAGGTGACCAGAGACATGAGGCATGGCTTGCTGAGTTGAGGAAGACTCCAGGCGCATCATCACATGGCCCTCCTGGCCATGCGTAGCGTCCTGAAGGGGAGAGCCCCGAGCTGCCATCCCCTGGCCCTCCTGGCCAGAGTTAGCGAGCACCTTTGGAAGCAACGATTGGTCCTCCCCACTAGTTCTAGCACCCGAAGGAGTCGGCGATGGGGACACATGTACCCGGCCCTCCTGGCCGAGTGGTTTGCCCTCCTGGCTTGGTGTCCCACTCGCCACGGCTGTCACAACGACCTTGTCTGTCACCGTGAGATTAGGCTTTGGTCACCTTGATCACACTTCCCTCCATGGCCTTTGAGGAGTTGTTGCTGCTGGAGCCGGCGAACAGGAAAGCTCTTTTACTTGCTCCTATTCCTTTCCAGTATGCATCTACACTAAGATTCTTTGAAACGCAAACAACTCTTTTTTTCTTTCTGTATGCTACAGTAGCGCTCTAAGGTATGACCTACAATCCCACAATACTCACAGTACAATGGAAGTTTTTCATACCGGACATCATACTTCCTTTTCTCAGAACTACCCAACGGAGTGAACTCTACCGCTGACTTTAGAGGCTCATGTAGTGGGATTTCTACTCGTAAATATTTCTCTACTATCATGTGGTTTCTGTGGGATACAACAATCACATCACCAAGTTGCTCCCTAAAGGACCGGCCCATACTCTCAGTTTTGAGTTCAAATGGGAGATCACGAACCTGCACCCAAATTGTTGGGGAACGTCGCATGGGAAACAAAAAATTTCCTACGCACACGCAAACCTATCCATGGTGATGAGCATCTACGAGAGGGAGAGTGGATCTACATACCCTTGTAGATAGCTAAGCGGGAAGCATTAAGAAACGCGGTTGGTGTAGTCGAACATCTTCGCGATTCAAATCGCCGAGCGTCCCGCGATCTCATCACGATCCGTCCCGCGATCCAATCACGATCCGTCCCGTGAACTCATCACGATCCGTCCCGTGATCTCATCACGATCCGTCTCACGATCTTGATCACGATCTGTCCCGCGAACTCATCACGATCCGTTCCGCGATCTCATCACGAACTGTCTCGCGATCTCGATCACGGTCCTTCCGATCTAGCGCCGAACAGACGGCACCTCCGCGTTCAGCACACGTGCAGCTTGATGACGATCTCCACCGTCTCGATCCAGCGAGAGGAGGTGGAGAGGAGAGAGAGTTCACCGGAAGCGTGACAGCGCTCCAGTGATGGTGGTGGAGTGATTCCGGCAGGGCTTCGCCTAAGCGCTGCGGAAAACCGATCTAGAGGAGAAACTGTGCACCGGTGAAACGGGTAGCACGTGGCCGGAAATTCTGTCCAAAAACCACCCAATCCACTAGTATATATAGGAGGAGAGGAGAGGAGAGGCATCCAAGGCCTTTGGGTCGGCCGAAATAGGAGGTGGGAGCAATCCTACTTCACCTCCAATCCTAGTTGGAGTAGGATTGCCTCCTATTGGCTGATTTTCCACTTTTTGCTTTAGGACTTTCTCTCCTGCGCCATGGGCCTTTGTGGCTGTTTTCCCAGCCCACTAAGGGCTGGTTATTATTCTCCCACAGCCCATGGACCTATTGGGGTCGAAATACCCCTCCCGGAGGTCCTCCGGTACACTACCGGCACTCCCGGTACAATACCGATACTCCCGGTACACTACCGATGAGCCCGAAACTTTTCCGGAAACCAAACTGGGACTTCCTATATATGAATCTTTACCTCCGGACCATTCCGGAGATCCTCGTGACGTCCGGGATCTCATTCGGGACTCCGAACAACCTTCGGTCACCACCATACATAACTCTACACTACCGAAACGTCACCGAACCTTAAGTGTGCAGACCCTGCGGGTTCGAGAACTATGTAGACATGACCGAGACACCTCTACGGTCAATAACCAATGGCGGGACCTGGACATCCACATTGGTTCCTACATATTCTACGAAGATATTTATCGGTCGAACCTCTATGTCAAGGATTCAGTTAATCCCGTATATCGTTCCCTTTGTTCTTCGGTATGTTACTTGCCCGAGATTCGATCGTCGGTATCTCCATACCTAGTTCAACCTCGTTACCGGCAAGTCTCTTTACTCGTTCCGTAATACAAGATCCCGCAACTAACAATTAGTCACATTGCTTGCAAGGCTTATTGTGATGTTGCATTACCGAGTGGGCCCCGAGATACCTCTCCGTTACACGGAGTAACAAATCCCAGTCTCGATCCATGCCAACTCAACAGACACCATCGGAGATACCTGTAGAGCACCTTTATAGTCACCCAGTTACATTGCGACGTTTGATACACACAAGGCACTCCTCCGATATCCGTGAGTTGCATGATCTCATGGTCATAGGAACATATACTTGACATGCAGAAAACAGTAGCAATAAACTGACACGATCATATGCTATGTTTGTAGTTTGGGTCTTATCCATCACATCATTCTCCTAATGATGTGATCCCGTTATCAAATGACATCTCATGTCCATGGCTAGGAAACCTTAACCATCCTTTGATCAATGAGCTAGTCCATTAGAGGCATACTAGGGACATGGTTTTGTCTATGTATCCACACATGCATTTAAGTCTCCGATCAATACAATTATAGCATGGATAATAAACGATTATCATGAACAAGGAAATATGATAATAACTAATTTATTATTGCCTCTAGGGCATATTTCCAACAGTCTCCCACTTGCACTAGAGTCAATAATCTAGTTCACATCACCATGTGATTCGCATTGTTATGAATCTAACACCCAATGAGTTCTGGGGCTCGATCATGCTTTGCATGTGAGAGAGGTCTTATAGTCAACGGGTCTGCGATATTCAGATTCGTGTGTACTTTGCATATCTCTATGTCAAACCGTAAACACTGCTACCACACTCCACTTGGTACTATTTCCAAATGGCTGCTCCACTATACGTATCCAGATTGCTACTACTAGTCATCCGGATAGGTGTTAAAGCTTGCATCGACGTAACTCTTTACGACGAACTCTTTATCACCTCCATAATCAAGAAACATTTCCTTAGTCCTCTGGTTACTAAGGATAATTCCGACCGCTGTCCAGTGATCCACTCCCGGACCACTCGTGTACCCCTTGACAGACTCATGGCAAGGCACACATAGGTGCGGTACACAGCATGGCATAATATAGAGCCTATGGCTAAGGCATAGGGGACGACGTTCGTCCTTTCTCTTTCTTCTGCCGTTGTCGAGCTTTGAGTCTCACTCAACTTCACACCTTACAAATCAGACGAGAACTATTTCTCTGGCTGATCCATTTTGAACTCTTTCAAAATCTTGTGAAGGTATGCACTCATTGAAAGTCTCATCAAGCATCTTGATCTATCTCTATAGATTTTTATGCTCAACAATTAGGTAGCTTTATCCAGGTCTTCCTTTGAAAATCACTTTCCAAATAACTGTTTTATGCTTTCTAGAAACTCTACATTATTTCTGAACAACAATATGTCATCCACATATACTTATCAGAAATTCTATAGTGCTCCCACTCACTTTATTGCAAATACAGGTTTCTCATAAACTTTGTATAAACATCAAAACTTTGATCACCTCATCAAAGCGTATATTCCAACTCCGAGATGCTTGCTTCAGTCCATGGAAGGATCACCGAAGCTTGCACACCTTTTAGCATCCTTAGGCCTGACAAAACCTTCTGGTTGTATCACATACAACCTTTCCTCAAGTAAACCATTAAGGAAACGATGTTTTGACATCCATCTGCCAGATTTCATAATTGAAAACACAGCAACTGCTAACATAATTCCAACAGACTTTTAGCATCGCTACGAGTGAGAAAGTCTCATCGTAGTCAACTCCTTGAACTTGTCACAAACATCTTTGCAACAAGTCGAGCTTTACAAATAGTGACATTCACCATCAATGTCTGTCTTCATTTTAAAGATCCATTTGTACTCAACGACCTGCCGTCCAACGAGCAAGTCTACCAAAGTCTACACTTGGTTTTAATACATGGATCCTATCTCGGATTTCATGGCCTCCAACCATTTGTCGGAATCCGGGCCCATCATCGCTTCTCCATAGCTCGTAGGTTCATCGTTGTCCAACAACATGACCTCCAAGACAGAGTTGTCATACCACTTAGGAGCAGTACACATCCTTGTCGACCTACGAAGTTTGATAGTAACTTGATCCTGAAGCTTCATGATCATCATCATTAACTTCCTCTTCAACTAACGTAGGCTTCACAGTAACATCTTTCTACGCTGCGCTACTCTCTGGTTGAACAAAGGTTTAACAACCTCATCAAGTTCTATCTTCCTCCCACTCAATTCTTTCGAGAGAAACTTTTCCTCGAGAAAGGACCCAGTTCTAGCAACAAACACTTTGCACTCGGATCTGAGATAGAAGGTATACCCATCTGTTCTTAGGGTATTCTATGAAGATACATTTGTTCGCTTTGGGTTCTAGCTTATTATGTGAAAACATTTTCCACACAAGCATCGCAGCCCCAAACATTAAGAAATGACAGCTTAGGTTTCTATCAAACCATAATTCACACGGTGTCATCTCAACGGATTTAGATGATGCCCTATTTAAAGTGAATGTAGTTGTCTCTAATGCATAACCCCAAAAATTATAGTAGTAAAACGATAAGAGACATCACAGTATGCACTATATCAATAGAGCATGACTATGATGTTCGGACACACCATCACACCATGGTGTTCCAGGTGGCGTTAGTTGTGAAACAAATTTCACGTTGTCTTAAGTTGTATGCCAAACTCGTAACTCAGATATTCACCTCCACGATCATATCGCGGTCATTTTTATCTTCTTGTCACGATGATCTTTAAACTTCACTCTGAATTTGCTTGAACCTTTCAAACGATTCAGACTTGTGTTTCATTAAGTAAATATACACTATATCTACTCAAATCATCAGTGAAGGTAAGAAAATAATGATATCCACTGCACGCTACAAGACTCACTAGATTGCATACATGAACATGTATCATTTCCAATGAATCACTTGCCCGCTCCATCCAACGGGGTCCTTTAGTCATCTTGCCCAAGAGGCATGGTTCGCATGTCTCAACCGATTCGAAATCGATGAGTCCAAATATCCATCAGCATGGAGTTTCTACATGCGCTTTATACCAATATGACATTTAGCGGCAGTGCCACAAGTATGTGGTACTATCATTATTAACTTTGTATCTTTTGACATCAATGTTATGGACATATGTACTACTACGATCAAGATTTCAACAAACCATTCTCACTGGGTGCATGACCATTGAAGGTATTATTCATGTAACCAGAATAACTATTATTCTCTGACTTAATGAATAACCGTATTGCAACAAACATGATCTAATCATGTTCATGCTCAACGCAAAACACCAAATAACATTTATTTAGGTTCGTCACTAATCCTGAAGGTAGAGAGAGCGTGCGATGTTGATCACATCAACCTTGGAAACATTTCCAACACACATCGTCACCTCACCCTTAGCTAGTTCTCCGTTTATTCCGTAGCTTTTATTTCGAGTTACTAACATTTAGCAACCGAACCGGTATCCAATACCCAGGTGCTACTAGGAGTACTAGCAAGGTACACATCAATAACTCGTATATCAAATATACTTCTATCGATGTTGCCAACCTTCTTATCTACCAAGTATCTAGGGTTGTTCCGCTTCAGCAACCTCTCACCTCATAATAGAAGCACTTAGTCTCGGGTTTGAGTTCAACTTTGGGTTGCTTCACTAGAGCACCAACTGACTTGCTATCCATGAAGTTTCCCTCCTTGCTCTTGCCCTTTTCGAAACTAGTGGTTTGATTAACCATCAACACTTGATGCTCTTTCTTGATTTCTACCTTCGCGGTGTCAAACATCGCGAACAACTCAGGGATCAATACTTCTATCCCTGGTGTATTATAGTTCATCACTAAGTTCTAGTAGCTTTAGTGACAGTGACTTGGAGAACTATATCAATCACTATCTTATCTGGAAGATCAACTCCCACTTGATTCAAGCGATTGTAGTACCCAGACAATCTGAGTACATGCTCAACGATTGAGCTATTCTCCTTCATCTTACAAGCAAAGAATCTTGTTGGAGATCTCATATCTCGCAACAAAGGCACGAGCCTGAGATCACAATCTCTGCTCTAGAACATCTCATATGTTTCGTGACGTTCAAAACGTTTTGGAGCCTCAATTCTAAGCCGTAATGCATGACACACTAAACTATCAAGTAGTCATCGAAACGTGCCTATTAGATGTTCACAACATCTATAGACGACGCTAGAGGGGGTGGCGCACCGAGCGGTGCATTAAGGACATAAGCCTTCTGTGCAGCAATGAGGACAATCCTCAGATCACGGACCCAGTCCGCAATTTTGCTACCAACATCTTTCAATTCTATTTCTCTAGGAACATATAAAATACAAGGGAGCTACAACGCGAGCTAGTAATCTACAACATAATTTGCAAAGACACTTTGACTATGTTCATGATAATGAGTTCAATTAATCATATTACTTAAGAACTCCCACTCAAATTGACATCCCTCCGATCATTCGAGTGATACATGATCCAAATTCACCAACTCAAGTCCGATCATCACGTGAGTTGAGGTGGCTGCAATGGTGAACATCATTATGTTGATCATATCTACTATATGACTCATGTTCAACCTTTCGGTCTCTCGTGTTCCGAGGCCATGTCTGTACATGCTAGGCTCGTCAAGTTTAACCCGAGTGTTCTACGCGTGCAAATCTGGCTTGCACCCGTTGTATGTGAACGTAGAGTCTATCACACCCGATCATCACGTGGTGTCTCAACACGACGAACTTTCGCAACGGTGCACACTCGGGGAGAACACAATTCATCTTGAAATTCAAGTGAGGGATCACCTTATAATGCTACCGCCGTACTAAGCAAAACAAGGTGCATAAAAGGATTAACATCTCATGCAATTCATAAGTGACATGATATGGCCATGAACTTGTGTTTAAGATCTCCATCTTCGAAACACCGGCATGATCTCCATCATCACCGGCACAACACCATGATCTCCATCATCTTGATCTCCATCAATGTGTTGCCATTGGGGTTGTCACGCCCTGCATGCTTCTACTACTATTGCTACCGTAGCGATAAAGTAAAGCATTACATAGCGCTTAATGATTGACACGCAGGTCATACAATAATTAAAGACAACCCTATGGCTCCTACCGGTTGCCGTACTCATCGACATGCAAGTCGTGATAATCTATACATCACATGATCATCTCATACATCACATATATCTCATCATGTAATTGGCCATATCACATCACAACATACCCTGCAAAAACAAGTTAGACGTCCTCTAATTGTTGTTGCATATTTTGCGTGGCTGCTATGGGTATCTAGCAAGAACGATTCTCACCTACGCATAAACCACAATGGTGATACACTAGTTTGCTTTTCAACCTTCTCAAGGACCGCCTTTGTCGAATCCGATCCAACTAAAGTGAGAGAAACTGTCACCCGCAAGCCATCTAGGCAACAAGTTGCGTCGAGGGAACCGGTCTCTCGTAAGCGTACGAGTAATGTTGGTCCGGGCCGCTTCATCTCACAATCCCGCTGAACCAAAATACGACCAAGGGAGGAAGCAATCTAAGCATCAACGCCCACAAACCTTTTGTGTTCTACTCAAGATCTCATCGAACCATCAACCTAGCTCATGATGCCACTGTTGGGGAACGTCGCATGGGAAACAAAAATTTTCCTACGCACACGCAAACCTATCCATGGTGATGAGCATCTACGAGAGGGAGAGTGGATCTACATACCCTTGTAGATCGCTAAGCGGGAAGCATTAAGAAACGCGGTTGGTGTAGTCGAACATCTTCACGATCCAAATCGCCGAGCGTCCCGCGATCTCATCACGATCCGTCCCGCGATCCAATCACGATCCGTCCCGTGAACTCATCACGATCCGTCCCGCGATCTCATCACGATCCGTCTCACGATCTGTCCCGCGAACTCATCACGATCCGTTCCGCGATCTCATCACGAACTGTCTCGCGATCTCGATCACGGTCCTTCCGATCTAGCGCCGAACGGACGGCACCTCCGCGTTCAGCACACGTGCAGCTTGATGACGATCTCCACCGTCTCGATCCAGCGAGAGGAGGTGGAGAGGAGAGAGAGTTCACCGGCAGCGTGACGGCGCTCCGGTGATGGTGGTGGAGTGATTCCGGCAGGGCTTCGCCTAAGCGCTGCGGAAAACCGATCTAGAGGAGAAACTGTGCACCGGTGAAACGGGTAGCACGTGGCCGGAAATTCTGTCCAAAAACCACCCAATCCACTAGTATATATAGGAGGAGAGGAGAGGAGAGGCATCCAAGGCCTTTGGGTCGGCCGAAATAGGAGGTGGGAGCAATCCTACTTCACCTCCAATCCTAGTTGGAGTAGGATTGCCTCCTATTGGCTGATTTTCCACTTTTTGCTTTAGGACTTTCTCTCCTGCGCCATGGGCCTTTGTGGCTGTTTTCCCAGCCCACTAAGGGCTGGTTATTATTCTCCCACGGCCCATGGACCTCTTGGGGTCGAAATACCCCTCCCGGAGGTCCTCCGGTACACTACCGGCACTCCCGGTACAATACCGATACTCCCGGTACACTACCGATGAGCCCAAAACTTTTCCGGAAACCAAACTGGGACTTCCTATATATGAATCTTTACCTCCGGACCATTCCGGAGATCCTCGTGACGTCCGGGATCTCATTCGGGACTCCGAACAACCTTCGGTCACCACCATACATAACTCTACACTACCGAAACGTCACCGAACCTTAAGTGTGCAGACCCTGCGGGTTCGAGAACTATGTAGACATGACCGAGACACCTCTACGGTCAATAACCAATGGCGGGACCTGGACATCCACATTGGTTCCTACATATTCTACGAAGATCTTTATCGGTCGAACCTCTATGTCAAGGATTCAGTTAATCCCGTATATCGTTCCCTTTGTTCTTCGGTATGTTACTTGCCCGAGATTCGATCGTCGGTATCTCCATACCTAGTTCAACCTCGTTACCGGCAAGTCTCTTTACTCGTTCCGTAATACAAGATCCCGCAACTAACAATTAGTCACATTGCTTGCAAGGCTTATTGTGATGTTGCATTACCGAGTGGGCCCCGAGATACCTCTCCGTTACACGGAGTAACAAATCCCAGTCTCGATCCATGCCAACTCAACAGACACCATCGGAGATACCTGTAGAGCACCTTTATAGTCACCCAGTTACGTTGCGACGTTTGATACACACAAGGCACTCCTCCGATATCCGTGAGTTGCATGATCTCATGGTCATAGGAACATATACTTGACATGCAGAAAACAGTAGCAATAAACTGACACGATCATATGCTATGTTTGTAGTTTGGGTCTTATCCATCACATCATTCTCCTAATGATGTGATCCCGTTATCAAATGACATCTCATGTCCATGGCTAGGAAACCTTAACCATCCTTTGATCAACGAGCTAGTCCATTAGAGGCATACTAGGGACATGGTTTTGTCTATGTATCCACACATGCATTTAAGTCTCCGATCAATACAATTATAGCATGGATAATAAACGATTATCATGAACAAGGAAATATGATAATAACTAATTTATTATTGCCTCTAGGGCATATTTCCAACACAAATTGCCATTGCGCCAAGGTCAACCTCTGTCGGGTCTCCCTTGCAGTCGAACTCGACGAAGATTATTCCATCGCGCTTATAGTGCCATGGCTGGGCCTTCAAGATGAACCGTTGATCCTCCTCGGCGGAAAAATTGAGGACGAACCTCCCGTCTTCGCTAGCCACCTCTTGGACGGTGACCGTTCCTTGCAGCCTCCATGCCGAAGATGCTCGTAGGTCATCGATGATGATCCGCGGGCTTACGTGGAAGGGCGACAAGAGCCTCCCCACCACCAGGAAGCCGATGATCGCCCTCCTCGCAACCTCCATGTCGATTATTAGGGACGAGTAGGGAAGAAAATGGAGTGGAAAGTTTGTGCTTTTCCAGAGAAAAATGAAAATGGAGAGGAAATATGAAAACGGAAATGAAAATGGATTTTTTTATGTGGAAATGGAAACAAAAACGGAACAGTGATTTCCGGTCAAACGGGGGTGAAAACGCAACTTTCTGTTTCCGTGAATATAAAATTTCCATTTTTGTATAGTCCTATGGCTGCTTTGTAGCCCAACTACCAAACAATACACAATGACACAATGATCATAATAGATCATTTGAGGTCCAACTTCTGTTACCACGTACGTACTCAACTAGACCCTATACACAATTATGCACTACTATTACTATACTATGCTAAGGTCCCAACATTTATCATATTATTTTTAGCCATGGTAACATTTCATTATATTTTTGGTTTTATGTTTATTTCTACATGACTCGAGGGGTTAAATTTTCGGACAATGCCCACTTATGTTTCTGTGTCCGCTCTGTATTCGTTCTATGTCTATTTCCGGTAGTATCCGTTTCCATATTCATTTTCGGGGTTTCTGTATTCGTTTCCGCTTCTGCAAAAAAATATGAAAACAAATACAATAGAACCTATTTCCGTCTGTTTCCGCTCTGTTTTCATCCCCAGGGCCGAGCCATCACCCCGGGGGCGCCTCGACGTTGACTTTCCCTTACTATCAGGGGTCTTGGCCGGAGCAGGGTCCTTACCATCTTGATATTTGGCCGGCGACTACAGCCCTGCTTGCTCGGTCACCCCTCCCGGCACTACCTCTCCCCTCTCTAAATCCTCCAGCCCGCTCCCACCCCCACTTTCCTATTCGCCATGAGCTCGATCCCCAATTGTGAGAACAAAAAAGATGTGGTGGCGCAGGATGTGTAGCAAAACTTCCTCACCCTCCACTTGATATAGTTTCCTCTGTCCCCCTCCAGGGCATAAACGGAAGGCAAATGACATTGAAATTTGAGAATAAATGGTCATGAATGATCAGTTTCAAAACAAAAATTGCAATAATCCCCCCTCTCCTAATTGCACTAATTGCATTGATGCTCTCATCTCCCTTTACCCCTTTCCTTTCCCAATCAATGGAATGTTTTTCCAATCCAGATTGAGTTGCCATCCCTCCCTTAGCAGAACACATCTCCCCCCCCCAATTTTCCCCCTGAACTCCGCTTCACCCATGGAATTTGTTCCCGAATTGATGCTTGCCAATCCCTTTCCCTACGGATCAGAAGGGATCTCACCTGAAATCCCGCAGATTAGCTCCTTCTTGCGCCTTTTGATCCACGCCCGGATTCTCTCCCGATCCGGAGAGCACCTGAGCAGTTGCCGCGATCTCTCCCTGATTTCGCTCCACCTCATGTCGCTAATGGCTCCCTCACGAATGACCTCCCCCAGGCAGGTTGATCTCTCCATGGAAGGACCCGTCGGGCTTGCCGCCAAGGACCCCGCCTGACTTGCCGCTTCCATCTCTCCCACTCTGTTTCTCCGTCGCCGCTAGGATCGCGGGAGCTCTTTTTTTATTCGTTTTCACCCGTAGTATAGGAATAGACTGGTAGTTGGTTCTTAAATCTCTACTTCTAATTGCTAAGTTGGTAGAATAGCATTCAGTTTTTTTTTCAACCGGTTTAGTTTTGTCTCCCCCACCACCCCTCCCATCCTGGTTTATCGGTTTATTTTTCTCTCCACTCTTTTATTACAAACTAGCACTTTCTTAACTTATAACAAATCACGGATCTAATTTTCTTATTAAGTTATCCAAATCAATTGATACATCTAATAATTACAATTTATTTTAGGAAACAAATAATAGATTTTCAGGAAATAAATAACATATTTTAAACTAACTTTTCTAACTTATCTAAATCAATCGATTCATTTCATTAATGTAATTGTTTTAGGAAACAAATAACATATTTTCAGGAAACAAATAACGGATTTGAATGAATTTTTTGCCTCACCGCCCACCATCTCTTTTGATTTCCTCTCCCACTAAAAACCAAACCGATTCGTTTGATTCTCCTTTCATTCTTTTGGGTGTTTGCTTTGGCAGGTGCCAAGTCAATTAATTAACTAATAAATAAAAAAATCGTCCATATATGTTTTTCTCCTATGTAAAATCTACCCATCCCATCCACGCAATAGAAAAGAACGGGTAAAACCAAGCTACACCCCCTCCCCTCGTGCGATCGTAGGCACCCACAGTATGCTAGCGCATAAAAGAACATGCAAAATCATTGGTTCGCCGCCACTAGTGACCGCGCCACCACGCTCCCTACGAGTCTCCTCCTCGGCATGCCATCATCTGTCCAAGTTTATCACCACGGCTACACGTCTCTCTGCGTCCGAAGTCGACGCCACGCTCGCCTTCGTCGACGACGCCCGATGCAGCCCAAGCATGGTGTGTCTCGGCCTTGACCGACGCACTCGGCCACGACTAGCGGCTAAGCGGTTTAATTTTGTCCAGTTGGTAGAATAGCATCCAGGTTTTTATTCAACCGGTTTAATTTCGTCTCCCCCACCAACCTCCCATCCTGGTCTATCGGTTTATTTTTCTCTCCACTCTTTTATTACAAACCAACACTTTCATAACTTATAACAAATCATGGATCTAACTTTCTTATTAAGTTATCCAAATCAACCGATACATCTAATTGTTGCAATTTATTTTAGGAAACAAATAAATGATTTTCAGGAAATAAATAACATATTTTAAACTATTTTCTTAACTTATCTAAATCAATCAATCCGTTTCATTAATGTAATTTTTTAGGAAATAAATAACATGTTTTTAGGAAACAAACAGCGTATTTGAAGGAATTTTTTGCCTCACCTTCCACCATCTCTTTTGATTTCCTCTCCCACTAAAAACCGAATCGATTCGTTCGATTCTCCTTTCATTCTTTTTGGTGCTTTCTTTGGCAGGTGCCGAGTCAATTAAGTAATTAATAAATGAAAAAATCGTCCATATATGTTTCTCTCCTATGTAAAATCTACTCATCCTACCCACGCAACAGAAAAGAAAGGGTAAAACCAGGCTACACCTCCTCCCCTCGTGCGATCCTAGGAACCCACAACATGCTAGGGCCGAAAAGAACATGCAAAATCACTGCTCCGCCGCCGTCAATGACCGCGCCCTCGCGCTCCCTACGAGTCTCCTCCTCAACACGCCATCATTTGTCCAAGTTCGTCACCACAGCTACACGCATCTCCGCGTTCGAAGTCGACGCCACCCACGCACCGCACGAGTCCACGCCACGCTCGCCTTCGTCGACGACGCCCGATGTAGCCCAAGCACGGTGCGCCTCGGTCTTGACCGACGCACTCGGCCATGACTAGCGGATAAGCGGCGGCAGCGTCGAATATGAACGCTTCTAGATCAGGTGCACAGATAGCGGCTAAGCGGCGACAGCGTCGAGGACAGACGTTTCCAGATCAAGTGCAAGCCGACTGTGGCCCCATGTTCTCCTCCCGATTCGTATTGGGGTGATAACATCTATGTCTAATTTCTTGGCATTGCTCTACTCAGACCTGTCCTACATGGCGGACCGAGATTGAGGCTGACTGTTGGTCATGTTATTCAATGCAAACTCCACACGGAAGCATTCAACACATGGTGAGATCTCTTTTGTGCCTCTAAATAATGTGCATTATCCTTTCTTGTCCATCTCTATATACAATTTTCACCTTTGATTTGTGACTTCCTAATGAACCCGAAGAGTCTGTATATGCTTCCTAGAACCGAATATTTATTTATTATTGTATTCGAGAAAAGAATATATATTTATTTTTCGAGATGTTGATTGAATAGTTTATAGTTTTGATGACATCTTGATTCATGTCATTAGTAGTTATTTTTCAGTACTTTTCAGAAAGACAATATCCATTTTACTAGCCAGTGGGAGTTTTCTCCTAAAATTAGACTAAAATTTTCCAGTGGGGTTCTCCGATTTAACTTTTTCTAAAGCCTGTTTGTTAGAATCTATGAAGAAAAAGGAAATAACCTTCCACTTGTCATGTACATTATCTTAAGGTCTTCTCTCTTCTATGTAAAAGCATCACAAGATTGCCGAGTATGTCATTTAGTGTTGGATATTCCAAGGTATAACTTCCTTTTCTACGTATATATTCATTTTGTGGGTTTTAAACATTTGTGAGAGGGATTTCTGCCAGTACGTATCAATTGATCCATATATAACATACAAGCAGTCAAATTTTGTCAAAGAGATTGGCCGATTAAATGTAGCATTGTGGTGACCAACATATTCTATTTCCAATTTTTGCAAGTACAACGAGAAACAAGTTATATGCATATTTCTACTCACTGATGGTGTCAATCATGACTCACTTTTTTTGGATTCAGCAGCTATGTGTTATAAGCATATTCTCGATGTAAAAACGCCCTAAATGTGAGGCATTGAGTTATATTTTTCTTTTTGAAATTATTAAATTATCATTGTTTTGATGCTACCACCATCACCATAACTGCATGTAGTCTATAGTGGAATATCTAAAAAAACTTGTATTTAAAAATGGAGGAAATAGATTAAAGATGATCGAGAGATCACGGGGATGCAATGTACAGATGAGCTTGGGGCAGAGAGAGGATGATCACTTGATGGAGAAGACAGAGTGCAGGGCATGTTGCTTGCTACTGCTACTGCTTGTGCCATTGTGCTATTTTGTAATATTTCTTAATTGTTAAGACATATTGCCACAATGAGATTTTGCTACTATTTTCGATATATGGTCATTTGTATTGCATTACAAAATAATGTCCATACTTGTTTTCAATCTTTGAAAGTAAAATGTTTGTAGTATGTTTACAATCAGCTATGTCACACTTTTGCAAATATAGAGCATGATTTACTTAACCTATTGGTGCTAAAAATTATTTTGGACTGGGCTCATCAAATTACTTAGATCTATTTTTTGAATTGTAGGAAACAATGCCACTCGCTCGGACGACACCACTGAAGTAATGATGCTAATGCAGAGGAGGGATGTAAAATTGCAGAGATTAGAACTTGGTCTCGCCAAAGCCCCTTCAGTGATAAGGGAGACAATCAGCACAGACAACCAGTAGCCACTAACCGACAACAATAATGTGCCAGTTGGATCGGTGTATTGGAATGGCCATGCATTTCAGTGGTATGCAAAATCCTTTTGCATCTAAATACTTTACCATTAGGCATGAAACTGCTAAAGTGTAGTATTGGAAGATACATCTTGACTAGCTTATTCTGGGAAAGAACACAACTACAATGTCGTTGAATCTGATATACGTTTCCTCATTTTATAGGAGTTACTAGGAGATGAAAAGGTTGTTTTAGGTGTATGTACTAAGAATATGGACGACCCGTGTTCCGCGGTATACTCAAAGGATGGCAGGTTCATATATGCCATATGGAGATGAAGAACCGGGTGCATATGAGAGACATCGAGCTTTCCCATGTCTTCTTCCTTCAATCCCACGTCGTTAAGATTTTGAAGATTTTTTGTGAGTTGAAATTGCATGACATGGACCCTCTACAACGGACTCTTGGACTACATCAACCGTTTCGTCGAGAAAGTAAATGTAATGGAGCATGATCCCGGGAGCAGATCACTGCATGCTATCCTGACATGACTGGGTAAGTGACCTTATTGTAGCATTTCACGCATTCGTCCATGAATAGTGATAGGTGTAGTTCAGTCATGTGATCGTGCTATGCTCAGTTGTGTTTATTGTGCATCAACGGCCATCAATGATAAGGATTAATATATTGAGTAAATATTATGATGTGCAACGCCAACCCAATAGAGGGATTTAACGCTTCCAATTATGCATTGTGTTTATTTAGATGATTGCACATGTATATGTTTTATTATAAGGAAGTTTTATTTAAGATAGCATCCGTGTCAATGAAAAATAGTACACGTGTGAATAAAGGGCACCTACGACATACAAAATACCGAAATAAATTTGGAGGGCTTGGGGTGTCGGACTGGAGCCTCGCCCCCATCGGGTATGCGTTGTCCAAGTACGTGTTCCCGTTTGCCGCATCTACATACTTAATGAAGCTTTTTGCTAATTGCGAAGTATGTGGAAGTCAGTGGTGAACACTCTGTATCATTGTTTCAGAAAAGTAAGTTTCAACAGTTTCCACTACATTTCATGTACGTTCCATGTAGTAGCGTATGCAGGAATTATATTGATGATTTCATTTGACCTTCATATTTGCTGAATTTTCTTACCAAACACAAAAGAATTGTGTCTTGAGGTGTTGATAGAAGTGAACATAATTCATGATACAAGCCTAATACTTTCAAAATATTTTTATGGCTCAATATTCCTATGAGAGAAGTGAGTGGAGACGACAATGAGTGGCTCAACACGTCGAGTAGCTGCCGCTTATGAGGCGAATGAGTGGAGACAATCAGATATGTGTTGGGGAACGTTGCATGGGAAACAAAAAAATTCCTTCGCACGCGCAAGATCTATCCATGATGATGAGCATCTACGAGAGGGATAGTGGATCTACATACCCTTGTAGATCGCTAAGCGGGAAGCGTTAAGAAACGCGGTTGATGTAGTTGAACGTCTTCGCGATCCAAATCGCCGAGCGTACCGCGATCCCATCACGATTCGTCCCGCGATCCAATCACGATCCATCCCGTGATCTCATCACGATCCGTCCCGCGATCCAATCACGAATCGTCTCGCGATCTTGATCACGGTCCTTCCGATCTAGCGCCGAATGGACGGCACCTCCGCGTTCAGCACACGTACAGCTCGATGATGATCTCCAACTTCTTGATCCAGCAAGAGGGAGCGAAGAGGTAGACGAGTTCTTCGGTAGCGCGACGGCATTACAGCGATGGTGATGGAGCAATTCCAGTAGGGCTTCGCCTAAGCACTGCTGAAACCGATCTAGAGGAGAAACTACGAACTAGAGAAGAGGCAACACGTGGCTTAGGGTTTCTTGATGTGTGCCAAGTGCTAGCCTCGCCCCTCTATTTATATGCTAAGCCTTGGGGTCGAAACTTGGAGAAAAATCCTCCTTAAGGTCGGTTTGCCCGCAAGGCAAGAGTCCTCCTCGGACTCCAGGACCAGACGCCAGGGTCCCTGGCGTCTCACCCCTGGCCTCCGCAAAACCTCTTTTGCACCTTCCTAAAGCCACATGGGCTTTACCCCTTGGCCCAAATAAAGTGATCTTGTACCCCGAACATTTCGGGAAACGTCCGAAAACATTCCGGTGAATTCCAGAACCCTTCCGGAGACCAAACACTATTATTCCATATATCAATCTTTACCTCCGGACCATTATGGAGATCCTCGTGACATACGGGATCTCATCCGGGACTCCGAACAACCTTTTGTCACCACCATATATAACTCTATACTACCGAAACGTCACCGAACCTTAAGTGTGCAGACCCTGTGGGTTCGAGAACTATGTAGACATGACCGAGACACCTCTACGGTCAATAACCAATAGCGATACCTGGATGCCCATATTGGTTCCTACATATTCTATGAAGATCTTTATCGGTCGAACCTCTATGTCAAGGATTTAGTTAATCCCGTATGTTGTTCCCTTTGCTTTTTCGTATGTTACTTGCCCGAGATTCGACCGTCGATATCTCTATACCTAGTTCAATCTCGTTACCGGTAAGTCTCTTTACTCATTTCGTAATACAAGATCCCGTGGCTAACACTTAGTCACATTGCTTGCAAGGCTTATTGTGATGTTGTATTAACGAGTGGGCCCTGAGATACCTCTCCGTCACACGGAGTAACAAATCCCAGTCTTGATCCATGCCAACCCAACAGACACCCTCGGAGATACCTGTAGAGCACCTTTATAGTCACCCAGTTACGTTGCGATGTTTGATACACACAAGGTACTCCTCCGGCGTTAGTGAGTTTCGTGATCTCATGGTCATAGGAACAGATACTTGACATGCACAAAACTGTAGCAATAAACTGACGCGATCATATGCTACGTTTATAGTTTGGGTCTTGTCCATCACATCATTCTCCTAATGATGTGATCCCTCTATAAAATGACATCTCATGTCAATAGCTAGGAAACCTTGACCATCTTTGATCAACGAGCTAGTTTACTAGAGGCATACTAGGGACACAATGTTGTCTATATACCCACACATGTATTTAGTTTCCAATCAATAGAATTATAACATGGATAATAAAAGATTATCATGGACAAGCAAATATGATAATAACTAATTTACTATTGCCTCTAGGCATATTTCCAACAATATGTATGAAGAAGGGACTACAGAAGCTCAAATGGAAGATTCCTCGCTAGCATCTGAGCAAGGCTATTGCATTGAAGTGAAGGCATGTCATTATTAAGAAGCTCAATCTTTGTAAACTCGACATGCGATGATGTATAAAAATAGAAAGATGCTAGATAATTGTAGCTAGCCAATTTCGTATGTAGTTGTGAGCATTGCTAATTTCTGTCAACATGAATGATATCTGCACTATTGATATAGCTACCATGTGCTGAACATTAATGTAACACTACTGAATAGATATGTGTGTTTGTCATGTCATTTGGTCTGCTTTACACTAACAAAATCATTTTGCCAATGCCTTATCCATTAATATTGATTTGAGAAAAATGTGCTTCGAAAATGTTATCTTGGAAGCAACATCACAATTATTTTTTCCGGTATGTATGATAAGCATAGATGTCAATCTTGGAGCAGATGATAGATTGTTAATTGTAATGACCCCCCCCCCGAGAAACATGTGAAGAAGAAAGTCTTGTGAGGGAGGAAGGGGAAGAGAAATATGATGAGGAGATGCATTTATCTACCACAACACAATCATGAAATATCATCACATGTTAATTGTCTATGACTCCCATCCCATATCACATGATATTTATCTTTGTATATACATTTTTATTAGCATATTTCTCGTTCTACATATATTTTCCTAGCACGTGGTAACGCACGGGTATTGAACTAGTATAGACAGGATATGAAAACTCGTGGACGCGTCCGATCAGTCAGCCAGGTAAGACGCGACCCCATCCCGGATCACATTTTTTCTTTCCTTCTTCATTCTTTTCTTTCTCTCTCTTTTTCTTTACTAATCACGTGCAAGTGACCGGACATATGAGAAAAAAATGAGAAGTGCGAATACGCGGACGAAAAAATAGGGGCTTAAACGAACACGCCCGATCACTGACCGAGCGCATCCGCGGGCATTTAGGGGTCATGTTTTCAAAGTCCGGTTGTAGATGCTCTCAGACCATTTCGCTCCCATACCATTTAAAGATCTTCCAAACGGATTTTACACATATAAAATGGAATTTAGATGAACTAAGTGAATAAGCCAGTTTGATAGATACTCCCTCCGTTTTTAAATATAAGTCTTTTTAGAGATTCTAATCTTTTATAACACTAAGCTTTCTAGTTTCAAGGAACTTACATTCAATTAAGGTCTTTAATTAGAATTGGGTCACCCTGTTTTGCCTAGGTCAACAATTTCTCAAAGCACTCTCATTCAAAAAATTATACTATACACTATGTTTTCAGATTTTAAGGCCTCAGAACTAATTGAGGCATTCAATTTAGAATTGGGTCATCCAATTTTGATCGGATTAACGATATCTCAAGCTTTCTTGTTTAATTATTTTAATCCACTATGTTCCCTAATTTTGGAAATCTTTCATTAGATTCTATTGAGGTATCCAATTTTGGATTTCGTTTACAATTTTGACTGGGCCAACGGTTTTTCAAATCAATTGACAACAATCGGCCTATAAAAATATATCAATCATACGCACGCTGTCACCATCGACACATAAACACCCCCATATAAATATAGGTTGATTAGCGGATAACACGGAATTACACCATGAAAATCCCACCAAATCATTGCCATTATAAATAAAAATAAAACACATTTTACCATCTCATTCAGCCGTCAAACTAAATATTCCACTAGTTCCAAAATATAATGGGTATTAGTTTTTTCGAAAGTCAAATTTCTTTAGCATTGATCAAGTTCATAACCAAAATAGGGACATCCATCATACTAAACAAAATAAGTATGGAAATTAATTCATGATGAATCTAAAAATACCGATTTCATATTATGGATTTTGATATATTTCTCTACAAATTTGATCAAAGTTTAAGAAAATGACTTTTCAAAAAAGTAATACACCTTATATTTTAGAAAAGATTGATCATTTTTTAAGAAACCCAACAACACCAATGGCGTAGGAAAAGCGCGCCCAACACTTCTAGTATGGACTACTTATGGAGCAAAATGAGTGAATCCACACCTTAAAATATTTCTATATACATTCGTATGTAGTTATATTAAAATCTCTACAAAAGACTTATATTTAGGAATAGGAGAATATATAGATAGATAGATACTTCCTTTAGGTAAGACTAGCACAAATGGTCATGTGTTGCGATGGCAGGCATTGTTAGTTTACTTATTTTCGTGTGTCCTGCCCTATTGTTCTTCTCCTTTTACTCGAAGAGCTCCCCCAATACGAGACAACACTTAATTGGGGCATCTCCAATGTTGAACCATAAACTGGACACCGCATCCGTATCCTAACATGGGGACAAGTCCGTGGACACGGTTGCCGTAGCCGGTCATCCAATGCTAGCCAATATATGTCTGCTGATAAATGATAATTTGAAATTCAAATAAGTTCGATCCATAGAGCGCGCCCAATCACACCAGCCCCGGATCGCATCATCGACCGATCACAACCAAAAAGAGGCACGTATGCTTAGTTTTTACACGTCCGATCACAAAAGAATATTAGATCACAAAAGAATATTAGTACCTTAGTACATGCATTTTGCCATGTCAAACCGTCAATCCGAGCCTCCACATTCAATGTGTCATCCCCACCGTGTAGAACACCTCCGCCTTCCCCTTGGTATCCACCTCCTTCTCTACCGCCTCGATCTCCTCTTGCCCCGCCCTCTCTAGTTCATCCTCCTGCCGCAGCAACATCTTGAAATCGACGGTTGCACCATCATCCTTGCATCGTCATCCAATTCCGGCACCTTCAAGGCGAGCATCTTCGTGTCCTCCAAAGCGGTTGCGATCTCCACCTTCTCCTCGAGCTTAGCCTTCATTTGTTCGATCATGGCAATCTTATATTTGAGCATGAGGGTTCTTCTCGGTCGCATTGATGAACAAGTCAAATCTCCCCACCTTTTTCCTCCTTGATGTCGGAGCGCTTGACGTATGCCTACTCCTTCTTTGTCAAGATGTCTTCAAACCTCTCGGTCTGCTTGGTCGCCGCACCTTATCACTTTGCCATCTCCTCTCATTTCTTTCCCCAAAACCATTTTCTAATCATTTTTGGCGGTTCTTTCATTTGGTAAGTTGATCCTTTCCTTCTTTGCGTCCTTCACTTTGACGCAATGATTTTGTCGTGTTGCCTGGTTGATCTTCTGGGCGAGCGTGATGCTCTTATCCTCCACCACCCCCGTACCCGACAATGTCTCCTCCAGGTCCACGGGTTGGTGACTGGAGGGAAGAAGAGAGCAGGGAAAAGGGAGGGAATTTGGTGGGAGGTGTAGGATGGAAGAAGAGAGTGGGGATTTTGCGGAGGAAATAGTGATGCCAGCTACAAAAGCACGGACTCCACCTCATCTTTTGGTGGGCATGGGGTGTCGGAATCCTATGTGGCTCTTGTCCGGACTCCGAGAAAGCCCTCACCCCCTAGTTTGCTTCGACTTTGCAGGAAAATTATGGCCCGGACTACTCCGCGGGTGATGGGGCAGCGGCGGATGGCTTGTGAGGTCCGGACAACCGCATCCGGATGATACGAGCGGTTTGAAGGTCAATGTTGGAGATGCCCTTAGCCCACATAGAAACATCATATTTCGTCCTTTCTTTAGCGGGACTCGTTCTCTTCTTCTCACGTCTTCATCCTCACACTCCGCTTATTTATTTCCAAAGCTACTTATTGAGTTGATTATTAACATGTAACTCTCCAAGACGTAAAGTGGTTTTGATTCTAAGTCTACAAAATGGACCCTCAAACCGTCTAGACCGCATGGTCCGTGTGATTTTCCATCCATCGCGTCCCTGTATGCGTCTACGGAAGGCTTTTCTCCGGCAAAACGTAAGCAAACTAGTGGGGCGAGGGTATAGACAACATCCAATTAGGACTCCGACATCCATGACCCACCCAAAAATTTTGTCAGACACTGTGTCTCGAGAATTCCTTTTTCTATGCATTTATTTTCTCTGTCACTAACGTTGACGCTACACCTCCCCGACCGCCCGCTAAACGCTTCCCAGTGTTCCATGACCTCCATCACTATGCCCCAAGCTCCCATAGCGTTTTTCCCTCCGCGGTTGATCTACATATGTCCTCCTTCCGCCGAGCATATATATAGCACCGTTGTGGTACTCACCATGCCCGGAAAATGTTTGGTATAATGCATGGGCAAATTTTTTCCTCGTCTTCTTTGAAACAATGGATTCATATATGGAGTACATATACAAGCATCACGTTGAGTCGTCCAATCTCAGGGTCATGTTAAGAAGACCACCATCATTCTTGAAGCAGTTCACCACATGATATCTTGATTTGGCACATTTTCTTTGGTATGCCTGGGTCTCCGATTGACGTTAATGTGCTGCAACAATCTCCATTGTTTGGTAGGCTAACTAGAAAGGAAAGATCCTTCTTGCGACTATAATGTCAATGGCCATGAATACAACATGTGCTACTATTTGGTCGTCGGTATCTATTCTCCTTGGGCTACCTTTTCCAAAACAATCTCTGATCCAGTTCGTGAAAGGATCGATATGGTTGACTAGAGGGGGGTGAATAGGCAACTACCAAATTTTAACTTTTCTTTAACAAATTAGGTTTAGCAACAAATAGGTTGGCTGAATATGCAACTAGGTGAGCAACCTATATGATGCTAAACACGACAACAAGATAAGCAAGCAAGATAAACAATATAGGTAGCTTGCACAAAGTAAAGGTAAGAAGTAACCACACGTGGAACCGATGGAGACGAGGATGTGTTATCGAAGTTCCTTCCCAGTAAAGGGAAGTACATCTCCGTTGGAGCGGTGTGGGGGCACAATGCTCCCCAAGAAGCCACTAGGTCCATCGTATTCTCCTCACGCCCTCACACAATGCGAGGTGTCGTGATTCCACTAGTGGTGCTCTTGAAGGCGGTGACCGAACCTTTACAAAGATTGGGGCTATCTCCACAACTTAATTGGAGGCTCCCAGCGACACCACGAAGCTTCACCATAATGGAATGTGGCTCCGAGGTGACCTCAACCATCTAGGGTGCTCAAACACCTAAGAGTAACAAGATCCGCAAGGGATTAGTGGGGCGAATCAAATTTCTCTTGGTGGAAGTGTAGATCGGGGCCTTCTCAACCAATCCCTAGAAAATCAACAAGTTTGATTGGCTAGGGAGAGAGGTCGGGTGAAAATAGAGCTTTGAGCAACAATGAAGCTTTGGAAGGAAAGAGGTGGTCTTCTTGAGGTAGAAGACCCCCTTTATATAGTGGGGGGGAAGATCCAACCGTTATCCCTACTCTCAGCCCGCGCATTGTGGTACTACCGCACAAAGACACAATACTATCACAAGAGACTACGGTACTACCGCTCGCACGGTTGTGACTAGATGGAGATCCATTGCACGGGGCAACGAGCGGTACTACCTCGCTACGGTACGGTACTACCGCATGGTAGGTATCATCTCGCACAGGAGATGCATGGAAGTAAAAAATTACTTCCGTGCCTACCTCCGTTGAGGGCGGAGCTGTGCAAAAGTTCGGCACGGTAGTACCGGACATCCATCACGGTAAGTTACATCCGCGCCTACTAGTGCAAGCGCACGCAACAAGTGTTGGGGACAGTGGTACTACCGCTCTTTGAAGCGGTACTATCGCTCGTGCGGTACTACCGGATGCCCCTGAAGTCTCCATCGAAGCGAAGGAAAGGTGATGCAAAAGAATAGATGTGTACGTGTTGATTCCACCCAAACCTTTCCGAAGCGGACCCCCTCTTAATAGTATGGCTTTCCTACAACTCAAATCCACCGAAAAGAAACTTAAAGAACAACCGTCTTCGATAGACTCCAAGGGGCACGAATCGTCTTGTGCCTAGACATGAGATGTCTAAAATGCTCAATGCACACAATTAGTCCGCAAAATCCTTGTCATCAATCACCAAAAGCACTTAGGCCTCGTTTGACAGGAAGGGATTGTGGAGGTTTGTGGAGGGGGGATTTCAGAGGATTGGGTGAATCCCTTCCTTCCACCCAATCCCCTCAAAACCCTTTGAATCCTCAAAACTCCTCCATCCACAACCCCCTTTGTTTAAAAATTCTGTTTGGTAGGCAGGGTTTGCCATATTGACAGAACATTTAAAAATTCGATCTTTACAATGTAACTAACCCCCCTTATATCATTGCTAGAGACTTGTAAAAACACTCAAATGAAAACAAGACAAAGTTGCTACATGGCAATAATTTAGGAGCAGTTTTTCCCATCAACAACATAATTTTTCATGACTTAAAATCAACACCTCATCACAGCAACAACATAATTTATCATAAAAGCGTGACTTCGAATCCCAAATCTTAGCAATCATAATTTATCTTAACGGCATGATCTTTCACAGCAACAACAGCTCAGCACGACCACAACATAATTTTGCGACAAAGATAATGCGACACAGCAACAACATAATTTATCATAACAGCGTGACTTCGAATCCCAAATCTTAGCAATCATAATTTATCTTAACGGCATGATCTTTCACAGCAACAACAGCTCAGCATGACCACAACATAATTTTGCGAGAAAGATAATGCGACACTAGTACTTTTGAAATAGCTCAAGATTAGTTATATTTTTGCAGACAAATATATCCATCTTTTGGTGTCATGATCATCTGACTTTGAGAATGTGAGAGAAATTTATCCATCAAGCTTGTTTATTATTGATTCTTTTGATGACTGAGAACCTGATGGAACAAAAGAGATAAACATTAGAGTGCCTTCAGAAAAAACTGTTACAACAAATAGCTGAACATAAGTGATACAATGACAGATATTGTAGATATTTTTTCTGGTTGCTTGATGTCTATGGCGGGAACAAAAGTGATACGAATTGCAAATAGCTGAACAAAAGTGATACTATGGCAGAAACAAAAGTGATACTATGGCAGGAATAATGATCCATCAGAAGGGTAAGAACAATTACAAGATTCGAAATCAAATAAGCAAGCTATAGTTCTCAACCCAACAAGAGATCACTACAAAACTTTAGTTCTGCCTTCTATATTTGTTTGCTGAGACTACGAAGTTGCTCTGGGCTTATATTAACATTACATTTTTGTTCAATTCCATCAGGATATAGGGAGGCAGCTTGACACAACCTCACTCTTTCTTTTTCGCAGGAAGGGGAGACAAAAAATGCTTCAATGGAGAAGCAAAATACTCCGTCTGTAAACAAATAGCGTAAATATCTAGCAAACATGTAGACAACCACGACACATCCATTTTACATCTTACCGGGGAAAAGGCCAGCTCTTCGATCGACGTGAAGGAGGCTGATGGTTGCAAGGCATGGAGAAGGCTGATGATGGCGGAGTGTGGAAGAGGTGCAAGGTCCACGAAGGGAGACCAAGTTAGCAAGGTCCACTGCATATATTCAGTGTAATGGAAATGGACGAAGTTTGCTAGCTAGCTAGATGGAAAGATAGATGCACGAGAAGCTAGATCCATAGCCAAACAGAATTAAATAATGGGAGTATTGCTCAGGTTTCAAAGACACTCAGATTTTGAAAGCAAATTTATCCATCCATAATTAAACAATGGGAGTATTGCTCAGCTTCCTGAATTAGTAATGTACCGAACATGTTCAAACAAAATCATACTATACTGTACTCCCATTAATTAAGTCAGCCAAATAGTGCATCGAGCAACAACTATTGTTTCGACATCGATGGACGCAAGAACAACATAAGGTCATAGTTGAGTCCAAGAACATCATCAGGTCAAGAACTTCTACCTTATCATCAGGTCAACAATAGCTATTCTGAACAACAAATTATTTAGAAACAAAACATTTGATTTGGATTATCATCATACCTTCTACCTGAATATTATGCAAAGAATTTCCTTATGACTGTAGGTTGTTCGGTTTCGGTTCAGGAATCAGAGCCTTTTTTCCTGACTGGACATTATTCGGAAAAAAGCACATTCAGTTTGGCTCATCAGAAATTAATTCTGCCTGGGCCTCCTCTTCAAGTCCGAATTTATCTCAATCAACTTTGAAAATCAAAGATGGCACAAAAATTCATCCATCCATTTATCTATCTAGGAGTATGAATTTATTTATCTACTAAAGATGGCACACACCGCTAGTTGGAATGGATAGACTGTCAGGTTACTAAAAGTGCATGCACATATGGATGCAGGAGCTTGAACACCAGGTTCACATTTCAAAACATGGTCCACCCCAAAAAAGTAACCGAAGTGGCAGGCTGTCAAAATAAGAACATATCAACAAGAACCCAGAGTAGAATTCACGACTTAATCACAGCGATTAGCACAGCAGAATTGCCTACTTAGCTCAATTTGTTTGCTCACATCACAAGTACATAGACATGCAGTACTAGTCCTGTTTATTTGCTCACATCATAAGTAATGATCGAACAACATATGTAGGGTAGGTTCAGCATCAACAAGTTCTCTCCAACATCTTATCCCAACTGTTGAGCTCTAAATAGATGGGGGGGGGGGGGATGCACGCATGGTGAATCCCTGCATGTTTTATCTAAGACCCAACACACAAATTAAATAAGCAGGGTTGGCTTGGAAATAACACTGAATTTATTCCCACCCACGTCTGGTTGCCACAAGTAGGAATATAATGTGCTAGTATGAACTAATCGGCCTCACTACACATCAGAAAAAAAATCAGGCGAGGCATGATTTATTTAGCTGGACGGGGGGCACGGAGTTACATACCAGAGGAAAAGACAGATCTCCAGCGGGCGTGGAGGAGGCTGGTGGTGGCGGAGCCTGGAGGAGGCTGGTGGCGGCGAAGCTTGCGCTCGGGTCGTGCTTCCCTGAGTCCCTCGACGAGGGTTCTGAGTCGTGTGGGTACGGGGGGATGGAAGGGGTTTAGAGGGGATCGTCCCATGGAAAACCCGCGTATCAAATGATCCCTCGGGGAATTTGGGGGTTTACAACCCCGCGAGGATAATCCTCTCGAACCCCGTCCAAATCCCTTGGTCCAAACGAAGCCTTAAGGAGAAATATGCCCTTACAATCTCCCTCTTTTTGGTGGATTGATGAAAATACGGGATTTACACATAAAGATATATAATGAGCATATGCAAACCCAAAATCTATAAAATATAGACAGGCTCCCCCTAGATGTGTGCAATCTATAGATATGCTTTGGACTGCAAAGCACACACACTAGGATCAAAACTCCCCCTATATTTTATAGACAATGCAATCCTTGTAACAGAATAAATAACACTAAGCAAGGAAACAAGGCATAGCATGTGAGCATGAAGATAAGGGCACATAACAGATAAACTCACAAGCTACTAAACATACCGGACAAGAATAAGATAAGAGTGGTAGCATATGTCTCACACCATATGATAGAAGAAGTCTCCTGGTCTCACACACAAGTAACATAAATCAAAGCAACGACGAAGGTTCAACAAAGCAAGGAGACGAAGAAAACAAACGAAAACCCTCGCAAATCCTACTCTCTCGGCATATCCCATCCACCACCAACCTCAACACCCCGCTTGGGCGGTGCCGGCGACTTCGAAGAGGCAGCCACGCGGAGGCCCGTCATACTGCTGCTGTGGCGGCAGCCTGTGCCTCGTTCGGTGGCGGCAGCGGCTTGTGCCTCGTGCGGCGGCGGCGGCGGGTACATGGGGACGACGAGAAAAGGGGGACGGACTGGACGGGGGGCACGGAGTTACATACCAGAGGAAAAGACAGATCTCCAGCGGGCATGGAGGAGGCTGGTGGTGGCGGAGCCTGGAGGAGGCTGGTGACGGCGAAGCTTGCGCTCGGGTCGTGCTTCCCTGAGTCCCTCGACGAGGGTTCTGAGTCGTGTGGGTATGGGGGGATGGAAGGGGATTAGAGGGGATCGTCCCATGGAAAACCCGCGTATCAAATGATCCCTCGGGGAATTTGGGGGTTTACAACCCCGCGAGGATAATCCTCTCGAACCCCGTCCAAATCCCTTGGGCCAAACGAAGCCTTAAGGAGAAATATGCCCTTACAATCTCCCTCTTTTTGGTGGATTGATGAAAATACGGGATTTACACATAAAGATATATAATGAGCATATGCAAACCCAAAATCTATAAAATATAGACAGGCTCCTCCTAGATGTGTGCAATCTATAGATATGCTTTGGACTGCAAAGCACACACACTAGGATCAAAACTCCCCCTATATTTTATAGACAATGCAATCCTTGTAACAGAATAAATAACACTAAGCAAGGAAACAAGGCATAGCATGTGAGCATGAAGATAAGGGCACATAACAGATAAACTCACAAGCTACTAAACATACCGGACAAGAATAAGATAAGAGTGGTAGCATATGTCTCACACCATATGATAGAAGAAGTCTCCTGGTCTCACACACAAGTAACATAAATCAAAGCAACGACGAAGGTTCAACAAAAGCAAGGAGACGAAGAAAACAAATGAAAACCCTCGCAAATCCTACTCTCTCGGCATATCCCATCCACCACCAACCTCAACACCCCGCTTGGGCGGTGCCGGCGACTTCGAAGAGGCAGCCACGCGGAGGCCCATCATACTGCTGCTGTGGCGGCAGCCTGTGCCTCGTTCGGTGGCGGCAGCGGCTTGTGCCTCGTGCGGCGGCGGTGGTGGGTACATGGGGACGACGAGAAAAGGGGGACGGACTGGACGGGGGGCACGGAGTTACATACTAGAGGAAAAGACAGATCTCCAGCGGGCGTGGAGGAGGCTGGTGGTGGCGGAGCCTGGAGGAGGCTGGTGGCGGCGAAGCTTGCGCTCGGGTCGTGCTTCCCTGAGTCCCTCGACGAGGGTTCTGAGTCATGTGGGTACGGGGGGATGGAAGGGGATTAGAGGGGATCGTCCCATGGAAAACCTGCGTATCAAATGATCCCTCGGGGAATTTGGGGGTTTACAACCCCGCGAGGATAATCCTCTCGAACCCCGTCCAAATCCCTTGGTCCAAACGAAGCCTTAAGGAGAAATATGCCCTTACAATCTCCCTCTTTTTGGTGGATTGATGAAAATACGGGATTTACACATAAAGATATATAATGAGCATATGCAAACCCAAAATCTATAAAATATAGACAGGCTCCCCCTAGATGTGTGCAATCTATAGATATGCTTTGGACTGCAAAGCACACACACTAGGATCAAAACTCCCCCTATATTTTATAGACAATGCAATCCTTGTAACAGAATAAATAACACTAAGCAAGGAAACAAGGCATAGCATGTGAGCATGAAGATAAGGGCACATAACAGATAAACTCACAAGCTACTAAACATACCGGACAAGAATAAGATAAGAGTGGTAGCATATGTCTCACACCATATGATAGAAGAAGTCTCCTGGTCTCACACACAAGTAACATAAATCAAAGCAACGACGAAGGTTCAACAAAAGCAAGGAGACGAAGAAAACAAACGAAAACCCTCGCAAATCCTACTCTCTCTCCCCCTTTGGCATCGAGACGCCAAAAAGGCAGAGAGGACACCTAAGACATAGGTGGTAGCGGCCACTGCAGAAATATCATCCATCAAACTCCTCCTCTAATGTAGCTGGAATAGACTCCTCATCTGAATCAACCCACTGATAGACCTGCTTCTTCATCCAAGCAGCCTAAGGAGTGATGTTCTTCTCAGACCCACTCGAGATAGTCTCACCAAGCTTCCTCAGAATCCGCTTGTCGCGCTGACGACTCTCCTTCTGAGCAACGTGAGTGTGGTACTGGCCCTTGGCCTGCATGCAGAACAAAGTCTTCATCCTGTTTTTGAGATTCTTGGCCCAAGATGGCTTAGTAGACGATGGATCATACATCTCTGAACTGTCCTCTTCCTCCTCTTCAATCTCATCCTCATCAACATCCATATGTGCAGCAATAGGCGTAGTGGTAGTGTTAGCCCACTTGTCCTTCTAACGTAGTTGAATGGGCTCATGACGGATCCAGTTGGGAGCATGAAAATCCTCACCCGGAAAGGTCTTCTCCCAAGTCTTGTGAATCAAGAAGAACAAGTAGGGTCCATAGATGGGGACCTTACAGTGGAACACATCAGACCGAAGCTCACTCCACATGATGTGAGAAACATCAAGTGTTCCAAGAATGTGAATCCGCCCTTGCTCACAAAGGAGCAGCATATCCACTAGATAGGAATGCACCTTGTCCTTATCTCCCATGCGAGGAAAGAGAGTATCGTGAAAGATCCGGTGCAGGGCATCGAGAAACAGGTTTAGCATAAAAGTTTTCTCACCAGAGGGTAATGTCTTCTCAACAAAGTATGGCAGAAGCTTCTCCTTGAGTGAAGAATGTGGGTTGGCGTGTGGGTGCAAACCAACGGGCTCGTCAAGCCCCTCATCACGAACGTGCAACAGATCCATTAACTCCTTCCAGTCAGCAGTCATCCTCACTCCATTGGTCATCCAAGTCATGCTCCGCTTCACATCCGAGTGGAAGTGTACGGAAGCAAAGAACTGAGCCACAATCTTGGGATCATAGTCAAGATGGAACGAGATGATATCCTCGATAGCAAACTGCTCCACCATATCCAGGCTCACCAAAATATGCCTGGTTCTTCCTCAGATGTGCCATATCAATCCATTGGATGGGAACATTGATATTCTTCTTTCCCTTGATCACATCTATATAGATGAGATTTTGTTGCTTGGTCCAAAACAAGTCATTGCCCTTGAGATGTTCCCTAGGGTTGATATAGGGGTTGATCTTCTGGCGAATCTGAAACTCTCCTTGAGGCATATCTTCCCAGCTATCAAATGGCTCCTTGATCTTGGTTGTGGTTCTCTTGAAGTTGCGTTGCGAGGCATTGGACCCCTCAAGTGCATCTTGATTGCATAGACGCTTTGAACTCGTATCACGAGGAGGATTCAAGCGTCTTGAACCGGAACCGGAGCCACCAGCTATGACACACAATGCAAACACAAGAGAAAACCGAAAGAAGTCATTGCAAATATGAAGGCAAACAAGAGAACCACATAGAAGTGAGAATTGGCAGGACAAAGCGGGGTAATTTTAGATCGAGTGGTAGTACCGCAGGTCTTGCGGTAGTAAAATTTTACTATTGCGCCGACCGCGGTAGTACCGCTCGGGGCGGTAGTACCGGGCTTAGCACGGAAGTAAAATTTTACATCTGCCCAACGGGCGGTAGTACCGGTCCACGGGGTGCGGTAGTACCGCACGGGGCGTAGTCCTCAAGAACAGTAGATCTGAGAACCCAAAATATCAGATCGGTACTACCGTAGATCAAAACTACCGTGTTGTATCCTACCAAATAAAATTTCTACTGCTCAATCACCCTCCAACCATCAACTCATGCAATGATTTATCCAAAAATCAAGAAAACCAACTCATATGGCCCCCAAGCCTAGATCCAAAAAGGAGAAGCAAAGAGAGAAGAACTAGGGGCAATACCGGGTTCCATGGCACGAGGAAGAGGTGGGGAACGATCCCACCGGTCGGAATGGGAGGAGAGTGGTCGGAGAAGGAGATCTGGCGTGGTCCTCCGGCACCGTTCCTTGAGAGGAGAGAGAGAGACGGGGGATAAGGAATGAATGGGTTGTGGAAGTTGGAACTCCCCCTGCCCGTCCTTAACCCCCTCGCAGTCCCGACGGGGCGGTAGTACCCCACATCATTGCGGTAGTACTGCCTGGCCAGCGGTAGAAAAAAAATACTACCGCTCACTGGGCGGCAGTACCGCTCCTCCAGCGACAGTAAAAAATACTGTCGCGCTGGATGCGGTAGTACCGTGCCGGGGCTGCTGCTGCACTAGCATAGTAGTAACCCCTCTCCAGCGGTAGTACCGTGGCAAGCAACGGTAGTATCGCCTGTTGGAGATATGACCTAGAGGCAATCATGTATGATGATATTTCCAATATGTTTATGAATAAAGATAGTCCTTGGACATTATCAGTGATGTGTATTAATAAATACATGACTTGTTTGTGAGACTATGCATTGTATGATAACTGTCCTAAATGGTTTGTAGTCAAAAGGGTTGTGTGGACGCACAACTAATCAGACTAGCATATGACACGGTGGATGGTTCGGTCTCACTGACCATGTAGCATTGGATGCTAGCTGGATAATATGGACTCAGAAAGGTATGGTCGGATTCGACATAGTTGGATCCGAGTCGAGACAAGGTCTGAGTTGGACAGACCCAACTATGAGACGCAACGATAGGTCATATGTGATTCTCTAGTACAACATACGTTCTATGTCCTAAGATCTGAGCCGGCGCATGTACTCGGGATGGTGACAGACTTGCTTTGGGTCAACCAAACGCTACTACATGACTGGATAGTTACAAAGGTAGGTTTCGGTCTTGTCCAGACCCATGCTGCGAGACATGGTCAAGCAAGATGGGATTTGCCCCTCCGATCATGAGAGATATACTCTGGGGCCCTCGGGTGATCCTACCTAGATAAGCATGGCCATGCGATGAGGATTATGAGATAACCCTAATGTTGGTCGGGTTCATCGGAACAAGAAAGAGGTCGTGCTGCAACAAGGATGACCATATCGCCTTGTGCACGGCAACGTATATCATGTGGCAAAGGGAACAAAAGTGTGAAGTACGGGTTCGCCTAACCAGCTTCATCGGACATTTGGAGTCGGCATGTCTTGCTAGAGGCCGCTACCGACCGGTCGAGTCGGATGTCATCTGACTCGCGACCAAGTGGACGAGAACCTAAAGGGTCACGTGCTTAAGGGAAGGAACACGTGGGCTTTAGGATCTATGCGAGGCCCAAGAGTCGAGCCTGTGTTGGATGCCTATATATAGTGGAGGTGTGGCACACCCATCCGGTTGATCGCTTCGACGCCATCATTAGGGCTTTTCATGAGTTGCAACTAGCTACCTCCACTCACCGCCGCCAACCATGTGATCGGACCTAGCAGTCCGCCGCACGGGTGTTCCTCCTGCATGCGCGGATACCGTTAGAGGCGGTGCACTTGCGCCGCTCCGACGAACCTGTACGTGGGATCTAGCGATCGGCTATTTGAGGGAGATCGGACGAGGAGGAGACGGACCACACGAACGCGCTGCTCCAACTCTACTTCCGCTGAACGGCACTGCATGTCTAGTGGTAATGATGTGTGATCCATCTTCGTAGCAAGTTCTTGGATGTTCTGCGCATACGAAAATTTTAATTGGCATGTGATGCACCTACGATAGAACCCAACACCGCCCTGCCAAAGAAAGGCTGGTTCGAGGGAGAAAGAGAGATGGCCTTAGCAAGGACACACACGAGAGAGCACAAAAGAAGCAAATCAAACAAAAACACGGCCCAAAATATTATAAAGGAGAAACGAGGACCAAACATCAAACCACTACCTCTCATGAAGAGAGGGTGGTGGCCGGAGCCACCTATGTTTGATTTAATGGGTATGGCACCGCGAAGAATTATCCTTGGGCCCATGACCAAGACTCGTCTTTGAAGCACGGTAACCATCAGAAAACTGGCGGATGTGAAAGACTTTGATTAGTTTATGCATAATAGGGGGGATAGTTCATTGAGAGAACTAGACTCCCCCTAAATCCATGCCTACATCTAAACAAGACATAATGATGAGTGTGGTGGGGTGTGCATTAAGTCAAACCACATTGCTCGAATCAATGATAATTAGCTCATGCCTTAACTCGGGAAATCTTGCTTCATCTAATGGCTTCGTGAAAATATCTGCAAGTTGCTCATTAGTGTTGAGATGGATAAGATTGATATCTCCTCACTTGATGTGATCCCGGAGAAAGTGATGACAAATATCAATGTGCTTTGTCTTGCAATGTTGAACCGGGTTGTTTGAAATCATAATGGCACTTTCATTGTCACAGTAAAGAGGCACTTTGTCACAATTGACACCATAATCCTTTAAAGTTTGCCTCATCCAAAGAATTTGTGCACAGCAACTAGCAGCAGCTACATACTCGGCCTCAGTGGACGAGAGAGAAACACATTTTTTTGTTTCTTTGAAGACCAACTTACCAAAGACCGACCAAGAAATTGGCAGCCTCTGGAAGTGGACTTCCTTTCCACACGGTCTCCCACCCAATCCGAGTCAGTATATCCAATGAGATCAAATGAAGCACCCTTGGGATACCATAAGCCAAAGTTTGGGGTATGAGCCAAATATTGAAGATTCGCTTGACAACCACATGGTGACTCTCAGGTGTGGATTGAAATTGTGCACAAATTCCCACACTTAACATGATATCTAGTCTAGATGCACAAAGATAAAGCAACAATCCAATCATGGAGCAATATACCTTTTCATCCATAGCTTTACCATTGGGATCACAGTCAAGATGGCATTTGAGTGGCATAGGTGTGTTGGCCTTGGGAGGATTGAGCTCATCCATCTTGAACCTCTTGAGCATGTGAAAGTGCAATAATGCCCTTAATCATATTTTGATATTATTGAGAACATACATATAGGGATCTAATCTATTTCATCAAGTGCATCTCAGGTTTAGTTCCCAAGATATTATGGTGTGGACCATGGCTGACATATTCAGGATGCTTGAACTATGGAGAAACAAGATAAAATGTTCTATCTATTTTGGTTTACTCTTGAGTATAGGGATCCCGCACTATTAAGAGGGGATCAGTGGCTCTCGCGGTAGAATTGCTCAAAATATAGAGAAAAACCTTTGGTTGAGTTTCTAGCCTTGATTATGTTCTTGTTGGGATGTCCGACGACCTTCGGTCATCCGGCCTTTGGACGTCTAACACCCTCCGGAAATCCAAAATGAAGCCAGTAGTTTATCAGGATGTTTTCCTCGGATTTTCGGTCCTTCCGGTCGTCCAGGCTCCGGAAGTCCGTGGGTGGTCAAAAATCCGACGACACCCCTCCAGAACCAAAACTGTCGGATGTTCGGTCCCTTTTGGACGTCCGTGTCCTTCTGCGCAGCTGACCTACTCTCTCTAAAGCTGTCAAACAACCGAATCTTGTCGGACGTCCGATGCCTCCACTTGGCCCGGACGGTCGACACCTATCGGACGTATGGTGCTTCCTCTTGGTCCGGACGACCAACACCTGTCGAACGACCAGCTCGTGCGCAGCTTAAGTGGCTTCCAACAACCATTTTCCTCCTTCACTATATATAGTCTTCTTCCACCTCGGACGGGAGTTGTCCAACACAGTCAAAAGACCCCAAGAACACCTTTCTTTCTCTTTCTCACTACTCCTCACCAAATCCTAGATCCCAAGAGCATTTGTGAGGATTCTTGAGTGTTGTTCCAACCAAAAGATGACCGTCTCTCTCTCCTCCTCTCAACCAAAGCAATTTGTGATTCGAGCAAGTTTTGAGCGGTTCCCTTGATCTTGTTACTCTTGGAGGTTGGAGACTCCTAGGCAGTATGAGTTCTTCGGAGAGGAATCAAACCATTGTGATTATCCCCAGAAAGTTTGTGAAGGTTTGGAGGCCACCTCAAGGCCTACCACTAGTGGTTGAGAAACGCCTTCATGGTGTTGTCTCAAGGAGAGAATAGGTTGAGCCTTCGTGGAGTTGGTGTGCCTTGATACGTCTCCAACGTATCTATAATTTTTGATTGTTCCATGCTATTATATTATCTATTTTGGATGTTTTATGCATTAATATGCTATTTTATATTATTTTTGGGACTAACCTAATAATCTAGAGCCTAGTGCCAGTTTCTGTTTTTCCTTGTTTTTGAGTATTGCAGATAAGGAATATTAAATGGAGTCCAAACGGAATAAAATATTCTAAATAATTTTTCTTGGACCAGAAGCAATCTAGAAGACTTGGAAATGAAGTCAAGAGAGCAGCCGTGTGGCCACAAGCCACAGGGGCGCGCCCTAGGGGGGTCGCGCCCCTGGCTTGTGGGCCCACGACAGCTCCCCTAACCCTATCTCTCGGCCTATAAATTCACAAATATTCCCTGTATACCAAAGAGAGCCACGAAAACACTTTTCCATCGCCAGGAGCCTTGGTTCCCGTGAGATCCAATCTTGGAGCCTTTTCGGTAATCTGCCGGAGGGGGATTCATCACGGAGGGCATCTACATCAACTCCATTGCCCCTCCGATGATGCGTGAGTAGTTCACCACAGACCTTCAAGACCATAGCTAGCATCTAGATGGCTTCTTCTCTCTCTTTGCTCTTCAATACCATGTTCTTCATGATCTTCATGGAGATCTATCCAATGTAATACTCTTTTGCGGTGTGTTTGTCGAGATCCGATGAATTGTGGGTTTATGTTCAGACTATGAATATTATTTGAGTCTTTTCTGAATTCTTATATGCATGATTTCATATCTTTGCAAGTCTCTTCGAGTTATTGGTTTGGTTTGGCCAACTAGATTGGTAATTCTTGCAATAGGAGAAGTGCTTAGTTTTGGGTTCAATCTTGCAGTGTCCTCACTCAGTCACAAAGTAGGGGTAGCGAGGCACGTATTGTATTGTTGCCATCAAGGATAAAAAGATGGGATTTTCATCATATTGCTTGAGTTTATCCCTCTACATCATGTCGTCTTACCTAATGCGTTACTCTGTTCTTCATGAACTTAATACTCTAGATGCAGGCAGGAGTCGGTCGATGTGTGGAGTAATAGTAGTAGATGCAGAATTGTTTCGATCTACTTGACACGGACGTGATGCCTATATGCATAATCATTGATTTGGATATCTTCATAATTATTCGCTTTTCTATCAATTGCTCGACAGTAATTTGTCCACCCATCGTAATACTTGCCATCATGAGAGAAGCCTCTAGTGAAACCTATGGCCCCCGGGTCTATTTTCTATCTTATACTTTCAGATCTAAAACCAAAAATACCAAAAATACCTTGCTGCATTATTTTTACCTTTTGTTTACTTTCCGTTCAAGCAATCCATTCTATCTATCTCTATCAGATCTCATCCTTGAAAGTAATCATGAAGGGATTGACAACCCCTTTATAGCGTTGGGTGCAAGTGTTTGATTCTTTGTGCAGGTACATCTATTGGGGACTTGCTTGTATCTCCTACTGGATTGATACCTTGGTTCTCAAAAACTAAGGGAAATACTTATCTAGTTTGCTGCATCACCCGTTCCTCTTCACGGAAACTAACGCATGCTCGAAAAGTAGCATGCCTTCGTGGTAACATCCACCTCTCTAAACGGTGACATAGCTTCCCTCCAAGGAAGTGAACACAGGGATACATCCTCGTCTCTTGGAGTTGTGGTTATTCCTATCCCTAGCTTCTTACTTGTGGTTACTTGTTTCTTTACATGTTTCACTTGCTTCATATTGTTGGTGTTTTTTTTGATCTAGTTGCTAAACTTGTATACCTCACTGGTCACCATATCACCCTTGAAATTGTTAGGCTACATTTCATATTCCGCTTTATTGCCTAAAATTGCTAAGTAACAATTAAAATTTGGAATTGTACCTATTCACCACCCTCTAGGTCCATCTCGATCCTTTCAATTGTTATCAGAGCCTCGTGCTCTAATCGTGTGGCTTAACCGCCCTATAGAGAGATGAACCCCGATGGGAGTCCCCATGTTGCGGATCCGAAGGATAAGAGCATGGCTTCCACGGAAGTCAGGTCTTTTACTTATGAGGATCTGGAATGGGCCCTTGCTAAGAAAAAGTAGGAGCATGATGCTTCTCTTGAGGCCTTGGTCCAAATGAGATTAGCCACATAAAGCACGATGCTTGCACCACTTTCTGGTGGTGCGGCCTCGAGGCCAACTGTGTCTCCTCCTTCACTTGGCCAACACCCTCCTAGCAATGATCACTCTATTGTTCCATGGCTTTATGAAAGACCTCAAGTTGAGAAAGCTAAATATAATCCTGGAGGAAAACCTCCTTTGCTTGATGACAGTTCCAATTTTGCTTTGTGGAGAGTTGGTATGCAGGACCATCTTAGGTACGCCAATGATGAAATGTTGGAATCTTGGAGCATGGCTATAACCCTATTGACCCAAAGAATATCACTCCAAGAGAGACATATGACAAGCATCTCAAGGACACCGTAATCATGTGCATAAGAAAAGGAATGAATGACAAGCAAAGGAGACCCTACATACATATCACAAGTAGTGCCAAGGAATTATGGGACGACATTGTAAGGACCAAGACCGGTACCTCCACTCTCCAGCTTGCTCAGTATGAAATTGCGAAGGGTCAATTGCAAAACTTTTGTATGGAGAAAGGTGAATCCCCAAGCAGCTCCTTGAGCGTCTCATGACTCTCGCCGCTGACATTGAGTCCTGTGATTGTGACAAGACACAAGATGGTTTCAACTTGACCAAACGGTTTCTCGTGGACAAACTACTACATGCTCTTGCCCCATATCATCACCAAATGGTGTGGGACATAAGAACACATCATGTATTCAAGGAAATGACCCCTGATGACATCATATCCACTTTCAAATTATTTGAAGAGCCAAAGGGAAATTCTACAAAACATCTTGCCATGCATGGTACCTCATCATCAAAGATCAATCGGATGGTGATGAGATTGACTCCGATGAGAGACCTTCATATGAAGACATTGCCCTCTTTGTCAAGAGGTTTAGCAATTCGGGAAAATTCGAGGGAAGATTCTAGAAGAAGAAAGTGAGAAAATGCTACAACTGTGAAGAAACCAACCACTTCTCCAATGATTGCCCTTATGAGAAGAGAGAATATAAACCAAGGTTTTCCAAGACCTTTCCTAAGAAGAAGTTGCCAAATCCTATGAAATCTAAGCTCAAGAAAAGAGATGGGAAATCAATGGTTGCTCATGAAGAATCGGATCTAGATGATATTGGTGGTGTAGACGGAGTAGCTCAAGATTCTCAAAACACCTTGAGGCTAGTCAACAAGAGTGGTGAGGTTGTCACCTGCAACTATATGAAAGACTACAAGGGCAACGCTCACAAGTGCTTAATGTCAAAGGCCATGATAGAAGATGGAGAGGACCAAAACTCTCCTGACAAGGTCAAGGTAACCCCACGCTCAAATCCTCCTCTTTTCACTCCGTCTACTTCTTGTGATGAGGATCTTGATGTGGAGGATAATGATGATAATGATATAGATGATCCTATGCTTGCTAAACTAAATAAGGTCATGTGCTCCCTTAAAGGAAAGAAGCTCACTATGTTTCGTATGCTTATGGAGATGGTGAGTAAGCACACCGCTACCATTAAGGAACTCGAAACCCTTGTCACCGAGGAAAAGGAAAAGTATGAAATCCCTGAGCAGAAAGTCCAACATGACGAAGCACGAAATGATGAACTATTCTTAAAAATTGGTGCAAACATTGATGATCATGCTAAAAAACTTGCCTCCTTAAAAAGGCCAAGAACTCTTGCAAGGAGTTGATGAATGATAAAAGTAAGCTTGTGGAATCTCATGTTTCTCTATCTAAGGATTGTGAGCTTCTATCCGTGTCGCTCAAGACTAAGGAAGAGGATCTCACTCTTCTTACAAAGAGCTTTGAGACGCTCAAACTTACTTATCTTGAAACTCTAGCCAAGGTTTACTCTTCACCTATTATCAATGTTGATGCTTGTGCTACTAACTCTAGTGGTGACCTAGCATCTATTCTTGAGGAAAACCGCTTTCTAAAGGTACAACTCGAAAAGGGACTCATGACATGTGCTCAAGGACAAAAGAACCTTAATGAGGTGTTGAGCCAACACAATGAGGTGTTTGCCAAGGAAGGGCTCGGTTTTGACCCAAGCATGAGTAAGAAGAAGAGACCTCCTCATAAGTGTTCCACCCCTCTCAAAGAGACATTTGTACATGAAGGGCACAAGGAGAAAGGTAAGGTTGTGAGTGGGAAGGCTACCAGGGGCATGCCCACTTTCAACAAGCCAAAAGAGTCCATGCCTCCATCCTATGTATTTTGTAAAACAAAGGATGGAGAAGTTTATGCAAAAAATTTTGGTCCTCGTAATGCATTCTGGTTTTATGCTATTTAGGTCCCTAAGACCCTTGTGACTAACTTGAGAGGTCCCATTGCAAAATGGGTGCCTCTAACCAAGTCATAAAATTGTGTGTATGTTGCTTTCTCTGGTGGAGTCAAATGAGTGATCGATAGTGGATGTGCCAACCATATGACCGGAGATAGCAGACTGCTTTTTGACTTCATGGAAGCTATTCAACCATTTATGAGCATTGTGTTTGGTGGAGGATCAAAAGGACAGGTACTCGGGTTGGGCAAGGTGGCTATCACAAGTGACATGTCTCTTGCAAATGTCATGCTTGTCCAATCCCTTAAATACCATTTGCTTTCCGTTCGCCAATTGGCTTCAGTTGGTTATGATACACTATTTGGACTAACGAATGTGAAAGTCTTTAAGAGAGATACTCTCGAAGTGGCATTTGTTGGAAAGTTGGATGGCAACCTTTACACGTTGATTTCTCAAAAGAGAGCACATTCCATGCAACTTGTGTAATGGCCAAGGCCGACAAGGGGTGGCTATGGCATCGCCAGCTAGCCCATGTTGGCATGAGAAATCTTCAAAAACTCTTAAAGGGTAATCACATCCTTGGACTAACCAATGTCTCTTTTGAGAAATATCGTGTGTGTAGCGCATGCATAGCCGGGAAGCAACATCAATCCAAGCACCCACCCAAGAATATTGTATCTACTTCAAGTCCTTTAGAGCTCCTTCATGTGGATCTTTTTGGGCCTCCGTCATGGGACACTCTTAGTGGGAAAAAGTATGGACTTGTCATTGTTGATGATTACTCAAGATATACATGGGTGTTTTTCCTCAAGTCCAAGGACAAGACGAAGATCGCCTTCATTGATTTTGCCAAGCAAGCCCAACGCAAGTTTGACAAAGAAATCTTGGCAATAAGAAGTGATAATGGCTCTGAGTTCAAGAACTACACCTTGGAAGAATTTCTTAGTGATGAAGGGATTGAGCATCAATATTCTGCACCCTACACTCCTCAGCAAAATGGTGTAGCCAAGAGAAAGAACCGTACACTTGTGGAAATGGCCAGGTCCATGTTGGATGAATACAAGTCACCACATAGTTTTTGGGCTGGGGCTGTCAACATCGCATGCCATGCATCGAACCGGCTCTTCCTCTGCACGATATTGGAGAAGACTCCATATGAGCTCCTGACCGAGAACAAGCCAAATGTCAAGTACTTTCGTGTATTTGGGTGCAAGTGTTTCATCCTCAACAAAAGAGAACGGTTAGGAAAATTTCAATCCAAAACAACCGAGGAGATATTTGTTGGTTATGGATCAAACTCTCACGCCTATAGAGTCTACAAAAAATGCAATGGATGTGTTGTAGAAGCTTGTGATGTGGTGTTTGATGAATTTAATGGCTCCCGTGGGGAGAAAGTTGATCTAAGTGATGTAGGTGGAGAAGATCCCTCTCAAGATATTTTGTTCCCGGGTGTTGGAAATCTTGTTCCAATGGAACAAGAATCTCATGATGATGATGAAGAAGATGAAAGTTTCTCTCATCCTCAAGCCACTCCAACACCCATACCTACACAAGATCCTATTGCTCGAACTATGCCCATTGTTCAAAAGCAAGAAGGAGAACAAGTCCCTCACCATGATCACATTCAAGAACAAGATCATCACCAAGAGCAAGAACAATAAAGTGCAACCTTTGATGATGAACCTCAACAAATACAACATGAAGAATAATATCTTCCACCACACATTAATGATCCATATGTTGAGGATGTGGATGATGGAAATGAAGTTGAACCTCGTGAAACCCTAACCTCCATCATGCCACGAGTGGCCGGTCGTGTTGATGTTGATCAAATTCTAAACATCATATCGGAAGGTAGATTCACTTGTAAACAATTGACAAACTTGTGTGCTCACTTTTCGTTTGTCTCTAGTGTTGAGACACTCAATTTACAAGATGCATTGATGGACAATGATTGGCTCGTTGCTATGCAAGAAGAGTTGAACAGTTTTGAACGCAACAAAGTATGGTCATTAGTCAAGAGACCAACTAAGGAACACAATCTCATTGGAACGAAATGGATTTTCAATAACAAGAAAGATGAGAATGGTGTAATCATCCGCAACAAGGCAAGGTTAGTGGCACGAGGGTACTCACAGGTTGAAGGTTTGGACTTTGATGAGACCTTTGCTCCCGTTGCCCATCTTGAATCTATTTGTATCTTACCTGCATATACTGCGTTCAATGGTTTCACATTACATCAAATGGATGTTAAAAGTGCTTTCCTTAACGATCCACTACAAGAAGAAGTATATGTATCACAACCACCTAGGTTTGTTGATCCTGATCACAAAGACTATGTGTATAAACTTCACAAGGCTTTGTATGGCCTCAAAGAAGCACCTCATGCTTGGTATGATCATCTTAAGAAGTTTCTACTCGATGATGGCTTTGTGAGAGGGGTGATTGATCCCACTATTTTTACTAAGAGGGAAAAAGGTGATTTGATCTTATGCCAAATCTATGTAGATGACATCATTTTTGGTTATCCTAACGTTTATTTGTGCAAGAAGTTTGTGGCTTCCATGACCAAGACCTTTGAGATGTCACTCAATGCGGACTTGAAGTTCTTTCTCAGATTTCAAATACAACAATTTCAAGAAGGAATTTTCTTGTCTCAAACAAAATACCTCAAGGAAATTCTAGAGAAGTTTGATATGACAAATGCTAACCCTTGTAAGACACCCATGCCCACAAAACTTGTTCTCACTGAAGACACCAACGGTATTCCTTTTGACCCATCTATATACCGCTCTATGATTGGTTCATTGCTTTATCTTTGTGCATCTAGACCAGACATCATGTTAAGTGTAGGCATATGTGCAAGATTTCAAGCTTCCCCTAGGGAAAGTCATTATAAGGCGGTTAAGCATATTCTTAGATACCTTGTTCACACCCCAAAGTTGGGTCTATGGTACCCCAAGGATGCCAAGTTTGATCTCATTGGGTACACGGATGCGGATTGTGCCGGAGACAAAGTGGGAGGAAGTCTACTTCTGGGGCATGTCAACTTCTTGGACGCTCCTTGGTAAGTTGGTCCTCGGAGCAGCAAAATTGTGTCTCCCTCTCAACCGTTGAAGTCGAATATATTGCAACAGCAAGTTATGCAACACAACTGCTATGGATGAGGCAAACTTTGAAGGATTATGGTATCACCTATCGACATGTGCCTCTTCTATGCGATAATGGAAGTGCCATCAAGATTGCTGAGAACCCTATTGATCACCCTCGCATAAAACACGCTTATATTAGGTATCACTTCTTGAGAGATCATATGAAAAAGGGGGACATTTATCTTGATCATGTTGGCACACATATGCAACTTGCAGACATTTTCACCAAACCATTGGATGAAGCAAGATTTTGTCAACTTAGGTGTGAACTTGGTATCTTGGAGCTTGATAACATTATGTGAAATCTTGTACATCTACATACACTTACTTCATGTCTTGTCTAGGTGTAGGCATGTATTTAGGGGGGGAGACATTCAATTCATGAGTTCTCTCACCCTATATGATGCATAAATAAACCAAACACTCTCAAAGTGTTCCTTGCTCACTCATGTGACTTGGTACTTTAAATGATGGAGTTGTGGTGATGGGCTCAAGGTTCACATCTTCGTAGTGCCATGCCACGTTTACTCAAACATGGTGGCCTAAGACACCCCCACCTCTATGAACAATGATCGAGCAAATTATCTAAATTATCTAGGGTCAACATTTTTTGGTTTGGTCATGCGCACTATATTATATATACTGTCGTGTATCATCGATTTGCCATGTGCATCATTGGAACTGCCTCCTATCTTCTTTTGGCCTATCCCTGTTTCTGATAGTTTTCTCGGACGTCTAGCATCCTCCGGTCGTCCGGTCTCCGGTCGTCCGACGTGTTTCGGTCGTCCGTGCCCTGTGACTCCCCAAGCCTAGCTACTCCTGTCTCGCAAACCCTTCAGTCGCTAGACGTCCGACTCCTCTTGGTCGTCCGGCACTTTCCAGCCCTCGGACGTCCGACACCTCTTGGTCGTTTGGGCCTTCAGGCTCACTTATATGAAACGGGGCGAGCTCGTGTGGCTAGGCAGTTGCCCTAATCAACCGAGTCGCCCCCATCTCTGCCCGCTCCCTAGCGCCGCCGGTCAACTCCGGCTGCCTCCCGTCCGTCTCCTCCTCTGTTTCTTCTTCCCGAGGTAAATTCATCCCTCCTCTTCCCTCTCCACCAATCCATTTCTCTGAAAAACTTTAGAAACCTATGGATCTAAGAGCTTTCTCTCCCGTAGATCACTTCGCTCAAAGGGAGGGCATCTCACAGTGCCCAAGGTCAAGCACACCGGGCACAAGGCCCTCATGGGACCCTCTGCTCGTCCCTCCTGTCGTGATGGCTCCGAGGACTCTCAAGAATGGGATCGTCCCCGCAAGAAGTGCCTCACCAAGCATCCCGTTTGTGATATCACGTCTTCTACAGAGGGCTCCGACTACAAGGAAGAGATGGAGTATGACGAACGAGCTGAATTTGTCGGCGTGCATGCAAATGCCCCAAAGCCCGGTAGTCGGAGGCCCTCGTACATGCCTCCTCTGCCTCCGGATCAGCCTCAAGGTGATGCTTGCCGCATCTCTCTTGAGCCTCCTCTCCCTCTTGGTCGCGAGATAAAGGACTACACCAAAGTCCCTAAATCCACTTATCTTAAGTTTCGTGGCGACACTGATCAGTTCGCTGTCGAGCATGATTCCATGGATTCTCGTTTTTGCACAAATGTTCTGTTGGGGAACGTTGCATGGGAAACAAAAAATTTCCTACGCACACGCAAGATCTAGCCATGGTGATGAGCATCTACGAGAGGGAGAGTGGATCTACATACCCTTGTAGATCGCTAAGCGGGAAGCATTAAGAAACGCGGTTGGTGTAGTCGAACATCTTCGCGATCCAAATCGCCGAGCGTCCCGCTATCTCATCACAATCCGTCCCGCGATCCAATCACGATCCGTCCCATGAACTCATCACGATTCGTCTCACGATCTTGATCACGATCTGTCCCGCGAACTCATCACGATCCGTTCCGCGATCTCCATCACGAACCGTCTCGCGATCTCGATCACGGTCCTTCCGATTTAGCGCCGAACGGACGACACCTCCGCGTTCAGCACACGTATAGCTCGATGACGATCTCCGCCTTCTTGATCCAGCAAGAGAGAGAGGAGAGGTAGAAGAGTAATCCGGCAGCATGACGGCACTCCGGCGATGGTGGTGAAACTATTCCGGCAGGGCTTCGCCTAAGCACTGCCGAACTAGTCTAGTTTAGAGGAACTTGATCTAGAGGTAGGGTTTAGACGTGGCGGAAAATCCTTGTCCAAAAAACCCTAAAACCACTCATATATATAGGAGGAGGGGAGAGGAGGCTGCGCCCAAAAGGAGGGAACTCCTTTGGTTCGGCCGAACCTGGTGGGGAGAGTCCTCCAACTGGGAGTCCAGCTCTCACACGAGAGGTGGAACTTGGGGAGGACTCCACCCCAATTCGGTTTGGAATCTCTCCCCTGTGCCTAGGCCACCTTGGCCAACCCCACCAGACCACTAGGGGCTGGTGGGTCGCCACTTTGGCCCATGGGGTGGGTTGGCCCCACTGGTGGACCCCGGGACCCATTCGTCACTCCCGGTACACTACCGAAAGTGCCCGAAATCTTTTCGGAGTCCAAATACCACGTTATTATATATCAATCTTCGTTTCCGGACCATTCCGGAACTCCTCATGACGTCCGGGATCTCATACGGGACTCCGAACAAATTTTCGGTCACCACCATACACAACTCTATACTACCGAAACGTCACCAAACCTTAAGTGTGCAGACCCTGCGGGTTCGAGAACTATGTAGACATGACCGAGATACCTCTACGGTCAATAACCAATGGCGGGACCTGGATGTCCACATTGGTTCCTATATATTCTACGAAGATCTTTATCGGTCGAACCTCTATGTCAAGGATTCAGTTAATCCCGTATGATGTTCCCTTTGTTCTTCGGTATGTTACTTGCCCGAGATTCGATCGTCGATATCTCCATACCTTGTTCAACCTCGTCACCGGCAAGTCTCTTTACTCGTTCCGTAATACATGATCCCGCAACTAACACTTAGTCACATTTCTTGCAAGGCTCATTATGATGTTGTATTACCGAGTGGGCCCTGAGATACCTCTCCGTCACACGGAGTAACAAATCCTAGTCTTGATCCATGCCAACTCAACAAACACCCTCAGAGATACCTGTGGAGCACCTTTATAGTCACCCAGTTATGTTGTGACGTTTGATACACACAAAGTACTCCTCCGATGTCCGTGAGTTGCATGATCTCATGGTCATAGGAACATATACTTGACATGCAGAAAACAGTAGCAATAAACTGACACGATCATATGCTACGTTTTTAGTTTGGGTCTTGTCCATCACATCATTCTCCTAATGATGTGATCCCGTTATCAAATGACATCTCATGTCCATGGCTAGGAAACCTTAACCATCTTTGATCAACGAGCTAGTCCATTAGAGGCATACTAGGGACATGGTTTTGTCTATGTATCCACACATGCATCTAAGTCTTCGATCAATACAATTATAGCATGGATAATAAACGATTATCATGAACAAGGAAATATGATAATAACTAATTTATTATTGCCTCTAGGGCATATTTCCAATATGTTCAGGCAAACATTTTCAGCACTGTCATTGTTCCAAAGGGTCTATCTGTTCATCTCTATATTGACTTAGAGCATATTCGCACTCACCCGGTGAAATATCCGTGTGCCATTGAACTCATTGAGTCTTCTGGACTTGTTGCCCCATTTGCTTTTAAACATGATTTCAACCATGCTGCCATTCATCAGTTCTATGCCACATGTTTCTTTCGTCCTAACAAGACCGTCACTTGGATGACCTCTGACGCCGAGCTCACCGCTACTTATTCTCAGTTTGTTGCCGCTCTTGGTTTTCCTGACATTGGGTTCAAAATCCATAAGGATGCTCCCAATCATGCGCCCAAATCTATTGAGGCATGTGGCTATCTTCTAAAAAACCTTCCTGAACTCGACGAGGAAGAAAGGGGCAAGGATTTAAATCAAGTTTCTATTTGGAGGTCTCCTTTCTTCATCATCTTAAAGTGTGTCATTCGCACCATTTATCCCAAGATGGGTGACAGAGGGGCTTGTAACGGGTATTGTATTGACCTCATGACTCATCTTAATGATCATCCTAAAGGGAAGATCAATGTCCCCCACTTTCTATGGCATGAGATTCGCCTCGCTAGTCTTCAATACAAGCGAGCCTTTCCTCATGCTCCTTTTATCCAAGCTCTCATTGAGCATGTGGCCCCATTCCCCATTGCTCGAACTCGTGTCCATGACAAATGGGTCATTCCATGTCATATGGCGGATGATTGGGCTCCCAAGAAATCCTCCTCTGCTTCTTCTCGACGGGCTGCTGGTCGATCTCATCTTGATCCATTTGGGTCAGCCTCTTTCGGTCGCTTTGCTCGTTTTCTTGTGAAGGCCCATTCTGCCATGATGAAGGCCTTCTCCTTTCAGTGCGCTAAAAACCATGATGTGGTCACTCGCGTGATCTCCTTTAATAATGCCTATAAGGCTTGTCTGAGAGCCACTGTGTCACGCCCAAGATGCGATCCTATCCTTATTTTGGCACGAGGGCCTCGACAGGGATAGAAGCGCATCTTGTCATGTTGCAAGAATGGATATCATTACAAGTACATGTGAATAAGAGATGAGTATATGGAATTGTCTTACACTCACCACAAGCTACAACAAGATCACATCAATACAATAACATATTCAAACATCATACATAAGAGCAGGGTCCGGCTACGGACGAAAACAAACGACAAAATGACATCCATCCTTGCTATCCCAGGCTGCCGACTGGAACCCATCCTAGATTGATGAAGACGACGAAGAAGAATAACTCCAAATCAAAACAAGCATCGTGCTCATGTCAATCATCACATTACCGGTACCTGCAACTGTTGTTGTAGTAATCTGTGAGCCACAGGGACTCAGCAATCTCATTTCCAAGGGTATCAAGACTATTAAAGCTTAATGGGTGAGCTAGGGTTAAGTGGTGAGGCTGCAGCAAGCGACTAAGCATTTACTTGAGTGGCTAACTTATGATTATAGAAAATAAAGTATGGTGGTCTACGCATAACAGACGTGAACTAGTAATGATCACTAACTGATCCTAAACACCTACTTACGTCAAACATAACCCCACCGTGTTCTCTCTCGGATAAGGGCACGAGAAGAGATAGTCACGGTTACGCAAACAGTTGGTGTATTTATATTAGAGTTTACTTCAAGTTTTCTATGATCGGGTGTTAAACAAAGTATCCAAGTTTGCCATATAACCGCGGGCACGGCTTTCCGAAAGATTTAACCCTGCAGGGGTGCTCCAACTCATCCATCACAAATTAACCACACGCAGCGGGAATAACCTCGACCACAGATCTCATGATCTTCCTAGGCAATTCCATAGGAAATCCGCCACCTCTAGATAGCCCGAAGAAAATTGGAATTCCTCACTCAAGATGTTCGAGAAAGGTAAAACAAATCCAGCAAGGCCGCCCGGCGTGTCGACGAACCCGATAGGAGACTCGTATCTCGTTCTCAGGACACGACCAGATGAGCACAACGTACAATTGCCTGATAGAAATCTCCTGAGTTGCTCCGGGTTGGCCCCGCACACGGCTCTAGTTTGGACCAACACTCATGAGGAGCACTAGCCCGGGGGTTGATTAAATTATCCGCGGGTGCCGGCGGGTCCCTATGCAATTTTATTAGTTATTAGGCAAATGTAGTACCAATGCCGGGCCTTGCCAAACAATCTTTATCCTAAAACGAAAATCAAGGGGGTCCCCATAACAACCCAGAGCATGTTAGGAGCGCTCAATTATGGAACATAACGCCGGTTCACAAGTAACTAGGGCGGCAAGAGTGGAACAAAACACCAAGCAAAAGGCCAAGCCTTCCACCCTTTACCAAGTGTATAAGTGCATTAAATTAAATAGCAGCAATATTGTGATAACAAAATGTCCATGTTGTCACATGGAAGCAATTGCACCTGCAGCTAGAAATGCTATAAGAAGGGCCGAGCAAGCGGTAACATAGCCAAACAATGGTTTGCTAGGAAGGTGGAGGGTTAGAGGCTTTTCATGGCAATGTTGGGAGGCTTGACAAACAAGTGGTAGGTAGCGAGACATAATGATAAAAACAAGACAACTAGCATGGCAATGATAGTAGTGGTATCCAAGGAAATGTGTCATCTTGCCTGAGATCCCCCATGGAAGAAGAACGAGTCCATGAAGAAGATGGGCCAACGTAGTCGAACGAATCCTCACACTCCGAACGCTTTCGGAACTCTATCGAGAAGAAGCAATTCTAAACAAACAATCAACACAAGATACACCACAACATATGCATGACATGATGCACAAGCAAATATGATGCATGTCCGGTTTAATATGCAACGCATGGCAAAACACATCAAACAACTACTACACATTATACAAGTGAAGCTCAATATGCAACGAGTTGCATATTGACGAAACTCCACGTTCGAATTATTTAGTTCACTCCCGTTTAGGTACTCATCAATATTAAATGTTGTTAGACATGGCAAGAGGTGAAGCATGAACAACTATATCATCTAGTCATTTTAAATGGGTCCGGAAGCAACATATAGCATTCCCGAAACATCCCCATAAGCATATTATGATTTAGGTCCAGATCTGTCCTAACACCATTTTAGAGTTGTTAAAGAGCAAAATAAATGTCACCATGTGATTCTACACATTTTTTCGGTCAAGTTACATATGTGGAACATTTTTATCGGAGCTACGGTTTATTAATTATTAAATAAATCATTTTGACATGGCATATACGCAAATATAAACAAACAACAAGTTTAAACATTTTCATCACTTGTGAGAGTTGGATATTATTAATCTACACAAATTCTACACATTTTACATATAGGATAAGTTTTAATCTGATGCATGATTATTTACTTATTAGCGTTTGAAAAAATGACTTTTCCTGAAAATATGCATGTCCTGGTTAACGTTAAATTCGTGAGATGAAAAAAGAAATACAACACGGGCCGAATTGCACATAGTGCAGCAGCCACGAAGTGGAATCGGCCCAAGTGGCCATGTGTGTGCACGTTTGGTAAAAAAAGAGGGCAAAAGAATTGAGGTTCCATGGGATTCGATCCCAGGACCTCCTGGTCGAGATCTAAGGAGGTCGAGATCTAGCACACTAACCAGCTTGTCTAGCTTGGCTCTCATGACAAAACGCAGCAGCGTAGCTAAACATTAAGACAGAACGAATCTAATCAACTAAAAGCCTTTCGGCCATGGCGGGATGTGCTCACATCGAGGCAATTGGAGAGGTCGGTGGGCAGCGCACGCACGGAATCTGGAGGACCTGGACGAGGGCGAAGCAGGGGACTCGGATGCCGAATCCGAGGCGGTTAAGGGCGCCAAGGATGGAGAGCGGGCATTCATAGACGAGCGAGTTGCTACTGCTAGTCTCTTGAAGAACAGAGGCAGCAGGAGTTCCTGGAGATGCAGAAGAGGGACACGGGTGGTCCTGGCGACGGGGTCGGCGGGAACCGCCCGGATCCGAGCTGATCTGGGTCCGGGAACCCATTCCCATCCACGGAGTCGCGAGATCCGGCAAGCAGCAGCGCCCTACAGGCCATCCATGGCCATGTTTTGCTGCGTACCTGCTATAGAAAGAGAGATGAGAGCGAGGCAAGAGAGAGAGCAAGAGGAGAGGGAGGAGAAAGGAGAGCAACAGGGAGGGGCGATGGGGTCGACCTGGAGACGTAGGAGCTGCTGTTAGCTTAGCACGACGATGAGCGGTGGCTGGTCACCGGCGCGACCAGAGGTGAAGCTGCAGGGGAAGGCACAAGGTAGAGAGGTCGGGGTCGGGCTCCTCCCGAACCAGAGAGAGGGTGCGGGCGCAGGGACGAGGAGCTCGGCTTGGACAGTGGAGGAAAACGAGGAAGGAGATGGGACAATGGGGGCGGCGGCGCTGATAATTAGAGGCAGGATCCCAAGAAAATAGGGTTTGTTGTGAATTTGGTTAGGAGTGGTCTATATATAGAGAGAGTGGGCTAGCTTAAGGGGTTTGCATCGTTTTCGTACCTTCGGATATCGATCCGACGTTTCGGAAGCGTAGGAGGGGCTAGCATGGCTGTGAGCTATGTAGAGGTGGTGTGGGCTAACGAGAGAGGGGGATGGTGGCCCGTGGCAAAGGTTTTTTAACACCGAAAAACGTCCGACGAATTACTGATGATCGCACAACTACGACTGACCGACGGGGTATCAAACAAACTCGGAATGCGACGAAATTTGGCAGGCGGTCTACCTACACTATAATAAGACCGCACGCCAGGTTTCGACCCAATCCGAGAATATTTTTCATGTGCCTTAAAAAACGGTTTTTTAAACGATGTTACGGGCACGTGCGTGTGTGGTTGGTCTCGAAACGGGCAACGGCAAGAAAGGAGAGAACCGGCGACTACGAACGGATGCAAGTTTTTGAAAACAAGTGACGAAGCTATGGCGATGATGCGAATGATGTGATGATGAATGCGACAACCAAACGAAACAGAGATGAGAATGGAAATAAAAGGGGAATCTTCTGGAGCGTCGGTCCCGGGCTGTTACAACTCTCTTCCACTACACGAGGATCTTGTCCCGAGATCTAGAATGAGAAGGGGAAGAGAAAGAGCAAGAGGTAAAACGTAGTTGCTTCTTTGTTAAACGAGTGAAACCAATGAAACCTGAAGGTTGGAAAGAGATGAAGAATGACATGAGGAACAAGCAAGAATTCACAAGAAATTTCGGCAGCACTTCGGTAGGACAGAGAGGCAAAATTGTATATGATGGAAATAAATTGAAAGAGATACACCAAACTTCGGTTGGATTGGAATCAAAACTTCATAAGATGGAAGGATCATGAAAGATTTCACAGCACTCCAGTTAATGGATAAGCAAGGGAAGAACATGATCTTAACAAGGCAAGATGATAAGAGAGCAACATCACAAGGCCTCCGTAACAAGAGAATAGAAACTGGATTGATGGAAGGAAAAGAACGGATAAGAAAATGACAATTTCCAGCACAAATGAATTTGAAAAGCATTGGTTGAATGGAGTTGATGAATAATCAACAACAAAAAGAATAGCTTGTTATGGGCTTATGGACAACATCTCAAAATTATGATGTGACAACCTACCACAACAGAAACAATTGATCGTTTGAGGGCAACAAGATATGCAAAATTTATTTCACCAAGAGGTGGAGGAGACACTTGAATCATTTATTACAGCATGATAGCAACAATCCTTAGGAAATGCTTTAGGTGAAATCCAACCCAGGATAACTCTGAGAATACAAGATGGGTTTACGTATCTCATTCTTGAAATTTTACCTTCGAGACTCCTCATAATCAAGAATTTAATAACACCATCTCAAAAGACAATGAAGAAGGAATTGCACTTAGAACTCTACGATAAGAACACTTGAAAATGAAAGAAATCTTGAACGAAGCACCGGAATAATTGAGATACGAACGAAGGAACAACACTTGCGAAGAATTTGAGAACGAAAGCTGAAAGCTGAGAATGAAGAAATCTTCTGAAATGATGGCCTTCGGAGGATCGAGAAATGAAAACAACTCTGAATGCACCGGATAGATATGGGAGAAATTTCTCATGATCGAACAATTTGAGAGGATACCACGATGCTGAAACCATGAATCTTCAAGAGAATGAGCAAAGATTTAAGATAAACTCTTCTTCGAACTTCAATGCTGAGAATAATGACGAGAAGCAACACCATGAATTACTAAGATACTTTGGAACAATGAATAAGGAAAGGTTGAGATAATGATGAGAATGATTTAGAAGCGATCTTCGAGAAGGGATATGACTGACGAAATTCATTCTTACGTCATATTAAAAGAACTTGAGAACATCTCCGGGAAGATTAGAAGAGCCAGGTAAGATCCTGGGGAAAAACCTGTGGGTTATGAGCCCACTTAAAAGAAACCACCGTTGAAACAATTGCTTAGAAAGAGAGAATGCACCGGTACAAATGAAAAACTCGATGAGGTGAGAACCTCAAAATAATTTAGAAGGATTGAAAGAAAACAAGAATCTCCTAAGATATCTTTAGCACTTCGGAAAGAAAAGAGATATGAATAAGCAAGATAGGCTTGGAAAAGAAATTCCAACATGGAAACTATTGAACGAATGAGAAAGGATATGATGAACACCGAGAGCTTGAATTGGATCCACCGGAGAAGAATAACAATGAGAACAAGGAATATGAGGATATATCTTGAAATTGAAACTCTTGAGAATCTCCACAAGAAATCACCGGAAAGCAACAACGTCACATGAATAGAAAAGGCACTTGGATTAGAATTTAATCATTGAAGAAAAAGGGCAGGAGGGTGGGGTAAAACAAAGACAACGTGGGACGGATGACATGAACTCCGGAAAGAATAAGAGGATTGATCTTGCAAATATTGAAGAGGATAGAATTATCTTGAAGAGAAACGCACCGGATGAAAAGACTTGATAAGACAACTTGATTGAGCAAAAGAATTAGCAATCCCACAAAAATATGAGAACACTACTTCGGAAAGATATGAGATCACCACTTGACATCGAAGCAACTCGAATTACCATATACAAAACAAAACAAAGGATGGGGATTACAAAACAAGCCAGAACAAATACATGACAGAGATTCCGTTCGATATTTTCGTGGTAAGTTTCGCATGAGCTCGATCGTACATTGGATTGTCATATTGAAATGACGCACGAATATGCTCCCTAGGCATAGCAAACTGCAAGGCTTGACGAAGCATATATCGAGACTGTCCTCTGTAAGAAAGACCGTGAACAAACGAATCCACTAGATGTCGAACCCCAACCTCACATCATGATCTATTGGAAGATAACCTAGGTAACTACTTGAACTCCCACCTAAGAACTTCCGAAAACTTTTTGGTTATGCAATCCGGTGTTGGGGATACAAGGAGGAAATATCTCACACAACTGACAAACCTACACCCCAACTGTATCCATCCTTCAACACATAACCAGGGGCTTTCGCAAATCCATCTAACTCGAATCCTCGAAAGCACAACGATACTAACCATGGTGGTACCCCGGACGCCTCCCCAGTACTAGGTGACTCCGACCTTATCTCACCATGACAAGTATTGAAGCAATTTTGAACACCCTCTGTCCTGAGATACTAAGGAAGCTGAATGATAACGATGTGCCAAGGATCCCCTGGAGCTCAACTCCCCAGAAGAAATCAAGTCAGACAGGAGGCACCAAGACAGAACTCCATCACATAGACACCATATAGTTTCCAAAATACCCGCGTGATCCTAATTTTTTTTGAGCGAAAAGGAGGGTAGGATCAAAATTCCTAAGTCGAAATTCCTCACCAGAGCATAGAAGAGGAGTAAAAAGAATCCTACTCTCTGATATAACTAGACTCGAAAAGTTTTTTCACTAGACTCGACTCAGCCAAGTTCGATCAATCAAGGGGGCTCCTAGGTCGGTACAGGCTCTGATACCAACTTGTCATGCCCAAGATGCGATCCTATCCTTATTTTGGCACGAGGGCCTCGACAGGGATAGAAGCGCATCTCGTCGTGTTGCAAGAATGGATATCATTACAAGTACATGTACGGAAGAGATGAGTATATGGAATTGGCTTACACTCGCCACAAGCTACAACTGTTGGTTGCATGGGAAACAAAAAAAATCCTACCACACACGTAGATCTATCCATGGTGATGAGCATCTACGAGAGGGAGAGTGGATCTACGTACCCTTGTTGATCGCTAAGCGGGAAGCGTTAAGAAACACGGTTGGTGTAGTCGAACGTCTTCGTGATCCAAATCGTCGTGCATCTCGCGATCCAATCACGATCCGTCCCGCAATCCAATCACGATCCATCCCACGAACTTGATCACGATCTGTCCCACGAACTTGATCACGATCCTTCCGATCTAGCGGCGAACGGACGACACCTCCGCGTTTAGCACACGTACAGCTTGATGACGATCTCCGCCGTATTGATCCAGCAAGAAGGAGTGGAGAGGAAGATGAGTTCTCCGGTAGAGTGGCGGCGCTCCGATGATGGTGGTGGAGCTATTCCGATAGGGCTTCGCCTAAGCGCTGCAGAAAACCGATCTAGAGGAGAAACTATGCACTGGAGGAACGGGCAGCACGTGGCTGAAAATTCTGTGCAAAAACCCTAAAACCTCCAGTATATATAAGAAGAAGAGAGGAGGTGACTTGGCATAAGGGCCAAGCCTCCAAGGAGTCGGCCGAACCAGGTGGAGGAGGTGGACTCCACCTCCAATCCTAGTAGGACTAGGATTCACCCTATTTTTGCCTTTTTCCACCTTTTCTCTTTGGGCCTTTTTTCCCAAACTGCATGGGCCTTGTGTGGGACTTCCACCAGCCCACTAAGGGCTGGTAAACACTCTCTCACAGCCCATGGAGCCTCTTGGGTCGAAATACCCCTCCCGATGGTCTCCCGGTACACTATCGACACTCCCGGTACACTACCGATGAGCCCGAAACTTTTCCGGCGACCAAAACAGGACTTCCTATATATGAATCTTTACCTCCAGACCATTCCGGAGCTCCTCGTGATGTCCGGGATCTCATCCGGGACTCCGAACAACCTTCGGTCACCACCATACACAACTCTATACTACCGAAACGTCACCAAACCTTAAGTGTGCAGACCCTGCGGGTTCGAGAACTATGTAGACATGACCGAGACACCTCTGCGGTTAATAACCAATAGCGGGACCTGGATGCCCATATTGGTTCCTACATATTCTACGAAGATCTTTATTGGTCGAACCTATATGTCAAGGATTCAGTTAATCCCGTATGATGTTCCCTTTGTTCTTCGGTATGTTACTTGCCCGAGATTCGATCGTCGGTATCTCCATACCTAGTTCAATATCATTACCGGCAAGTCTCTTTCCTCATTACGTAATACAAGATCCCACAACTAACACTTAGTCAAATTGCTTGCAAGGCTTATTGTGATGTTGTATTACCGAGTGGGCCCTGAGATACCTCTCCGTCACACGGAGTAACAAATCCCAGTCTTGATCCATGCCAACTCAACAGACACCCTCGGAGATACCTGTAGAGCACCTTTATAGTCACCCAGTTACGTTGCGACGTTTGATACACACAAGGCACTCCTCTGGTATCCGTGAGTTGCATGATCTCATGGTCATTGGAACATATACTTGACATGCAGAAAACAGTAGCAATAAACTGACATGATCATATGCTACGTTTGTAGTTTGGGTCTTGTCCATCACATCATTATCCCAATGATGTGATCCCGTTATCAAATGACATCACATGTCAATGGCTAGGAAACCTTGACCACCTTTGATCAACGAGCTAGTTCGCTAAAGGCATACTAGGGACAAAGTGTTGTCTATTTATCCACACATGTAATGTGTTTCCAATTAATACAATTATAGCATGGACAATAAACGATTATCATGAACAAGGAAATATAATAATAAACACTTTATTTATTGCCTCTAGGGCATATTTCCAACAACAACACGATCACATCAATACAATAACATATTCAAACATCATACATAAGAGCAGGGTCCAACTACGGATGAAAACAAATGACAAAATGACATCCAGCCTTGCTATCCCAGGCTGCCGTTTGGAACCCATCCTAGATTGATGAAGACGATGAAGAATAATAACTCCAAATCAAAACAAGCATCGCGCTCACGTCAATCATCGCATTACCTATACCTGCAACTGTTGTTGTAGTAATCTGTGAGCCACAGGGACTCGGCAATCTCATTTCCAAGGGTATCAAGACTATTGAAGCTTAATGGGTGAGGTAGGGTTAAGTGGTGAGGCTCCAGCAAGCGACTAAGCATTTATTTGAGTGGCTAACTTACGATTATAGAAAATAAAGTATGGTGGTCTACGCATAACAGATGTGAACTAGTAATGATCACTAACTGATCCTGAACACCTACTTACGTCAAACATAACCCCACCGTTCTCTCTCGGATAAGGACCCACAAGAAGAGACAATCACGGTTATGCACACAGTTGGTGTATTTTATTAGAGTTTACTTCAAGTTTTCTATGACCGGGTGTTAAACAAAGTATCCAAGTTTGCCACATAACCGCGGGCACGACTTTCCGAAAGATTTAAATCTGCACGGGTGCTCCAACTCATCCATAACAAATTAACCACACGCAGCGGGAATAACATCGACCACGGATCTCGTGATCTTCCTAGGCAATTCCATAGGAAATCCGCCAGCTCGAGATAGCCTAAAGAAAAATCGGAATTCCTCACTCAAGATGTTCGAGAAAGGTAAAACAAATCCAACAAGGCGGCCCGGCATGTCGACGAACCTGATAGGAGCCGCGTATCTCGTTCTCAGGACACGACCAGATGAGCACAGCGTACAGTGGCCTGATAGAAATCTCCCGAGTTGCCCCGGGTTGGCCCCGCACATGACTCTAGTTTGGACCAACACTCATGAGGAGCACTAGCCCGGGGGTTGATTAAATTATTCGCGGGTGCCGGCGGGTCCCTATGCAATTTTATTAGTTATTAGGCAAATGTAGTACCAATGTTGGGCCTTGCCAGACAAGCTTTATCCTAAAACGAAAATCAAGGGTGTCCCCATAACAACCTCGAGCATGTTAGGAGCGCTCAATTATGGAACATAACACTGGTTCACAAGTAACTAGGGAGGCAAGAGTGGAACAAAACACCGAGCAAAAGGCCAAGCCTTCCACCCTTTATCAAGTGTATAAGTGCATTAAATTAAATAGCAGCAATATTGTGATATCAAAATGTCCATGTTGTCACATGGAAGCAATTGCACCTACAGCTAGACACGCTATAAGAAGGGTTGAGCAAGCGGTAACATAGCCAAACAATGGTTTGCTAGGAAGGTGGAGGGTTAGAGGCTTTTCATGGCAATGTTGGGAGGGTTGACAAACAAGTGGTAGGTAGGGAGACATAACGATAAAAACGAGACAACTAGCATGGCAATGATAGTAGTGGTATCCAGGGAAATGTGTCATCTTGCCTGAGACCCCGCATGGAAGAAGAACGAGTCCATGAAGAAGATGGGCCAACGTAGTCGAACGAATCATCACACTCTGAACGCTTTCGGAACTCTATCGAGAAAAAGCAATCCAAAACAAACAATCAACACAAGATACACCACAACATATGCATGACATGATGCACAAACAAATATGATGAATGTCCGGTTTAATATGCAACGCATGGCAAAACACATCAAACAACTACTACACATAAAAGTGAAGCTCAATATGCAACTAGTTCCATATTGACGAAACTCCATGTTCGAATTATTTAGTTCACTCCCGGTTAGGTACTCATTAGTATTAAATGTTTTAAGACATGGCAAGAGGTGAAGCATGAACAACTATATCATCTAGGCATTTTAAATGGGTCCGGAAGCAACATATAGCATTCCCGAAACATCCCCATAAGCATATTATGATTTAGGTCCAGATCTGTCCTAACACCATTTTAGAGTTGTTAAAGAGCAAAATAAATGTCACCATGTGATTCTACACATTTTTTCGGTCAAGTTACATATGTGGAACATTTTTATCGGAGCTACGGTTTATTAGTTATTAAATAAATCATTTTGACATGGCATATACGCAAATCTAAACAAACAGCAAATTTAAACATTTTAAACACATGTGAGAGTTGGATATTATTAATCTACACAAAATTCTACACATTTTACATATAGGATAAGTTTTAATCTGATGCACGATTATTTACTTATTAGCATTTGAAAAAATGACTGTTCCTGAAAATATGCATGTCCTGGTTAATGTTAAATTCGTCAGACGAAAAAAGAAATACAACACAGGCCGAATTGCACATAGTGCAGCAGCCCCGAAGTGGAATCGGCCCAAGTGGCCATGTGTGTGCACGTTTGGTAAAAAAAGAAGGCAAAAGAATTGTGGCTCCATGGGATTCAATCCCAGGACCTCCTGGTCAAGATTTAGCACACTGACCAGCTCGTCTAGCTTGGCTCTCATGACAAAACGCAGTAGTGTCGCTAAACATCATATAAGCCAGAACGAATCTGAGCAACTAAAAGCCTTTCGGCCATGGCGGGATGTGCTCACATCGAGGCAATTGGAGAGGTCGATGGGCAGCGCATGCACGGGATCTGGAGGACCTGGACGAGGGCGAAGCAGGGGACCCAGATGCTGAATCCGAGGCGGTCAAGGGCGCCCGACGTGGAGAGCGGGCATTCATAGGCGAGCGAGTTGTTGCTGCTAGTCTCTTGAAGAACAGAGGCAGCAGGAGTTCATGGTGATGCAGAAGAGGGACATGGGTGGTCCTGGCGACGGGGTCGGTGGGAACCGCCCGAATCCGAGCTGATCTGGGTCCAGGAACCCATTCCCGTCCATGGAGTCACGAGATCTGGCAAGCAGCAGCGCCTTACAGGCCATCCATGGCCATGTTTTGCTGCATACCTGCTACAGAAAGAGAGATGAGAGCGAGGCAAGAGAGATAGCAAGAGGAGAGGGAGGAGAAAGGAGAGCAGCAGGGAGGGGCGACGGGGTCGACCTGGAGACGCAGGAGCTGCTGCTAGCTCAGCACGACGGCGAGCGGTGGCTGGTCGTCGGCGCGACCAGAGGTGAAGCTGTAGGGGAAGGCACGAGGCAGAGAGCTCGGGGTCGGGCTCCTCCCGAACCAGAGAGAGGGTGCGGGCGCAGGGACGAGGAGCTCGGGTTGGACAGTGGAGGAAAACGAGGAAGGAGATGGGACAAGGGGGGCGGCGGCACTAAAAATTAGGGGGAGGATCCCAAGAAAATAGGGTTTGGTCTGAATTTGGTTAGGAGTGGTCTATATATATAGAGAGAGTGGGCTAGCTTAAGGGGTTTGCACCGTTTTCGGACTTTCGGATCTCGATCCGACGGTTCGGAAGCGAAGGAGGGGCTAGCAGGGTTGTGAGCTGTGTAGAGGTGGTGTGGGCTGAGGAGAGAGGGATATGGTGGCCCGTGACAAAGGTTTTTTAACACCGAAAAACGTCCGACGAATTACTGATGATCGCACAGCTACGACTGACTGATGGGGTATCAAACGAACTCGGAATGCGACGAAATTTGGCAGGCGGTCTACCTACACTATAATAAGACCGCACACCAGGTTTCGACCCAATCCGAGAATATTTTTCGCGTGCCTGAAAAAACGGGTTTTTAAACGATGCAGCGGGCGCGTGCGTGTGTGATTGGTCTCGAAACGGGCAACAACAAGCATAGAGAGAACCGGCGACTATGAACGGATGCAAGTTTTTGACGAGAATGGAAATAAAAGGGGAATCTTCTCGAGCATCGGTCTCGGGCTGTTACACACTGGGGCACCTGATGTGAGTGAGGATGAGCGTCCTCCTGAGGCTCCCCCTTCCGACTTTGGCTTCCCTTATGGCCCTGAATGGGCTGAATTCCTTGATGAGGCAGGAGGCAATGGCACCCATGGCGATGATGATGATGACGATGATCTCTGATTGTGTGGCTGGTTGTTCTATTCCTTCCCCTTTTCGGTCCTTGATGCCAAGGGGGAGGAGATTATCTAGTGATTGATTTGTTAGTCTTCATGGCACAATGTGTTATGTTATGAAATGCTATATATATGGTGTGAACCATTGTGAACCATTATGCTGAACCATTATGCTATCTGTGAGCGTTGTGTTATGTAATGTTATTTCTATGGTGAACCATTATGATATCCACGAGTGTTGTCTTATCATGAGATATCCTTTTATGCCAACATATTATGCTTGATGCAGCTCTTATCATAAGATATCCTTTTATGTCAACATATTATGTTTGATGCCCTCATTATCAAGTAAGGGGGAGCTCCTGCCCATAATTATTTACTTACTTTCATTATGCATACAATAAGGGAGAGCTCTGTAACAAATATATCCTAAAGCTTTCTAAGTCTACTTTATTTATGAGAGCTATATGTATGTTGTCATCAACTACCAAAAAGGGGGAGATTGAAAGTGCAATAATGCCCTTAATCATATTTTGATATTGTTAACAACATACATATAGGGAGCTAATCTGTTTCATCAAGTGCATCTCACTCTTAGTTCCCATGATATTATGGTGTGGACCATGTCTGACATATTGAGGATGCTTGAACTATGGAGAAACAAGATAAAATGTTCTATCTTTTTTGGTTTACTCTTGAGTATAGGGATTTCGCACTATTAAGAGGGGATTAGTGGCTCTCGTGATAGATTTGCTCAAAATCTAGAGAAAAACCTTTGGTTTAGTTTCTAGCCTTGATTATGTTCTTGTCCGGACGTCCGACACCCTCCGGAAATCCGGAATGAAGCCGACAGTTTATCAGCATGTTTTCCTCGGATTTCCGGTCCTTCCGGTCGTCCGGGCTCCGGACGTTCGTGGGTGGTCCGAAATCCGACGACACCCCTCTAGAACCAAAACTGTCGGATGTCCGGTCCCTTTCGGACGTCCGTGTCCTTCTCAGCAGCTGACCTACTCTCTTTAAAGCTATCAGACGACTGAATCCTGTCGGACGTCCGGTGCCTCCACTTGGCCCGGACGACTGACGCTTGTCGAACGTCTAGTGCTTCCTCTTGGTCCGGACGATCGACACCTGTCGGACGTCCGGCTCCTATGCAACTTAAGTGGTTCCAACAGCCATTTTCCTCCTTCACTATATATAGTCTTCTTCCACTTTGGGCGGGAGTTGTCCAACACAGTCAAAAGACCCCAAGAAAACCTTTCTCTCTCTCTCACTACTCCTCACCAAATCCTAGATCCCAAGAGCATTTGTGAGGATTCTTGAGTGTTGTTCCAACCAAAAGATAGATCGTCTCTGTCTCTCCTCCTCTCAACCAAAGCAATTTGTGATTCGAGCATGTTTTGAGTGGTTCCCTTGATCTTGCTACTCTTGGAGGTTGGAGACTCCTAGGCGGTAGGAGTTCTTCGGAGAGGAATCAAACCATTGTGATTACCCCTCGGAAAGTTTGTGAAGGTTTGGAGGCCACCTCAAGGCCTACCACTAGTGGTTTAGAAATGCCTTCGTGGTGTTGTCTCAAGAAGAGAATAGGGTGAGCCTTCGTGGTGTTGGTGTGCCTTCGTGGTAACATCCACCTCTCTAAACGTTGGCGTAGCTTCCCTCCAAGGAAGTGAACACCGGGATACATCCTCGTCTCTCGGAATTGCGGTTATTCCTAACCCTAGCTTCTTACTTCTGGTTACTTGTTTCCTTACGTGTTTCACTTACTTCATATTGTTGGTGTGTTTATCGATCTACTTGCTAAACTTGTATACCTCACTGGTCATCATATCACCCTTGAAATTGTTAGGCTACATTTCATATTCTGCTTTATTGCCTAAAATTGCTAAGTAACAATTAAAATTTGGAATTGTACCTATTCACCTCCCTCTAGGTCCATCTCGATCCTTTCGGCATGTCTTGAGTGTATTTAGCTTGATTGATGAAGGTACCTTGACTTTGTTGCTTGTCTTCGAATCCAAGGAAGAACTTAAACTCTCCCATCATAGACATCTCAAGCTTATTTGTCATCAGTGTGTCAAACTCTTCATTGAAAGCTTTGTTAGGAGAACCAAATATAATATCATCGACAAATAGTTGGCATATGAACAAGCTCTCGTTGACCCTGTTTGTGAAAAGAGTGGGATCAATTTTCCTAATTTCAAACCCACGGTCTTGCAACATCTCGGTGAGGTGCTCATACCACGCACACGGGGCTTGTTTAAGGCCATAGAGAGCCTTATCGAAAACGTATACATGATTGGGGAACCTGGGATCCTCGAACTCTGGGGGTTGCTTAACATATACCAACTCCTTAAGAGTACCATTAAGAAATGCACTTTTAACATACATTTGATATAATTTAAAGTTATGACGAGAAGCATGTGCAAGCAACGTGTGAATAGATTCAAGGCGAGCAACAGGAGCAAATGTTTCACCATAGTCGATACCCTCGACTTGGGAGTAGCCTTGTGCCACCAACCTTGCCTTGTTACGAATGACGACACTATTCACATATTGCTTGTTTTTGAAGATCCATTTAGTTCCGATGACATTGTGGTTCTCCTTTGGTCTTGGCACCAATCTCCACACTTGGTTGCGCTCAAAGTTGTTGAGTTCATCGTGCATGGCTTCAACCCACTCCATGTCCTCGAGCGCATCTTGTACCTTGAGGGGCTCAATGCAAGAAACAAACACGTGATGTTCACAAAAGTTTGTTAATTGTCTACGAGTGGTTACCCCTCTTTCAAAGATACCATAGACATTTTGTAACAAATTTTGTAGTTTTTCCATCTTGGCAGCATCTTTGGCAGCTCGTCTCTCTCAGATCTCCTCCAGATAAGGTTGAGGGACAACATGCGGAGGAGGAGGAGCATCTTGATGATCTTGAGTGTCATCATGAGCTTGCTCTTGATCTTGAGCTTGCTCGGGGTCGTGGACTTGATCTTGGGTATCACTTGGTATGACACCATTGTCAGTAGATTGATCTTTCCCTTGATCTTGTCCATGTGGTAGAGGGCCTTCATTTTGTTCTTTGGAAGCGTGTGGGTCTTGTGTCAGTGATGGTTCCACTTGAGTGGAACATTGTCCTTCTCCTTCGGCCACAAGGGGTTCCTCAACGGGTAGGAAGTGTCCCACACCCATTCTTCTTATGGCTCGGCGAGGAATTTCATCACCTACATCACAAAGACCACTTTGCTCCACTTAGGAGCCATTATTTTCATCAAACTCTATGTTACACGTCTCCTCAATGAGTCTGTTGGACTTATTGAGGACACTGTAAGCGCGAGAGTTTGTAGCATAACCAACAAATATGCCCTCTTGAGCTCTAGGTTTGAATTTAGACAAACGAACACCTTTCTTGAGAATGAAACACTTACACCCGAACACCCTGAAGTACTTGAGATTGGGCTTGTTACCGGTAAGAATTGCATAAGGAGTCTTGTTCAAGCTTTTTCGGAGATAGAGCCGATTGGATGCATGGAAAGCTGTGTTGATGGCTTCAGCCCAAAAATTGTATGGAGATTTTAATTCCGCCATCATGGTCCATGCCGTGTCTATAAACGTCCGGTTCTCTCGGAAACACCATTTTGCTGAGGGGTACAAGGTGCGGAGTATTGGTGCTTGATACCCTCATCACTAAGGAACTCATTCAAGGTATAGTTCTTCAACTCGGTGCCATTGTCACTTCTTATCATCAGAATCTTTGCCTCATGTTGTCGTTGAGCTTCATTTGCAAAGTCGATGACTGTTTGTTGAGTTTCACTCTTTCTCTTGAAGAAATATACCCAAGTGTATCTTGAGTAGTCATCCACGATCACCAAACAATACTTTCTCCCCCCAAGGCTATCGAAAGATGGAGGACCAAAGAGATCCATGTGGAGGAGCTCCAAGGGCCTCTTCGAGTAAATGGTAGTCGTGAGGCGGTGAGCAGTCTCATGTAGCTTTCCTTCAATACAATCACTGCAAGCACGATCTTTGGCAAAACTCACATTTGTTAGTCCAAGGACGTGATCCCCTTTGGGGAGACTTTGCAAATATCTCATATTGACATGGGCCAGCCGGCGATGCCAGAGCCATCCCACGTCAACTTTAGCCATTAGGCAAGTCGCGGCCTTAGTGGGTCGCTCCAAGAAGTTAACCACATAGAGACCATTCTTGACATGCCCAACAAAGGCTACTTTAAGAGTCTTGCTCCACAAAAGGGCCACGGAGTCAACACCAAAGAAGGTACAAAAACCCATGAGTGCGAGTTGATGAACATAAAGTAAATTGTATGCAAGGGTCTCAACAAGCATAACATTCTCTATGGAGAGTTCCAGAGAGATTATCACCTTGCCAAGACCCAATACCTTTGAAATTGAGTCATCACCAAATGAGACTTGGGTGGCCATGGATGGGTCAGGATGAACATCCACCACCAAGTCCTATCTTCCGGTCATATGATTTGTCGCTCCACTATCGAGCAACCATGACACTCCTTCGGAAGGAAACCCCCACAAGAGATCAATGTTTGGTTTTAGGTACCCATTCTTTAATGGGTCCTTTCATGTTAGCAACAAGGGTCTTAGGAACCCAAATACACCATTCAATATACTCATAAGAAGAACCAACACAGTTGGCATAAACATGCCCATCACTAGCACGACATAAAACATAAGAGGGGTTAAAGTCGTCGGTCTTGTTGGGGTGGGTGGTCTTGCCCTTCTTGGCATTACCAACCACAACCGTGTCTTTCTTCTTCTCATGAGAACCATCTCCTACTCGTATAAAAGTTTCCTCAAGCGGTGGAACTTCCTTGGTTTTCATCCTTTCTTCTTGTTGTTTTGGGTGCAAACCCAACCCCTTCTTTTGCAATAACTTCCTTTTGATTGCTCAAAAGGTCATTGAGAGTCTTCTCGCCTTGGATACATGTCACCAGACCTTTTTCAAGCTGCTCTTTCATCTTAGCATTTACCTCCACAAGATGTGCATGCTCGCAACACGGGTTAGTAGCATATGCATTATCAATTAGAACAAAAGGAGGACACGTGGCAATTTCCTTAGTGAGTTTTACTTGGAGTTGATCATGCGACTCCTGAAGATAAGCATGAGCACACTTCAATGCCTTGTAAGCTTTGTCAAGTGTGTCAAGCTCATCCTTGAGTTGATCATGGTCAACCCCAAGTGCAACCTTTTTAGACTTAAGCACACGGTTAAGAATGATATCATGATCATAATCTTTACGTAATTTAGCAAGGTCATCATTTTGTGACTCCTCAAGAGTCATAAGAAGACCTCGCTCTTCCTCAAGAGCAATATATAGATCCACTATCTCGTCGGCATAATCACGACTATGTCCTCTCAATTCCTCAAGAAATTCTTCTTGAGACTCAATAGTGTCATTGGCCTCACCAAGTTGTTCCAAGAGAGCAACGAAGTGCTTCTTGGATTCTCCATTGAGTTTACACAAGAACTTGTCAAACTCATTTTTACCCTCTTTCGCCTCCTCATGTTCATCCACACAATCTAAAGACAGAGTGGAAGAAATAGAAGTCTTAATGTTTGAGGTTTCGGCGTTGGAGGTTACCTTGGTGATACCTTTTGCCATGAGGCACCTAGTGATGTGGTTCTCATTGGGGGTGTCAAAGAGAGACACCTTTGTTGGGCTAGAGGATGCAATTGCCATAGATGCCATTGCCATTCCTTCACCACTTGTGTCTTCGTCATCAACATCATCATCCAAGGCATACTCTTCTTGAGCCACCAATACTTTGTGAGGAGCCTTGTTGGTGAAGTTGGTCTTGTTGGGGAAGGAATTGGACTTATCTTTGCGAATGAGCTTGCCACCATTGTCTTCCCTCTTCTCATATGGGCAATCCATCACAAAGTGACTCACATTACCACGGTTGTAGCAGCTTCTCACACGTTGCTTGCCCTTTGACCCGCTTGAGTTGTTCCTGGAGAAGTTAGGCCTGGTGTTTTTCTTGTTGCCCAAAATTGCCTAGACGCTAGTCATGGTAAGCATATTTGGTGTCCTCGAGGCAACACTCTTCTTCTTCCTCCTCTTCTTCTTCCTCTTGACAGACCTTGGCCTTCAAAGCAAGGTTGGGAGTTGATTTCCTTGACCGTTGCACGCGAGCAGGGGCATTTTATGTGGTCGTGTTCAAGATGTTCATTGCAATAAATTCATCCAACACATCCCTAGAGGACAAGGTGTGAAAGTTCGGTCTTTGAGGGATGATGGCGGACATGGCCTTGTTGTAGGGCATTATGGCCTTCAAGAACTTATGCTTGATCCAGGTGTCATCCACATCCTTGTTGCCATGGACTTTGGGAGCAACGGCAAGAGCAGTCACCCTCCTATAGAGCTCATGCGGTTCCTTATCTTCTAGCATAACAAACTCATCTGACTGATCAAGGACAACTTCATAGTTTGACCGTTGAATGCTCGAGCTGCCCTTGTGCACGGAGACAATGTGTTCCCAACACTCTTTAGCAACAGTGAAGGGACGCAGGTGAGGTAGGTCTTCAACAGGAACAACAACTTGGAGAATGAACAATGCGGAGGAATTTAGTTGTTTATCCGCTTCTTCTCTTGGAGTGAGGTTGCGTGGATCACAAGGGTAGTATCCTTCTTCAATGACTCTCATGAGTTGAATTGAGTTGTGATCCAAATGAGACTTGATACAGAAAACCCAATTAGCAAAATCATTCTTAACAAGTTTAGGAGGAGGACCGTGATTAACTATACGAGGTGGGTGCACCGGTCCTCCATAGACCAAGGGAAGGGGAACAGAGGCAAAGCTCCCCGACCCATTAATTCCTTGAGAACGATTATCCTTATCAACACTAGCCCCCTCCTTACTGGAGTTCATCCGATGTCGAGTTAGTGGGATTAACCACTTGCACCGCATCGGTGGAAAGTTTAAGAGTATCAAGGAATTATTTGAACATGGATTTGACCTCGGTTTTCATGGAAGATTTGAGAGAGGACATGGCCTCATTCAAATCCTCGCGAGAGACCGTGTTCACTCCCACGGCCTCGGGAAGATCTACCAACCGCTCCTCTCCGCCAGCCATACTCTTCGGGTGGTTAAACCCTTAATAAAGAGACGTGGCTCTGATACCAATTGAAAGGATCGATATGGTTGACTAGAGGGGGGGGGTGAATAGGAAACTACCAAATTTTATCCTTTCTTTAACAAATTAGGTTTAGCAACAAATAGGTTGGCTAAATATGCAACTAGGTGAGCAACCCATATGATGCTAAACATGACAATAAGATAAGCAAGCAAGATAAGCAATATAGGTAGCTTGCACAAAGTAAAGGTAAGAAGCAACCACACATGGAATCGACGGAGACGAGGATGTGTTTTCCTTCCTGGTAAAGGGGTATACATCTCTGTTGGAGTGGTGTGGAGGCACAATGCTCCCCAAGAAGCCACTAGGGCCACCGCATTCTCCTCATGCCCTCACACAATACGAGGTGCCATGATTCCACTAGTGGTGCTCTTGAAGGCGGCGACCGAACCTTTACAAACAAGGTTGGGGATATCTCCACAACTTAATTGGAGGCTCCCAACGACACCATGAAGCTTCACCACAATGGAATGTGGCTCTGAGGTGACCTCAACCGTCTAGGGTGCTCAAACACCCAAGAGTAACAAGATCCGCAAGGGATTAGTGGGGGAAATCAAATTTCTCTTGGTGGAAGTGTAGATCGGGGCCTTCTCAACCAATCCTAAGAAAATCAACAAGTTTGATTGGCTAGGGAGAGAGATCGAGCGAAAATAGAGCTTTGAGCAACAATGGAGCTTTGGAAGGGAAGAGGTGGTCTTCTTGAGGAAGAATACCCCCTTTATATAGTGGGGGGGGGGAGATCCAATCGTTATCCCTACTCTCAGCCCGCGCATTGCGGTACTACCGCACAAAGCCACGGTACTACCGTTGCGGGGTGAGGTACTACCGCTCGTACGTTAGTGACCAAACGAAGATCCATTGCACGGGGCAACGAGCGGTAGAACCACTCGAGCGGTACTACCGCGCTACGATACGGTACTACCGCATGGTAGGTATCATCTGGCACAGGAGATGCACAAAAGTAAAAAATTACTTCCGTGCCTACCTTCGCTGAGGGCGGAGCTGTGCAAAAGTCCGACACGGTAGTACCGGACATCCATCATGGTATTACCGCTTGAGGGCGGATGTAAAAAATTACATCCGCGCCTACTACCGCAAACGCACGCAGCAGGTGCTGGGGACAGCGGTACTACCGCTCTTTGGAGCGGTACTACCGCTGCCTTGAGCGGTATTACTGGATGCCCCCAAAGTCTCCATCGAAGCGAAGGAAAGGTGGTGCAAAAGAATAGATGTGTACGTGTTGATTCCACCCAAACCTTTCCGAAGCGTACCCCCTCTTAATAGTACGGCTTTCCTATGACTCAAATCGACCGAAAAGAGACGTAAAGAACAACCGTCTTCGATAGACTACGAAGGGCACTAAATCTTCTTATGCCTAGACCTGAGATATGCTCAATGCTCAATGCACACAATTAGTCTGCAAAAGCATTGTCATCAATCACCAAAACACTTAAGGAGAAATATGCCCTTACAATTGGTCAAAAAAGAGACTTACTTTGCCCAAAGACAATAAGCAGCTAGAAAGGATGTTGAGAGAGCATTTGGAGTTCTTCAGGTCCGCCAATTTTGCAGTAATTTGGGGACCTACTAAACAATGGGATTCAGAGACCTTGTGGGGGGTGATGACATGTTTTGTGATCATGCACAACATGATCGCGAAGGGTGAGGTGCGGATGTTGCCTAGGCTCTTGAATTTGAGAACATGGGTGATCCTATCGAACTTCCAAATCAGAATCTGGCCACGTTTAATGAGTTTGTTCAAATGCATCAACAAATTCGGCATCAAGCAACTCCGGTGCAACTAAGGGAAATTTTGATCCAGCACATGTGGGCAGTTAAAGGGAATAACTAGAACATATGTGCTATTTGATTTCAAGTTTGACCAACACTAATTTGAAAACTTTGTTGGATTGTGATATTTAAGTTAGAATTATGATTCGATGTGCAGTTATTTTATGCTTGTGGACTTCTGAAAAAGGGTAGGTTTGCGACTACGGTTGGACGTCGGTTCCCGCATCAGTGTCCATGAACTCTCCCCCGCTCCGGTCCATGGACGGATGTGATGTATGATTTGAGGGTGTGTGTTGGAGATTCCCTAAGAGTACAAGGAGGTGCTATTTAATGATAATGGGAAGAGCCAATTTATTGAGTTCGTGAGTTTTCTTCAGGCCCAACGTAGCATGCGTTATGTAATTGCATTCGGCCTACTCGAAGTGTAGGTTACAAAAAACGCTACTTTCTTTTTTCCCATCGACCTAATCAAAGTGAAAAAAATATGCGGAGCAGCCCCCTTGGCCCACATAAGGGACATATTCCCTATGGCCCAATCAAAGGAAAAAATGTGGAGCAGGGCCCTTGATTGCACGGTTTGGAGACCCCACATGAATAATTGTTTATACGTGGATGAACAATTTTTTAGTACCACCTCATATGGGTATGGGAGAAAATAAACTTATATGTGAACAGACAAAAAACCGTTGGGAAAATAAATTTATATGTTACCTTGTGGAGCTTATGGCTTTTGCAAAATGATTTTGTCTTTCAAGGTCAAAAGTGGTGAAGTTTGCGGTGTGTGTTGGACCTGGTGGGACAATAAGGCAATGAAAGATCTTATCTGCACACACCCAGGGTGCTCTTCTTCTCCGATGTTTAAGGCTCTTGGACCATCGAAGAGGGGAGTTGCTTAGGATCTCTTGGAGACCCTGATGCCACTAGCGATAAAGTTGTTTCTTGTTTTGTGAGCTGCTAATGCTTCATATTGCTTCTCCCATGTGTGCGTTTTGCGGTGATGAAGATGTAATAAGGCTATCTTTAAAATCCTTTATTTAGTGCTTGTATGTGTGGCAGCTACTCTTGGTTGCTGTTGAGAGCTCTTTAACAGTGTGGTTCCGCTAGTTTTGGCCTTGGCTTAATAAAGTTGGGGTTGGGGAGAAACTCCTCTCTTTTAAAAATCGTATTTTTTGAACCTTTTGCTATTTTAAATTATTTTACTACTCACACCGAGAGCATATAGACCTCGGTGCAAAATAACCACACTCTTTCAAACATGTTTTATGAAATGACATTTTAAAAGTCCTTATCTCACATTGGCACATATGCAAAGTCTAATTACCCCCCTAGCAAAGCATGGTCATATTTGCTACCTTGTTATTATGCATATGATGACATGGCTTTTCTCCCCCCAAATCCCTCTAATGGCTTATAAGTGAATTTGATTAATGGATTTTATTTAATACTGATTATCGTCAACTTTTGTTTCCTAATTCATCAAAACTATGCGATTCTGTTAATGACTCGAATTTATCATTACTTACTATCTAATTTTTGATTAATCGAACTTTTAAATTAAGTTGACCAAAATTAATGATACTATTTTTATTAAATCCAGAGAATTATTTTAAAAATATAATCATTTTATATGATTTCTAGAATCTTTTAAGTATTTGAACTTTATATTTTTTATTTTATTTATCTTTTAAGAAAACCAAACAGACCGTTGATGTTTTGGACTATCTAGCCCATTTGGGCTCGGCCTAAAAGGCCCATCAAAGGGAGTCTACCAGCCGGCCCCTCCTGTGTCTCTCACACACCCATAGTTTAAAAAACGGAACCGTCTACCGAATAGGTGAGAGTGTCGGTTTAAGTTTTTACTGGTAAGACAATCGGTTCATCGGTTCATTTGCGACAAAAAACCGAAATATTTAAGGTATTTTTTCAAAATTTTGACCTCAAATCAAATTAATACTCACAATATTGGATGTAAACGATTAATAAATCACAAAGTGTTGTTGCCCTATTGGTTATTGGCCCTTCAATGTGCCCTACCTCAAGGTTGGATGTTTGATTCCTTCTTTATGCACCTATTTTGTTTTTTTATTAAAAAACTGGTACGCCTTAAAAAACACGCAATGTGTCGTTCTCGAATTTTAGGTTAGACCCATACCTGGCCAAACGGGCCGGCCCGGCACGGCCCGACACGACCCGCTGGTAATCGTGCCCGGCACGGCCCGACCCGTCGCGGCACGATTACTAACCGGGTCGTGTCGTGCCGGCCCGCGTGCCCGGGGTGCCGGCCCAGGCACGACCCGTCGGCACGCCAGGCCCGCTAATATGCCTACTATTTGACGCACCGAGCGTTTTTTAGTCTATTTTTACTTATTGAGCCGTATAAAAAAATAAAAAATAAAAAAAAGATAATCGGGCCGTGCCGTGCCGGCCCGCGTGTTGGGGGTGGCGGTCCAGGCACGGCCCAAGGCGGGCCGCGGGCCTGACACGATCCGTTTAGTTCGTGCCGGGCCGGGCCGCATGCCGTGCCGGCGTGACGTGCCGCTGGACCGGCCCGTTAAGCCCGGCCTGTTTGACCAGGTATGGTTAGACCGGTGGTCCGGTTCAAACCTGATCGAATGGGCCAGCCCAGCCCGACACGACCCGATCAGGGTTAAACAAACCAAGCACGACTAGTATACGGGCCGACACACGTGCTGGCATCCTACGGAGGCTCAAGGCACGGCCCTAGACGGGCCATGGGCCAGACACGTCCCGATAAACCACATGCCGGGTCGGGCCACCATGGACCGGGCATGCATGCTAACGGGCCAGGCCCAATCGGCAGGGTATGGTCCGGTCCGATTTTTTGTTTTTAAACTATGCTCACACCTATCTCTCTCTCACAATTTCACACACACAAAAAATCTATCTCTCTCTCACTCGCGGCCTCTCTCTCTCGCGACCTCTCTTCTCTCGATACCCTTTCTCCACCGCAGACGCCGGCCGATTCCGGCCGCTGCCGGCAGTCCTCGGCACCGCGGAGTCCGAACTCCCCACGCTCCGGCCTACCTCTCCACCGCGTGGATTCTTCGGGTGCCTCATCTGCTGTCTTCCCGCGGCTAACCGTAGCTCCACGGCCACCGGCGCACGGTGTCGCCATGGATGTCGGTGCGTTTCCTGGCGCCTCCGTGCGGCCTCTACATCGCCTCCTCGGTGTTACTCTGATGTGCCTCGCCCCTGGTCGTGTCCACGTGCCCCGGTGCACGCTGCGCCGGCGGGACGGCGTTCGGCGCAACCCCGGCGTGGTCTGGCGCCGGTGTGGTGTGCTGTGGTCTCCATCGGTGCTTATCCTTGCCGGTGGGACGGAGGCGACGAGATCTGCCGCAACCGCGGCCGGCTGTGCTTCTGCCTCGGCTACAAACCTCCTAGGTGAGCTCTATCCCTCTCTGTGGTGCCTCTGGTGGCTTTGGAGTTGTGATTGTGGTGTTGTGCTCTGACCAGTGGCATGATTTACACACTATGTCAATTTTAGGTTTAGGGAAATATGTACTGTTGCTCCTGATTGAACCAATTGGCCACTATCCAGTTACCCTGCTATGCGTATGGATGTGTTTATGTGGATTTGGTCTAATCTGGCTCCTGTTGATCTACTGGTCCAGGCTCTAGTTATAATTCATGCCTATGAACTGGTTACTGTGGATTTGGTGCTGCTCTAGATACTTTGTGCACTTGTGGTTATGCTGTTGCACTGTATAGCTTCTAGTTTGGGTTTTCCCCAAATCCTAGGGCTTGTGGTTATTCTTCTGATCATTTGCTACGGTTTAAGTTCATATACTACCTTGTGCTGTTGCTATGGTTTTGGTAACACTGCTAGGGTCACTGCCGTGAGCTACTGGTTAATTGGGTTTCCTGTTATGTCTAGTTCTACTGGTAGGTTTATACTACTGTTGTATTTTCTTTAAATGCAATTATGCTGTTGGTCCTGTTACACTCTTGTAGGTATATAAGCACTAGTTATACATGGTTATATGGCTACTGCCATGTTCCCATACAGGTTCTTATATTACTTTTGTTCTAGTATCATTGGTTTAAAGGATATAGTCCTTTATCTGCATATAGCTATAGTGCTTTTATTTGTTCAGTTTAAAGTAGTTTCTCCTGTTACTATAGATGCTCCTAGTAGTTTAGTTTCTCTCCTGTACATGCATACTTGCACGATTGCATTCTAGACCAAGTGCTGTGATGTGCTTGTGTCCTATATACAGTAATATACCAAGTGCATGTGAGTGCTTGGTGTTCTGCATAATAGCAGATCTGATTATAGGTGCTACAGTGGCCTATTTCTTTCTACAGATTATGGACAGTATCTCATCTTGCCAACTTCCCTCTCTCCTAAATCTGATAAAGAACAGATGCTGCACTTGTCTTATCCCTTTCTCTCTTTCTCTCCTAAACTCTTTCTGATAAGAACAGCTTGCTCCTTGATCTTTGCTTGCCTATGATGTACCTCTGAGGCTCCTCACTGGGATAACAGATACTACACTGGCTTTATCTAATGATGCTCAAGTCCTAAACTACGGGACATTACAGTCAGCTACACACCAAACGGAGGGAGGAGCACCTAGAAATGATACTGCACTGGCTTTAAGATCCAATGACGCTCAAGTCCTAAACTACGGAACATTACAGTCAGCTACACACCATAATTTGAGTCCGTGAGCATGGGGTAGTAGAATATTAAAAGAAATCAAGTATTTAAAAAAAAATTGACGTTCCATTTTTTTAATGTTACTGGTATAAAAAAGAGAAGAAACGAGCACGTGTATGCAGTTCTAGCTCAACCTTATCGTCACCGCCGCATACTCCCTCTCCTTTCTTCTCAAACAATTTGGAAGAAAAGCTCACCGGAGACAGCTGGGAGTAGAGAGCTTCAGACGAGGAGATGGCTTGCTGGTTGGGGGCAGCCTGACGAGTGGCGGCAGCGACTAAGCCTTCCTCAAGCGCTGGCAGCGGCAAAGAGAGCTAGCGTCTTGGAGCAGCAATGAGAGGAAGCGGCCTGCAGCGCTCGTGCTGGCCAAAATTAGCGATGACAAGGCCTTCTTCCTACCCTCTCTTTCTCTGGCGCGGCTCCCCAGTTTGTTTCAAGTATCCTTCGCACCGTCATCTGAGAAACCCTCATTGCCTAACGTGCGCCCGCCGGCTTCCTTCCGCCACCATAGCAACAACCCACATCTCTCATAGTCGCCCCCGTCCCTCTCTCTTCTAGTGGACTTCTGGCATCGGGGTCCTAGGACACTCTTCTTGTCCAGGATGGATGCATTTGATAGTTCTGTAATTACACAGGTCCGTATTGGGGACAAATAACAGTGTTTCGACTAAATTTCGCAAACAGATGCCCCACATGTTTAAAATCTTTTGATATGTCTTGATAATGCTATTTTCTGATACAATTTGATGTTAGTTTTAGCAGGGCGCATTTGTGAAGTTTAGTTTTTCCATTACAACAGTTAGTAGTTTGAATATGGAATGCTTTTCACAAGAAGTTTCAAGTATAACTCTGCAACGTTAATTTTGTTATCCTAAGATTATGTAACTGCCCGCACCTGCCGCAACCTTGTGTACCTTGCAAAGATGATTCTTACATTGTGAGTTAGCACTGCAGCTGCAGGGTGTGTGGCTAGCCCAAGTGTTACTAAGGTTATTGATAACCACACGGAGAGTGAAGTCGCAATGGGGTACACGATGACCCAAATCTGCAATAGGTTTATTGAGGTCTTTATGCATGAGAAACCAGAAACAAAGGACTGGAGAAAAATATTGGTTTTCAGAGAGGAGTGGCAAAGATACAGACCACACTTCTACAAGTGTTGCCAAGTGCGTATAGACGTGGAAACTGATACTTCTGTGAAGCAAAAGTTGATTGTACTAGCTAGAAAAGTAAAGAAGGTATGTTCTTTTTCTAAAAGAGCAAAAATAGTCTTTGTGGCCGGCCTCAACTCTGAGTCAACTATGTTCTTATTTGATTTATATGCATGCATCCTTGCCAATTTAAGTCTGTTTTGAAAAATATTATATTCCTTGAGATAATTATTTAGCCATCAATTTTGGAAACATCATATATTTGGATTAGATAATGATATTGTTAGGTTGGTGCACCATAGTTAATCAAGAGAAGTGTTCATGTGCATCGTATAATAATTTTCTGAACCCTCTTGTTTACAATTAATTTGTTAGATCGATGATGAAATAGAGACGCACATGGAACTCATCACAGAGCTTCGAGAAAATCCCACTGATATCAATGCTATTGTTGCGAGACGACGAAAGGATTTCACTGGGGAGTTCTTCCGCAATCTTAATTTTCTTGTAGATGCTTATAATGGCCTTGATGAGCGAGATGGTAACTTTCTACCTTAACAGTTCTTGGCTCACAAACTGCATTTATTTTTAGAATTCTTATAATTTTTTTTCGAGAAAACGCGAAAGACTTTGTGTTTCCTTGCATTGGAAAGAAAGAAAGGGGTTACATCCTCCTAGGAGGCCAGTTCAGCATGGTTACTGGAAGATCAGTGGACGTCCCAGCATGGTGGCAAGACGACCCTGAGCCCTTGGGCCCCTGCCCTTGCCCAGCATCTGGTCCCATCCTTTATCCTGTCTACAAGCTCATCGAGCGATGGAACAACATGATTGAAAACGCACGCGTTTCTATGCTTCCAGATCATCCAAGGCACCGGGAGCGTCGTAGATTGCAGCGCCTTGCGAAGCGTGTGTGGCGTGGCTTCCCTCCCTCGAAGCCACCAGTCCTGTAACGAGGCCTCATGCGCAGGCGTCGGAGCTGGCAGGCGCAGCCAAGAGAGGGTCTCATGCCAGGCTTGCCTAGCAATGGACATGTGAGCAGCAGGTGCCGGATCGTCTCCGGCTCTTGGTCGCATAGGAGGCATCGAGGATAGTGATGAAGGCCGTGGCGGATGAGCCGCTCTGCGGTCCAGCAGCGGTCCTAGTTAGCCAGCCAGTGGAAGAACTTCACTTTCGGTGGTGCCCAACCCTTCCATATGAGCTTCCACGAGTGGCATGTCGTCGAGCCGAGGGATGTGGCCCGATAGCATGACTGCGCCGTGTATACGCCATTGGCCGTCCAGTTCCAGACGAGCTTGTCCGGCTCTATGGACAGAGTGATGTGTTGCACTAGGTGCCAGATCCTCAAGTACTGTCCAATCTCATGTAGGCCGAGAACGCCGTGAATGTCACGCGCCCAAGCGTTCCCCTGCATGCCCTCCGCCACCGTCCTCAGTTTCCTATGGTTTTTGGGGATGCATAGGTGAAGCAAGGGTGCAAGCTCATGAATGGACTGGCCGTGGAGCCAGCGATCTTCCCAGAATAGGGCCGTCGCTCCGTCCCCGATCACCATGGATGTGGAGGCGTGGAAGAGGGCGTGCTCCTCGGGGGTGAACTGCAGGTCGAGACCTTGCCAAGCGTGGCCAGTGTCCGTCCTCGAGAGCCATAGCCATCTGAGTCGGAGAGCGAGCCCCGTGCGCTCGAGGTCTCGAACACCTAGCCCGCCATATTCGATCGGCCGGCAAACCCTGCGCCAATTCACGTGACAGTGTCCACCATGTGCATCTCGCTGCCGGCCCAAAGAAAGCCTCGCTGAATCTTCTCAAGTTGCTTCAGGGTTTTCCTTGGGGTCACGAGAGTGAGCAGCTGGTGTATAGGGATCGCACTGAGCACTGACTTAACAAGCGCCAGCTGATTGGCCCTGTTCATCAGCCAAGCTTTCCATGACGGTAGCCGTCCAGCCACCTCATCAACGAGCGGCTGCATCTGGGCCGCGGAGGGGCGGCGGGTGGTGAGCGGGATGCCTAGGTAGGTGACTAGCAAGTCCGCCACAGGGCATCTGAGGGCCTCCAGCAAGTGAGCACACGACTCGTCACCATGCAACGTCGTGGCCAGCTCTTGTCGTAGTTGACTTGTAGTCCGGAGGCTGTGCCGAAGACACCAAGGATGCCTTTCACGGCGAGGACCTCGTCAAGCGTGGCGTGGCAAAACAGCATCACGTTGTCGGCGTATAGAGATATCGCCGGAATCTCGCGGCGGGGGTGAAGCTGTCGAAGGATGCCGGTCTGAAGGGCCCGGCGCATGAGGCGGCCAAGCGTGTCCACAGCCAGGACAAAAAGCTGCGGGGATGTGGAGTCACCTTGGCGCAGTCCACGTCGGTGCCGGATGGGGGGGGGGGGGGGGCGGGGACACCATTGAGCATGACGCGGGTACTGGCCAAGGATAGGAGGATGGCCAGCCTTTCCCGGAATCTGTCCCCAAACCCATACTGCGCATGACCTCGAAGAGAAAAGGCCACAAGATCGAGTCGAAGGCCCGCGTGAGGTCAAGTTTGAGCATGATTCTCGGCGCACCCAGTTGATGCAGCAGCCTGAGGGATTGCCGGACAAGGATGAAGTTGTTGTGGAGTGTGCGTCCGGCAATGAATGCGTTCTGATTGCGTCTCACAAGGCTGTCAAGCTTTGAGGCGAGGCGCAACGACAGAACCTTCGCGAAGATCTTAGCCACGATATGAATGAGGCATATTGGCTGGTAGTCGCCAAGCTTGTGGGCGTTCGCGCGCTTGGGCAGGAGGGTTAGCAAAGCTTGGTTGAGCTTGCTGAACCCTTGTCCGCGTAGCGTGTAGAGCAGCTCGAAGACGTCAATGATGTCCTGCCTGATGATACTCCAACAAGCGCGCAGGAATTCCGCGGTAAATCCATCCGCCCCGGGCGCCTTATGCGCAGGCATGCGCTTGACCGCTTCCCATATCTCCTCTGGGCTGAATGGGTCCTCCAGGCTGGTGAGGTCGCCGGGCGTAATTAGCTGTTCAAGATCCAGGGTGTGGGCTCTGTCGTAGGCCGTGCCCAGCAACCCATCAAAGTGCTCGAACGCCGCCTGAGCCATCTCTTCATGGTCGGTGAGCACATGCCCATCCATGGCCAGGCTGTGCACGCGGTTTTTCTGCCGGCGGTATGTGCATTGCCGATGAAAGAAGCTCGTGTTCGCGTCGCCGTCCTTGAGGGTGGTTATGCGGGCGTGCTGCCGCGCGATCGTGTGCTCCAGTGAGGCCATGCCGAGGTAGGCGATCTTGAGCTGTTTGCGAAGCCAATCTTCCCGGGGGGGGGGGGGGGGGGGTACGCACACGATCCTCAAGGGCCTTGTCGAAAGCGGGAGATCAGCTCACGTGAGATGGCAAGCTTGTCCCGTATGTTGCCCGTGGACCTGGCGCTCCAGCTCGTGAGGCTACGCGCCGTGTCTTGCAGGCGCTTCACCAGCCGCCGGAAGGGGTTGTGATCGTGCACCGAGCCCCAGGCCGCGGCCATCGTGTCGTGGAAGCCGTCCAGGTGCAGCTAGTAGTCCTCGAAGTGGAAACGCTTGTGGGCCGAGGGCATTGGAGAACAATCCAACAACAGCGGGCAATGGTCAGATACCATGGACGCCAGGCAGCGGAGGTGACACTCGCCATGCATGTCCTCCCAATCCGAGGTACAGAGGACCCGGTCGAGGTGCACTAGCGTCGGTGGCGATTGCTCGTTCGACCACGTGAAGCGGCGCCCGTTGAGATATATCTCCTTCAAGGCAAGGTCGTTGATGGCACGACGGAACCTTCCCATCATGCGGCGGTTTAGGCCACCCGAACTTTTGTCCTCGTCGCGGTATACGAGGTTGAAATCCCCACATAGCATCCAGGGGCCGGGGCAGGTCGCGCGGATGTCACGCAGCTCCTGCAAGAAAAGTACTTTGTCCGCGTCGTCTTGGGGTCCATAGATTGTGGTTAACCACCATGGCGAGCCGCTGGCCACGCTCACCTTAACCGTGAGCGCGTTCGGGGTGAACATAGGGTCGGAGATGGTGACAGCCCTGCTCTTCCATGCGAGGAGGATGCCTCCTTGAGTTCCATCAGCCGGGAGATAGGTGTAATCATCAAATTTGGACCCAAGGATGTCCAGCACGATGGACGAGACGATCAAAGCCATCTTCGTTTCCTGAAGGCACACAATGGATGCTCGAGTAGTACACAACAGCGAGCGAATGGCGCATCGCCTAGCACGCGAGTTAAGGCCCCTAACATTCCAAACAGCGATTCTAAGACCGTGATCCATGGGAAAGAGGTCGACGGTAGGCGATCTGGCAGGTCTAGCTAGCACAGACCGCAGCATCGCGCGCTGTATTGGCCAGGCATGCAGGGATCTCGCGATCAACCAGAGTAGCAATGGCCTGGAGCACAGGCATCGGGATCGGCGCCACGAATTCTTATAATTTGATTTCTAGTCAACCAGGGGAAATGATTATGTACTCCTGGGGGTATGTACTCCCGCTCCTCATATACCACATAGATGAATTGGTTATACCTCTTTATCATTTTAATATATTTCATTAACAATTACTAGATACCCCAAAATGAGTTTCATGACAAAATACATTTGAGACCACATATTTTATTTTATTTTATTTAAGTAAAATGCACATTTTTGTACCTAAAAATTGTATACTGCATATTTATTTTTCGCGAAACATGTATTGAGGTATATTAGAATAATTATTAAGGTATATTGAGAATGATAAAGATGTATAATATGTTTGTTTAAGAGGTATATTTGAATGATTAAGGTATATTTGTTTAAGAGGTACATGCTCCCAGGAGTGTATACAATATGATAAAGGTTACTGAAGACCCACCAATGGGTTTTACGTTGTTCTTGAGGACTTGCAGCATGATCTCTGTTTTAAACAGTCAGAAAAGTAAATGAAAAAGGACTTGATGATGCTTTTATTTATTAGAATTTACGGCTACGTTGAGTCTATTTCTAATGCTTTGGCTGGTCATTTAATTCATGTAGTCAACCTATTCTATCTAGCATGTGTGTCTAACATATATCATTTTGTTGTTCTGTGAACATATGATGAAATGTGTCTACTTCACTTCAATTCTAGTCACTAGTCACAACTCACAAATATTCTAATATGTCATGGTCTTGTTTTTCTTATCAGCTCTGTATTTTTTTTCTTGCCTAAATTATGCAGCAATTGCCAGGCTTGGGGCCAAGTGTCTATCTGCAATTCATGCATATGATTGCACGCTGCAGCAGTTGGACATTGATTCTGCTCAATTGAAGTTTGATGATATATTGAATTCTTCTTCACTAGATGATGCATGTGACAAGATAAAAGGATTAGCTAAGGCTAAAGAACTTGACTCATCTTTAGTTCTTCTGATTAATAGAGCTTGGGCTGCTGCAAAAGAGACTAAAACTATTAAGAACAAGGTTTGTCTAAGTGGAAAATTAACATGTTTATACAAGTTATCTATGTTTAGTAATGATTTTGTGCTACATATATATACTTGCCAACCTGAGCTCTGGGAACACCATATGAAGCACTTTAATCCATCAGGCATTATGCTGATTTTCCCACTATTTAACTCCCTAGATCAATGAGGCAAGTAATATAGCTTGTTATTTATGCTTGAGAGTAGCGAGACGGTAAGTAATGAAAACGCTAGTACTATCTTATTTATGTACATTAAAGAAAAATAACACTTCCGCCTATACTTCCACCATGTTTACATTTAAAATAAGTTAATGGATACATGACAATTACCTTTTCGTTGAGTACTTCAATTTCTTAAAATTTGTTGAAGTATATGTGGATTGCCCAACCTTCTCCATCTGTTCGGACTTTTGGTTCTATTGGTTGGTGCATGAAACTTAATATGGTATCAAAGCCAACAAGTCTTCGTTTCAAGTCTCAGTTTTCGCCATTGAAATAAAAAAAAAGCTTGCCTTCTTTCTTTCCACGTTTAGGCCTTATCGATCCCCACATGAGAGGGTGTGTGGAAGTATATGTGGATTGCCTAACCTTGAATGAAACTTAATGAAACTAGATGATTCCCCGTGTGTTGCTGCGGAAATATGGAGAGACATGTAGCTATGAAATATTGTTAGTGTACCACAACGGAAATTGTGTTAAGTTGACAACCTAATGGTTCGAGGAATTTTGGCAATAAATTAAATTTAATTCTTTAATGAAAAAAATATAAGCCATACTAATATATGGTATTCCTCTCTTTCATTTTCTTCGACCCATCTCCAAAAAATCTTGCAGCAATGTGGAGCTTTCCAAAAAAATTGCTTCAGTATTTGGGAATAGAGGATGGATCAGCCAATAGAGGACGGGCCAGCCAATACTTCTATGCATGTCTTGCCTTCCCCACTTCCTATTTTTACTCTTTAGTTCAAATCCCAATGATCAATTTGTAATGCCAACTCCAATCAATTCTCCAGACCACATGCATGAGATGACAGGCCAATGACATGGGTTTGTCTAAGAAGGATGATGTGGACAATTGCGAGAATTAATTATGACGTGTCAGACATGCATGGCATGCATGACTTGGTGATATAGGATTAACATAAAATTCTATGACAGATTTACATCTAATTTCTGCCCAGGAAGGCAAAAGAATCTTAAAGGGTGCCATTTTTTTCTCTGTGCTTAATGTTCCAAGCTGTTTATCATTCTGCTAATTCAAATGCAGCCAGGCAGCTATAGAAGAAAAATGTTGAGAAGACTAGGCGCAGTAAGCTGTCATGATAGGAATTAGGCTAGCCAGCCCTATTAATCACTACATGTGCTCCAGTTTTTCAGTATAAAATCATTGCATGTGCAGTCAGGATCATATATGGTAGTACCTGCGCATAGAATTGCTATATCTCACATTGTAACATCAGTAACATATGTAACTGGAACTGGTTTGTTGCGTATGTATCAGACGATGAAAACTCATTTAGTGTACAAAGTATGATACTTGAAGGAAGCATACCCTTGTATAATTGCAATGTCATGGCTCATGGTGTACATAATTTGCTTCTCATACATAATTATGTCATAAGATTTCCAAACTCGTATTAGTCGCATTCTACTTTCGATCACATATTAAATTTGCCGGATCACTAAGATTTTTGTATTAATTCAAGAACTGATTCTGTTACGTTTCAACTTTATGAGCTTAGTATTTATCCGTTCTAGTTATTGTTGATACGTTTTTGACTAAGCAACATTTACAAAATATTATTAGCCAAAACTTGTAGAGAATGTATGTTTACACTCATTGTGTGGTATAGGTCAAGGATATAATGTATCATATTTATACAACTGCGAAGGAAAGCATCAAAATCATCTCACCTCCAGAGATGAAACTTCTGAAGTACCTATTGAATATTGAAGATCCTGAAGAGAGATTTTCTGCTCTCGCGACTGCTTTCTCTCCAGGAGATGAGCACGAAGTCAAGGATGAAGATGCTCTTTACACGTAAGAAACTACTCCCTCCGTTCCTAAATATGAGTCTTTTTAGAGATTCCACTAGGGACTACATACGGATGTATATAGACATATTTTAGAGTAGATTTCCTCATTTTGCTTTGCATGTAGTCCATAGTGAAATCTCTAAAAAGACTTATATTTAAGATCGGAGGAAGTATTTAGGAAGATATTTATGTAAAAGTTCAATCGATTCATTGGCTGCAACATCATTTTGTCCATGCAGTATAATATGTTGGCATATTTATTGCGTCGGATGCATCTAGTTTTTCTTGTCATTCGTCATGTCATAAGTATTTGAGTTGATTGGAGTAGTCAGTTGGGAATGTTGATTCTATGACTTTAAAATAATGATTCACTGGCCTTAGCATTCTCCACTGAACTACTTATTATATAATAACGTGTAAGCATTGAGTTGATTTGTCTAATTTCCACCCCCATAAAAAATGTTGCCATGGGGATGTATGAAGTTGATAGAAACTTTTTAATATCTTCAGACTGAACTATTGTCTATCAAATTTTAATGTGAGAGTTATATTTAAAGAAAGCACACTTCATAATTCTTGCCTAATTAGTCATTGTTCAGGATTGAATGAGCGCTACATTGTACCTTCTTTTGGTTCCTTCTTATCCACAAAAAGACAAGGATTTGACACAATGAATGCAAAATGGGCCAGGATAATATTATGTTGACCCCATGTTGATGCATTAAATATGCATAAGACAAACAATGCGAGGAATGTATTACATGAAAAATACTGGACCATGTATGTTGTTACGTCTTGAGCTAGCTAGGCACCACAAACTGCTCGCTAAGAGGGTGCCAATGTTTTGTTACAATAAATGTTAGTTCATGTAACTTAAGGTGCTTAACGTAATCTCTATGCATTTTACCCAGACCTGCTAATTAGACATCATCGTTTATGCAGAACTCCCAATGAACTACACAAGTGGATCAAAATGGTGCTCGATTCGTACCATCTCAACAAGGAGGAGACGGATTTCATGGATGCCAGAAGGATGAGTGACCCGCTTATCATCCAGCGATTAATTCTTCTCAGAGAGACGGTCGAGGAAGAATACATGAAGCAATACATAAACCCTGAGGATCAAGAATCAGAGGACAGGGAAGAACCAGAATTTTGAGCCTGTAACACCCATGAATCGTTGATGTTCGTAGCTGAATATTGAAGATAGGATGTTTTGTAGGGTGCCAGGGCTAGTGTTGGTCTTACGAAGTTACAGCCTTACAGATAGATAGGTGGCAGGTACCCTTTAGCAAGGTAAGGTTTAGCTAGAACCTATGGTTTTTTATTACACTGATTACACATTCGTAGGTGATACAAGCAATAGCAAACTTCGGTGCATGCAGTTAGTATTCATCGTCGATAGGGTTGCATGTAGACAATATTTCATCTTTGATCTTTTAGTGCAAGCGTGTCGTCAGAAATTATTGGAATTTTGCTGTGAACATGCTTCGACTGGTGTGGTTACTACTAGGTCAGTGAAGTTTGATTTGCATTTATATGGACTAACAAAATAAGATTCAAGTTTGTGTAACACTTGGACCATATTATCTGACATAAAAATGGCACACACAACTAGCATTAATCTGGTAAAATCTGAATCTTAGAATTGGTGAACGCTTGGTACAAATTACTTTTTTTTTGAGGGGCTTACCACCATTTTATTAATCAAGAAACAATAACATCTGGTACAGCTAATACATCTGGTGTGGTGGACAACCAAAGATAACGACCAACAGCCAAAGAGACCTAGGCCCTAGCAAGATCGTGAGCTTCAGAATTAGCTTCTCTTGCCTCATGGATTACATCTGCTTCTGCAAACTTCAGAATTCTCTTAATATCTCCAATAATGGTTGACGAAACTCCCATAAACTTGCTCTTCAGGTGATGGACAGTAGCTAGACAGTCTATAGCAATTCTGATTCGAGTTAAGTGAAGATCCTTTGCCAAGGAAAAGGCTTCACAGCATGCTGTGCTTCCAAGCTCTCGGGGTCGACGAACCCCTCAAACACCATTACTGACGCTCCCAGATACTTGCCATGGTCGTCTCGGCAAATGGCCGCACTCACCCCCAAGTTTGAATTTGTTGAGACAGCAGCATGGACGTTAAACTTTGCCACTCCCATAGGTCCCTTTAGCCATCTCTTCTGCACTGTCCGAGAAAAACTAGATGTCGACGAATGACAAGAAAAACTAGAGGTCCCTTTAGCCATCTCTTCTGCACTGTCTGCTCCATCTTTTCTTTAGTCTTGGTACAAATTACATTGGTAAATGTTTGGTGCCGGCTGGCCGGCTAAGATTCGGGCCGACCGCCCAACATGCACACGTCGGTCCCACCACCGCTCTATCTCCACCCTTGTCTCTACTGGAAAACGACCCGGACGACTCATTCATCGTCCCTTGCCCCTGATTACCTTTTTTCCTCAGCCTCTTCTTTCACTGCTTGGTAATACGTGTCTCATTCATATCATAAAGATTAAAGTATAAGTCACATAAAGACCCATATGACAAAACTGAAAAGATAGAAGAACATCTTTAAGTTTGACACCAACATCTGTCACCTGCCACCGACACCATCATAGCAGCCATCGAAGAAAATAATGACGAATCACCTCCTCACCCAAGCTTGATGTGGCTCCATTGCTGATAAGTAGCTTCGTAGACCTTCAAGGCGGCTCACCAAAAATGAAGCCCTTGCCGTTGAACGAATCAGACCGGGGCAACACTTCGGACACGCCATTGAATTCCAGATCTGGTACCCCACAATGACTAAGACGTCGAAGGAGGAAACCATACGTGCCATCCACGAATCACAAATCCAGCACACGTTCCGTCTTCCAGATGTCGTCGATGCATATCACAATCTGCATCCGCTCCTAGACTACCTCCCAAGCTCCGTGCTGACGCTGGAGCAAACGTCGTCGCAACGGCGGAGCCCGAGACACAAGTCCACCACGAGGATGCCGCCGCCGCCACGCCATCCTTGCTTGAACGAACTGGTTTCCAAATTCATCCCCAACAATAGGACCGATGACCTCGTCAAGGAAGGATCCGAATAATCTTTATTCAGTGCCTCCATCGCCGCTGCCGAAGCCAAGACGATGAACAACCTAAAAACCTAGACTGCGAGGACTAAAAAAGATCCACACGCGTGGATCCGGCGACCCCCCTCACCACCGGCGATTGAGGTCGCCGGTGGAGGAGATCCGCTGGATGACGGCGCTGGAAGATTGTCCTCTCCTGGTGTTAGCTAGGGTTCCAACCTCTAGTCTTCCTATGGCAACAAGGAACTAGCCATCTCGAATCTCCCATCAATCCACATACATGTGGTGCTACAACCCCCATCAAGGTGCATCCATCGCTTGCGTTGTGAGAAGAGGGCATCAAGGTGCAGCCACCATTTGTGGCCTTGGGTGTGCGCCCGCGACAGATGTGTTGAGACCACGTCGGTCACCCGTGCTGCGACGGACATCGGGGGAGGTATTGGACTTCCCTCGGCTGTGCTCCCACGAGTTCTCCGGTGGCGAACATCAGCGTCGACAAAAAAGATGTAACCGACCGAGTGGGGTGCTGGAACCGACAAGATTTTCAAGGGGGTGACCACGAGGGCGGCTGCAACCCGATGACTGGATGGCAATGCTGGAATCGACAGCTGGTTTTCCTACAACCGGCGAAGCAGGAGCTGGAACGAGCATCTCGTTTTGCTGCAACCGAGAGCGCTGGGAACCAACAGTTGGTTTTGCTAGAACTGGCGAAGCAGGAGCTGGAATCAACATCTCATTTTGCTGCAACTGAGAGCGGAGCTAGGAACCAACAACTGGTTTTGCCACAACCGTCAACATATGGAGTTGCAACCGACTATGGAGAAGCTGGAACCGGTTGCGATCGTGTGTGTTGGTGGTCACTGGATGCGGTGGAGGAGGCATCGTCGCAGCTTTTCTTGTGTCCAGGGGCTGGACATTTGCTGGAACGGTGTCGACGTACAACGATCTATGGAGTCATAGACATGCACCTTCCCAGGCTTGATGGAGGGCGATGCAGCACACAAAGAGCAACACTCAACCTATGATCACCACACGGAGATTTACCCGGGTTTGGACCGCATATACGTAAAATCCAACTCCTGCTTTGGTACATTAAGTTTGTAAAAGGCCCTGCTTACAAAGAAACAAGGAGTGCAACCCTTGCCGGCAAGGAGCTTTGAGGGCGCACCTAGCTAACAAGGGTCGATCCCTCTAAATGTTGCCATGGTCCTCCTTTTATAGCTCAAGAGGTCACCACAATGGCAAATTGGTAAATTACATGCTGACGATCACCACAGTGCGTAACCCTGACAGTATAGGGCAAACGTGTTTAATGCACCCCTAGGTGTCTTGCTCCGCTTGATATCGGGTAAGAGTCATGTCCCGTCCGCATCGCTTGGCTCATCTACCTCTTATTACCTTACGTTGCACTTGGGCGGGTGTCAATAAAGGTAGTTCTCTAGCGGTGGACTGCCATGCAGCCTGACAACTTCTACCTACCCGCCTGCGCACCTGCCATATGTCAGCAGGCTGTTGACGTGGAGCAGTGGCAGGGAGCTCGGCTTGCCGTCTCTGTCCTTGTCGGCAATGTGGAGTGCTTGTTCCCGGGAAGGCATGCTTCCCGGTAACCTTGGTCTTCAAGTGATCTTAGTATTTCTTGACAACTTGCTTGGAGGTCTTCTTCAAGATGTTCATCCACCATGCCTTCGGTATATTGGGATGAGTTCACCTTTTGACTTGCTTTTCTAGGGACGGGGGCTATAACTTACCGATGCATGGTCAGGGGTATGAACACCTTTTGTTCACTACAATGATAGGAGCCTCCGACCTGGGCCAGACGCGCGTGCACAATGCTTGTCTGGGCTAGGCGCATTAATCATGCACATGCAAGTGTGTCACGAATAATAACCACAACCAATTACTTTTTTACCGTTGCTAATGGTAAAGGATCCTTGCATTTAATGCAGGATCGTGGGGCGATGGAATAGGGCGCAAGTGGGGATCGTGCGCCTGAAAAGGCACGCCACATCTAGCGCGGTGAAGAACCAACCCATGTTCCTTCCCCATAAAAAGATAACTGCAAGGGTTGCGCTTGATTCACCATTCCATCTATACTTCCCAATTGCTGCCGCTATCTTCTTCTTTCTCTCACCGCCACCGCAAAACCTTGTGCTGCCGCACAGTCACTCCCCCATAAGATCTTCTACCGCTTGCCATGGCCCCGAAGACAAGAACTGGAGCATGCAAAGAGTCGGAGAAATCAGGGAAGGCCGAGGCGGCGTAGATGCGAAGGGATCATGCCTGCTTCCCTTCGATGCTGGAGGCCGCTGAACTCACGGACAGGTACTCATTCCTGTGGCCGGTGTAGACGAAAGACCACGACACCATCGAGGTACTGCCCTCAAGCTCCCCCGACGGATACGATAAATTTGCATTCTCCCTCGCATTTTTCTACTATGGATTGATCACGCCATTCTCATAGTTCTTCAATGAGCTCATGCAGACGTACGAGTTTCGTCTTCTGGACTTTAATCCTAATGTCCTCACCTACATGTTTGTATTTGCTCATTTCTATGAGAATTTTGTGGGGATAGTACCAAACCCCCCTTGTAGCGACCCGACCTGAAAGGTCGAATCACCGGTGTTTCCGTACCATCCCAAGATCATGCTGGTACACACACAGTACATCAATGTATATATCAAAGTGAAATCACACAGCTTTATTAATCAAAAATCTCATATCGAGTTCTTTATTACAATAAAGATTACAATAAAGTGGCCGAAGGCCAACTCATGAGATAAACTAAACCAAAGTCTTGCGGAAGCTTCAAAGGTAGTTGAGTCCATCTGACTCCAAGGGCATCTCACCGAGCGTAGAGCGTATCCTCACTCCTGGTCGGAAAAAAAATACTCTACAACATGATACGTTGCAGCCGTATAGGTCAGCATATTGAATATGCCGACAATGTCACAAAAGGGGGTAACATAATCATATCTTCTATATGCATATATGGCAGGTGGGGTAATAAGTTTTTGCATAAAGCCAATTTTTCCTAAAACAAGAGAGGGCAAAGCAAAAAGTTATTACTACATTGTTGGTTGATTAATGAGATGGTTCCACCAACCAATTCTCATACCCAAGTTGTCATTAATACCCACATCAATATAATATTTTGTGTTGAGAATTCCAGATAGTTTCAGTTCCTTTGGCTCAAGTTGTCTATGACCGTGGACACGGCTAATCGATTAGGTTTGGGTACTCTGTAGAGTTTTGCACACGTTCCCCACAAGATTTGATAGCCTCCATTGAATTTCTCGCACTCCAGGGTGTTTGAGAAACGGATGACCAAAACATGGTCTTCTAAAGGGTTCCCCTGAGACTCTGTCGGTGCCCATCCTTTCCTATCGTTCTTCTACATCTCGTAGCATCACCTGTCCAAGGTCACCACGATATCCAACCAAGCTAGAGCCCATAATGGCTTGTGGCTGTGCAAGTAAGCCTTCGGTCTTAAAGCATCCATCCATCTCTTTGTGCCTGGGTGGACCTTTCCGCATGAATACTGGCACTTCTCCAGCAACACCTAGGCTAACCACTGGCTTCTCCAGGGCGCCGTTCAACCATCATTCACCCATAGGTATGTTGAAAACTTGGAGTCTTGAAGTCTTGTTCATCAAGTAGGTCTTGTAATTATTATCTCACAACTCTCATGAATCACACAACCAACCCCGTCTACTAACAACATAGCAAAATTAAAACAACGTTTCCCGGGGCCAAAGTGTCAAAAGGGTTGAGGGGTGCCTACCACATGATACTACATCAAGTAACCAAGTTTCCAATTACCTACTTTGCATGAAATTTGGGGAGATGGTAGAACTAATGCAATAAAAACATGGATAAATATGATCAAAGTGACTTGCCTTGCTGGCGATCCTCGTACTCAAGTGACTCTAGATAACAAGCTTCACACTCCGGATGATCTAACGAATCAAACAAAGCAGACAATAAGCATAAACACCATACAATTCACACAACAGCAAGGTAAACAAAAAGATACTATCACAATCACTAGCACAATCAAAAGAAAGAAATCAACTCAAAGTAGAAGACTCTAAAAGTTTTGGTGGGAAAATATCTACCAAGACATAATAAGACAAATTGGTTTCCAGCAATTTACTAATAGATAACAGAAAATAAAATACAAATTTTTTATTAGAAAACATAAAGTATTTCATTATAAAAATTTTGTGCAAAAAGGATTACTACAAAACATTTTTCGAAACAATACTAATGGTGAGAACAAGGTTTATCTACTTAAACTAGAGCACAAAACAAATTTAAATTATTTTTATTATCAAAAAATAATTCACCTAATGTTGAAAAACAGAACTAAAGAAACTACAATAAAAATTTAAACTAAAACAACAAATCAAAATAAACTAAAATAAAACAATACAAATAAGCACTAAGAAGAAACTAAACAGAATCTGTTTTTACTAAAAACCCTAATCTAAAATATCCTAAAAAATTCTCAAACAGTTCTGGATGATAGGTCTAACTATTACAAAGCAGTGGCAAAAAGAATCACTCAAAAATAAATTTCTAAACTCAAGTTATTCAAGTTTTAGTGATTTCCTCAAATTTAACAAAATTCAAATTTAAAAGTTCAAATTTGAAAACTAAGACTACAGACGGAAACTACATGAAATTTGTGACATGTTACAAAAAGAATCAATCAAAAACTCTAAATATTTTAAAAGATATATCAAAAACAAAAACAGAAATCATTCTGTTTTCTACAACAGAAACAGAAAAAGAAAAAGATTATCTAACGGATAGGGTTGACGTGGCGGTTTCCTATTGGTCGCCAGCGCTGCGCGTGGGTGTTTGCGGGCGGGTGACCGGACGCTAGAAGAAAGCATTTCGGCGTTTAAAACTTCTAATCTGGTTCGTTTGATCCAGATCCAACGGTTGAGGAGGGGGTGGTGGCTTACAGAGGAGGAGGTCGGGGTCTCCGGCGATGTCGACGGCGGCCGAACGTCGGAAGTGGTCGGGGACATCGATGCAGTGGTCGAGGGCAGCGTCCAGAGGGTCCAGGCGACGGCGGCGAAGCTCCGGCGACGATTGGTGGCGTCAGTTGGGGCTGGGGAAGACAGGGGCGACGGCCACGAGCTCGGAGAGCTTCGGTGGGGTGCCGAACTCCGGCGAGGTGCGGGGGCGACGTTCTGGCGAGGGGAGTGGGGTTTTCGAGGGGGGGGGGATGGAGTGCGGTGAGGGCAGGGCTTTATATAGGGGCCTCGTGGGGTCGGGAAAAGGAAGGGGGAGGGAGATCCGGCGCGGGAGGGATCTCCGGCGAGGTCGGGAGCGCGGGGAAGGAGATGAGCAATGTGATGGCGCGGTCGGGCGGTGGGGTCCACTTGTTAGTGTGGGAGGGGCGGCGTCAGCGGCGTCGGTGACCGATCCGGAGCGATTTCGGGGAGTTAAGGCTGTGGGCTGGCCGGTTTCTTTACTAAAACGTTAATTTCGTTTCCTTTTCTATTTTCCAGAGAATTAAAATCTCATTAAGACATTCAAAACATTTCCAACCATTGCAGATATATATATCAAATTGATCAGGGGAATAAATGCTATTTAATTAACATTTTTCCATGGCCAAAATGAATACTTTAAAAAAAATTATTTTCAGAAAATGCCTAAATTGATTTTAAATTCTTTTGCAATAATTTTTCAAATGACCCCCTGGTTTTATTGTTCAAATATTTCACAAGGATGTCCCTAGTGTGGAGTGTCATGCTACTCCTCTCTTTTTATGAATATTCCCAGGGGTTTTCAAATAGGAGAAACAAGTATATAGAAAAATGAAAGTGGCCTTTTAGAAATCCAAAAGAAGAACTTCAACCATTCATTTCATTCAAACAATGTTATGATGATGCATAGCTATATTTCATAACATTCCAAAAATGGAATTTTTGGGATGTTACACCCCTGTTTCATCACTTCTACTCGCCATGAATAGAGGGTGACTCGATTTCTGGCAGTGTAGTGTGGATCTTGAGGACAGCTAGGAAAGGTGAATATCTTGAGGGGAACATGAACATCAAGTGGTCAGAATGTAGAGCAGAGTGGTTGATGAGTCCAATTTACGTGACATTTTTCTATATATTTTGCGCCTACAAGGTCGTCTTTGTGGAATTTTACCGCATTCACGCACTTTTTTAGTTGAAATCCCTCAGGTAAAGTCTTTTGGAGAAATATACATTTGATGGAGAAAATCATCAAAAATTTCAGTGGAAACACGTATTTAAGGTGATAAACACTTTCCATAAAAACTCAAGCAAGAAGGCCAAAGAAACAACCATCGTCGCGCTTCCAAAGCGAACGACGGCGTTCGATGCGACTGCATGCGCTTGCATGAGTGGTCGTTTGGCCCGCCTTCGCCTGCGAGGGATCTGCTATTTTGACACCATTGAAGCGGATCGTGAATCAGACGAATAGAGACTCTAGAAACTCATCGAGAAGGCAGAATCCTAGCCTCTGGAGCCCATCCGGAGGGAGGATCGACCGGGAGAAGAAAGGAATTCATCTCACCGCAAGAGGAACATCATCATCATCACCATCTTCATCATCATATGCATCCTTATCATCTGCAATATCAAGAACACTAATTGATCCTTTGGTGTACCGGTTGAATCATTCATACATGCATTCCATCACCATTACCATGATGATTGTTGTTCCCATGTGTGAGTAGACTCCTAGTTGTCGGGGATATGGATGAACCTCGGTATGTGTAGAATTTGAAACGTTTATTATGGATATGAGATCATTTGCTGAATTCTTAGTTTAATAACTTTGTGAATGTTGTGAAGGGGCCCACTCAACATTTGTGCCTATATTGGCCACATAACATATCATTGTCTTTGCATAGGTTTAGGATGTGGATGTAATATGAGGTGACAATAAAATCCTACTGCTCCTAACCTTTACAAGTGACCGGGGATTTACGGAGAACCCTTAGTGAGGCTGTGTCCATGGGTAAACCCTTAATTATCATGAGTTGTAACCCACAAGGGGAGACTATGATGATGGCGTGCGTGGCACAAAGTCTACCACGAGTGAAATGTGTTATGTACCCGGCTCCGCCTAGCATAATAATCAATAGTGGTTCAAGTATCCGCTCCATGCTATGCTTATGCATAGTAGTACTAGAAACATACCGACGGGGATTTCAAATTTCCTGAGATCGCCTTTTTAATTCTGTTGTTTCACTATCATTTACCATTCTTGTGTTTCATTTACTTTTATGTTATTCAGTTACAAGTCACCATTTTACTCAATCCTTATTTAAATCCGTCCTCACTCTGCTTCAAGTCTACAATTATCTACAAGCACAAAGTTACATAACTCACTATAAGGGGCAAAACCTAATTCCCATGCTCCCTGTGAGATCGATACTCTTACTTCGAAAAGGCTACAACTAAACCATATGCACTTGCAGGCTATCAAGATTTTTCTTGCATCGTTGCCGGGGAGCTAAGCCTTTTGGGCCTTGCCTTGAGTTTTAAATTATTTTGTGATCTAACGGTTTTTGCAGACGAAGAGCAGCCACAGTCCTTCAAGAAGAAGTTTATCAGGTAGGCGTTGAGTTAGTAGCAGGACTGGCTCGAGGAAAGAACTTTATAATAACTGGTCCTGACCTACCTGGTAAAGTATATGAGATAAACCCCATGTTAATTATTATGATAAAATAAAATATATTCCTAGGTGAGGCAATCGAATGTCCTTATGAGCATATTGACAGTTTTAATCTTGCATGCGGAACTCTTCACTTGCAGGAGTTAACCAATAACAAGATCAAAGCAAAAGTATTTCCCTATTCTCTCCAGGGAGGAGCTACAAGATGGCTAAGATGCCAAGATATAAATACACTGAGTAGCTAGCCAAAATTATTGGTTGCATTTTCTTGTTCTTACATCAAGAGAAAGATAAGAAGTTTTGGACAACGGGAAGGTGAGAAGCTAGTAGATGCATATATAAGGTATCATGAAATACTTCTTGCATGCCCTTAACATCTTTTCCCGACTTTTTAATAGTCAACTTCTTTTATGGTGGGATTAATTCACAAAGTAAACAAGTTTTAGATCTTGCCTCTAAAGGTTCCTTTTTGGGAACCGAGATATCAAATGCTTAGTTTACTTCACATGATGAGGTATAATGCTGAGAATTGGTACCTTTGTTCAAAGGAAAAGAGTAAAGTTGATCTTATTTATGATAGCATTAAATCTTTCCTTAGAACTTTGAATATAAAAGATTTATGTCATGAGCTAAATATTGGAACTCACCCCATGCTACATGTTTGAAAGATTTTCTAAGTTCTTGAACTTTCGAGAGAAGAAGTACTTAAAATTTAGTAGGGAGTATAAGTCTATTCGCATGGTGGAAGCTATAAAGAAAAAGACTACCCCACCTACAAGGTGAAAATAAGCCTATTGTAAGCCAACTGGTAAAAATCTAGAAGGAACACCCTCAAAAAAGGGGAAGAAGAATGTTAAGATGGAATAATGTGGGACTCCTATGTCAACATAATTAAAGAACTTGCTACACCTATACCAGTAGAGAATAAAGAGGTCTACTTGGATATCGACACCACTTTTATCTTAAAGGGTGCACCGAAGGTAAAAATGTAGGTAAGCAAATTTTATCATGTTCCTTTGGATGCAAGACATATTTTGGGTTGTGTGACCCCAGTTCACTGGTTAATATTATTCCTTGTAGTCTTTATGCTAAATTTATAATGAGATTGCTCCTTATCCTTGAGCCAACTGACGTTATTATCAAGCTTGCAGATAAAACTGATAGGAAACCCTGTGGCATCCTTAAAGATGTCAACATAATGACAGGCTCTCTCATTTATCCCATTGATATCTATGTATTAATGATCTCTGAGGATAAAGATTGTCCTGTTGTTTTTGGAACATCTTTTTTGAATGTTGCAGGAACCTACATAAAGAAGAAATCTATCTCCATGAAGTGGGGAGATGAGATGATAAAGTTCACATTCTCCTCTATATTAAGCAAGCCGTATGAAGAGGAAGTTCGGGATAATGAGGAGCAGTAACTAAATCAACTAGCTGAAATCCATCTCCAAACACCAGAAGATGAAGTTGAACGGGTATGAAGATGAAGAGAAAGAGGAGATCTAGATGATAATGGATACTACACCTATAGTATGCCCACGTCTTAATAAAGTTAAGCACTCAAAAGAACGAGATATGACGATTTACCTCCTCCAACTTTAAAACCATTACCCAAACAGTTGAGATATGAGTTTATAGATAACTCAAAAAAATTCCCTATTATTGTCAATCTTGACCTTTTAGGTAAAGACAAAGAGAAACTCTTAGCAGTGCTGAGTAAGCATCGAAAGTCTTTTGGATACTCAACTCGGGATGTAAAAGGGATACATCCATGTATATATTCTCATGCAATACCTATTGAAGATGGGGCTAAAACCGTAATTGAGAGCCAACAAAGACTTCATCCGGCATCCAAAAATGTGGTAAGAAAAGAAATAATATGTCTCCTTGATGCAGGGGTAATTTACCCCATGTTCGATAGCAAATGGGTAAGTCTGGTCCATTGCATTCCTAAGAAAGCAGGAGTTTCCTTAGTAACTAACGAAAACAATGACCTAGTCCCTACTCGGGCTGTTATTGGATATGGAATGTGTGTTGACTTCAGGAAATTAAATAAATATACGAACAATGGACCTAGTCACTACCCATTGCTATTCATAAATGATATATTGGAGAGATTGGCCAACAACTCTTATTTTTGCTACCTTGATGGGTATTCTGGGTTCTCTCAAATATCAATCTGACATGGAAATCAATAAAATACCACCTTCACTTGCCCGTATGGTACGTATGCATTTAGTAGAATGCCATTTGGTCTATGTAATGGGACACCCTCGTTTCAAAAATGCATATCTAAAATCTTTCCTTATTATATTGGAAAAAATGTTGAAGTGTTCATGGACAGTTTCTCTGTCCAATGGACATCCTTTGATAACCGTCTCTATAATCTCACAAAGGTTTTACAGATATGCGAGGAAACATGTTTTGTACTGAATTCGGAGAAGAGACATTTTATGGTCACTGAAGGTGTGGTGTTGGGACACAGAGTCTCATGAAAGATTATTGAGATAAACCAAGATAGGATTGAGGTAATAGAAAATTTATCTTACCATCAAGATGCGAAAGTATGTAAACTTTTATAGGACATGCTAGTTTCTATAAAAGATTTGTCCAAAATATCTAAACCTCTGATTGACCTATTGCACAAAGATGCTCGTTATTCTTTTGATAAGATCTCTGTCCAGGCTTATGAGAAATTAAGAGATGCCTTTATCACAACCCCCATCATCTAGCCTCCAAAGTGGGATGGGCCATTCGATATCATGTGTGATGCTAGCAATTATGTTGTTGGTGTTGTTCTAGGATAGCGTGCTGATAAAAAACTTAACATGATCTTTTATGCAAACAGGAGTTTGTATGAAGACCAAGTACACTTGGAAACTATTGAAAAAGAATTGCTAGCTATTGTTTTTGCTTGTGATAAATTCATCCTTATATTATTAATTCAAAAGTGATTGTCCACACCGATCACCGTGCTTTACGTTACCTCCTTGCAAAGAAGGACGCTAAACCCTGATTGATTATGTGGATATTACTACTTCAGGAATTTGATTTGCGGATAGTAGACCACAAAGGGGAGGACAACCCAATAACATATCACCTATCACGTATGGAAAAAATACCTTATGTTCTAGTACCTATAAATGAATCTTTTCGAGGTTAGAGTTTGGCTATGATTAAGAAGATAGAACCTTGATTTGCAAATTATGCTAAAATTCTTGTAGGAAAGTACATGAGGCCGATATGAGTTTTCATCAAAGGAATAAATTCTTTAGTGATCTGAATTATTAGTTCTGGGATGACCCATTTCTCTATTGGCATGAACCAAATGACATGATAAGGCGTTGTGTCCTAGAACATGAAATGAATGCTATACTAGAAGGGTGACATAATAGCCCTTATGCGGGACATCATGTTGGAGATAGGACCGACACAAAAGTGCTTCAATTAGGATTTTACTAGCCTACACTCTTCAGAGATGCTCACATGTTTGTTAAAAATTCTGACCCGTGTCAACGCACAGGTAACGTTGGAAGGAGACACGAAATGCCTATGAACTATAATCAAGAACCTTTTGATGTTTGGGGATTGGACTACTTAGGACCTGTCCTTGTCTCAGATGGCTACACTCATATTCTTGTGGCTGCAGATTATGTTACAAAATGGGTTAAAGCTCTGCCAACCAAGCATGTAGATGCGACTACTTCTTTAAAGATGATAAAGGATATCATATTAACCAGGTTTGGACTTCCTAAAATTCTTATCACCGATGGTGGATCTCATTTTATACAAGGAATATTCAGAAGAGTACTTCGTAAGTATGGAGTGACTCACTAAGTGGCTTCACCATATCATCCACAAACTAGTGGTCACGTGGAATTCTCTAACAGGGAAATTAAGATGATACTACAAAGACGATGCGGAAGTCCATGAAAGATTGGGCAGTGATACGTCTCCGACGTATATATAATTTTTGATTGCTTCATGCTATTATATCATCAATCTTGAATACTTTATATGCAATTATATGTTATTTTATATCATTTTTGGGACTAACCAATTAAATCACTGCCCAGTGGCAGTTTGTATTTTTTGCTTGTTTTTGGACTTTTAATCAATACCAAACAAAGTCCAAATTGGATAAAAATTTAGGGGAGCTAGTTTTTGACCAGAAGAGACCCGGGAAGCTTCGGGAGGAGGCTAGAAGACCCACGAGGTGTCCACGAGCCACCAAGGTACACCCTGGGGGGTAGGGTGGCCCCCCATGGATCATGGGCATCATGGCACCTCCTGACCTAATTCTACTTCTATATATTCCCAATTACCCCCAAAACACCATTGAGCCACCCGAAACAATTTTTTCACCACTACAAGTCTATGTTCTTCCACGATCCCATATGGAGGCCTTTTCCGGTACTCTGTCAAAGGGGGGATCCATCATGGAGGCTGTCTTCATGAACCTTGTTGCCTCCATGATGATGTGTGAGTAGTTCACCACAGACCTATGGGTCCATAGCTAGTAGCTAGATATCTTCGTCTCTCTGTTTGATCTACAATACAAAGTTCTTCTGATTCTCGTGTTGATCTATCCGATGTAGTCTTCTTTTGAGGTGTATTTGTTGGGATCCAATGAACTATGGATTCATGATTAGATTATTCATGAAAAGTAACCGAGTCTTCTCTGAATTCTGTTATGCATTATTATTATAGCTTCTCAAGTCTCTACGATCTATCGGTTTGGTTTGGCCAACTAGATTGATTTATCTTCAGTGGGAGGAGTGCATTGTAGTGGGTTCAATCTTGCGTTGCTCTATATCCAAGTGACAGAAGGGGAAAAGTCATGTATTGTATTGTATTGTATTGTTGCTACTAAGGGTAAAACGACGGAGTTTGAACATATTGCTTGTACTTATGTTGTCTACATCATGCAATCTTGCTTAAAGCATTACTCTATTTGTCATGAACTTAATACCATAGATACATGCTGGATAGCGGTCGATTGATGGAGTAAAAGTAGTAGATGCAGAATCGTTTCGGTCTACTTGCCACAGATGTGATGCCTATATACATGATTGTTGCCATGAATACATAATCATAACTATGATATTTTCTATCAGTTACCCAACAATAATTTGTCTACCACCATATACTACGTTCAAGAGAGAAGCCTCTAGTGAACACCATACCCCCCGGGTCTACTTAATTATATTTGCTAAAAACCTAAAATACCTCGCTGCAATTTATTATATTATATTTATTTTACTTTTATATTTAACTATCTACCACATTGGAAGTAATCCTTGCAAGTAACGAGTTCAAGGGGCTTGACAACCCTCTTGCCCATGTTGGGTGCAAGTGTTTGGTTTTGTGTGTGCAGGTGCTGTTGTAAAGACAAGTTGTCGTGGTTCTCCTACTGGTTTGATAACCTTGGTTGTCACTTAGGGAAATACTTATCTCTACTATATTGCTTCAACCTTCCTCTTCAGGGAAAAACCCAACACAACTCACAGGAAGCAGAAAGAATTTCTGGCACTGTTGCCGGGGACATATCACCAACTTACTCGAGGTCCCTTCACATAAACTATCACTCACTTGCTCTGCCTTTTACTTGTTTAGTTATGTCATCTTTTATCGTTGTCACACAAAAACATGAAGTAAAAATAGAAATTTAAGGTAAACAGATCCTCATCCGCTTGCTAATCTTTTTTAACTTGCTACTTATTGTAAACCAACAGCTAATAATGAAGTGATAAATGAAAATGCTACTCAGATACATTCATTGAAGGAAAAGCATGATTGCAATGTTGTTAGTATAAATTATATGAATATCAATTGTGATAATGATCATGATTGGGGTGATAATGTTTCTTTTGATCTTGAAAATTTATTTAAGCCTCATAATGAATCTACTATTGAAAAATTTCATAGTATTGAAAGTAGCTTTGAAAGAGTGTCAGCTTTAGGTAAAAAGGACCCCACATATTTGGATAGTGTTCAATCTTATAATTTTATTGATAAAAGTGATTTTGGAGAGGTCTTGACTTTATTTAATGTTAATCCCACTATCTTGGAAGATCATAATTTTTTTTGTGCATGTGGATCATGGAGAGAATATTTTATATGCTAGATATATTGTTGAATTTGAATATGATCCTACATGTAATTATTATGAGAGAGGCGAATATGGTTATAGAAATTTTCAAGTTATTCACTTACCTCTCTTTGTATTGAAATTATTAATGCTTCATTCTTCCTATTTGCATGTGCTAGATATTTCTTGTCTTGATAATTTGTTTTCCTATAAAATGCCTATGCATAGGAAGAGGGTTAGACTTAAATGTGTTTGTTATATGTTATGGTGCTCTCTTTGTGCTTCAATTCTTGTCATTCATGTGAGAATCATTAATATTTCAAGCCTATATTAATGGATATTAAGAAAGAGCTTGTTGGGAGACAACCCAATGGTTATATTGCTTTTTTAATTTCTGTTATTTTGAGTTCACACATTTATTGCTATAGTTATGGTTGTTTTTTGTGTTTAAATTAGTGTTTGTGCTAAGTAAAGACTTTGGGATGATTTGGAAGATAGTAGAATTGATGCTATGCAAAACACAAATTGCCCAGGTTTTCCTAATTTTGTAGAAGTTTTGGAGTTACAGAAGTATGGTTTTAGTACATATCATTACAAACTATTCTGTTTTTGCCTGCATAGTTTGCTTGTTTTGATGATGCTATGGATTGTATCGGGGGGTATAAGCTATGGAGAAGTTGGCATAAAGTACCCATTATTTAAATAATAAAATATGAATCAATTTATAATAGTACCTAAAGTATTTGATATGTCTATTGTATTAATGGATCTCACAAGGTTTTGTTGAGTTTTGTGTGCTGAAGTTTTTAAGTTTTGGGTGAGACAATGATGGATGAAGGAATAAGGAGTGGAATACCCTAAGATCAGGGATGGCCAAAGAACCCCAATGTAAAATTCAAGGAAGACTCAAGCGTCTAAGCTTGGGGATGGCCGGAAAGGCATCCTCTCTTTTGTCTCCAATCTATCGGTATGTCACTTGGAGCTATATTTTTATTCATCACATGATACGAGTTTTGCTTGGAGCGTCATGTATTATAGTTTATTTTTATTTTTAATTCGACACAATCATTGTTTGATGGAAACACTTTTCAATAGAGACACACTTTCATCATAATTTTTTAGAATACTCTATGTGCTTCACTTATATCTTTTGAGCTAGGCAATTGCTCTAGTGCTTCACTTATATCTTGTTAGAGCATAACATCGGCCATATTTTGTGGAAATAGTTGAACTCTCATGCTTCACTTAAATATTTTTGAGAGTATAATGCGATAGGAATGCTAATTTGCACGTGTTATAAGGCTAGTCCAAAAAGGATAGGTATCCAAGGGGGATATAATAGAAACTTTCATGTAGCTCAGTAAAGATGAAACATGTGTTGATTATATTGATGTAGTAGTATGAAAGAATATAGGTTCATGATCATTTGTTAGTAGAAATATTGGTATTAATGTTTGTTATTTAATTCTCACCTAAGTATCTGTCATGGCATGGTGATGAGGTGTGAGCATTTTTATGTCTAAAATGAAATCCTATCGTGTTGTTCGAATCGGGGGCGCGTGATGGTTAACTCCTCTGAACCACCTCCCTAAGGGCATGCAGTAGTGCTTTGCTTTGAGAGAGCTAATAAGGCTTCACAATAAGTATATGAGTTCTTTATGACTAATGTGAGTCTATGGATATACACACTCTCACCTTTCAATAATTTGCTAGCCTGTTCGGTACCGTGCATTGCCCTTTCTCACCTCTAGAGTTCACCTCTAGAGTCGGTGCAAACTTTGTCGGTGCATCCAAACCCCATGATATGACTCTCTATTGCACATAAGGCACCTTATATCTTCCTCAAAACATCCATCATACCTACCTATCATAGCATTTCCTTAGCCATTCTGAGATGTATTTCCATGCAACTTCCACTGTTCTGTCACATGACATGTGTGTTCATCATCATATTGCTTTGCATGATCATATGTAGCTAATATAGTATTTGCGGCAAAGCTAGCATTCATCATTGATTACATGTTACGCTAGATCATTGCACATCCTGGTACACCGTCAGGGGCATTCATATAGAGTCACATTTTTCTTTATGATTTGTAATTTTGAGTTGTAAGTAAACAAAAGTGTGATGATCAATATTATTGGAGCATTGTACCAGTGAGGAGAGGATGATGGAGACTATGATTCCCCCACAAGTCGGATGAGACTCAGGACGAAAAATGAAAAAAACGGGGGAGGCCAAATAAGCCCATCATAAAAAAATGAGAAAAGGAAAATAATAAATAAATATGAGAGAAAAATTGAGAAGGGACTTTGCTACTATCCTTCATCACACTTGTGCCTCAAAGTGGCACCATGTTCTTCATATAGAGAGTCTTCAATTTTGTGACTTTCATATACTAGTGGGAATGTTTGTTACAAAACTTGGATTGTATATTCTGATGTCGGGCTTCCTCAAATGCCCGATGTCTTCATGAGCAAGCAAGTTGGATGCACACACACACTTAGTTTCATTTGAGCTTTCATACACTTATATCTCTACTACATCACTTGCATGGCAATCCTACTCCTCGCATAAGTATCGATTGATGGGCATCTCCATAGCCCGTTGATTTGCCTAGTTGATGCGAGACTTTCCCACCTTTTGACTCCTTTGATATCTACCACCATATTCTATTCCACCCATATGCTATATCCATGGATCACACTCATGTATTGCATGAATTTGAAAATGCCGAAGCACATTAGAAGTACTATCCAATTGCCTCGTTTTACACCGGGATGCTCATGATTTATACTTATGCGATGAACACGGAATCATGCCATGCCTAATATGATAAAATAAGTAGGGGATACCATTCTTTAATGATCGTATATTTTGAAACAGTAATGGTTATGCTTCTTATGTTCATGGATATTATTATGTTAATGTCAATTGATTCATTGTTCTCAATATCTACACCCAAAAGATATTACATATTGAGTAGCATGCCACATCAATTTTTTGTTTTTATCATTTACCTACTCGAGGACGAGCATGAATTGAGCTTGGGGATGCTGACACGTTTCCAATGTATCTATAATTTTTGATTGTTTCCTGCTATTATATTATCGATCATGAATACTTTATATGCAATTATATGCTATTTTATATCATTTTTTTGGACTAACTTATTAACTCACTGCCTAGTGCCAATTCCTGTTTTTGCCTATTTTTGGAGTTTTCAGATAATCAATATCAAACGAAGTACAAATTGGATAAAAATTTACGAGAGTTATTTTTGGACCAGAAGAGAGCCCAGAGGCTTCAGGAGGGGTCCAAAAGACCCACGAGGTGGCCACGAGCCACCAAGGCGCGCCCCCATGGCTCGTGGGCCCCTCGTGACATCTCTTGACCTAATTCCACTTCTATATATTCCCAATTACCTCCAGAACATCAGAGAGCCACCCGAAACAATTTTTCCACCACTGCAAGTCTGTGTTCTTCCTTGATCCCATCTGGATGCCTTTTTGAGTCACTAGTGCAACAACGTGCTATGCAAACGGTTTCTAACCCCTTTCCGCGATGTAGTTTTAAATCGCCGCCTCGCATGTGTGGGTGATATGAGGGTCCATCCAGCACGACACAGAAAAATCATGTGCGATGTGGAATAGGAACCCAAACGTTTGTTCTAATAAAGGGTATGTGATGTCCGCATCTATCACAAACGAGAGTTATCGACCAACCGTTTGAGATATGTAATATTTACAGAATGGTCCATCCTTGATACTCGTGTGGGATCGCAATACCATCACACGCCTTGTTATGTGGTGCAACAATCATTATGCATGCCACATCGCAAACAATTGACAATTGTAAATTGTGTACGATAAGGGGAATATCACACCCACTTACATTATCCATACCATTTGCCATATGTAATTAGGAAGATAATTTAATCGTCATACAAGTGTCGGACAAGATTAAGAAACGCCTGGCTGTCGTACTCATGTTGGATGGGATAACTATCAATGTGATATTCTCTGGTGCAATGTTTCCGATGCGTACGACATCACAAACAGTGGATGATTGTGAAGCGTGTGCGATAGAGACACTCTCACTGACATTCAATTCGACTGCACCATTCGCAACATTGTATGACATCACACATGGTTTTCAACGTCAATTGTGTGCATGGTCACACACGTTTTCTATCTGTGAAATGTGTCAGATCATCAAGTATATCACAAACATTGAGATTTACAAACCATGTGCGTCATAATGACCCCCTGAGCATATTTTCCCCTAATTTAATTGCTGCAATTTAAAATTCTACATAATTTGGTTTTGAAATTAGGGAATATATTTTTCTCTCTATATCATATACATATATAGGTTCAACAACCAATGCATTATTCGATCCACAGGTACAGATTCTCAAGAATTACATCAAAAAAACATAATTACCAAATAAATAATGATGAACGATAGTTGAATACTTGTATTAAATAGGGTAAATAAAGAGGTGAAAGATATTTTGGTTGTTGTAAAAGGTGAAATGGAATGCCCATATTGTGCCCTCTCCATGTCGAATGCACGCACGACTCTAGTCCAACCCCTTGTGATGGCCGACCGCCTATCCTTCATTGTCTTCATAAGTACTTCTATATAGTCATTGTAGTCTGGTAGAAATACCTATACCTTTGTATGTCCAACAATCATGTAGTATAGAGGTGATATTAATTAAACTACATTGGGAACAACTGGAAACGAAAAATATTCATACATTGCCATCTAAGAACTCATTATGGGCACTAAAAAAGCTATAGAGTTCATAGTTACCATCCTATAGATCTTTGTTGTCTTGGACAAAGTGTAAACAAATAGTTTATTTGCCATCTTTTGACTCATTGTACTAACAATCTTTATTCGTTTCCTCACTTGATGCTGGTTAAAGAATATCTCATTGTCCCATACACAAAAAGTGTTGAAGCACAGATCTTTAGTAATGACATAAGTACCTACAAGCAACAAGTTAATATTAGAAGCTAAACTACAACTGCATAATGATGTAGTACATTAGCGGCAGATCTAGGGGTGGACAGGGTGGTCCATGGACCACCCTGAGATTTTCACATACCCTATATATATCATACAATAAAAATTAAAATAATGTATTTCTATGAAGAATTGCATGGTTGGACCATCGTGTCATGTTGAGATGGATCCGCCACCTATACTGTCTCCATCCCATTATATAAGATCTTATTACATCTAGTATACTAACATATTGGATGTATTAAAATCTTGTATTATGACGCGGAGGGAGTCTATATAATACATGTAAAACAAATATAGCCATGGGAACCAAAAACCATTAAAAGAGACATATGATCACTACAACATGCTTAACAACAACGGAATATAGTCATTAAAAATGATATTGTTGAAATTGCATAGAACATAGCTTGTGATTAAACGTCAAATTGGATAAATGAACATCACATGGTGGAAAAGCAAGGGGCGTATTACCTACACCAGGCTTAATAGGAAACAAATATGGGGATTGAACTGGTAGTGATCAAAGTGTACTACACATTGTGAATAACTGAATAAACAAGGCATACTAGGAACAACCAAATCAAGCAATTGAAACTGGACAAATGCTAACCACAAACAATCGAACAACCAAAAACCCATTAAAGGAGGCATATGCTCACTACAACATGCTTAATAGAACCCAAATATAGTCATTCGTAGTCATAGTGGTCTTGTTGAAATTGCATAGAACGTACCTTGTATTTAAACATCAAATTGTATGATTGAACATCACATTGTGAGAAAACTAAAATAAACAGGGGCGTGTTAACTACATCAACTTTAACATGAACCGGTCTGGCTGTTGAATCTGGTATAAATGAAAGTAAACTGCACAATACATTGTTGCACATATAGAACATCACATTATGAATAAAGGAAATAACATGGAATACTACAAAAACAACCAAATATAGCAATTGAAACTGGACATATGTTCACTACAAACAATCAAAAACAGTTATATAAGGCATATGCTAACTACAGACAACCAGGCATTCGTGAAATTGAACTGAACAATTCATACTCCAGCATATCACATTCCACTTTTGAACATTATATTTTGCATGACCAAAATAATTAAACATGACTTGGTTAAAACCTAGCATGACAAAATCTACTAGCATGATCATATACAGTTTACCCCGTTTGAAGTGGCATGACAAAACAAATCATGTGTTTCCTCACTTGTCATAGATGGGCTCCTTCCCCTTGGAAGAGCACAACTGTAGGGTGCCCTCCCTGATGTCGCAGATTGGCTCTTTCCGCTTGGAAGAGACAATGCCCTTGTCGTTGTCGTCGATGAGGTATGACTTGGCACCTCATGATGCCGAGCCACCACCATAGAACGTGTCCTTCAGAAATGACAAAAGGGGCTCGATGGCGAAGAATGAAGGCAAATGACTGACAATGAAGCAGAGGATATCAGGGGTGGGGCCATGGAGGAGATCCACGACGGCTAAACTCGAGGGGGTGGGGTTGCGCCACTTAACCTGGGTCATAGCCCATGTCAAGCCGTCGCTGTCGATGAGCTCGATGTCGTAGCCGGCTACCGTGACATGCAGAAATACGTGAGCCGGCTGATTTAAAGCCACCATCTAGTCATCGTAGTCATCTTCCTGGGGGGCCTCGACGGTCACCTCAACATCGTCCAGCAGACAAGCCTCGATATACCTCTTTTTGGCCATTCGCTCCTCGAGCTCCCTAGGAAGCGTCGCTGGTCTTAGGCTGCAATGCTCTGGAGTGGGGGATGGTGATGGGTATGTGGATCTGTAGGAAAAGGGGTGTTTCGTAGGAGTCATCTAAGAAACTCAGGTCAGTGAGGGTATGGAGATCGATGGGTAACATGCATGGGCAGACATGCAGAGGTTGACGATGGAGGCGGGGGTGGCGAGCTAGCTAGGGTACGAGCAATGAAGGAGTGGTGTATGTGGGTGGTGGGGGTGTGGAGGGGAGCCAAGGTGGTGTTTGAGGTAATGACGTGGCTACCAAAATTTTTACTAGGCGGGAGTGAAATGTCGGGGCTATTGAAAATTTAGATGAACGGATTGAAGCGACATAGGACCAACAAACATACCACACAACCCAACCATAATAATTGTGGGCTATCAAACAGAAAAACCCACAGAACCTCCATTCTTCAAATTGCTCAAGGCGGGTAGATATTTTTGAGATTGTGAGGGAAGCCTAGTGGAGCCCATTCGTATCCTACAACGAGTAGTACACTGTGTTGATGTGATAGGGCACTGGTGTGGCTCACGGGTAATCTGAGCGATTCGTGTCTATTGAGTATACAATCGTGGACGGTTGTTTCATTCAAATCGTCTTCTTTTCACTCCTATAATGATAATATATATGAGCATTTCACAAAAATATGCAGGAAAGGGTCAGAACACAAACACACCTCCATGTGGAACAAAAAATTGCATGCAAATGGTGGCTTGATGTTCAAATACCCTATGCTCAACTTTGATGTGGCACATGTCTGCCTCCCTGATATGTCTCCAACGTATCTATAATTTTTGATTGTTCCATGCTGATATGTTATCATTCTAGAATAATATTTGGGTTTTTATGTACCAATTTATAATAATTTTGATCACTAACCTATTGACCCAGTTCCCAATGCCAATTGCTGTTTTCTACGTGTTCTTGTCTTTTCAGAGTTATAGTACCAAATGAAGTCCAATTACCACGAAATTTTTTGAAGATTTTTTCTGGACAAATACAAGACCTAGAAGCTTCGGAGGAAGGCTGGAAGCTGCACCAGGTCCCCACCACACAAGAGGGCGCGACCCCTGGTGGTGCGCCCTGATATTTGGTGGGCCCCTGGCACCTCTCCCGATGTCATTCTTTGGCCTATAAATTCACATATACCCTGAAAACTCGAAAAGTGCTCCCGAAACACCTTTCCATTGCCACAAGTCTCTGTTCCAATGGGAGGCCATCTACACCTCCATTTCGGCACCCCGTCGGAGGGGGAATCGATCATGAAGGGCTTCTTCATCAACCTTGCTTCCCTATCCATGATGTGTGAGTAGTTCACCATAGACTTACGGGTCCGTAGGTAGTACCTAGATGACAATCTCTCTCTCTCTCTCTCTCTCTCTCTTCAATACAATGTTCATCGCATCTTTGCCTTGATCTATCTGATGTAATCCCTTTGTATGGTGCGTTTGTTAGGATCTGATGAATTGTGAGTTTATGTTCAGATTATTCATGAAAAGTATTTGAGTCACCTCTGAATATTATGATTCTTATTTGCATGATCATCATAGCTTCATAATTCTCTACAATCTATTGAGATAGTTTGGCCAACTAGATTGATATTTCTTCTGTGGGAATGGTGCATTGTAGTAGGTTCAACCTGGAGAGTTTCTATATCCCAGTGACAGAAGGGGACTAGTTGCATCTTTGTGTTACTGCTACTAAGGATAAAACAATGTGGTTTATTCATATTGATTGAGTCTACTTCGTCTACATCATGTCAATGTTCTCCAAGCATTACTTTGTTTTACTTTATACTCTAGATGCATGCTGGATATTAGTCGATGGGTGGAGTAATAGCAATAGGTGCATGCAAGAGTCGTCCTATTTTCTTATTGATGTGATGCCTATATACACATGATCATTGCCGTGAAAATTGCATAACTATTTGATTTTCTATCAATTGCCCAATAGTAATTTCTTTACCCAACATATGCTACTTTCATTAGAGATGGCACTAGAGAACTCTACAACCCCTGGGTCTATTCACTTATATATTTACAAACACTTTCATTACCTTGCTGTTCTTATTTACTTTTTATTTATTTTGCAATTTATAGTTATCTACAATTATCTACACACCTCACTTGCTTGCAAATAATGAGATCAAGGGGATTGACAACCCTCTTGACGGTGTTGGGTGCAAGTTGTTTGTTTCTTTGTGTGCAGCCGCTGAAGACGATTGAGGATTGGTATTCCTATTGGTTCGATAAACCTTGGTTTCGTAAGTGAGGGAAATACTTACCCAGTTTGTGATGCGATAACCCATTCCTCTTCATAGAAAACCCAATGTAGATCACGAGTATCAAGAAGGATTTCTGGCACCGTTGCCCGGGAATACTATCACCAACTATCAAGTAACTTCGCAAAAATTTTCATTCACTTGTTATTCTTCTTATTCTCTGTTATATTTAGTTTGTATAATAAAAATCCAAAATCCAAAATATATTTATCTTGCTAGTTACTCCCTCCATTCCATAATATAGTGCGTCCTCAGTTTTTGAGCTTTAAGTTTGACCATAAATTTAACCAACGAGACCGATTCCGGCAGGAGTAAAAATTGTACCATCGAAAACTTCATCCAAATACGAATTCAATGGTATAATTTTTACTCCCACCGCAATCGGTCTCGTTGGTTAAATTTGTGATCAAACTTGGATTTTGGGAAGCGCGGGCGCACTACATTGTGGAATGGAGGGAGTACTAGTTTACTTCTTTGCTTGCTTGTTTGCTTGATAGTTGCTATCATGTCTGATATTGAAATTAGTGGTGTTTCCACCACTAGTGCGGAAGCCCTTGAGATTGCAACTTCACCTTGTGCTAATAATGCTGAAAGATATTTTGATGAAGTTGCTAAGGAAAAACTTGATAACCTTGCAAACGATGATCCTTCTAAAGGAGAACCTATTATGCAAACTAAGAAACTCCGCATAGGTAGTGGGAATATTATTGCAAAACATGTTATTCAAGATTTTCACCTATGCGGGATCATTGCCATTGGTAGGAGGTTCCATTGTTACTAGAACTACAAGTTATGCGAATGCTATATCTTTGCCCATAACACAATTGGAAAGACAATTTGCCCATATGCATCCTTTCATAAAATGGACTCCTAGAATTCTCTAATATTGAGGAAGCTTCTACTAAACGTCTAGCTACTATTTTATTGCTCAAGAATTTGAAAATATCATACAAGAATCTAGAAATATATTTGCTCATTATAGAATTAATTGTGAGTGGCCACCAATAGAAGGAATCCTTTATGAGTTAGAAGTTATAAGAAATTGAGACCTACAGATTATGTTGCTTACGATGAAAACCTTAGAAAGAAGGTCCCACCTAATGTCCTAGTTGGTCAAAATTTCTGAACATAATGATCGATTTCCTATCCCAAAACTTGGATTGGGTTATGAACTTGAGAGAGCATTGAGGAAATATCTTTATTGGAACTTATACAATGAAGAGATGGTCATCACTTATGAAAAACCTAAGGAGGAACCTCCTATTCCTCCCGAAATAGACCTCTCAGACCCTTGTGTTGTGAAGTTCCCTTCAAGTTTTTTTACCTATTATAAAACTTTTTCCTGAAATATGGGAATACGATTATAGCTTGACGGATCATTTTCATGATTACTAGAACACTTGAAACTATTCATTATGCCTAGCTAGGGGCATAAAACAACAACGCTTGTTGGGAGGCAACCCAATATGTATCTTTATTTTTATATTACCTTTATGTTATTTTGTGATAACATGATTTTTTCCTATGTAATGATTATGTCATTATGTTTTAATTAGTGTTTGTGCCAAGTAAAGCCATTGGGATGACTCACAAGATGAGTATAAACGATGCTGAAACAAAAACAGAAACTATGAATCCAGTACATGAATTTTAATTTTTTGCTGGAGCGTGATAATGATCTGAACTCATATCACTGTATTTCTATAAAAAATATTTATATTTTACTATTTTTTCGTAATTTTTAGAGTTTCATAAGTATAGGTCCTCTACAGATTGCTAAAGAATGTTCTGTTTTAAACAGATTCTATTTTGCTTGCATAGTTTGCTTGTTTTGATTATGCTATGGGTTGTATCGGGGGGTATAAGCCATGGAGTAGATATAATACAATACCTATTATGCAAAAATGAATTAATAATAAATTTATCAAAATAACTCAAGTATGCAATATGTTTCTTATACTAACGGATCTCACGAAGTTTTGTTGAGTTTTGTGTGATTGAATTTTTGAAGTTTTGGGTGTGATCACGATGGACTATGGAATAAGGAGTAGCAAGATCCTAAGCTTGGGTGTGCACAAGGCACTCCAAGTATAATTATAGGTATACTCAAGTGTCTAAGCTTGGGTATGCCCCGGAAGGCATCCCCTCTTTTGTCTCAATGCATCGGTATGTCACTTGCAGCTATATTTGTATTCATCACATGATATGTGTTTTTCTTGGAGCATCGTTTGCTTTTGTTTGCTTTTACTTTTAGTTTGTCACAATCAACATTTTCTGGACACACCTATTTGATAGAGACATACCTTCATGATAATTTTCTAGAATACTCTTTGTGCTCCACTTATATCTTTTGAGCTTGGCAGTCTAGTACTTCACTTATATGTTTTTGAGCACGGTGGCGTGTAGATTTTATAGGAATGATATGCTCTAGTTCTTCACTTACATTTGTTTCAGAGCTGAATAAATAGTGATGCTAATTTTCATGGGTCATAAGACTGGTCCAAGAATATTAAGTATTCAATGAATGATAATCAAAACCATCGTGTAGCACATATAAAGAAGTTGTGGGTTAATGACATTTATGTGGTAATATGAAAAAGGTGTAGGTCCATAATTGTTGATTTGTAGAAGTTTCATGATTAAGAGGTGTTAAATTATTATTCATCTAAAAATTAAAGAGGCATGGTGATGATGTGCGAGCATTTATATCCCTAATTGAAATCCTAGTGTTGTTTCGAGTCGGGGGCGCTCGATGGTTAACTCCTACCAACCTCCTCCCTTAGGGCATGCGGGGAGTACTTTGATTTGTGATAAAACTAATAAAACTTTGCAATGAGTATGTGAGTTCTTCATGACTAATGTGACACCATGGACATGCACATCTTCACCTTCTCATATGTGCTAGCCTCTTCGGTACCATGCATATCCCATTCTCACCTCGAGGATTGGTGCAACCTTCGCCAGTGCATCCAAACCCCGTGACATGATACACTCTGTTGCACATAAGCCTCATTATATCTTCCTCAAAACAGCCACCATACCTACCTATTATGGCATTTCCATAGCCATTCTGAGATATATTGCCATGCAAATTCCATCATCACTTCACATGACTAGTTCGTTCATCATCATATTGATTTGCATGATCATATAGAGCTGACATAGTATTTGTGGCAAAGCCACCGTTCATCATGTTTCTGATACATGCCATGCTAGATCATTGCACATCCTGCTACATTGCCAGAGGCATACATATAGATTCATATCTCCCTATCAGTTCTTCATATTGAGTTGTAAGTAAAATAAAGTGAGATCATCATTATTAGAGCATTGTCCCAGTGAAGAAAGAATGATGGAGATTATGATTCCCCCACAAGTCGGGATGAGACTCTGGATTTTTTTTAAATAAAAATGGGGGAGGCCAAATGAGCCCACCATATAAAAAATGAATGGGGGAGGCAAAAAAGAAAAATGAAAAAAGCACCATAAAAAATGAGAGAAAAATAGAGAAGGGACTTTGCTACTATCCTTTACCATACTTGTGCCTCAAAGTGGCACCATGTTCTTCATATAGAGAGTCTCCTATGTTGACGCTTCCATATGCTAGTGGGAATTACCTTTTCATATAAACTTGGCTTGTATATTCCGATGACGGGCTTCCTTAAATGCCCGAGGTCTTCATGAGCAAGCAAGTTGGGTGCACACCCACTTAGCTTCAATTGAGCTTTCATAATCTTATAGCTCTAGTGCATCATTTGCATGGCAATCCCTACTCCTTGCATTGACATCTATCGATGAGAATCTCCATAGCTCATTGGTATGCCTAGTTGATGTGAGACTATCTTCTCCACTTTTTTTACCCCTTTGATATCTACCATCATACTCTACACCACCTATATGCTATGTCCAATGGTTCATGCTCATGTATTGCATGAAGAATAAAAAGTTGATGCATATTGAAAAAGTATGATCCAATTGCATGACTTGGACACCGTGGTGCTTAACATTTGTATATATGTGGTGAAGACGGAGTCTTGCCTTGCTAATATAATAAGACGAGTAGGGGGTAAACATTCTTTCAATATCATATATTTTGAAAAATCAATGATTATGTTTATTATACTCATAAATATTACTATGTTGTTGTTTGTTAATTCATCATTTATCAATGAGCACACATGCAAAAGATTACATAATGGGTAGCATGTCAAATCAAAAATTCTGTTTTTATCATTTACCTACTCGAGGACGAGTAGGAATTAAGCCAGGGGATGCTGATACGTCTCCAACATATCTATAATTTTTGATTGTTCCATGCTGATATGTTATCATTCTAGTATACTTTTTGGGTATTTATTTACCAATTTATAATATTTTTGAGCACTAACCTATTGACCCAGTGCCTAGTGCCAGTTGTTGTTTTCTGCATGTTTTTGTCTTTTCAGAGTTACATTACCAAACGAAGTCCAATTACCACGAAACTTTTTGATGATTTTTTCTGGACAAATACAAGACCTAGAAGCTTTGAAGGAAGGCCGGAAGCTGCACCAGGGCCCCACCACATAACAGGGCGCACCATAAGGGGCGCGCCTTGATATCTGGTGGGCCCCTGGAACCTCTCCCGATGTCGTTCTTTGACCTATAAATTTACATATACCTTAAAAACTCCAAAAGAACTCCTGAAACACTTTTTCCACCACCGCAAGTCTCTATTCGAACGGGAGGCCATCTACACCTCCGTTCCGGAACCCTGTCGGAGGGGGAATCGATCACGGAGGGCTTCTTCATCAACCTTGCTGCCCTCTCCATGATGTGTGAGTAGTTCACCACATACCTACGGGTCCGTAGGTAGTACCTAGATGGAAATCTCTTTCTCTCTCTCTCCCTCCCTCTCTCTCTCTCTCGATATTCAATACAATGTTCATCTCATCTTTGCCTTGATCTATCTGATGTAATCCATTTCTATGGTGCGTTTGTTGGGATATGATGAATTGTGAGTTTATGTTCAGATTATTCATGAAAATTATTTGAGTCACCTTTGAGTATTATGATTCTTATTTGCATGATCACCATAGCTTCTTAATGCTGTATGATCTATTGAGATAGTTTGGCCAACTAGATTGATATTTCTTCGGTGGGAGTGATGTGTTGTAGTAGGTCCAACCTGGTGAGTTTCTATATCCCAGTGACAAAAGGGGACAAGTTGCGTCTTTGTGTTTCTTCTACTAAGATAAAACGATGGGGTTTATTCATATTTATTGAGTCTGCTTTGTCTACATCATGTCAATGTTCTCCAAGCATTACTCTGTTTTACTTAATACTCTATATGCATGCTGGATAGCAGGCGATGGGTGGAGTAATAGTAATAGGTGCAGGCAGGAGTCGACCTATTTGCTTATGGACGCGATGCCCACATACACATGATCATTGACTTGAAAACTGCATAATTATTCGCTTTTCTATCAATTGCCCAACAGTAATTTGTTTACCCTCCATATGATACTTTCATGAGAGATGTCACTAGAGAACTCTACGGCTTTCAGGTCTATTCACTTATATATTTACAAATGCTTTTATTACCTTTCTGTTCTTATTTACTTTTTATTTTATTTTGCAATTTATAATTATCTACAATTATCTACACACCTCACTTGCTTGCAAATAACGAGATCAAGGGGATTGACAACCCTCTTGCCGGCGTTGGGTGCAAGTTGTTTGTTTCTTTGTGTGCATCCGCTGAAGACGGTTGAGGATTGGTATTCCTATTGGTTTGATAAAACTTGGTTTGATAACCGAGTTAAATACTTACCCACTTTGTGCTGTGATAACCCGTTCCTCTTCATAGAAAACCCAACACAGATCACGAGTATCACCCCCCACTTTGTGTCGGAGGGAGGGAATCGAAGCTATGAATGCATGCCCCAAATAGGTCTGGCATCTCACCCTATCATAACATGAAAATTAAACCTATACGAATCCATCATGGTCAAACCACCCCATCATGCTTTCGGACAAAGGTGGACTCTGTGGGCCCAACGATGTGTGTGTATGTGTGCCACGAGTGGGATGGTGAGACCACGACCACCTGCGGGTGGCCCAAACTAGGGTGGTTTGATATTTAAATATACCCAATTACTAACTTTGATGTGGCACATGCGCCTCGCAACCCAGACATCCCCGACCCCACAGATGTTCGAGACGTACATAGTATAGTTCCCCCACCGCACGCGCGCGCGCACACACACACATAGAGAGATAGATAGATAGAGAGAGAGATAGAGAGAAAGATGTACTTTGAGTCGGTGGGAGGTAGGGCATCTCATGAAGACCTTCTATAACATGGACCAAGAAGAATCAACCTTGGTCAAACCTCTCTCGTTGTTGGTTGAAGTGATGGATGTCCTCTCGGTCAGAGAATTCTAGGAGTGTTCGGATTCCTTCTAGAAATTGTGAGTGCCACCGATAACCACACGATGGAGTGCCGGAACACAACCACCACCTTAATGTTTCCCAAACGCATGTACATAAGTGGTGTGTTGTGTTTGTCGATATATACTAGGTGCACATTTGTGACGTGGCACATGCTTCGCAAGTAGAAAGCCCACAGACATATCGGGAGGGTTCATGACGCATACAACTAGCTAGCCCCCCCACTTTGAGCATCAGTGGGAACAATTCAGGCGTACATAAGCATGCACTTAAACTTTTGGTCAGGAAACTCACCATGAACTATAATATATACCATAACACAGCAAGAAGAATCGACCTCGGTAACCTCTCTCGTTGTGAGCCAATGTGATGGACCTCCACGCTGGCCAAGGAATGGGCTTGCCACCGATAACCACGCGAGTGTTCGAAGACAACCACCGTCTATGTGTGGCCCAAACATATGTATGGAAAGTGTTGTGTGATCGATGTTTAGTTAACCAATGAAACTTTGATGTGACACCTTCCTCAAATACCGTAAAGTCCCTACGTTGGGTTCACATAATGTGTATGCATTATATATGCTCCCCCTCCCCAATTCGAGCCGGTGGGAGGCATTCATGCGTACATGCACTCAAATTATACCATGTAATCTCATCATGACCTACCGTAACACACAAAAAACGAATCCACATTAATAAACCTCTCTCATTATGGTCAAAGTGATGGACCATGCATGGCTATAGGTGGGCGCGATACAAATAACCGCGCAAGGGGGTGTCCGAGGACAATGACCATCTTCCATGTGTCCCCAACATATGTATGGATGTGTTGTGCGATTTTTGAATACCCAATGCACACCTTTGATGTGGCACCTTCGTAAACAGGAAAGTATCCCACAAAGGCACATAATGCCTATGCCACTTACTTCGAGCCGATGGGAGCACGCGTTCAAATTTCGTTTGGTATATCACCATGATCAACACCATAACATATAAAAAGATGAATCCACCTTGATCAAATCCAACTCGCTGCCATTCAAATGTTGAATGTATGCCCTAGAGGCAATAAAAATTGGTTATTATCATATTTTCCTGTTCATGATAAACGTCTATTATCCATGCTAGAATTGTATATTGGGGAACGTTGCATGGGAAACAAAATTTTTCCTACGCACACACAAGATCTATCCATGGTGATGAGCATCTCCGAGAGGGAGAGTGGATCTACATACCCTTGTAGATCGCTAAGCGGGAAGCGTTAAGAAACGCGGTTGGTGTAGTCGAATGTCTTCGCGACCTAAATCACCGAGCGTCCCGTGATCTCATCACGATCCGTCCCGCGATCCAATCATGATCCGTCCCGCGAACTCATCACGATCCGTGATCTCATCACGATCCGTCTCGCGATCTTGATCACGGTCCTTCCGCTCTAGCGCCGAACGGACGACACCTCCACGTTCAGCACACGTACGGCTCGATGATGATCTCCGCCTTCTTGATCCAGCAAGAGAGAGCGGAGAGGTAGATGAGTTCTCTGGCAGCGCGACAGCGTTGCGGCGATGGTGGTGGAGGAATGCCAGCAGGGCTTCGCCTAAGCACCGTTGAAAACCGATCTAGAGGAGAAAACGATCTAGAGGAAGAAGAGGGCAGCACGTGGCAATTAGGGTTGGCTCTTCCCTATAAATACTCTAGTATATATAGAAGGGAGGGAGGGGATGAGGCAGCCTCAAACCTGGCCGAAATTGGAGGTGGAGGAGTCCTACTCCAATCCTATTAGGAGTAGGATTCCTCCTTTCCACTTGGAAACTCTTTCCACCTCTCCACCTTTGGATTTTTTCCTTCTCAAACCACTCCAGTCGGATGGGCCCTTAGAGGAGACTTCGGCCAGCCGACCAAGGGCTGGTTTACCTCCTCTCACAGCCCATGTAGCCTCTTGGGTCGAGACACCCCTCCCGATGGTTCCCCGGTACCCTCCCGGCACTCCCGGTACACTACCGATGAGCCTGAAACTTTTTCGGTGACCAAAACATGACTTCCTATATATCAATATTTACCTTTGGACCATTCCAAAGCTCCTCGTGATGTCCGAGATCTCATCCGGGACTCCGAACAACCTTCGGTCACCACCATACATAACTCTATACTACCGGAATGTCAACGAACCTTAAGTGTGCAGACCGTGTGGGTTCAAGAACTATGTAGACATGACCGAGACACCTCTACGGTCAATAACCAATAGCGGGACCTAGATGCCCATATTGGTTCCTAAATATTCTATGAAGATCTTTATCGTTCGAACCTCTACGTCAAGGATTCAGTTAATCCTGTATGATGTTCCCTTTGTTGTTCGGTATGTTACTTGCCCGAGATTCGATCGTTGGTATCTCCATACCTAGTTCAACCTCATTACCGGCAAGTATCTTTACTCGTTCCTTAATACAAGATCCCGTGACTAACACTTAGTCACATTTCTTGCAAGACTTATTGTGATGTTGTATTACCGAGTAGGCCCTGAGATACCTCTCCGTCACACGGAGTAACAAATCCCAGTCTTGATCCATGCCAACCCAACAGACACCCTCGGAGATACCTGTAGAGCACCTTTATAGTCACCCAGTTATGTTGCGACGTTTGATACACACAAGGTACTCCTCTGGTGTCAGTGAGTTGCATGATCTCATGGTCATAGGAACATATACTTGACATGCGGAAAACAGTAGCAATAAACTGACACGATCATATGCTACGTTTGTAGTTTGGGTATTATCCATCACATCATTCTCCTAATGATGTGATCCCGTTATCAAATGACATCTCATGTCCATGACTAAGAAACCATAGCCATCTTTGATCAACAAGCTAGTCTATTAGAGGCATAATATACAACATGGCATACTATACAGAGCCTATGGCTAAAGCATAGGGGACGACGTTTGTCCTTTCTCTTTCTTATGCCGTGGTCGAGCTTTGAGTCTCACTCCACTTCACACCTTACAAAGCATGCAATAACACTTCTCTCTGACTGATCCATTTTGAACTCTTTCAAAATCTTGTCAAGGTATGTACTCATTGAAAGTCTCATCAAGCATCTTGATCTATCTCTATAGATCTTGATGCTCCACAATTAGGTAGCTTTATCCAGGTCTTCCTTTGAAAAACTCCTTTCAAACAACCCTTTATGCTTTCTAGAAATTCTACATCAGTTCTGATCAACAATATGTCAACCACATATGCTTATCAGAAACTCTATAGTGCTCCCACTCACTTTATTATAAATACAAGTTTCTCATAAACTTTGTATAGACTCAAAAACTTTGATCACCTCATCAAAGTGTATATTCCAACTCCGAGATGCTTGATTCAGTCCATAGAAGGATCACTGAAGCTTTCTCACCTTTTAGCATCCTTAGGACTGACAAAACCTTCTGGTTGTATCACATACAACCTTTCCTCAAGTAAACCGTTAAGGAAACGATGTTTTGACATCCATCTGCTAGATTTCATAATTGAAAAATGCAGCAACTGCTAACATTATTCCAACAGACTTTAGCATCTCTATGAGTGAGAAAGTCTCATCATAGTCAACTCCTTGAACTTGCCGGAAACTTCTTTGCAACAAGTTGAGCTTTATAAATGATGACATTCACCATCAGCATCTGTCTTCATTTTAAAGATCCATTTGTACTCAACAACCTGCCGTCCAATAAGCAAGTCCACCAATGTCTATACTTGGTTTTCATACATGGATCCTTTCTCAGATTTCATGGCCTCTAACCATTTGTCGGATTCCGGGCCCATTGTCGCTTCTCCATAGCTCGTAGGTTCATCGTTGTCCAACAACATGACCTCTAAGACAGGGTCGTCGTACCATTCAGGAGCAGTACACGTCCTTGTTGACCTACGAGGTTTGATAGTAACTTGATCCGAAGCTTCATGATCATCATCATTAACTTCCTCTTCAACTAACGTAGGCTTCACAGAAACATCTTCCTGCGCTGCGCTATTCTCTTGTTGAAACAAAGGTTCAATAACCTCATCAAGTTCTATCTTCCTCCCACTCAATTCGTTCGAGAGAAACTTTTTCTCGAGAAAGGACCCAATTTTAGCAACAAACATTTTATGCTTGGATCTGAGATAGAAGGTTCACCCAAATGTTCTTAGGGTATTCTATGAAGATGCATTTGTCCGCTTTGGGTTCGAGCTCATTAGGTGAAAACATTTCCCACACAAGCGTCGCAGCCCCAAACATTAAGAAATGATAGCTTAGGTTTCTATCAAACCATAATACACATGGTGTCATCTCAACGGATTTAGATGGTGCCCTATTTAAAGTGAATGTAGTTGTCTCTAATGCATAATCCCAAAATTATAGTAACAAAACGATAAGAGACATCATAGCATGCACCATATCCAATAGAGCACGACTATGACGTTCGGACACACCATCACACTATGGTGTTCCAGGTGGCGTGAGTTGTGAAACAACTTTCACATTGTCTAAAGTTGTATGCCAAACTCGTAACTCAGATATTCACCTCCACGATCATATCGCATACATTTTTATCTTCTTGTCACAATGATCTTAAACTTCACTCTGAATTTGCTTGAACCTTTACGATTCAGACTTGTGTTTCATTAAGTAAATATACACTATATCTACTCAAATCATCAATGAAGGTAAGAAAATATCGTTATCCACCGCACGCTACAAGACTCATTGGATTGCATACATCAACATGTATCATTTCCAATAAATCACTTGCCCGCTCCATCAATCCGGAAAACGGGATTCTTTGTCATCTTGCCTAAGAGGCGTGGTTCGCATGTCTCAACTGATTCGAAATCGAATGAGTCCAAAGATCCATCAGCATGGAGTTTCTTCATGCTCTTTATACCAATATGACATTTAGCGGCAGCGCCACAAGTATGTGGTACTATCATTATTAACTTTGTATCTTTTGGCATCAATGTTATGAACATGTGTATTACTATGATCAAGATTCAACAAACCATTCTCACTGGGTGCATGACCATTGAAGGTATTATTCATGTAAACAGAATAACCATTATTCTCTAACTTAAATGAATAACCATGTTGCAATAAACACGATCTAATCACGTTCATGCTCAACACCAAACACCAAATAACATTTATTTAGGTTCGTCACTAATCCCTAAGGTAGAGAGAGCGTGCGATGTTGATCACATCAACCTTGGAAACATTTCCAACACACATTGTCACCTCACCCTTAGCTAGTTCTCCGTTTATTCCGTAGCTTTTATTTTGAGTTACTAACATTTAGCAACCGAACCGGTATCCAATACCCAGGTGCTACTAGGAGTACTAGCAAGGTACACATCAATAACACGTATATCAAATATACTTCTGTCGATGTTGCCAACCTTCTTATCTACCAAGTATGTAGGGTTGTTCCGCTTCAGCGACCGCTCTCCTCATAATCGAAGCACTTAGTCTCGGGTTTGGGTTCAACTTTGGGTTGCCTCACTGGAGCAGCAACTTACTTGCCATCCATAAAGTTTCCCTCCTTGCCCTTGCCCTTCTCGAAACTAGTGGTTTTTACTAACCATCAACACTTGATGCTCCTTTTTGATTTCTACCTTCGCGGTGTCAACCATCGCGAACAGCTCAGGGATCATTATTCCTATCCCTGACATTTTATAGTTCATCACCAAGTTCTAGTAGCTTAGTGACAGTGACTTGGAGAACTATATCAATCACTATCTTATCTGGAAGATCAACTCCCACTCGATTCAAGCAATTGTAGCACCCAGACAATCTGAGCACATGCTCAACGATTGAGCTATTCTCTTTCATCTTGCAGGAAAAGAATCTTGTTGGAGATCACATATCTTGCAACACGGGTACGAGTCTGAGATCCTAATTTCAGCTCTTAGAACATCTCTTATGTTCCATCATGTTCAAAACGTTTTGGAGCCTCAATTCTAAGCAGTAATGCATAATGCACTAAACTATCAAGTAGTCATCAGAACGTGCTTGTTAGATGTTCACAACATCTACATACGATGCTAGAGGGGTTGGCGCACCGAGCGGTGTATTAAGGACATAAGCCTTTTGTGCAGCAATGAGGACAATCCTCAGATCACGGACCCAGTCCGCAATATTGCTACCATCATCTTTGAACTCTATTTCTCTAGGAACATATGAAAATTCAAGGGAGCTACAACGCGAGCAAGTAATCTACAACATAATTTGCAAAGACACAACTGCCTATGTTCATGATAATGAGTTCAATTAATCATATTACTGAAGAACTCCCACTCAAATTGACATCCCTCCGGTCATTCGAGTGATACATGATCCAAATTCACCAACTCAAGTCCGATCATCATGTGAGTTGAGGTGGTTTCAATGGTGAACATCATCATGTTGATCATATGTACTATATGACTCATGTTCGACCTTTCGGTCTCTTGTGTTCCGAGGCCATGTCTGTACATGCTAGGCTCGTCAAGTTTAACCCGAGTGTTCTGCATGTGCAACACTGGCTTGCACCCGTTGTATGTGAGTGTAGAGTCTATCACACTCGATCATCACGTGGTGTCTCGACACAACGAACTTTCGCAACGGTGCACACTCGGGGAAAACACAACTTATCTTGAAATTAAGTGAGGGATCACCTTATAATGCTACCGTCCTCCTACGCAAAACAAGGTGCATAAAAGGATTAATATCACATGCAAATCATAAGTGACATGATATGACCATGAACTTGTGCTTTTGATCTCCATCGTCACCGGCATGACACCATGATCTCCATCATCTTGATCTCCATCAATGTGTCGCCATCGGGGTTGTCATGCCTACCATGCTTCTACTACTATTGCTACCATTTAGCGATAAAGTAAAGCATTACATAGCGCTTAATGATTGACACGCAAGTCATACAATAATTAAAGACAACCCTATGGCTCCTACCGGTTGCCATACTCATCGACATGCAAGTCATGATATTCTTTACAATACATGATCATCTCATACATCACATATATCTCATCATGTAATTGGCCATTTCACATCAGAACATACCCTGCAAAAACAAGTTAGACGTCCTCTAATTGTTGTTGCATGTTTTACGTGGCTGCTATGGGTATCTAGCAAGAACAATTCTCACCTACGCAAAACCACAACGGTGATACATAAATTGCTTTTCAACCTTCTCAAGGACCGCCTTTGTCGAATCCGGTCCAACTAAAGTAGGAGAAACAGACACCCGCCAGCCATCTTTGTGCAACGAAGTTACACGTCAGTCGATGGAACCGGTCTCTCATAAGCATACAAGTAAGGTTGGTCCGGGCCGCTTCATCCCACAATACCGCTGAACCAAAACACGACCAAGGGAGGAAGCAATCTAAGCATCAACACCCAGAAACTCTTTGTGTTCTACTCGAGATCTCATCTACACATAGACCTAGCTCATGATGCCACTGTTGGGGAACGTTGCATGGGAAACAAAAAATTTCCTACGCACACGCAAGATCTATCCATGGTGATGAGCATCTACGAGAGGGAGAGTGGATGTACATACCCTTGTAGATCGCTAAGCGGGAAGCGTTAAGAAACACGGTTGGTGTAGTCGAATGTCTTCACGATCCAAATCGCGAGCGTCCCCTGATCTCATCACGATCCGTCCCACGATCCAGTCGCGATCTGTCCAACAAACTCATCACGATCCATCCCGCGATCTCATCACGATCCATCTCGCGATCTTGATCACGGTCCTTCCGATCTAGCGCCGAACGGACGACACCTTCGCGTTCAGCACACGTACGGCTCGATGATGATCTCTGCCTTCTTGATCCAGCAAGAGAGAGCAGAGTGGTAGACGAGTTCTCCAGCAGCGCGATGGCGTTGCGGCGATGGTGGTGGAGGAATTCCAGCAGGGCTTTGCCTAAGCACCGTTGAAAACCGATCTAGAGGAGAAAACGATCTAGAGGAAGAAGAGGGCAGCACGTGGCAATTAGGGTTGGCTCTTCCCTCTATATCCTCTAGTATATATAGGAGGGAGGGAGGGGAGGAGGCAGCCTCAAGCCTGGCCGAAATTGGAGGTGGAGGAGTCCTACTCCAATCCTATTAGGAGTAGGATTCCTCCTTTCCACTTGGAAACTCTTTCCACCTCTCCACCTTTGGATTTTTTCCTTCTCAAACCACTCCAGTCGCATGGGCCCTTAGAGGAGGCTTCGGCTAGATCACTAGGGGCTGGTTTACCTCCTCCCACAGCCCATGTAGCCTCTTGGGTCGAGACACCCCTCCCGATGGTCCCCGGTACCCTCCCGGCACTCCCGGTACACTACCGATGAGCCCGAAACTTTTCCGGCGACCAAAACAGGACTTTCTATATATCAATCTTTACCTCCGGATCATTCTGGAGCTCCTCGTGACTTCCAGGATCTCATCCGGGACTCTGAACAACCTTCGGTCACCACCATACATAACTCTATACTACCGAAACATCAACGAACCTTAAGTGTGCAGATCCTGCGGGTTCGAGAACTATGTAGACATGACCGAGACACCTCTACGGTCAATAACAAATAGCGGGACCTGGATGCCTATATTGGTTCCTACATATTCTATGAAGATCTTTATCGATCGAACCTCTATGTCAAGGATTCAGTTAATCCTGTATGATGTTCCCTTTGTTCTTCGATATGTTACTTGCCCGAGATTCGATCGTCGGTATCTCCATACCTAGTTCAACCTCGTTACCGACAAGTCTCTTTACTCGCTCCGTAATACAAGATCCCGTGACTAACACTTATTCACATTTCTTGCAAGACTTATTGTGATGTTGTATTACCGAGTGGGCCCTGAGATACCTCTCCGTCACACGGAGTAACAAATCCCAGTCTTGATCCATGCCAACCCAATAGACACCCTCGGAGATACCTGTTGAGCACCTTTATAGTCACCCAGTTACGTTGCGACGTTTGATACACACAAGGTACTCCTCCAGCATCAGTGAGTTGCATGATCTCATGGTCATAGGAACATATACTTGACATGCAGAAAATAGTAGCAATAAACTGACACGATCATATGCTACGTTTGTAGTTTGGGTCTTGTCCATCACATCATTCTCCTAATGATGTGATCCCGTTATAAAATTAAATCTCATGTCCATGACTACGAAACCATAGCCATCTTTGATCAACGAGCTAGTCTATTAGAGGCATACTAGGGACATGGTGTTGTCTATGTATCCACACATGTATCTAAGTTTCCGATCAATACAATTATAGCATGGATAATAAACGATTATCATGAGCAAGGAAATATGATAATAACCAATTTATTATTGCCTGTAGGGCATATTTCCAACATTGTATTGATCGGAAACTCAGATACATGTGTAGATACATAGACAACACCGTGCCCCTAGTGATCCTCCAGTAGACTAGCTCGTTGATCAAATATGGTTAAGGGTTCCTAACCATAGACACGAGTTTTCATTTGATAACGGGGTCACATCATTAGGGGAATGATGTGATGGACAAGACCCAAACCATAAGCATACAATTTGATCGTATCACTAAGTTTATTGCTACTGCTTTCTTCATGTCAAGTATCTGTTCCTAAGACCATTATATCATGCAACTCCCTGACACCATAGGAATGCCTTGTGTGTATCAATTTTCATTTCGTAACCGGGTGATCATAAAGGTACTGTATAAGTATCTATGAGGGTGTCTGTTGGGTTGGCATGGATCGAGACTGGGATTTGTCACTCCGTTTGATGGAGAGGTATCTCTGGGCCCTCTCGGTAATATTACCTCAGAAGAAGCTTGCAAGCAATGTGACTAAGGAGTTAGTCACAGGATCTTGTATTACAGAACGAGTAAAGAGACTATCCGGTAACGAGATTGAACTAGGTATCAAGATACCTATGATCAAATCTTGGGAAAGTGACATACCGCTGGACAAAGGGAATTGCATACAGGATTGATTGAACCCTTGGCATGATGGTTTGACCGATAATATCATTGTGGAATATGTGGGAACCAATATGGGCATCTAGGGCCCGCTATTGGTTATTGATCTGAGAGGTGTCTCGGTCATGTCCACATGATTCTCGAACCCGCAGGGTCCACACGCTTAACATTCAGTGACGATATAGTATTATTTGGTTATGTATGTTGGTGACCGAATGTTGTTCGGAGTCCCGGATGAGATCCTGGGCATCACGAGGAGCTATGAAATGGCCCGTAGGTAAAGATTTATATATGAGAAGTCATATTTGGGCTACTGGAAAAGTTTTGGTTTTTTTTGGTACTGTACCAGGAAGCTTTTAGAAGGTTCTGGAAACTTTAGAGGAGTCCGGAAGTCCACCAAGGGTTCCACCATGTCCCAAGGTTTTGCATGACTTGAGGGGAGGTGCCCTGGCCTTATTGGGCCAGGCTCACAAGTCTCTCAAGGCCCATGCAGTTGGGAAAGGTGGAAAGTCCACCTTTGTATGCAAGGGAAGGAGCAAGACTAGGATTCCACCTCCCCCCTTGGCTGCACCCTATGGCTTGGAGGGGCTGTTCCCCACACCCCTCAACCTATATATAGAGGGGAGGGGCGCTTCAAGAGGACACACCAATCCCTTGGCGCCTCCCTCTCAGCCTAGATTGTTTATTCCTTTGTTTGTCGTTCTGGTAGCACTTGGCGAAGCCGTGCTGGCACTACTCCACCACATCCTCCACCATGCCGTCGTTTCGGTTGAGAACCCATGTACTACTCTGCCCATTCTCGCTGGATCGAGGAGGCAAAGACGTCATCGAGCTGCACGTGTGCTGAACGAGGAGGTGACGTCCGTTCGGCGCTAGATCAGGACGAATCACAATTGGATCATGAAGACGCACGACTACATCAACCGCGTTATATACGCTTCCGAGCATCTCCAACAGGTCCGCTTCGCTCGGTGCCCCCAAAACGGATTTGCAGCGCGTGACTTGCGTTTTTAACGCGCCTGCGAGCGCCAGCTCCAGCGGCCACAACAAAATTGCGCGCATGCGGCACTCCAACAGACGCGCTATAAAAGCGCGCACACAATACAAACAATATTGAAATTTTGCTAAAAAAGCATAATTCATCCGAGTCCGATACATAGTTCAACGATACATAAATAAAAACATGCATATATAAAACATAGCTAGTAGATAAAATAAAATAAAATACATAGGAAAACTAAAAAACTACTCGTCATCCTCCGAGTTCGATAAAAAATGTCATCAATAGAACTGTCCGTCGACAAAATCTCGATGAAGGCATCAAGAAGGCGTTCGTCATTGGAGTCCCAGGACGACGCTTCTCCAAGGGCGATGTTAAATTCCACGTCCGCCTTCCACGTCCGCTTGTCATTGCGATAGGCGGCTCGGTCCGCTCTCCTCTCCTCCCTCCTCTGCGTCCTCCTCTCCGCAAAGAACGCGCGCTCATCGATGACGTCTTGCGGGAACCGTTGGTGCCACGTTGCCATGGCCACCTCGTCTGTCTTGGCGATGCCAAGGCGGCACTCCCGCCTCCGGTTCTTGCGACGATCCTCGTTGGTGACAAGCCACGGGGGAGGCACGAGTTCTTCCGCCCATGCCCGCGTCGTCACCTCGGGGAAGTTCATTTCCCTACGAGGCCACCGGAGGCGCCACGCCGCCGCGTTGTACGTGCGGGTGGCCTCGTGGGTGTTGTCAAAGGTGACAAGGCCGAGGCGCATGTCGCCGGATCGTATCTCCATGGAGAAGGCGCCGGATGGGCGCTCCCTTACACCACGGTAGCCCGACGATCCCCGGCGGCGCGACAGCATGGTGGTTCGGCGACGGCGGGGCGCGTGGCTAAGCGGCGGGGTGGGAAGAGCAGTGGCAGAGCGATGGCTGAGCGACTACATGGCGGGGTGGAGAGCGCTCCGCGGGCGGCGGGTTCTATAGAGCGCACCGGACGCGGCGCGCCAAATCTAGCACGCGGGGGCCTTTTTTTGCACGCGCGCGACTTTTCCGCGCCCGCTGGAGTGCACGAAACCGCTTGGCGTGTGCTAAAACACGCTTTTGCCGCCGCTGGTGGAGATGCCCTTAGCGATATACAAGGGTATGTAGATACACTCCCCCTCTCATAGCTATGCATCTCCATGGACAGATCTTCAGTGTGCGTAGGAATTTTGTTGTTTCCCATGCAATGTTCCCTAACATCAAACTGATAGACCGACGCGGGGCAACGATCGGGCGCGTCATTCATAACCGCACAAGGGAGTGTCCGAGGTACACCACCGCATGCATGTTACCCAAATATATGCATGAAAATGGCATGTATTTTTTTAAATACCCAACAGATGACTTTTGATGTGGCACATGCCTCACAAACTGGACAATCCCACACGGAGGCACACAATGCATATTGTGCCACACCATCGGCCTTCCCCAACCCATTCCACCATGACCGCCACTTCGAGGCGCATGTCAAACTTTTTCTACCATGAACATGTGACAATAGGAGTGTCGCGTTATTTTTTTAGAGAACATTAAGACTCATTTTCATACATTAATTGATTTCCTGGGGATTTTTGTTGTAAATTTCAAAGTTGAACTACAAGCACATGTCGTAGTGCACCAAAATGGATTTGAAAATTAAAATTGTGTTCTTGGGTGCATGTTTAGTCCCCATGCAAGAAAAGGCAATACATTTCAAACATCTCGACATCGTGGCTCCGCTGCCAACATTGATAATCTTGGTTTTCAAATTCCATGAAATCTCTAGTTAAGCTAGAATTCACGAAACATTGAAATGTGTCATGATATGGAACCAATAGGTCATCGTAAAAAATGTCCAATTTAAGACAAGTTTTCATCTAAGTTTCTTGCAAACGGAGCTTGTTAATGGATGCAACAAAGAACTGACACATTAACATCGCAAATGGTTGATTAATCCAAACCATGGGCGTTAGAACAAGAATGTGCGTGCTGATGCTTAGGTTAAGTAACAATAAAGCAGCAGAACTAATCCTCAAAAAAATAAAAATAATACACATCCCGCGTGCGTCGTGCGAGGAGGTGTGATTTGATGGGACGCATGCTAGTAGGCTGCCACACAAGCTGACCGGGAGGCATGTGAGCAGGTGTGTGAATTGACGGGAGGCGTGTTCCCTACGAAGTATCACCGGGAGACGTGCTAGCAGGCATGTGAATTGATGATATGCATGCGAGTAGCCCACTTTGCATGCTGCTTTGGGAGGCGAGCCGACCCTTGACCGTCTTTCTCTACTACACGCACAATCCTTTCTCTGTCATTGCATCCTCGTCACCGTTCTTAGTCGTCACCATCGTTCTCACTCATCACCGTCGTCTCAAGTGCATTAGATGGAGCCAAAGCGCACCATGGGAGGGAGTGGCCATGCTGGAGCTGGCGCAGCACCCGAGCCCACCGTGAAGCTGGGCATGGAGGTTGCCATCTCCGTTGATGTGGTCTTGTGCAGACAACAGCGCGGCCATGATGTCATCGTTGCCATTGTGCTTCCCCAGCCACAACCGGTGGTCCACAGCGACTCCGGTGACCAGTCAGGAAACGACAACGACTCCGACGAAGATCCGGTTAGTCATCTATACCCATTTTTGGTAAATATATCTTGGGTTTCTCTGGTTAGTGATTAATTAGTTGGTCTGTACAAATGATTTTGCTAAAAACCCATGTAGGGATAGTGATTGTGCTAATAATTTGTAGCCATATCTTATAGTCCATTTAAATGTCCTTCATGGATGATTGTGCAAAAAAAAATCCAGACCGGTATGTAGAAAGTGATTGTGATAAGAAATTGAACCAAAATCTTTGGATCTATGTAGAAAATTTTCCATAAATCCTAATCCTACTTTTGACATGTAGTATTCACTTGAATTTTCCTATGTTTTTTGACAATTACCAGTTCAATCATTTAAGGCATGCATGAGAATTTGGGTTGCACTAAGTTATGCGCTCTCAATTTATCCATTTATTTCATCAAGATCGGTTGAGGATTTAGGGTTCAAGCTGTCATAGGATATATTATGTATCATAAATTCTGACTTGTTGAATTCACATTTTAAAATATATTGGCGCCACTGTTTCTACTATCCGTATAGGTGCTATGTGACAATGTCGATAGTGAGATGAAGAAGTCTAGGAGAGGTTCAAGAGGCAAAAGCTCAAGGAGCTTTATGCTGGAAAGTATAACAGGCGTGTCCGGAAGAATGGGGGCTAGAGATGCCCGTTCTGCGACCAAAGGCTCAACAACGCGTATACACGTGTTATGTCGCATGCAAGAGGATGAGTCATTGGCTCCTTTAGACAAAAGTATTCTAGCAGGGTGGCACACACTGTGTACAGTGAGTACCTGTAGAATCTTAATGAAAGTTCAAGAATGAAGATGAGATGTTGGATTGAAGCTATCTTGTTTGTGCGTATTATATCCATGGTTGAGTATATATGTTTATCTGTTGAACTATATGTTTGTGAAACTACGTGTAATGAACTAATTGTGCAATGTATTTGTAGTCTTGAGCTGCAATTAGTTTGGTTGATTCGACTTTATGCTTCTCTTAGATGCCCACATCACACACATCTTATTATCATGAATCATCGGTGTTACATTCTGTCTTACCACACAGTTTTATACTAGAAACTATTTGTTGAGGAAACACACATCTTCGTGTCAGAGTTGGCAGAAAAATTGAACACGTATGGTGCATATTAGGGTGAATGTTTAGCGTGGGTAATATTTTTTCCCCAGATTGGAACTATGTGCGATGACTTTCATTGTCCTGCGTCACTTGTGTTCTGATTGACCAGAACACATCCCCACCGATCACATGTCTGCACCATAGGATGTACACATAGATCGAACAGTTGTCTGTATTGACCTTAGAATGTCTGATATGTATGATTTCACACACACGGTTGGGTCTACCAAATAGTTGCCTTCAGGTTATTTTTTTCCTTCGAAGTGCATTTTTCCAGAGTGATATTTACGATTTATCACATGCAGTTGGGTCTACCAAACCATTCCCTCAAAAGCACATCATTTAAGACAGAAAACACTCACCACTGCCACGTTACAAAACCCTCACCCCCGCCCGCCCGCCACCTCCCCACCCCGTCCCAATAGCACCTATACTATAGTAGTCCTACGTGACTCTGCATGTTAAGTAGGACTACATAGTAATTGCTTGCACCTATACCATAGTAGTCCTACGCACCTATTGCAGTGGAAACCACTTAGTTCGCCGCCTGCCGCCGCCTGTGGTTGCCGCCAAACCTCACCGCATTTCACCATTGCCAGTTGCCGTAGCCTATTAGCACCGACGTTTTTTGATGCTGCTCACCGTTGACCCAGCTTTGCCCGATTAGGGAATCTTCAGTACTGGGTTTTTTGCTCATGGAGAACCAGGTAATTAATTTATCGGAATATCCGCTCATCTCTTATCCCTATTCATCTACCCCTTCTAATCACTCGTCCGAAATCACTGTGGATTCATTTTTCTTCAAGCTGATTCAAGGGTTTTCATTCATAGAGCGTAGAGTTCAAGGACACATCAGGGATTTGCGGGCTCGGTCAGAGAGCCAAGGAGTTCCATCTCACCGTACCAAATGACTTCATGAAGCGAACGGTATGTTCAATCTCACCATACCTTAGTTGGCATGGCCTACTTTTCATGAACCTATATTACATGTTGATACATTTGGATCAAAGGTGCCACATGAAGCATATACATGATAGGGGTATATTAGGCAAATTAATGATGTATTGTTCTTTCGATTAATCTCATATTTGTAGGACATCATGGTTACATTATCTGTTTCTTCATAACTTTTTGTCATTTGAGTTGAATTGATGCACTGTTCTTTTAATTACTCCCATATTAGCATGGTACCCTGTTCTTTAATAATCTTATCTCTTCCTGCAGTACATCCCCTGCTTTGCAACAAGAATTGTAGTACAAAATCTTGCCCTTTACATAACTGAAGATTCCAAAGATGTCATATGGAACACAAACCATGGATTTACAATCATTGTTTCTATAAAACTTGATGAACATTGTCACTCCTATTTAGACACGGGCCTTTGGACAGAAGTTCCTATGTTTTATGTACTCAAAGTTGGCACTAAAATTACACTGCTCCTAAATGAGCCTGGTCATATGATAAATGCTAATTTCCCCGACGACATCATCCATCCCGATTTTGTTCAAAGTAAGTCCTCGTGCAAGTTTCTTCATGTTGACTTACGTAGCAATAACAAAGTAATTTGATAGTATTTAAGCAACCAATTGGGGTTTTATTTTATCAATTTGTTAAGTTTGTTCCTACCTAGTAACTTCTAACCAATATAATATTCTTCCGTTTTGTTCTAAATACATAATGCCCATCCTCCCACTGCTCTACTCATGTCAGAAAATGCCGCCGCTGTCGAGACTTCGGAGGTGGCAGACGAGTCTGCCATCAAGCAGAGGCGGGTCGAGCCAGAATCGCAAGCGCCTTCGACGGGCCTAGACTTCATTAGCACCCTCCTCGATGATATGTTGATAGTCATCATCTCCCTCCTCCCACTTGTCGATGGCATGCGGACAACCGTCCTCTCCCGACGGTGGCACCCCCTATGGCGTTGCGCCCCTCTTGGCCTCATTGACGTGTATGCATTGTCTATCGGAAACGCTTATATGCATTGTCCCAGATCCTCGAAATGCATCGTGGCCCAATGAGAGGCCTTACCATGGGCAAGTTTTGTTCCAACGACAAGGACCGAGCCAAGCTTGACGAGTGGTTCTTATCGGCCGCCCTAAATCATCTCGAGGAGCTCACTTTAGATGAAGGACATATGCACTCGCTCCCACCCTCCATGCTACGCCTTACACCAACGTTGTGCATTGCCAGGTTCATGAACTTCCATTTCCCCCAGATTAACACCAAGACCGCTCTTTTGCTCCCTTGACTGAGGCACCTCGAACGCATCGCTGTCTGCATGGATGACATGGAGAGCCCGCTCTGTGGCTGTACTTCACTCGAGTACCTTCACCTTTAGGCAATCAATGGGTTGAATAACATCCACATCACCTTCATGAATCTCCACACAATTTATGTGTGTTATTGGTTCTACAACAAATCACAGAAGGTGAATCACCTAATTGTCATTGAGGACATGCCTTTAATAGAGAGATTACTTGCAGTTGATCAAGAAGGCCCAACATGAATCAACGTCATTTATGCGCCAAAGTTGATAGTGTTTGGCTACTCACCTGTCAAATTATTGAAGTTGCTATTGGATCCATAACCATCCAGGTACAATTGTCGCCTTCTTCTCATTCTTATTTTTTTCCTATTTTCAAGATGCATGTTCATTTGTCATCTCGAAAATGATTCCGACAGGCTCGACCCGTATCTGCGCACAGTGAAGGTCTTGGCACTAGAATCTGTCGGCCCTGACCTGAACCAAGTTCCCACATTCTTGACATGCTTTCTGTGCCTCGAGAAGCTATATATGGAGGTAATGCTCCTTTCCTGTTAAATGTTAACCACCAGGGATTTCAACTTTTGGCCCCCTTTTCCAACTTTACAATGACGATTGTACTAGAATTTCTAAAGGAATTTTACATGATTTCAACACATAGATGTTTTTCCTATAGTGGTTGCTTGATTCATGTGGTTACAATCCATAAGTATTTCTCGTTTGGATTCATTTGTACTACATAGTTTTCAAAGGAAAATTTCGATCCACTCCAACCTACTATGAAGAATCCTATGTTTCACTAGACTGTAGTCAAACACACATGTTGATCATGCAGGATCGAAGATGGCATGTCACTCTATTTGTGTATTTTAGAAACCCTGCTAATGAAAGAGGTCCTTCTGTGTTCAAGCAGTAATACCTTCTCTTCGTTTGCAGATACGATTAGGCCCGATAGTGGATAATGTGATGCAATATGACAATCCCATCGAATGCATTGATCTCCATCTCTTAGAAATTACTTTGAACTGCCACCGAGGGACCTAACTGGAGATTATATTTGCCAGGTTCTTTGTTGTGGAGAAAGTGTGCTAAAGGTAATGAGTTTTGCCCTACATGCATCACGCATGAAAGAATGGTTTGTTGATCAGTGCCGGTGACTACGACAAAATGTAATAGGCTCCGCGGAAGCTTAGTTTTGGTTTGAAATTTCAGTTGACAGACTGATCAGAAGTCCTTATTTCAAGACCATACATGATATGTTAGTGCCAGACCCCTTTGCAAAAATATTGAAGTTATGAAACCTATTGTAATATCAGCTTGAGCCTGTCATATGTTCATGTTCCGCTAATCAACACGGGCATCTAGAGCTGCATGACAAAGTTTATGCATAACCTGAATTTCATTTCTAATGTAAGTTTGAACCTTGTAATTTTCGAATTTTAGAGTTGTAATGTCAGAATTTGAACCTTTGTAATATTTCTATAATTTTTGATACAATGATTCAAATGGCTTCGTATGAAACTCGTATGTTGGTAGTACTATTTCTTCCTTAATATGCAATGGACAATTAATATCTAGACCTTAAGAAGCACAACCACGACAAAAAATACAGAGAGGTTATCCTGCACGGCTCCAGTGGCGCTCCCAACGGCATGCCGACGTTGAGCGCCAGTTCACCATGCATGCCATAATGGACATGCACAGAAGGTTCATAGAGCTCTCGGTGGTGTACACAAACCATCCGATCTGGATGGAGAACTCCATCCATGTCATGGAGCCGTTGCTTGACGCAGACAAGTACAAAGTGGTCGGGTTCGACCTCGAGTCCATTTGTGCACTCCAGTCTCGCGTACCTCCATTCGCTCTGCTCTCGCACCCCTCTCCGTGCTCTGCTCTCTCGCCCCTTCGCGCATGCTTTGCTAGCTGTTGGCGTTGGCCCACGATCAAGTTTAGAGTTCCATATGCATGCGGTTGCACCGCGCGCGTCACCATGATGCAATTATGTGCGCCACGATGGAAGTACACGCTCCAAAAACTACCATCCAAACGTGCCTGTTTACGAGGACCTTCGGCCCCCATTTATACCCGTGCCATTAATCATAGTCTCTTCAACCTTTCAATCGTGCTCCACAACAAAATAAGCACACCAACGATGACACATACAGAGAGGATGACCAACAACGCTCCAATGAAGTTTGACGTGCATCATGTGGACAATCACATCAGGAACACAGACGTCACAGTGGTGTACACCAACGACCCGGCTGTGGTTGAGGACTCCATCAACACTATGGATGATTTTCTTGCTAAGGATGGCAAGTACAAAGTGGTCGGCTTCGACATCATGTACTCCGGCGGTCATGCCGTGTATGATCAGAAGGTTGTCGTTGGAAAGGTGTGCATGGGCCATCACATCCTCTTCTACCACTATTGCCTGGCCACAAGGCCTTGCGATTGTTTTGCCAGATTTTCTATGATGGACACCATCAATGATCTAAAGGTGCTCGAGACTTCGGGCTTGTCCTGCCAGAAGCTTGTCGACATCCATCACCACTACAAGGTATAGGGCAGCACGAAGGAGAAGGACTCCCTAGTTGACATCGCCGTGGTGATCGTCGACCCCTACTACAAAAGCACGAGGGCTAAGTTCGAGAAGAACAAATGTCAATGGCACATGGGCTGGGTGAGCAGACTGGATGAAGATCACCTCCAGTCTGCGGCCAAGGACACGTACACATGCTACGCGATGTTCAAGAGGATTGTTGACATGAGAAAGTGCCTCCTACCTGAAGACGACATGGGCTCGAGCAAAAAGCAGAGCGGTGGCAACAAGCATCAAAAGAAGTAGATGAGTTGATGACTGTTGTTCATAGTTTATTATGCATGCATGTAATAGTTTATTGAGGTGTGCCAATGTTATGTGTGTACTCACTTGTATATCTGGATGCTTAATTGGGTTATGCAATAATGTTATTATGTATTTAATAGTTTGTTGAGGTGTACTGATGTTATGTGTGTAGATACTTATGTATTTGTATGTTTAATTTGGTTATGCAAGCATGTTGTTTTGTACACAGAGCATATATGTGTGTGCAGAATACAGACTGAGAAAATCACATCGCATACAGATTAAACTACTGAACCCGCCAGTGAAGATTTCATTAATTGCTGACAATTCTTTAGTAGGAACCATTTTCCCACGACACCCCCCTAATAAAATGAATTGTCTGTGTTATTATCGGTTACAATACTATTCTGATTATTTACCTATTTACTGGGTATCACACACATCTTGTTAATACGAATCGTTTGTATTATTTTTCGCTCATCATAGATAGTTCACCCGAGCGACCCGTATGCCGTCTAACACACATAGCTTGATATGGCTAAACATTTCTACTATGAGGGATGATCACAAACAGTTCATCCGAGTGACATGTATGCCATCTATCACAAACACCTTGATCTGGCTAACTGTAGGATCACTAGAAGAGTGTCTAGAGGGGGGGGGGTGAATAGACTACTAGCAGGAATTTAAAACCTAAACTTTTCACAAGTTAATTGGTTGACAGATTTTAACTATTTTAGCAAGTCTAGCAAGTCTAACAGCCCTACACATGCATGTCTACAAATATGGCAGTGGGAAGTAAAGACATTACACATGAAGTAAAGAGATAAGATAGGAAGATCAAACACAATAGGAGACACCTAACCAATCTAGGAGGCACCACCCTCCAAAAGGTAATAGGATTGGTAATGGCGATGAACTCCTTGCTCTTGTGCTTCAAGATGATAGACTCCTCAACACACAATCACTCTCTCATAGATTTGGCTTGGTGGAAGAGATGGGATTGGTGGAAAGCAACTTGGGGAGGCTAGAAATCAAGATCCATATGGTTGGAGTGGAAAATCTTGATCTCAACACAAGGGTAGGTGGTTCTCTCTCAGAAAATCTGATAGGATAAGTATGGAATAGTTCTGAGTGCTTCTCTTTTGAGTAAGTGGTGGTGGAGGGTTACATATAGGCACCCCCAAAAATCCAACCATTACACACAAAATGACCAACTCGGTGACACCAATGTGTTAATCTCGGTGGTACCGAAGTGACCAAAAGGTGGCAACTTTTGAATCTCGGAGGGACTGATATACGAATCTCGGTTGCATCGACAAGGTGACCAACGGTCAGAATTGCCAAACTCGGTGACGCAGATTCAACACGCAGATTCAACATTCTCGGAAGGACCGAAAATGTGAACTTGCGTAACAAAAGGTTGGCAACCTAAACTTGGTGGCACCGGTATGGAATCGGTTGCACCAAAGGGTTAGGGTTTGGTACAGTCTGTCTAGGGTTTGGAATCGGTGGCACAGGGATAGGAATGTTGGTTGCACCGATTTGAATGTTTGGCTACAGATAGACTTTGGTGGGAGAGCATGCGGATGTTTTTGGTGACTATCACTTGTGCATGTATGAGCTTTTTCTTCACCAACAAAACCTTACCCCCTTTTAATAGTATTGGCTTTCCTATGGACTCAAAGTGATTTCTCACAAATGTAAAATGTAGAGTCCTCTTTCTTGAAGCTTGGCCAACCTATTTCCTTGCATCTTGGGGTAATTTCACAATCTCTACAATCCTTTTGCCAACTCAACTCTCCATGGACTATTATCTGAAATACACTAGATAGAGGTGTTAGTCCAAGAGACAATGTATGTTGTCATGAATTATCAAAACCACCAAGGGAGCATGTTGTTCTTTCAATCTCCCCCTTTTTGGTAATTGATGACAACATAAAATCAAAGCTTAGAATAAAGATATGCATGGGTGTAATGAAGACTTTGAGAAACACATGAGCTGCCCCTAAATGTGTGCAGTCCTTCAAAGGATAGTTGCTTTGAAATGCATGGACACACATATAGATGAAGGGATATAGTAAGTCATGTGTATCTTGGCTATATGCATCAAAATATATATGAATGAGATGTATCCTCGTTCAAGACTTCACTCTTGCAAACAATATGTGTAAGAAGCAAGAGATCATCTTGATCAAAGATATGATGCATATACTTACCTTGAGTTCTTGAGCATTCTAGTAGTAGAGACACACTTGAGAAACAATGTTAGAAAACACAAGAGTATTCTACTAAACAAAAGCAATAGAACTCAAAGAATAAAACACTATATCTTGGTATCCCTTTGGCATTAATCCTTTATAGCTTTTCTCCCCTTAGATATAAAAGTGGTACTTCATCCTCTCCCCCTGAACCTCAACATGTAGATATTGAGATTGGATAGGGTGAGAAAAGGTAATCCTTTGTTCACTTTAGACTTTTCTCCAAAAAATGTTTTCTCCCCCTACATTGTTATTCTCCCCTTGTTTATATAAGTGTGAACTTTTGATATTTTTTTCTCCTCCTAAATCATATCTCCCCCTTTGCATAAGCATGTAACCCTCCCTTTAGCATAAAGCTTTGATATTCTCCCCCTTTGGCATAAATTACCAAAAGGTTAAGCTTAGGAGTATTGACAGGGATCATTGACAAGGAAGGGATCCTCGAGAACAAGGGTCATTGAAAATAGGGTTCATAGAAAACAACTAAGGGAATCATTGAATGTAGCTTCTCCCCCTTTTGCAAATTTTAGTCTTCTTCTCCTTGGAGCTAGGGATCCTAGAATAAAGAATTTCTCCCCTGAAGTGTTGTGTTCTTCTCCCCCTATTTTTTTAAATGAAGGGGTCATCGAAGGAAGAAGAATATCACAAGAACAAAAACAAACAAAGATTTAGAAAACAAAGAAAATCAGTGACTCCAGGATAAATAAATCGATGGTACCGAGATTGTGTAGTGTAGCTCATCTGCAAATTCAGTAGAACCGAGTTATTTTTATCGATGGCTCTGAATGAGAGACCAGGTTTCTGTTTTCACAGAGACAAAAGAAATAGTTTCAATAAGAAAGAATGCAATTTTTTTACAAAGAACATCAAATAGATAAGATTTGAGTGGTTACGAGAGATCATGCAAATAGAGAGCAAACCACACAAGATTCCTAACTAGATGATGGGCGATGACTAGATCACCTATATTAGAGTATATTGACTTAGGAGCCAAGCAAGAATACTTGATCATAGGTCAAACTCTATGTTAAGCTCAAATGGGGTTACCATTTTCCGATTAAGCACTTTAATGTCTTCATATCACTTGAGTTGCTTTAGCCCATGACTTGGAGTAAAGCCTTTTCAAGGATATGAGTACATACCTTTGAGTGATGTTGATGACGTTGCTCGTAGGTGAACTTGTTAAGGATGCTCGAGGTTGATGAAAATCATCTTTAATTGGGAGCAATTCTTCTCGTTCTTGTACACTAGTCACCTACAAAGGTTAGTCATGCAAGGAAGAACAGTGGATATATCCAATTGACATGATATCACTTAAGATTTTGCAGCTAAGATCAAGTATATGTCAAGGATATGTTTGTTGTCTTCTTCCTTCCATCATCAAGAGGGGTTGTGGATACTTGGTAATGACAAGATTGCTTATAATTGGAGTTGATGGTAATCTTGTGGAATGAAGTTCTTCCAAGTACCTACAAAAGGTTAGATGCAATACACGGGAGCATAGAATTCCATGGCATATGATAAAGAGTTATGGGAACATGGAAATAACAAGAAAGCTCATGCCCTTGCTTGCAACCGAGTGAGTCTAGCTCAAGTTTGAAGTATCAATGATGTTCAACTCACTCCTCTAATGAAAAAATGTTTTCTCATCAAGTGGCTTGGTAAAGATGTCGGCTAATTGCTTGTTAGTGCGAACATGGTTAAGATTAATATCTCCTTTGGCAACGTGATCATGAATGAAATGATGTCGAACTTGAATGTGCTTAGTTCGAGAATGTTGCACAGGATTATGTCCAATTTTAATAGCACTTCCATTGTCACAAAGTAATGGAACATTTTTAACATAAATTCCGTAATCCTTAAGCGTTTGTGTCATCCATAGTAATTGCGCACAACAAGATCCAATAGCAATATACTCAGCTTCGGCAGTAGATGGAGATACCGAGTTTTGATTCTTGGAGGACCAAGACACAAGAGATCTACCCAAAAATTGACAAGTACCCTAGGTGGACTTTCTATCAACCTTGTCTCCGGCATAGTCTGAATTGGAATAGCCAACAATATGAAAAGAAGATCCCTTGGGATACCAAATGCCAAAGTTTGGTGTTTGTATCACGTATCTCACAATACGTTTCACAGCCAAAAGATGACACTCTTTAGGTGATGCTTGATATCTAGCACACATGCAAACACTAAGCATAATATTGGGACGAGATGCACATAGATATAGAAATGAACCAATCATAGATCGATAAACCTGTTGATCAACCGGTTCATCCTCCCTGGTAAGGTTAACATGTCCACTAGTGGGCATGGGAGTTTTCATACCGTTGCACTCTTGCATGTTGAATTTCTTGATCAAGTCCTTGGTATACTTAGATTGAGATATGAAAGTTCCTTATCTTGATTGCTTGGTTTGCAATCCAAGAAAGGATTTCAGCTCACACATCATAGACATCTCATACTTCTCGGACATCAACCTTCCAAATCTTTCACTAAATTGAGGGTTAGTGGAACCAAAGATAATATCATACACATAGATTTGGCACACAAATAATTCACCATTAACTCTCTTAGTGTACAAGGTTGCATCAATTTTACCAATTTCAAAACCTTTTTCAGTGAGAAACTTTGTTAAACATTTATACCAAGCACGAGGCTTGCCTAAGTCCATAAAGAGCTTTATGAAGCTTGTAAACATGATTAGCTTTCTTAGGATTCACAAAACCAGGTGGTTGATTAACATAAACTTCTTCTTCAATTTCACCATTTAAAAATGCACTTTGATGTCCATTTGATAAAGTGTGATATGACGGTGATTAGCATAAGCAAGAAGAATACTAATAGCTTCAAGTCTAGCGACAGGGGCATAAGTCTCACTGTAGTCCACACCTTCGACTTGCGTATATCCTTGGGCTACGAGACGAGCCTTGTTGCGCTCGACTAGACCGTCTTCGTCTTGTTTGTTCCGAAACACCCATTTGGTTCCGATGATGTTGTGCTCATCTTCGGGCTTCTCCACGAGTGTCCACACTTCGTTCCTTTCGAAGTTATGAAGGTCTTAATGCACTGCGTTCACCCAATCCGCGTCTTAAAGAGCTTGTTCTACCTTCAAAGGTTCAATGCTAGATATGAAAGAATAATGCTCATAAAAGTTAGCTAGACGGGTTTTAGAGCGAGTGATTCTCCCTGTTTGTATATCACCAAAGATTTGGTTTAGGGGATGGTTCTTGGTCACTTGTGCTCGAACTCGGGTCAGCTTCTGATTGTTGTATGGTGGAGCTTCTTCTTCTTCATCATCATTTCCTTCATCTTCGTTGTTGTTAAAGATGTCGTTCCCTTGAGGTGGTGGTGAAGGTGGTTGTGGTGGATCTTCATGATGCACTTCCTCCTCTTCATCATCTCGTCGTGTACCTCCTGTGGATGTCTCCATGTCGTGTTGACGTTCACCTTGACATGAAGTAGGGGCTTCCACTTGAGTTGATGAAGTACTTTCCTTCACCTCCATGGGACGAATCTTGTCGAAGTAGATCTAGTTGCTTCCGAAGCATCCTTATTACCTACATCATTTGGCAATTGTTCAAGTTGCGAACCATTAGATTCATCAAACTTCACATCTACCGTCTCTTCAACTTTTTGAGTGAAGTTGTTGTAGACACGGTAAGTGTGAGAGTTCGATCCGTTACCAAGTAGGAATCTTTCATTAGATTTAGGAGCAAATTTAGTATGACAATGCTTATCAAGAATGTAGCACTTTGAACCAAATACCTTAACGTATCCGGCTTGGGGTTTGTTATCAGTGAGTAGCTCGTATGCCGTTTTACTGAGAATCTTGTGAAAGTAGAGTCGGTTTGTGGCATGACATGCTATTTCAATGGCTTCTGCCCAAATGTGTCTTGGCATCTTGTATTCATCAAGCATCATTCTTACCATCTCAATGAGCGTCCAGTTCTTCCTCTCAACAACTCCATTTTGTTGAGGTGTGTACGTAGCCGAGAACTCATGTGAGACACCTTCTTCATCAACAAAGGTATCCACATGGGTGTTCTTGAACTCCGATCCATTATCGCTGTAAACCTTCTTGATCTTCACTTCAAACTGATTTTGCGCTTTGCGAGCGAAGTTCTTGAAGATCTTTTGAACTTGAGACTTATCATCAAGAAAGAATACCCACATAAATCTAGAAAAATCATAAACTATAACTAGACCATAGGAATTTCCACCGAGACTCTTGTAAGTATTGGGACCAAAAAGATCCATGTAAAGTAACTCGAGTGGTCTCCTCGTAGTCATGATATTCTCAACGGAATTACTTCCACCTACTTGTTTTCCAGCTTGACAAGCACTACAAAGTCTATCTTTGTCAAAGATAATATCTTTAACACCAAGTATATGATCACCTTTAATAAGCTTGTCTAAATTACGCATGCCAACATGTCCTAGTCTTCTATGCCATAGCCAACCTTTAGAAGATTTTGTAATTAAACAAGTGCGAGGTTTGGATCTCTTAGTGAAATCAACAATGTATAGATCACCTCTATGGAAACCGGTAAAGACCATTTTATGATTATCTTGAAAAAACACTTGGCAATCTACTTTCGTGAATAACACATTGAAACCGAAGTCGGCAAGTCTAGATACGGAAAGAAGATTGTAGCCAAGGGATATGGCCACCTTACCAAGGCCAAGTACCTTACCCTTAGAGTTGTCTCCAAAGGTCACGTACCTTCGAGGACCTTGATTAGGTGTGATATCTTGAAACATGTCTTTATCACCAATCATATGATCCGTACATACACTATCGAGAATCCACTCTTTTCCTCTGGACATATAATCCTTGAAGTTTGCCATAAGACTCAGATTCTTCATGATCTTCTCATGCTCGATGTCGAACAACTCATCTTCTCCAACATAGTCATGTTCTGCATTGTCATCATCAAGTGGGAAATCCTCGTCATAAAGAACAAGAGATTCATTAGAATAGTGATCATGACAATGTTCAAGTTTATGAATGCGAATGGCTTCAAAGATAATGTTGTTGATAGTGGTGACATCTCCTTTAGCACGCATAAGAACATGGAGCTCAAATAGGCACTTATCAAAGTTTGGATCACTAGGCCTCATTTTGTGAAAAGTAACAGTTTTATGAAGAATTTCATCAAGATTTCCTAATGAAAGATTTGGATATCGTTTCTCTAAATCAGTCCACACGGTATATACACATGCAAAGTTCTTCAATTGAGAAAGCACTAATCTTGGTAAACCTCTAACAATAAGATTGGCAGTTCTTAGGTTACCAAGCATGTTAACTTCCTCTTCGTGTGTGGGACGCAATTCATCAATAGGGAGCATATAGGGGTTTTCAATATATTTTGTCAAATGGAATTTATCAAATAGATCAATAATGGCATTCTTCCATTGACTATAGTACTCTCCATCAAGAATGGGAACTATACAACTCAAACTCTCTACACTAGACACATCCATCTTCCTCCATGGTGATTAAACTGAAGCAATGGAGACCAAAGCTCTGATACCACTTGTAGGATCGCAAGAAGAGTGTCTAGAGGGGGGGGGGGTGAATAGACTAATACCAGGAATTTAAAACCTAACCTTTTTCTAAGTTAATTGGTTGGTAGATTTTAACTATTTTAGCAACTCTAGCAAGTCTAATAGCCCTACACATGCATGTCTACAAATATGGCAGCGGAAAGTAAAGACATTGCACATGAAGTAAAGAGATAAGATAGGAAGATCAAACACAATAGGAGACACAAAGATTTTTCCCGTGGTTCCGATAGGTGGTGCTATCGTACGTCCACGTTTATGGACTCTTCAACCCACGGAGGGTAACGGTAGCGAGAGCCCATGGAGGGCTCCACCCATAAGGGTGCACAAAATAGCAACCTTGACTATTCCATACGGCTTCCGTCCACGAAGGACTAGCCTCACTATGGATAGATCTTCATGAATTAGGCGATCTCCTTGCCCTTACAAACTTCTTAGTTCACTCCACAACACGAAGTAGGAGGATCCCAAGCGACACCTAACCAATCTAGGAGGCACCACCGTCCAAAAGGTAATAGGCTCGGTAATGACAATGAACTCCTTGCTCTTGCGCTTCAAGATGATAGACTCCTCAACACACAATCACCTTCTCACAGATTTGGCTTGGTGGAAGAGATGGGATTGGTGGAAAGCAACTTGGGGAGGCTAGAAATCAAGATCCATATGGTTGGAGTGGAAGATCTTGATCTCAACACAAGGGTAGGTGGTTCTCTCTCAGAAATATGATAGGATAGGTATGGAATAGTTCTGAGTGCTTCTCTTTCGAGTAAGTGGTGGTGGAGGGGTATATAGAGGCATCCCCCAAAATCCAACCGTTACACACAAAATGACAACTCGATGACACCGATGTGTTAATCTCGGTGGTATCGAAGTGACCTAAAGGTGGTAACTTTTGAATCTCGGAGGGACCAATATACGAATCTCGGTTGCACCAACAAGGTGACCAACAGTCAGAATTGCCAAACTTAGTGACGCCGATTCAACATTCTCGGACGGACTGAAAATGTGAACTTGCGTAATAGAAAGTTGGCAACCTAAACTCGGTGGCACCGGTATGGAAACGGTTGCACCAAAGGGTTAGGGTTTGGCGGAGTCTGTCTAGGGTTTGGAATCGGTGGCACCAGGATAGGAATGTTGGTTGCACCGATTTTGAATGTTTGGCTACAGACGGACTTTGGTGGGAGAGCTTGTGGATGTTTTTGGTGACTATCACTTGTGCATGTATGAGCATTTTGTTCACCAACAAGACCCTACCCCATTTTAATAGTATTGGCTTTCCTATGGACTCAAAGTGATTTCTCACAAATTTAAAATGTAGAGTCCTCTTGCTTGAAGCTTGGCCAACCTATCTCCTTGCAACTTGGGGTAATTCCACAATCTCCACAATCCTTTTGCCAAGTCAACTCTCCATGGACTATTATCTGAAATATACTAGATAGAGGTGTTAGTCCAAGAGACAATGTATGTTGTCATAAATTATCAAAACCACCAAGGGAGCATGTTGTGCTTTCACTAACCATTTTTGTTGTTTGGCCTAATCATAAATGGTTCATCCAAGTGACTTGTATGTCCTCTATTGCACACACCTTGATCTGTCGAATCATTGTTGCTGTTTTGGCTAATCACAAATAGTTCATCCGAGTGGCCTATATGCCGTACATATCACACATGTGCATTTGGCTATCCATTTGCTTTATGTTGATTCATCGCAAATAGTTCATTCATATCGACTGCTTGCCGCACATCGCACACACACCTCTTTTCTAAATCGTATTTGATGGAACCATAATCACACACAATTCTCATTATTGGCGACATAGCTAGAACTATGCCGTTTGCAATTCATGCATCACACTTAGTTCAGTCAAAGTGTCTCAAATTGATGTGTCATCTTAGGACCTTCCTGTTGTAATGGGTACTTTGTCAAAGGGGGAATCCATCGTGGAGGTCGTCTTCATGAACCTTGTTGCCTCCATGATGATGTGTGAGTATTTCACCACATACCTACGTGTCCATATCTAGTATCTCGATGGCTTATTCTCTCTCATTGATCTTCAATACAAAGTTCTTCGTGATTATTGCGTTGATCTATGTGATGTAATCTTCTTTTGCAAGGTGTTTGTTGGTATCCGATAAATTGTGGGTTTATGATCAGATTATTCATTAAAAGTAATTGAGCCTTCTCTGAATTCTGTTATGCATGATTATTATAGCTTTGCAAGTCTCTCCAATCTATCAGTTTGGTTTGACCAACTAGATTGATTTATCTTCAGCGAGAGGAGTGCATTGTAGTGGGTTTAGTCTTGCGGTGCTCTATATCGCAGTGATAGAAGGGGACAAGACACGTATTGTATTATCGTTACTAAGGGCAAAACAATGGGTTTTGAACATGTTCCTTGTACTTACTTTGTCTACATCATGTCATCTTGCTTAAAGCATTACTCTATTTGTCATGAACTTAATACCATAGATCCATGCTGGATAGCGATCAATTGGTGGTGTAATAATAGTAGATGTAGAATCATTTTGGTCTACTTGTAATGGACATGATGCCTATATACATGATCATTGCCATGAATACATAATCATAACTATCGCTTTTCTATCAATTGCCCAACAGTAATTTGTCTACCCATTGAATACTACGTTCGAGAGAGAAGCCTCTAGTGAACACTATGGCTCCCGGGTCTACTTAATTATATTTGCTAAAACCCTAAAAAGACCTTGCTGCAATTTATTATATTATATTATATTTTTATTTTATATTTATACGTCTACCACTATCATAAGTAATCCTTGCAAGTAACAAGTTCAAGGAGCTTTACAACCGTCTTGCCCACATTGGGTGCAAGTATTTGGTTTTGTGTGTGCAGGTGCTGTTTTAATGACAAGTTGTCGCGGTTCTCCTATTGGTTTAATAACCTTGGTTTTCACTAAGGGAAATGCTTATCTCTACTATATTGCTTCACCCCGCCTCTTCAAAGAAAAATCCAGCGCATCTCACAAGTAGCAGACAACAAAGCTGAATGAAATGCTCTGGGCTTACCACACCGCCTACAAGAATCCCATGGGGATGTCACCATACAAAATGGTGTACAATAAGGCTTGCCATCTACCTTTTGAATTAGAGCATAAAGCTTTTGCGCAATCAATACTATCGGTCTTAACCTTAAATAAGCTGGAGAAAAGAGGTTGTTGGATATGCTTGCTCTAGGTGAACTTTACAAGAATACTTACGAGAGTGGCAGGTTGTTCAAAGAAATGGCTAAAATATGGCATGATCGTAAGATGATGAAACGGACTTTAAGGTCCTTCTATTTAACTCTTGTCTCACATTGTTTCCAGGGAAGCTCAAGTCTCGCTGGGAAGGGCCTTATGAGATAGAAGAGGTGTACAATTCTAGAGTTGTTTGTCTCAAAGAAGGGAAGCATGATCCCTGGATCGTGAATGGACAACGCCTAAAGAAATATATTGCAGATAAAAAAGGAGGAGCAGGATATCGAAGAGATGAGTTTCCTCACGATCGAGCAAGCCTAAGCCCTTCGTAAGGAACAACGAGTATGAAACAACACTCGAGTAAGATAAATGTGAATATGTAGATAGAAATTATTTTGTTTTTCTAGACTTGTTAAATCTCACGTCTCAGAAGTTGGAATTTTCATCTCTAGTTGTGAGCTTTAACACTAATCTTTTAGGAGCAAAAATTTTCTAAGGAAAAAACTGGCACATCGGCCCATAGAACCAAAGACGGAGTTCCAAACGACCATGAGCGCCGTTTGGGCGGTCGCATGAGATAAAGATGTAGGAGCTGTGGGAGACAAAGACAAAGACAATGTTCCAAATGGATGCAAACGCTTGTTTGCACTGTCTTTTGGAATGCCCTCGGTGAGCATTGCGAGGATAGAGTCAAAGACGGTGTTCCCAGTGACCAAACGCGCCCGTCTGAGTGGTTGTTTGGTCTCTTCCCCATGGCAGATTAAAAAAGGAGAGAACGATCCAACAACGGTCAAACTATAGGCCTTACGAGCGCAAAAACTCACATGGAAGGCTGTTGTTGATTCGGTTGGCGCGATTCTTTCCTGATTTTGTTTTGATTTTTTTCTAAGTAACCTTTTATATCATATCTCGTGATTACCTATAGGATTAGCCTCTATAAAAGGAGTAATGGACGTCTATTGCTAGGATATTGGTGCTAAAGTTTGCTTTGCGTATGTTTCTCACCCTAGAAGCAATGGCCAAGTAGAATGGCAAATGCAGATGTGTCGCGTGGCCTCAAAATGAAAACTTTCAACAAGTTGCGCAATGCGGAAGCTGCTGGATTGATGAGCTGCCGGTGGTTCCCATGTCCCTCAGAACGACACCAAATCGAGCTACCGGCGAGACAACCTACTCCCTAGTCTATGGTGCTAAGGCGGTGCTCCCCATTGAATTCACATACGGGTCACCTGGGGTGCAAGCCTTCAATGAGGATGAGCAACAACATATCCGGAAAGACGATGCCACGCTCCTGCATGCCGCTCGGTACCAATAGGCCTTGCGCTACTATCATAGCCGCAAGGTGCATGCTAGAAGTGTTGGGGAAGGCGACCTTGTTCTTTGTCGGATCCAGTCCACAGAGGGATCAAACAAGTTGACACCAAAGTGGGAAAGCCATTACTGGGTAGTACGAGTCACTTCTACCTCTTGAGCATGCGTTGGTTTTCCCTTGAAGAGGAAAGGGTGATGCACTGAAGTAGATAAGTATTTCCCTCAGTTGTTGAGAACCAAGGTATCAATGCAGTAGGAGGAACAAGGAAGTCAGCAATGGATGCACCTACACAAACAATCAAACTCTTGCACCCAATGCTATAAAGGGGTTGTCAATCCCTTCACGGTTATTTGCAAGGATTAGATCTGATAGAGATAGATGTAATAGATTGCGGAAAGTAAAAAGTAAATAAATTGCATCAAGGTATTTTTGGTTTATACATCTGAAACTTTATTATGGAAAGTAGACCCGGGGGCCATAGGTTTCACTAGAGTCTTCTCTCTTGAAGGAAAATATCACGGTGGGTGAACAAATTACTGACGGGCAATTGATAGAAAAGCGAATAATTATGAAGATATCCAAGGCAATTATTATGCATATAGGCATCACGTCCATGTCAAGTAGACCGAAACGATTGTATCTACTACTATTACTCCACACATCGACCAATTCCTGCCTGCATCTAGAGTATTAAGTTCATGAAGAACAGAGTAACACATTAGGTAAGATGACATGATGTAGAGGGTTAAACTCAAGAAATATGATGAAAGCCCCATCTTGTTACCCTTGATGGCAATAATACAATACCTGCCTTGCTACCCCTACTTTGTCACTGGGTGAGGACACCGCAAGATTGAACCCAAAACTAAGCACTTCTCCCATTGCAAGAATTACTAATCTAGTTGGCCAAACCAAACCAATAACTCGAAGAGATTTGCAAAGATATGAAATCATGCATATAAGAATTCAAAAAAGACTCAAATAATATTCATGGATAGTCTGAACATAAACCCACAATTCATCGGATCTCGACAAAATACACTGCAAAAGAGTATTACATCGGATAGATCTCCATGAAGATCATGAAGAACATGATATTGAAGCACAAAGAGAGAGAAGAAGCCATCTAGCTACTGGCTATGGACCCCGTAGGTCTGTGGTGGACTACTCATGCATCATCAGAGGGGCAATGGAGTTAATGTAGATGCCCTCCGTGATCGAATCCACCTACGACAAATTACCGGAAAAGGCTCCAATATTGGATCTCTCGAGAACGGAGGCTTCTGGAGGCGGAAAAATATTTGCATGGCTCTTTTTGGTATTGGGGGAATATTTGAGTATTTATAGGACGATGATTAGGGCTAGGAGACCTGCCAGGAGGTGGCAAGCCTGCCAGGCGCGGCCAGGGGGGGTGGCCACGCCCCTGGCTTGTGACCTCCTAGCAGAGTCCCTGCCTTGCACTTCAAGCCTCGTAGATCTGTTTCGTTCCAGAAAAAACCATCCTGAAGATTTTATTCTGTTTGGACTCCGTTTAATATTCCATATCTGGAATACTCAAAAACAAGGAAAAAACAGAAACTGGCACTAGGCTCTAGATTAATAAGTTACTCCCAAAAATAATATAAAATAACACATTAATGCATATAAAACATCCAAAATAGATAATATAATAGAATGACACAATCAAAAATTATAGATATGTTGGAGAGATATCAGCATCCCCAAGCTTAATTCCCGCTCGTCCTCGAGTAGGTAAATGATAAAAACATAATTTTTGATGTTGAGTGCTATCTAACATATTTATCCATGTAATATTCTATATTGTGTCATGAATATTTAGATCTGTAAGACTCAAAACAAAAGCTTAATGTTGACATAAAAACAATAATATTTCAAGCATACTAGTAAAGCAATTGTATCTCTTCAAAATATAATGGCAAAACAAAGTTATCCCTACAATATCATATAGTCTGGTTATGCTCCATCTTCCCCACACAAAGTATTTATATCATGCACAACCCCAATGAAAAGTCAAGCAATTGTTTCACACTTTTATTTTCTCAAACTTTTTCAACTCTCACGCAATACATGAGCGTGAGCCATGGCTATAACACTATAGGTGGAATAGAATATGGTGGAGGTTGTGAAGGAAAAGGAGAAGATAGTCTCACATCAACTAGGCGTATCAACGGGCTATGGAGATGCCCATTAATAGATATCAATGTGAGTGAGTAGGGATTGCCATGCAATGGATGCACTAGAGCTATAAGTGTATGAAAGCTCAAAAGGAAACTAAGTGGGTGTGCATCCAACTTGCTTGCTCGAAGACCTAAGGAAATTTCAGGAAGCCCATCATTGGAATATACAAGCCAAGTTATATAATGAAAAATTCCCACTAGTATATGAAAGTGACAAAATAGGAGACTCTCTATCATGAAGATCATGGTGCTACTTTGGATCACAAGTTTGGAAAAGGATAGTAACATTGTCCCTTCTCTCGTTTCTATCATTTTTTGGTGGGCATCTAAGGCCTCTTTTTTTATTTGGACTTCACTGGCCTCTTTTATTTTTCATAAAGTACGGAGTCTCATCCCCACTTGTGAGGGAATCATCGCTTCCATCATCCTTTCCTCACATGGGACAATGCTCTAATAATGATGGTCATCACACTTTTATTTACTTACAACTCAATAATTACAACTCGATAACAAGAAAAAAATATGACTCTATATGAATGCCTCCGTCGATGTATCGGGATGCGCAATGATCTAGCATAGCGAGTGACATCAAAAAATGGACAAGTCATGAAAACATCATGCTAGCTATCTTACGATCATGCAAAGCAATATGAAAATGATGGTGCGTGTCATAATAAACGGAACGGTGGAAGTTGCATGGCAATATATCTCGGAATGGCTATGGAAATGCCATAATAGGTAGGTATGGTGGCTGTTTTGAGGAAAGATATATGGTGACTGTTTTGAGGAAGGTAGGTTTATCGCACCGATGAAAGTTGCACGGTACTAGAGAGGCTAGCAAAGGTGGAAGGGTGAGAGTGCGTATAATCCATGGACTCACATTAGTGATAAAGAACTCACATACTTTTTTTGCAAAAGTCTATTAGTCATTGAAGCATAGCATTAGACGCATGCCCCTAGGGGAGAGGTTGGTAGGAGTAAACCATCGCATGCTCCCGACCCTCACGCAAAGGTCGACAATATATAAACAAATCATGCTCCAACTTCGTTACATAACGGTTCACCATACATGCATGCTACGCGAATCAAAACTTTACACAAGTATTTTTACCAATTCACAATTACTTCCTAACATGACTCTTAACATTACTGTCGTGGGGGACGAACACCTATGGGATCGGGAGGACCCCTTTCGGTTCGACAGGGAGATGAATATGCGTGAAGAGCAGGACGAACGAGCAGCGTAGGGGATTTTTACCCAGGTTCGGGCCGCTGAGAAGCATAAAATCCTACTCCCACTTTGTGTATTATGGGTGTTCTTGGGTTCTAGCCACAGGGGCGCTGTGTAGGTAATCAAACACAGCCGCTACGCGTGCGAGCTAGAAGATTGGTCAAAAGATCCTCCCCTGTAATGCCCTGGGCCTCCTTTTATATGACCAAGGGGATCCCAACAGTGGCGTATAGTGCGTACACGAGGTGTACAGTGCTATAGTGCTACCGTACCTAACACTAACGGTGTAAGACATGCACATTTAATGCTCCGTCTAGTGCCTGTGACCGTCTACGGGACGGAACAGGACCCCGTACCATCGGCACCGCTTAGCCCCCTTCAACGTCGGTGCCTCGACACGTGCCCAGGTGGGGCAACACCTGGCCTCTGCGCTGGCGGGATCTTGCCGGGGCTTCGCCTTGCCGGGGGTTTGAAGGCCATCCCGACACGGTCTTGCCGGGGGTCTAGCATTCGGCTTTGACCTTGATTGTTTGTTTGGATGCTCTCTTGTTTTCCCTGCTTCTACATCTAGCGGCTCCCTGTCGGGCCTCGCCGCCGAAGTGGTTAGTACTGCCCGTGCACGAGTAAGGGGCACTAGAGAACCCAAAACTCCAGTGCACCAACAGAAGCCCCCGGGCCTGGGCCAGACACGACGCAAGGTGTTGTTGGGATAGGCCCAAACAGTGCACGGGCACGCGTGGCAAGAGCCCGTGGTTGCAATCATTCCGCTTACTGCGCCTCCCCATGATGTGCGCAAGGTGCGCGTCGTGGGATACATGCGCGGAGCGGTAATAATTGCGGTGCGTCCGCACCGGCGGTTCGCACCAGCTAGTAAAGAGGCAACCTCACGTCTTCCCCATAAGAGGGAATCCTTAGAGGCAGTTGCCCGTTTACTCCTTGCCTTTTCCAATCCGGAACCTTTGTCGTATTCTTCCTCCAGCCCAAACCAGAGTCGTCTCTGCTTTTTCCGCCGCCCCTACATTCTCCCCATACTCAGACTTCGCCCCCGTAGCCACCATGCCGCCCAAGTCGAGCAAGGGCAAGGGAGCGAAGACTTCCCCCCTTGGAGAAGGATCTGGTGAAGATGCGGAAGGAGCGCGTCGTCTTCTCCCCAGTGCTCGACGCGAAAGCCCTAAAGACGCGGTACCAGAGTATGTGGGCAAAGGGCACGAAAGCTCATCCTGCCACTCACGCGAGCCTAGGTTCTTCCGAGGGCAGTCCCGATAAATACCCTTTCTTTGTTGATTATTTTTACTAAGGACTTTGCCCCTCATTTTCTGATTTCTTCAATGACATCATGTACACGTACGGCTTCTGCCTTCTGGATTTCACGCCGAACACCGTAACGTGTATGTCAATCTTCGCCCACCTCTGCAAGAACTTCATCGGAGTAGTCCCCAACACGGCCCTCTTCTGCCACTTCTTCATCCCCCGTATCCAGGGAGGAGATGCCCTTTCTGGTTCCAAGGGGAGGGGCCAAGGAAGTATACCCAGGCGGGGCCCTCCATGAAAAGTGGAACGAGTGGTGGGCCAGATGGTGCTGGATTCGGGAGGATGATCCCCCATCCTTCTGTTCACCCTGGGAGGCAAAGATGGCGCGCGACACCGACTAGAGCAACCTCGATCCTCAAGATGAGAAGCTCTCGATCGCAATCAGCATAATTCTCCGCCTCAAGACCTCTAGGCTCACCATATAGATGATCAGAGCTGACTTTCTTCGCCGGCGCATCGCCCCTTTGTAGAACAAGGCGAGGCCGGACTGCGAGTTCCGAAATGTGGCACACATTATGAGGCTGCACCCCGGTCTGAACAACAACTTGACGGCGATGCAGCACATGGCTCTTTGCCAAAAATTGTTCAGGTCTGACGTGATCCACAAGTTGTCGGCCGACGTGATCCCTCTGTGCAACCACTTCACCTTTGCCTTACTCATCGCCATGATGCCAGTGTGCAACGCTCATGGCCCTGTCGGGAATTAGGAAGTGCCGTCTGCGGAGCAGGCACAGGAGCTCTTCGATGGCTTGTCAGAGAAAGCTGTATGGGTGGAGACGCAACTCATCTGCCCCACCACTAAAGATGAGACGACATACATCGCCACTAGGCTAGAAGAGGCGCGCCTTGCCGAAGAGGTCGGCATCGTTGGCTTTGTGGAGGAGGAGGAGGCCAGCGAAGGGGAACCAACACCGGAGGAACAGCTTGCCGGGCGGGGCGAAGTTGCCGGGGGACAAGGAGCTCTACCCCCGCGGGTCCTTCCGCTGAAGAGACAGCGGAAGAGGATTCGTATGAGGAGTTCCCAACTCTTATGGAGAGGAAGAGACGCGTCCTTCGAAAGGCCACTTCCAGCGCCTCCATTGCCCAGGCTTCCTCGAGCGACACAGCCCCCGGCAGGCAGCAGCCCGTGAGGCCACACAGCGGCAAGAATCCTAGTGGCGACCCTCTCCTTCTCTCGCGGCCAAGCGATCCAGGATCACCCCTTCCCCTCCCCGCATGGACATTGCGACCGAGGTGGATTTCGACCTCTCTGCCTTCATCTCGAAGGAAGAAGAGTAAGGGTCCCTTCACACTTTTTATCTTTTGGGTTCATTTGGTTTGCTTGTATCACATTGGCTTGTTTCCACAGGGACACGGAAATGCTGGCACAGAGGATGGCGAAGATGGCGAGGACCTTTGGGTGATGAGCCGCCACTGAGCACCGCAAATGCACTGGAGTTGATCGACATCAAACCGGAGCCCAGCCCTCAGCACAGTCCCCCGAGCAGCCCCCAACGTGAGCCCGTTACTCATTTCCCATTAGAGAGCGTCAAAATGATTATCTTCACTGTTGGCATCGCCGGGATTGTAGAAGGAAGGTGATGACAAGGAACGCCATCGAAGGTTGCCCTGGATGCATCGTCTCTGTTGGTTATGCCGCCTAGAGACGGGTCCCCGGCGAGGGATCTCACGAACGAGCATGCCCTTGCCGGGAAGAGGTTGGCGGTAACAGGCGCCGACGCCTCCCCGCGGGTGACTGATGCTGTCGGTGGAGAAGAAACTTCCTCTCATCAGCCCAGCGCAGGTGAACCTCTTGCCACAGAGTATCTGATAACCCGTCTTCACGTTTATGCATTCTTTCCTTCTCCCTTTTTTGTCTTCTTGAACTTCAACTTGGCTCTCATATCGTTTTCTCATCCCCGGCTCCTAGATCCCCTTCCCACGGAACAAATGGATGTGGATGCCATCATTGAGGAGACCACCAGAGATGCCGCCGTTGAGGCCGCCAGGGTCGCTGCTGACGAAGCCGCCATGGGCGTGCAGGAGAACACCACCGAGGAACCTGCCTGGGAGGCCGGCAAGGAGTCCGATGGCCATTCTTATGGCGTCCCCGCCGCAGGTGCGCCAGGCGCTACGTTGGCCATGGAGCCCCCACTTGCCGATGAGGCGGCTGTCGAGGACCAGCCATCCACATAGGAAGCCCCCTTTACAAGCAAATACCTCAAAGCTGGCGGGGACCTATTTGTCAGCATGCCGGGGATGACCGGCACCCGGTCGCCAACTGAAGGAGAGTTCTTTGATGGGGAAGTCACCACCGCTATCGGTCCTGAAGTTGTGGGCGAGCTGAGTGTCGACAACCAATCCAAGGAATAACTACTCCTCCAGGCCATGGGCAATAACTTCCAAAGGCTCCAAGCGTTACACCGTGCTCGAAAAGAGAGGTTGGAAGCTAGGGAGGTAGTCGTGCAGGCGGCGGAGGCAGATTTCCAGGGGTGCTTCAAGGAGACACAAGCCTGGTTCGCCAAAGCCTACTAGGAGATGAAAACCAGTCGGGTGCAGCTGAGCAAATGCTGGAATGTGCTCATTCTAAAGCAGTCCAATGTCGAGAGAGCACAAGAAGAGGCTTCAAAATAGGCCGATGGGCAGAACGCCCTCCCGACGGAACCCCACGTCGGGCTCGAAGCTTATGAGGAAGATCTCACCACTCGTGAGAAGGCGCTCGCTGACAAGCTCCACCTTAAAGATGAAGAGATCAAAAAGCTTCTCGCACTGCGGACTTTGGAGCCGGAGCAGGCACACAAGGGAGCCCTAGATGCCTTGGTTGCCGATCATGCCGTCAAGCTAAAGGAGGCCGCCGATGCTGCTGAAGCCACAGAAGCCGCTAGGAACGAGCTTGCCGACAGGGTGAAAGGTCTAGAGGAGGATCTCAAAAATCTTGGCAAGGAGATCTCGATGCTCAAGGCCGACAAAGAGAAAGCCTTCATCAGCCTGGCAGAGATACAAGTCGACATGTCCGAGAAGAGCAAGCAAATCGCCTCTGCCAAGGACGCCATCATCGATCGGGACCTGAAGCTCTCCATGTTGAACGCATCCTTCACGGATAGCAAGGCCCGCGAGAAGGCCTTGATCAAGGACCTTCGGGAAGAGAAGGAACTGCTCAAGAGCGCCGTCGGCGCCCATAACGACTTTGTGAAGGGCGTGGAGATCTGGACCGAGCGCCTCATCGAAGTGGCGGAGAGGCTCGATGCACAGATGTCCACCTTGGGCCAGCAGAACTTAAGCTTTTCTTGTAACGGTGCGGTGTCCACGAGCGCTCGGCTGACCATGTTCTTCAACAATGTCATTGAGGCCTTGAAGGAGCTTCACTCTGATCGGACAACTCAATTGGCAAACAAATCCTGCAAGCTCTACCGGGCCGTCCTCCTCAAGGTGCTCGTTAAGGTGGCATAAAAGAACTCCGGCATCAACTTCGCCAATGTCCTCGACCGCCTACCAAAGGACGTGGACGTCAAGGTGCTCGAGGAACTCGTCACGCTCATCGTCGACAAGGTGAACCAGGTCAAGCGGGTTGAGGTCTAGCGTTGGGATTAGCCGTGCCATTTCTTTTTGTCTCCACCGTTTCATGTTCAAGACAATTTTATCTTAAGTTAGTGCTGTGGCAGCCTTTGATGCAATATGACTATTTATGCTTTGAATGACTGCATATTATTCTCCTCGTTAGATTCCTCTTTGCATGGTGTTTTGCCTACATTTTTTCGGAAAAACTTGCCGACATGTGTAGCCCTACCTCGAGTGCTTCGGTGAGCGGGTCCTTAGTAGCTTGCTGGCGGTGCTACTGCCGGATAGATACCTTGACATTCTTGGCGTGGCCACTTAAGCTGTTGAGTGGAATCAAAACAGAGTAAGGACGCGAGCGCAACCACTTGAGCCATTGAGCGGACTCGAAGCAGAGCAAGGGCGCGAGCGCAGCCACTTAAGCCGTTGAGCGGACTCGAAACAAAGCAATGTCGCCATCAATCACGACAAGGTTCCTTAGCATGCAGTTTTTCCATACAAAAGTCGGAATCGTTCAAGGAAAATAACTTTACAGAAAAATTTCACTTAGGGTTTAGCAACTTATCTTGTCGTCGCGGTACTTTTTTCGCTCCTTCCCGCAAGATGCCAATTTTGGATGTCGCCGGTGTCCATACCATCTCACCCCCGACAAACTTGCATGCGAGAGAACCTTCTGTCTTTTAAGAAAAAGAAAGAAGATAAAATAGAGATGTGTAACCTCGACGGTTCGTCAGTACTTGCCGGGAATAGGCGTAATGCAACATCTTGGATAAGCATGCAGAACAAGTAAACACGGAAATCAACAAGGGTTGCAGAACGCTTGGTCTTATTCAGCTATGCACAGGTGAGGGATCACTAGAAGAGTGTCTAGAGGGGGGGGGGTGAATAGACTACTAGTAGAAAATTAAAACCTAACCTTTTCCCAAGTTAATTGGTTGGCAGATTTTAACAGTTATAGCAAGACTAGCAAGTCTATATACCCTACACATGCATGTCAACAAATATAGCAATGAAAAGTAAAGACATTGCACATGAAGTAAAGAGTTGAGATATGGAGATCAAACGCAATTGGAGACGCAAGGATTTTTCCCGTGGTTCCGATAGGTGGTGCTATCATACGTCCACGTTTATGGAGTCTTTAACCCACATAGGGTAACAGTCTCGATAGTCCACGAAGCGCTCCACCCATAAGGGTCCACGAAGTAGCAACCTTGACTATTCCATAACGGCTTCCGTCCACGAAGGACTAGCCTCACTATGGGTAGATCTTCACGAAGTAGGCAATCTCCTTTCCCGTACAAACTTCTTGGTTCGCTCCACAACACGAAGTAGGAGGCTCCCAAGTGACACCTAACCAATCTAGGAGGCACCACCCTCCAAAAGGTAATAGGCTCGGTAATGTCGATGAACTCCTTGCTCTTGTGCTTCAAGATGATAGACTCCTCAACACACAATCACTCTCTCACAAATATGGCTTGGTAGAAGAGATGGGATTGGTGGAAAGCAACTTGGGGAGGCTAGACATCAAGATCCATATGGTTGGACTGGAAGATCTTGACCTCAACACAAGGGTAGCTGGTTCTCCCTCAAGAAACTGATAGGATAGGTATGGAATAGTCCTGAGTGCTTCTCTTTCGAGTAGGTGGTGGTGAAGGGGTATATATAGGCGTCTCCAAAAATCCAACCGTTACACACAACAAGTCAGACTCGGTGACACCGATGTGTTAATCTCGGTGGTACCAAAGTGAGCTTGTGGATGTTTTTGGTGACTATCACTTGTGCATGTATGAGCATTTTGTTCACCAACAAAACCTTACCCCATTTTAATAGTATTGGCTTTCCTATGGACTCAAAGTGATTTCTCACCAATGTAAAATGTAGAGTCCTCTTGCTTTAAGTTTTGCCAACCTATTTCGTTGCATCTTGGGGTATTCCACAATCTCTTTGCGAACCCAAATCTCCATGGACTGTTATCTAAAACACACTAGATATAAGTATTAGTCCAAGAGACAATGTATGTTGTCATGAATTATCAAAACCACCAAAGGTGCATGTTGTGCTTTCAATCTCCCCCTTTTTGGTAATTGATTACAACATACAATCAAAGCTTCAAATAAAAATATGCGTGGATATAATGAAGACTTTGAGAGACACATGACTTAGATTTGCTCCCCCCTAAATGTGTCCAGTCCTTTAAAGGATAGTTGCTTTGGAATGCATGGACACACATATGGATGAATGGATATAAGGAGTCATGTGTATCTTGGCTATATGAATCAAAATATATATGAATGAGATGTGTCCTTTTTCAAGACTTCTATCTTGCAAGAAATATGTGTAAGAATCAAGAGATCATCTTGATCAAAGATGTGATGCATATACTTACCTTGAGTCCTTGATCATTGTAGTAGTAGAAACAGACTTGAGAAAACAATGTTAGGAAACACAAGAGTATTCTACTAATATAATGATAATAGAAATCAGAAGTAAACATAATAGCTTGGTACTTTTAGATATGGAGAACATTTAGAAAATAGTAATCCTTAAGATTAATATGTCTCCTCCTTTGGCATTAATCCTTTAGAGCTTTCTCCCCTTAGATATGAAAGTAGGAGTTCATCCTCTCCCCCTCAATCTCAACATGTAGATATTGAGATTGGATAGGGTGAGAAAAGTCCAAAGGGATCAGTCAAATAGAATAAGCAAGAATATTATTGAGCTTAGAATTTTCTCCCCTTACTTTGGTATTCTCCCCTTGTTTATATAAGTGTGAACTTTCAATATTCTCCTCTCCCCCTAAATCAAATCTCCCCCTTTGAATTAAGCATGTAACTATCCCTTTAGCATGAAGCTTTGTTATTATCCCCCTTTGGCATTAATTTCCAAAAAGGTCAAATTTAGGAGTAGGTACAGGGATCATTGACAAGGAAGGGATCCTCAAGAACAAGGGTCATTACTAGTAGGGTCCACAGAAATGAACTGAGGGAATCATTGAATGTAACTTCTCTCCCTGGTAAGTCTTGGTATTCTCCCCTTTTTAAAGGGATCATCGAAGTAACAGAAGAAGGACAGATAAGATAAGAAAATCAAATCGGTGACTCCAAGACAGATAGATCGGTGGTACCGAGATTTCGTAGTGCAGCTTGTCTGCAATTTTGGTAGAACCGAGATATCTGAATCGATGGCTCCAAGGCTAAAACAGAAAGAAAATAATAAGAGACCAAGCTTCTGTTTTCAAAGAGTCAAAAGAAAATATTTCCAAAAGAAAAGTGAAGGGCATCATCTAGAGAAGATTTGAGTGGTTACTAGAAATCATGTAAATAGAGAACAAACCACACGAGATTCTTAACTAGTGATGGGAGGTGACTAGGTCACCTATATTAGAGTATATTGACGTAGGAGCCAAGTAAGAATACTTGATCATAGGTCGTACTCTATGTTAAGCTCAAAATGGGGTTACCATTTTTTGATTAAGCATTTTAATGTCTTCGTATCGCTTGAGTTGCTTTAGCTCATGATTTGGAGTAAAGCCTTTTCAAGGATATGAGAGCATACCTTTGAGTGATGTTGATGACATTGCTCGTAGGCGAATTTGTTGAGGATGCTCGAGGTTGATGAAGAACATCTTGAGTTTGGAGCAATCCTTCTTGTTCTAGTACACTTGTTACCTACAAGGGTTAGTCATCCAAGGAAGAACAATAGGTATATCCATTTAACATGATACCAATTGAGATTTTGCAATAATGATCAAGGATATGTCAAGGATATGTTTTTGTTGTCTTCTTCCTTCCATCATCAAGAGGGGTTGTGGATACTTGGTCAAGACAAGATTGCTTGTAATTGGAGTTGGTTGCAATCTCATGGAATAAAGTTCTTCCAAGTACCTAAAAACGGTTAGATGCAATGCAAGGGAGCATAGAATTCCATGGCATAAGATAACATGTTAGGAATATCATGGAAGTATCAAGAAATCTTATGCCCTTGCAAGCATCCGAGTGAGTCTAGCTCAAGTTTGAAGCATCAATGATGTCCAACTCACTCCTCAAGTGACAAAAAGTTTTCTCATTAAGTGGCTTAGTAAAGATATCGGCCAATTGCTTGTTAGTGCAAACATGCTTAAGATTAATATCTCCTTTGGCAACATGGTCACAAATGAAATGATGTCAAACTTGAATATTCTTAGTTCGAGAATGTTGCACAGGATTATGACCAATCTTAATAGCACTTTCATTGTCACAAAGCAATGGAACATTTTTAACATGGATTCCATAATCCTTAAGCGTTTGTGTCATACATAGTAACCACACACAACAAGATCCAACAACAATATACTCAGCTTCGGCAGTAGATAGAGATACCGACTTTTGTTTCTTGGAGGACCAAGACACAAGAGATCTACCTAAACATTGACAAGTACCCGAGGTGGATTTTCTATCAACCTTGTCACCGGCATAGTCCGAATCGGAATAGCGAACAAGGTTAAAAGAAGATCCCTTGGGATACCAAATGCCAAAGTTTGGTGTTTGTATCAAGTATCTCACACTACGTTTCACGGCCAAAAGATGACATTCCTTAGGTGCAGCTTGATATCTAGCACACATGCAAACACTAAGCATAATATCGGTATGAGATGCACATAGATATAGCAATGAACCAATCATAGATCAATAAACTTTTTGATCAACCAGTTAATCTTCCTTGGTAAGATCAACATGTCCACTAGTTGGCATGGGAGTTTTCATACCTTTGCACTCTTGCATGTTGAACTTCTTGATCAAGTCCTTGGTATACTTAGTTTGAGGGATGAAAGTTACTTTTCTTGATTGCTTAATTTGTAATCCAAGAACGAATTTCAGCTCACACATCATGGACATCTCAGACTTCTCGGGCATCAACCTTCCAAATCTTTCACTACATTGAGGGTTTGTGGAGCCAAAGATAATATCATCCACATAGATTTGGCACACAAATAATTCTCCATAACTCTCTTAGTGAGCAAGGTTTCATCAATTTTACCAATATCAAACCCTTTTTCAATGAGAAACTTTGTTAAGCATTTGTACCAAGCATGAGGGGCTTGCTTAAGGCCATAAAGGGCTTTACAAAGCGTGTAAACATTATTAGGTTTCTTAGGATTCACAAAACCAGGTGGTTGCTTAACATAAACCTCTTCTTCAATTTCACCATTTAAGAAGGCACTTTTAATGTCCATTTGATAAAGTGTGATATCATGGTGATTAGCATAGGCAAGAAGAATTTGAATAGCTTCTAGTCTAGCAACGGGGCATAAGTCTCACCGTAGTCCATACCTTTGACTTGAGTATATCCTTGGGCCACGAGACGTGCCTTGTTGCGTATGGCTTGACCGTCTTCGTCTTGCTTGTTCCGAAACACCCATTTGGTTCAGATGATGTTGTGCTCATCCTCGGGCTTCTCCACGAGTGTCCACACTTCGTTCCTTTCGAAGTTGTGAAGCTCTTCATGCATAGCGTTCGCCCAATCCGCGTCTTCAAGAGCTTGTTCTACCTTCAAAGGCTCAATGCTAGATATGAAAGAATAATGCTCACAAAAGTTAGCTAGACGAGTTTTAGAGCGAGTGATTCTCCCGGTTTGGATGTCACCAAATATTTGGTTTAGGGGATGGTTCTTGGTCACTTGTGCTCGAACTCGGGTCAGCTTCTGATTGTTGGATGGTGGAGCTTCTTCTTCATCAACATCTCCTTCGTCTTCATTGTTGTCAACATGATCATCTCCTTGAAGTGGTGGTGAAGGAGGTTGTGGTGGATATTGATGATGTACTTCCTCCTCCTATTCATCTTGTCGTGTACCACTTGTGGATGCTTCTATGTCGTATTGTCGGTAGCTTTGATTTGAAGTAGGAGCTTCCACTTGGGTTGATGAAGTGCTTTCCTTCACCTCCATGGGACGAATTTTGCCAATTGACAAGTCTTGGATAGCTTCCGAGGGGTCCTTATCACCTACATCATTTGGCAATTGTTCGACTTGCGAACCATTAGATTCATCAAACTTCACATCTACCATCTCTTCAACTTTTCGAGTGAAGTTGTTGTAGCACGGTAAGTGTGAGAGTTCGATCCATAACCAAGCATGAATCCTTCATGAGATTTATGAGCAAATTTAGTACGACGAGGCTTGTCAAGAATGTAGAACATGGAGACGAATACCCGAAAGTATCCAACTTGGGGTTTGTTACCCGTGAGTAGCTCGTATGCCGTTTTACCGAGAAGCTTGTGCAAGTAAAGTCGGTTTGTGGCATGACATGTTGTTTCCATGGCTTCTGCCCAAAAATTTCTTGGCGTCTTGTATTCATCAAGCATCATTCTAGCCATTTCAATAAGCGTCTGCTTCTTCCTCTCAACAACTCCATTTTGTTGAGGCATGTACGTAGCCGAGAAATCATGTGAGACACCTTCTTCGTCAAGAAAGGTATCCACACCGTTATCGCTCCGAACTTTCTTGATCTTTACTTCAAACTGATTTGCCGCTTTGCGAAAAAATTTCTTGAAGATCTTTTGAACCCGTGACTTATCATCAAGCAAAAATACCCACGTAAATCTGGAAAAATCATCAACTATAACTAGACCATAGGAATTTCCACCGAAACTCTTGTAAGCATTGGGACCGAAAAGATCCATGTGACGTAACTCGAGTGGTCTCCTTGTAGTCATGATATTCTTAACGGGATGACTTTCGTCTACTTTCTTTCCAGCTTGACAAGCACTACAAAGTCTATCTTTGTCAAAGAAAACATCTTTAACACCAAGAATGTGATTGCCCTGGATTATCTTATCTAGATTGTGCATGCCTACATGTCCAAGCCTTCTATGACATAGCCAACCTTTAGAACATTTTGCAATTAAACAAGTACGAGGTTGGGACTTTTTAGTGAAATAAACAATGTATAGATCACCTCTACAAATACCGGTGAAGACAATTTTATGATTATCAAATCGAAACACTTGCCAATCAACTTTAGTAAATAGCACATTGAAACCGAAGTCTGCTAGTCTAGATACGGAGAGGAGATTGTAGCCAAGGGATTCAACAAGCATCACATTTTGAATTGAGCTATCATGAGATATGGCCACCTTACCCAGGCCAAGTACCTTACCCTTAGAGTTTTCTCCAAAGGTCACGTACCTTCGAGGACCTTGACTAGGCGTGATCTCTTGGAACATGTCTTTATCACCAGTCATGGGATCCGTACATCCACTGTCGAGAATCCACTCTTTTCCTGCAGACATATAATCCTTGAAGTTTGCCATTAGACTTAGATTCTTCATGATCTCCTCATGCTCGATGTGGAACAACTCATCTTCTCCAAGGTAGTCATGTTCCACATTGTCATCATCAAGTGGGAAATCCTCATCATAAAGAATAAGAGATTCATTAGAATTGTGATCATGACAATGTTCAAGTTTATGAATGCGAATGGCTTCAAAGATAAAGTTGTTGATAGTGGTGACATCTCCTTTAGCACGCATAAGAACATGGAGCTCAAATAGGCATTTATAAAAGTTTGGATAACTAGGCTTCATTTTGTGAAAAGCAACAGTTTTATGAAGAATTTCATCAAGACTTCCTAATGAAAGATTTGGATATCGTTTCTCTAAATCAGTCCACAAGGTATAGGCACATGCAAAGTTCTTCAATTGAGAAAGCACGAATCTTGGTAAACCTCTAACAATAAGATTGACAATTCTTAGGTTACCAAGCATGTTGATTTCCTCTTCGTGTGTGGGATGCAATTTATCAATAGGGAGCACATAGGGGTTTTCAATATATTTTCTCAAACGGAATTTATCAAATAGATCAATCATGGCATTCTTCCATTGACTATAGTACTCTCCATCAATTATGGACACTCTACAATAGAAACTCTCTATACTAGACACATCCATCTTCCTCCTCGGTGATTAAACCGAAGCAATGGAGACCAATGCTCCGATACCAATTGAGGGACCACTAGAAGAGTGTCTAGAGGGGGGGGGGTGAATAGACTACTAGCAGAAAACTAAAACCTAACCTTTTCCCAAGTTAATTGGTTGGCAGATTTTAATAGTTTTGGCAAGACTAGCAAGTCTATATACCCAACACATGCATGTCAACAAATATAGCAGCAGAAAGTAAAGACATTGCACATGAAGTAAAGAGTTGAGATATGGAGATCAAACACAATTGGAGACGCAAGGATATTTCCCGTGGTTCCTATAGGTGGTGCTATTGTACGTCCATGTTTATGGAGTCTTCAACCCATAGAGGGTAATGGTCGCGAGAGTTCACGGAGGGCTCCACCCATAAGGGTCCACGAAGTAGCAACCTTGACTATTCCATAACGGCTTCCGTCCACCAAGGACTAGCCTCACTATGAGTAGATCTTCACGAAGTAGGCGATCTCCTTGCCCATACAAACTTCTTGGTTCACTCCACAACACGAAGTAGGAGGCTCCCAAGCGACACCTAACCAATCTAGGAGGCACCACCCTCCAAAAGGTAATAGGCTCGGTAATGTCAATGAACTCCTTGCCCTTGTGCTTGAAGATTATAGACTCCTCAACACACAATCACTGTCTCACAGATATGGCTTGGTAGAAGAGTTGGGATTGGTGGAAAGCAACTTGGGGAGGCTAGAAATCAAGATCCATATGGTTGAAGTGGAAGATCTTGACCTGAACACAAGGGTAGGTGGTTCTCTCTCAGAAAACTGATATGATAGGTATGGAATAGTCCCGAGTGCTTCTCTTTCGAGTAGGTGGTGGTGAAGGGGTATATATAGACATCCCCAAAAATCCAACCTTTACACACAATAACTCAGACGTGGTGACACCGATGTGTTAATCTCAGTGGTACCGAAGTGACCAAAAGGTAGCAACTTTTGAATCTCGGTGAGACCGATATAGGAATCTCGGTTGCACCGATATGGTGACCAACGGTCAGAATGCCCAATCTCGGTGACGCCGATTCGACAATCTCGGAGGGACCAAAACAGTGAACTTGCATAACAGAAAGTTGGTAGCCCAACTCGGTGGCACCGAAAGCAGTATTAGCTGCACCGAAAAGCTAGGGTTTGGCTGAGTCTGTCTAGGGTTTGGAATCGGTGGCACCGAATGTAGAATGTTGGTTGCACCGATTTTGAGTATATGGCTTTGGACAGACTTTGGTGGGAGAAATTGTGGGTGTCTTTGGTGACTATCACTTATGCACGTATGATCATTTTGTTCACCAACAAAACCTTACCCCCTTTTAGTAGTATTGGCTTTCCTATGGACTCAAAGTGATTTCTCACAAATATAAAATGTAGAGTCCTCTTGCTTTAAGTTTTTCCAACATATTTCCTTGCATCTTGGAGTATTCCACAATCTCTTTGCCAACCCAACTCTCCATGGACTGTTATCTGAAACACACTAGATAAAAGTATTAGTCCAAGAGACAATGTATGTTGTCATGAATTATCAAAACCACCAAGGGAGCATGTTGTGCTTTCAACAGGTTCTGCGCCTAGATTTGTACAAAGGATCACATGCCTTGCCGGCAATCCTCGTACAAAAGGTGGTTACTGGGGGCCCCGGCAACCGCGCCTTATGGGTAGAACTTACGAAGATGCTCCCTTTTTCGTTAGGGAGTATCCTCCCTTCTTCGGCTTGGGAACATCTATCAGCCAGATCATAAAGCTCGACAACATCCCTGACCTTGTTCATTGCCATCTCTTCGTGCATCCTACGATTGCGCATGTTCTGGTGGAACACACTAATAACAGTGGCAGGATGAATGTCCAGGATGTTGTGGTGCACATGGCTGAACCATTGAATGTACTTGCGCAAGGTCTCGCCTTCTTTCTGGGGAATGATGTGCAAGTCACTTTCTTGACCAGGAGCTTGGTGACCTCCGGTAAAGGTGCCAACAAACTCATGGCACATGTCTGCCTAGGAGGTGATGGAATTCTCCGACAGGTGCATCAACCACGACCTGACGTTGGGCTTGAGTACCAACGGGAAGTAGTTGGTGAGTATCTAATCGTTGCGAGCTCCGGCAGCTTGCACCGCAATGTTGTAGATGCTTAAGAACTCCGACGGGTGAGTTTTGCTGTCATATTTCTCCGGGACCTCTGGCTTAAACAGTTGGTAGTTGGGCCACTGGACTCACCATAGCTCACGGGTAAACGTTGGACAACCCACCTCATAAGGCAGGCTGATAGGATACCCTGGCGCGGACTTGTCTACAGTGGGCCCTGTGTGCTTATCAAATTTATGGCGCGCTTCCCACCGCCGCTCGATTGTAGTCCGAGCGTCTTCTTTGCTTTGTTCCCGAAGAACTTGATGCTGATCGCAGCGAATCCGTGGATCAGACGACACCGTCGAGTAACCGTCACAAGCGTCGGTCCGATGAGTGGGTGACCGTCATTAATGATGTTAAGGAGAGTGCACTGTGGTCAGACTGCCTCCGGCCTTATCGCCACTGGCGCGAGCCGGCTCGGTGGACTAAAACTTGTCAGCGAGGCCAAGGAGGCTCTGAATGGCGGCTCTCCACTCATCAAGCTTCTTCGCAGCAGGAGGGAAGTTCAGGAGCAGTTGTGCCCGCGCCATCGCTTCTTTCGACGTGGTCGGCAGCGAAAGGCGCGAAGAACGCGAGGTGCTTTGACTCCTAACCGCGTTATAAGGAGCTCCGTCGCGGTCCCGTGATTGCACGCCACTCCCACTAGCATGCTGGCGTGCATGCTGGTCCCGTGCATCTTGGGAGCGATGCATAGGAGCTTTTCCATGGGGACGTTGGGAACCACCAAAACTGTGGAGTTGCTCTTCGCGCGCCTCCTGAGAAGGTCACGATGTACGCGCCGACGTGGGTATCTTGGAGGGTGCCCTTTTGTACCTAGAGTTCACCGTACCGCCCGCAGGCGGTATAGCTCCGTCCTGAGACCCAGCGGTGCGTGGGTTTCCACCGCCACCATGAGCGTCTCCGTGGCGGGCATCGCCGCTTCCTTGGCCTTGATCATCGGAGCGCCGCGTGGGCACGGGGTCTCCACTTCCTCCGCCCATGTCCACTCTGTCGCCCGTTTGGGTGACTATGGGCGCGACGGATGTGGAGGGCTCCATTGCCGTGAAGCCCTTCTTTTTGGGAGCCATGGCGATGGATATGATGAAGGAACTAACGCGCTGATCGTTGGACCAGATTTACGCAATCAATCCCCCTACCTGGCACGCTAGAGATGTCATGGGGGACGAACACCTATGGGATTGGGAGACCCCTTTCAGTTCGACAAGGAGACGGATATGCGCGAAGAGCAGGACGAGCGAGCAGCGCGGGGGATTTTTACCCAAGTTTGGGCCGCTGAGAAGTGTAAAGCCCTACTCCTGCTTTGTGTATTATGGATGTTCTTGGGTTCTAGCCACATGAGTGCTGTGTAGGTAATCAAACACATCTGCTACGCGTGCGAGCTAGAAGATTGGTCAAAAGATCCTCCCCTGTAACACCCTGGGCCTCCTTTTATATAACCAAGGGGATCCCAATAGCAGCATACAGTGCGTACATGAGGTGTACAATTCTATAGTGCTATCATACCTAATACTGACCGTGTAAGAAATGTGCATTTAATGCTCCGTCTGGTGCCTCTGACCGTCTACGGGACGGGACAGGTCCCCATCCCATCGGCACTGCTTAGCCCCCTCCAACACCGACGCCTCGACACGTGCCCAGGTGGGGCGACACCTGGCCTTTGTGCTGGCGGGAGCTTGCCGGGGCTTCGCTTGGCTGAGGGTTTGAAGGCCATCCCAGCAAGATGCTCTCTTGATTTCCCTGCTTCTGCATCTAGCAGCTCCCTGTCGGGCCTCACCGCTGGAGTGGTTACTACTACCCGTGCATGAGTAAGGGGCACTGGAGAACCCAAAACTTTATGCAAGGAATCAAACTTCTCATAATACTCAATGCACTTAATATGGAAGTTTTTATTGTATCCCTCTTGGATGCCTATCATATTAGGACTAAATTCATGACCTAAACAGATTACCATGCTGTTTAGAGACTCTCAAAATAATATAAGTGAGGTACGAGAGTTCAATTATTTCTATAAAACCAAACACCATCGTGCTCTAAAAAGATATAAGTGAAGCACTAGAGCAAAATTGCCTATCTCAAAAGATATAAGTGAAGCACATAGAGTATTCTAATAAATCCACGATTACTGCATGTCTCTCTCAAAAGATATGTGCAGAAAGGATGATTGTGGCAAACTAAAAAGAAAATACTCATATCATACAAGACGCTCCAAGCAAAACACATATCATGTGGTGAATAAAAATATAGCCTCAAGTAAATTTACCGATGGATTGAAGACAAAAGAGGGGATGCCTTTCGGGGCACCCCCAAGCTTAGGCTCTTTGGCATCCTTGAATATGACTTGGGTGCCTTGGGCATCCCCAATCTTAGGCTCTTGCCACTCCTTATTCCATAGCCCATCAAAGCGTTACCCAAGACTTGAAAACTTCCCAACACAAAACTTAATTGAAAACTCGTGAGATCCGTTAGTCTATGAAAATAAATCACCACTTTAGGTACTGTTGTGAAATCATTCTTTATTTATATTGGTGTAATACCTACTATATTCTAACTTTTCCATGGTTCATACCCCCCGATACAACCCATAGATACATCAAAATTGGTACACAACATAAAGAAAACAGAATTTGTCAAAAACTGAACGGTCTGTAGCGATCTGAAAACTTCGTATACTTCTATAACTAAAAAAATCTGAAAAATTAGGAAAACCTGGGATATTTGTATATCAATCTTGTTTAAAAATTCAGACTCATTCGACGCTCTAATGTTTTTTATAAAATTCCTAGACTGAGCGCAAAAGTTTCTGTTTTTCAGCAAGATCAAATCAACAACCACCATAGACCATCCCAAAGGTCTTACTTGGCTCAAACACTAATTAAAACACCAAAACACAATTACTACAGAAGTAATAATGTTTGAAACACACAAAAATAGTAGCGAAAAAAGAAACATAAAAATAAAATTGGGTTGCCTCCTAACAAGCGCTATTGTTTAACGCCCCTAGCTAAGCATAACGATTTCAACTATGCTCACATAAAAAGTAGTAATTGAGATCTGCAAAAGAGCATCACGAATAGCATTAAAACACATTTAAGTCTAACCCACTTCCTATGGATAGGGATTTTTTGAGCAAACAATTTATGGGGGCAAGAATCAACTAGCATAGGAAGGCAAAACAAGCATAACTTCAAAACCTTGAACACATAGAGAGGAAACTTGATATTATTGCAATTCCTACAAGCATATGTTCCTCCCTCATAATAAATTTCAGTAGAATCATGAAGGAATTGAACAATTTAACTATCACATAAATCATTCTTTTCATTATCAATTATAGCATACGTTTCATCACCAAAACTTGGGGAAAAATATATCATCTTCATCAAGCATAGCATCCCCAAGATTGTGGTTTGGCATATCATGAGCATCATGGATATTCAGAGAATTCATAATAACAACATGGAAATCATGCTTCTCATTCATGGAACTATCATGAATCACCTTATAAATTTCTTCCTTCAACACTTCATGAAAAAAATTTAGATTCATGATTTTCAAAAAAACCTTCATAGAGATAATCAAGTGCACTCAACTCACTAGCAATTGGTTCATCATGATTTGGTCTCTTGAAAATATTAGCAAGTGGATGAGGATCCATATCAATAAATTTTTAGCAAGCGAAGATACAAGCAAGTACAAGGCACATGGCAACACAAGCAAACATAGCAAACAAGAGACGAACGGAAGAAGGGCGAATAAAAAGGAAAATCTTTTTGGTATTTTCTGAAAATCATATTAGAAGTGGGGGAGAGGAAAACGAGAGGAAAATGGCAAATAATGTAAATTTAAGAGATGAGTTTGTGATGGGTACTTGGTAGGCTTGATGTGTATCCTCCCCGGCAACGGCGCTAGAATTCCTTCTTGCTACCTGTTGAGCGTGCGTTGGTTTTCCCTTGAAGAGGAAACAGTGATGCAGCAAAGTAGATAAGTATTTCCCTTAGTTGTTGAGAACCAAGGTATCAATCCAGTAGGAGGAACAAGCAAGTCACCAATGAATGCACCTACACAAACAATCGAACTCTTGCACCCAACGCTATAATGAGGTTGTCAATCCCTTCACGGTTATTTGCAAGGATTAAATCTGATAGAGAGAGATGTAATAGATTGCGGAAAGTAAAAAGTAAATAAATTGCAGCAAGGTATTTTTCGTATTTTTGGTTTATAGATCTGAAAATATATTATGGAAAGTAGACCCTGGGGCCGTAGGTTTCACTAGAGGCTTCTCTTGAAAGAAAATTTCGCAGTGGGTGAACAAATTACTGATGAGCAATTGATAGAAAAGAGAATAATTATGAAGATATCCAAGTCAATGATTATGCATATAGGCATCACGTCCGTCTCAAGTTGACCGAAACGATTCTGCATCTACTACTATTACTCCACACACCGACTGACTCCTACCTGCATCTAGAGTATTAAGTTCATGAAGAATAGAGTAACACATTAGGTAAGATGACATGATGTAGAGGGATAAACTCAAGCAATGTGATGAAAACCCCAACTTGTTACCCTTGATGGCAACAATACAATACGTGCCTCACTACCCCTACTTTGTCATTGGGTGAGGACACCGCAAGATTGAACCCAAAACTAAGCACTTCTCCCATTGCAAGAAGTACCAATCTAGTTGGCCAAACCAAACCAATAAATCGAAGAGACTTGCAAAGATATGAAATCATGCATATAAGAATTCAGAAAAGACTCAAATAATATTCATGGATAATCTGAACATAAACCCACAATTCATCTGATCTCGACAAACACACCGCAAAAGAGTATTACATCCAATAGAGCTCCATGAAGATCATGAAGAACATGGTATTGAAGCACAAAGAGAGAGAAGAAGCCATCTAGCAACTGGCTATGGACCCATAGGTCTATGGTGGACTACTCATGCATCATCGGAGGGGCAATGGAGTTGATGTGGATGCCCTCCGTGATCGAATCCCCCCCGGCAGATTACCGGAAAAGGCTCCAAGATTGGATCTCTAGGGAACGGAGGCTTCTGGCGGCAGAGAAGTATTTGCATGGCTCTTTTTGGTATTGGGGGAATATTTGAGTATTTATAGGACAAAGATTAGGGCTAGGAGACCTGCCAGGAGGTGGCAAGCCTGCCAGGCGCGGCCAGGGGGGTGGCCGCACCCCCTGGCTTGTGACCTCCTGGCAGAGTCCTTGCCTTACACTCCAAGCCTGGTAGATCTCTTTCGTTCCATAAAAACTCATTCCGAAGATTTTATTCCATTTGGACTCCTTTAATATTCCTTATCTGCAGTACTCAAAAACAAGGAAAAAATAGAAACTGGCAGTTTGCTCTAGATTAATAAGTTAGTCCCAAAAATAATATAGAATAGCATATTAATGCATACAAAACATCCAAAAGAGATAATATAATAGCCTAACACAATCAAAAATTATAGATACATTGGAGATGTATCAGTCACCAGACTTGGCGCAGTGTGTCTAGAGACCGAACATTGCACTCCGGTTCAATACTTGTGGAATATCGAGCATCTTCGCAAGTTCTACCCGTAAGGCGCAGTTGTCGGGTCGCACTCCAGCAACCCCTTTTATACGAGTCTGCTGGCAGGCATGTAAACCTTTGTACAAATCTAAACAAAGACCGTGTGCATAATCAATTAAGATAATTATTGAGCAACTTTTTTCAAAGTACATATTTATGTTATGTGTATTGCATGAAATGTTGTGATTACAATAGGTTGTGAGAAATGATTGCTCGGCCGGCGAGGTTCCTAGCCTCTTATTTTCTCTTCTTTCTTTTTCACAAGATAAGAAGAAGCCCTCGTGCGCAAGTTTTCTTCGGGGGGGGGGGGGGGGGTGGTATGGATACCCAAATAACGTTCAAGAACGATCATTCCACGAAAAGAAGTACAACAAAGAAAAGCTAAGTTGTGAAAACTTTAGATTCTTTGTTGCAGTTATTTTTCCTTGAACGATTCCTTTATTTGTATCAGAAAACATGCACGCAAATGACCTTGCCAATATCTATTGCACTCCTAGATTGTTTCCGAGTCTTCTTAGCAACGGAGGTAGCTGCATTGAGAACAACAAGGTGGTTCATCGACAATGGCATTTCCGACAAGCTGCTAATGACACATTCCTAAAGTGCTCGCGGCAAGAATGTGCGCACCGACAAACATTTCCATCAAGCATAGGGTTGAAAATATACAAGTACAGATCACATATAAGGAAAGATAGCCATTCATTCAAACAGACAGAGTATATCACATCCAAAAAGATAAGTGCGATGCTAATGTAAGATAAATGTCTTTGATGCATGCATGACACTGATGACAAGGTTAGAGGGAGTGGAGTTCATTTGTAAAAGCCCGCCGAGCCAACCTTCTCACAAATGGGAGTCTGAAGAGCTTTAGTAGCGCTGGTATTAGCGTCCTTCGGCACCCTAGAGAAAGCCTTGGTGAGATCGGTCCCAGGGTTGTGGATGCCGAGCTTCACCATTATGTTGTGGAGCACACCATGGCAGAGATCGCACGATCCCTTGACGAACTTTTTGGCTCGATCTCCTATTACTTATCTAGTACCCAGACAAGCTTCTCAAATAAGATGGAAAGCTTGGCGCTTGCTGCTTCCCTGCCGTGTTGGGAGAAGGTGCATTCCGCCAAGCCCATAGCAGCGAGTTGAGCGAAGAGCTTGTCGGAAATATCCACGAGCTGCTCCATCCACAAGTCCAAGTTCTGCTTTGGTTTGTTGAAATTGTGTGCGGAAGATTCAAGCAAATCCTTCTCCCTCTGGAGATCTTCCAGAAGAGGTCGCTCCCTGGTCTTGGTGGCCTCGAGGTTGTCCTCATAGGTGCTCACCTTTACCCTCAGATCGGTAGCAACATCATCGGCAACACAAAGCTCTTTTTACTTGTCAGAAATTATCGCTTGCAGCTCCATCAAGGTGTGAGCCATCTTCTGGGCATCTTCCGACAGCCTTGATACCTCCTTGTCAGATGCTGCAAGGTCTAACTCCAACTGCTGCGCTTTGCCCTCCAATTCAGTCTTGGAGGCTTGGGCTACTTCTGCGGCATTGATGACCTCTTGGAGTTTGTTGGCATGTTCTGCTGCTAGCTTTTCCAGGGCGTCCTTGTGTTTCTGCTCCAGCTCTCGGATCTACTTCTCCAGCTAGATCTCGAGCTTGGTGGTGATAGCAGCTTCCTAGGTGTCAAGGTCTTCTTCATGGAAATCTAGTGCGGCCTTGCGTTTGATTAGGTCGACGTCAACACGAGCAACCTTTTGATCAACTATTTCATGGATAATGTCTGCCACATCCTTGGAGAGGTCTTCTTGCCGGTTGGTGAGGCCTTGGCGGCTTTCTATGAACCAAGTGCTTGTCTCCTCAAGGCGCTCTCAGAACCTGTTCTCTACCTTGGCAAGAATAGCCTCCCGGCAGTCCAGCTTCTCCGAACGGTTGCCGTACCGGGACTGTAGTTGCTTGAAGCTTTTGCTGATGGTGGAGAGGATGTTGTGCTCTTTGGCTTCATCTTTGTTTCCAAAGGGATCAACGACAACTTCTCCTCCAGCTGTGGTGACAGCGCCGCCTAGCTGTTGGGGAACGTTGCATGGGAAACGAAAATTTTCCTACACACACAAGATCTATCCATGGTAATGAGCATCTACGAGAGGGAGTGTGGATCTACATACCCTTGTAGATCGCTAAGTGGGAAGCGTTAAGAAACACGGTTGATGTAGTCGAACGTCTTCGCGATCCAAATCGCGGAGTGTCCCGCGATCCAATCACGATCTGTCCCGATCTAGCACCGAACAGACGTCACCTCCGCGTTCAGCACACGTACAACTTGATGACGATCTCTGCCTTCTTGATCCAGCAAGAGGGAGCGGAGAGGTAGGCGAGTTCTTCGGCAGCACAACGACGTTGCGGTGATGGTGGTGGATCTATTCCAGCAGGGCTTTGCCTAAGCACCGCGGAAATTGTTGTAGAGGAGAAATTATGAACTAGAGGAGAGGTAGCACGTGGCTGTTTTTCTGTGTCAAAAAACCATCAAACCTCTAGTATATATAGGAGGAAGGAGGGAGGAGACTTTGCCCTCAAGGGGCCAGCCCTTGCATCGGCCGAAGTGGGAGGAGGAGGAGTCCTCCTCCAATCCTAGTAGGATTAGGAATCCTTCTCTCCCACTTGGAAAACTCCTTTTCCACCTTTTTACCTTTTGGACTTCTCCTCCCAGCAGCATGGGCCTCTTGTGGGACTTAGGCCAGCCCACTAAGGGCTCGTATACCTCCTACCATAGCCCATGTAGCCTCTTCGATTGAAATACCCCTCCCAATGGTCCCCGGCACCCTCCCGGCACTCTCGGTACACTACCGATGAGCCTGAAACTTTTCCAGCGACCAAAACAAGACTTCCTATATATCAATCTTTACCACTGGACCATTCCAAATATCCTCGTGACATACATGATCTCTTCGGGACTCCTAACAACCTTCGGTCACCACCATACATAATTCTATACTACCGAAATGTCACCGAACCTTAAGTGTGCAGACCCTGCGGGTTCGAGAACTATGTAGACATGACCGAGACACCTCTACGGTCAATTACCAATAGCGGGACCTAGATGCCCATATTGGTTCCTACATATTCTACGAAGATCTTTCTCATTCGAACCTCTATGTAAAGGATTCAGTTAATCCCGTATGATGTTCCCTTTGTTCTTCGGTATGTTACTTGCCCGAGATTCGATTGTCGGTATCTGTATACCTAGTTCAACCTCGTCACCGGCAAGCCTCTTTACTCGTTCGGTAATACAAGATCCCATGGCTAACACTTAGTCACATTGCTTGCAAGGCTTGTTGTGATGTTGTATTACCGAGTGGGCCCTGAGACACCTCTGTGTCACACGGAGTAACAAATCCCAGTATTGATCCATGCCAACCCAACAGACGCCCTTGGAGATACCTGTAAAGCACCTTTATAGTCACCCAGTTACGTTGCAACGTTTGATACACACAAAGTACTCCTCTGGTGCCAGTGAGTTGCATGATCTCATGGTCATAGGAACAGATACTTGACATGCAGAAAACTGTAGCAATAAACTGACACGATCAAATGCTATGTTTATAGTTTGGGTCTTGTCTGTCTCATCATTCTCCTAATGATGCGATCCTGTTATAAAATGACATCTCATGTCAATGGCTAGGAAACCTTGATCATCTTTGATCAACGAGCTAGTCTACTAGAGGCACACTAGGGACAAAGTGTTGTCTATGTATCCACACATGCAATGTGTTTCCAGTCAATACAATTATAGCATGGATAATAAACAATTATCATGAACAAGGAAATATAATAATAACCATTTTATTATTGCCTCTAGGGCATATTTCCAACAGTCTCTCACTTGCACTAGAGTCAATAATCTAGCTCACATCACTATGTGATTTACATTGTAATGAACCGAACACCCATATAGTTCTGGTGTTGATGATGTTTAGCCCTTGGAAGAGGTTTAGTCAACGAGTCTGCAATATTCAGCTCCGTGTGCACTTTGCAAATATTTATGTCCTCCTCCTTGATGTACTCGCGGATGGAATTTAAGCGTCGCTTTATGTGTCTGGTCCTCTTGTGAAACCTTGATTCCTTGGCCAGGGCAATGGCACTAGTGTTATCACATAACAGATTCACCAGATTCAGTGCATTGGACACTACTCCAAGATCTGTCATGAACTCCTTCATCCAGACACCTTTCCTTCGCTGCTTTCGAGGCTGCGATGTACTCCTCCTCGCATGTAGAATCGGCTACCATGCTCCACTTGGAACTGCACCAGCTTACTGCTCTCCCATTGAGAATAAATATATATCCAGTTTGTGACTTAGAGTCATCCGGATCAGTGTCAAAGCTTGCATCGACGTAACCCTTTACGACGAGCTCTTGATCACCTCCATAAACGAGGAACATTTCCTTAGTCCTTTTCAGGTACTTAAGGATATTCTTGACCTCCGTCCAGTGCTCCATTCCAGGATCACTTTGAAACCTTCGGACCATACTTATGGTAAGGCTGACATCGGATCTTATGCACAACATCGCATACATGATAGAGCCTATGGCTGAAGCATACGGGATGACACTCATCTTCTCTCTAACTTCTGTAGTCACTGGGCATTGAGTCTATGACTCACTGCCCAGTGATGTATGCGATGTTGTGCATAAGATCCGATGTATCCTATGTATTTGACCTCACATATCAGTCGTCGCAATGAGTCTATGCACTAACACTACCGGACTTGCTTCGGGATACAAGGTCTCTTAGCCCCCGCCTAGCTACAAAGAAAAATTATCTACTACCTATCGTTGAAGCATCAATTCCCGACCAGTATTCTCATTCCTTTGTCCGAGCCTCCGATCCAGTAGCTTCATCAATCCTGGCTGCCAGGTTGTTGCCTCCAGACGTACAATCTTTCAATACACCACCATCCTATATCTTGGCCGAAAGAATGTTGCCGCCGGAGTAGGCACATCGGGAGGTTTTCGATCCTGTCACACTAGATGTATATGGAGAGCATTAGTTGTTGTAATATTATAGTGATGGTGGTGCCACTGAGTACCCGCCTTCTAGGCATGAGGCGGATGACATTTGATTAGGTCCCTTGCATGTTGTATAACAATATATATAGTAACAATTGGTGAAATAGTACATTGGTTTCAAACATTGATGAATCTATATTATGTGATATCTGAGTCCTCAAGCTTTTTATAGTGCAACAAATTGTGAGAGCATCACGACATTGTTATATTTTATGTGTATAATGCAATCAAACATGTTTTGTTATTTAGTTATTAAATCTTAATATTTCTTTGGGAGTTTGTTGAAAATTAATCAATGTAAGGGGACCTAACATGGCAATGTCGGTCCCAAGACCAGAAAAAAGTTGAGGGAGCATAAACAAATTAATACTACGCCTTTGTATTTGACCTTCATAACCTACTATCATAGTTCTGTAACTTCGACAAAAGTCAATCGAGTGAAGATAAAGAGTGACCAATATACAGGGTGGTACAAAACATTATCAGGAAGGTTAGTCACAAAAAAACCACCTTCATTAATTTACTAGTTCAATCATACGGCGACAAAAATATATAAGTGGAGGTGAGACATGCAGATCAAAAAATTAGACCTATCTTTTCCTAAACACATGTGTTTCCACATGGATAACTATACGTAGCATTCTTGGGAGTAGCATAAAGGGGTGGACTAAGGGTAATAGGGTATAAATAAATATTTTAAAGTCATGGAAAAACTCTTCTATTATAGTTCTTCTTCAATCAGATGTTGCTACTGACCTTTTATTAGATAAGAATAACTACGTGAAAAATTTCTATGCTACAAACTATGTTCAAAATAATAACTAACATATCAATACTAATATGATATGGCAAGATAGATATGGGATATTGATATGCATAAGTAATGGAAATCGTGCATCAACATTTGATGGAAACGGCTCATTCATACCTAGCATTTCCGCTCAATATTATCTGATGCTTGAGGTTCATTACATAGATGAGAGGCTGGATATAAATAGGGGTACGAGCAACTGCCAATGTCTTTCCCAAGCACAAATAAAGTGGATAGGCATAAAACTTTAATATTTGCACTACCTTAATTACATCGGTTCAATGGTACAAACATAGGAAATGGAAAAAAATATGTCATGATCAGGAAAGGGAAAAAGTTGGACCCGTGGGTAGAAAATGGCAACCGCTATGGAGGACAGAGACGACTTCTCGATCGGCCTTGATTTTAACTAATATGGATGTGTCTTCTGGAGGATGACTTGATGCAAGCTAACTACGTGAGAGGAGATTCATGCCCACAATGATTTAGCAAAAGCACCAATGTAGTTCTTTGCGTAGCTAGACATGAGTCGGCCTCATCAATCAGGCAATCAACAAAGAAAAGGGTGGTTTTGTGCTCTATGAGTATCTTGACATCAGTCGGTGGCAGAAACCTAGGAGTCAACACATAAAGGAAGGAAATGAGAACTAGGACAGAGGGGATCGAGCAATACCAACCTTTGTTTGAAGATGTGGACTTTGGAGTGTGAGGAATGCCTGAACGTTGGCAAGATCAGCCTATGTTTGAAGATGTGGACTTTGGCGTGTGAGGGATGCATGAACATTGTGTGCATCTACGTGAGCATGTTGAGATAAAAGCCCAACTAATCATTGAAGTATGGAAAATCTATTTTACTACAAAAAGCACAAATAATCAGATATAAATAGTTATAAAAATCAGCTATGAATCATTAAAAAACACCCACGATTAATGTGCATCATTGAGGGAAAAAATGTATAGTGCATATATGTAGTTTAAGAGAAAATTATCTAATATAGTCATGCAAACTTTTTTAAAAACTAATCCATGCTAACATATATTTCGTGGGAATATGAACAAAAATGTATGATCGTTACAAAATCACCATATTGACTCAAATTTGATGGCTATGGTATTTCTTTGTGAATCATTCCATAGTAAACATAAGAAACTTCAATATGCCTCAACAGGATTGTCAAGCCAACAACACACCATGTACACATAACTGCAGCTGCATTAGGAAAACCCGTGCATTCGAGCATGTAGAACTAAAAAAATTTAGCAACAACATAGCCTCCAGAATCTCACCAGAACATGAAGGGGGTCACTACTATATCCTTAAAACCACTTCACGACCAGCCCACACAACTGTTGAATATGAAATCAAACGAACTATATTAAGAACTAGCCCACACGAAGAGCGGGCCACTTTTCTAGTAATATTATAAACGTTATAGAGCTCCCACTCACTTTCTTGTAAATACAAGCTTCTCCATAAACTAGTATAAACCCAAACGCTTTGATCACCTTATCAAAGTGATTATTCCAACTCCGAGATGCTTGCACCAGTCCATAAATGGATTGTTGGAGTTTGTAAACTTTGTCAGCATTTTCTGGATCGACAAAACCTTTCGGTTGCATCATATACAACTCTTCCTCAAGGAAACCGTTAAGGAACACTGTTTTGACATCCATCTGCCAAATTTCATAGTCGAAATATGCAGCTATTGCTAACATGATTCTAACGGACTTAAGCATCGCTACGGGTGAGAAGGTCTCATCGTAGTCAACTCCTTGAATTTGTGAAAAACCCTAGGCCACAAGTCGAGCTTTATAGACAGTGACATTACCGTCTGCGTCCGTCTTCTTCTTAAAGATCCATTTGTTCTGAATGGCCTTCCCCCTTCAGGTAATACTTCCAAAGTCCATACTTTGTTTTCATACATGGATCCCATCTCGGATTTCATGGCCTCTAACCATTTCTCGGAATCCGGGCCCATCATCGCTCCTCCATAGCTCGTAGGTTCATCATTGTCTAACAACATGACCTCTAAGACAGGGTTGCCGTACCACTCAAGAGCAGTACGCGCCCTTGTTGACCTACGAGGTTCAATAGTAAGTTGATCTGAAGTTTCATGATCATCATCATTAACTTTCTCTTCAACCGTCGTTGGCTCCACAGAAACATCTTTCTGCACTGCGCTACTCTCTGGTTGAAGTAAAGGTTCAATAACCTCATCAAGTTCTATTTTCCTCCCACTAAATTCTTTCGAGAAAACTCTTTCTCAAGAAATGTTCCATTCTTAGCGACAAACACTTTCCCTCGGATCTGAGATAGAAGGTATACCCAACTGTCTCTTTTGGGTATCCTATGAAGACACATTTCTCCGCTTTGGGTTCCAGCTTTTTAGATGAAGCTTTTTGACATAAGAATCACATCCCCAAACTTTAAGAAACGACAATTTTGTATTCTTGCCAAACCACAGTTCATATGGTGTCGTCTCAACGGATTTCGATGGTGCCATATTTAAAGTGAATGCCGCTATCTCTAATGCATAACCCCAAAATGATAGTGGCAAATCGACAAGAGACATCATAGAATGCACCATATCTAATATGGTTCGATTCCGACGTTCAGACACACCCTTACGCTGTGGTGTTCCAGGCGGTGTCAATTGTGAAACAATTCCACACTGTCTTAAGTGAGTACCAAACTCATAACTCAGATATTCACCTCCTCAATCACATCACAAGAATTTAATCTTCTTGTTACGATGATTCTCAACTTCACTCTGAAATTGCTTGAACTGTTCAAACATTTTAGACTTGTGTTTCATTAAGTAAATATACCCATTCTACTTAAGGCATCAATGAAGGTGAGAAAACAATGATATCCACCGTGCGCCTCAATGTTCATCGGACCACACACATCAGCATGTATGATTTCCAACAAATCATTCGCCCGTTCCATTGTTCCAGAGAATGGCGTTTTAGTAATCTTGACCATGAGGCATGTGTTGGGGAACGTCGCATAGGAAACAAAAAATTTCCTACGCACACGCAAACCTATCCATGGTGATGAGCATCTACGAGAGGGAGAGTGGATCTACGTACCCTTGTAGATCGCTAAGCGAGAAGCGTTAAGAAACGCGGTTGGTGTAGTCAAACTTCTTCGCGATCCAAATCACCGAGCGTCCCGCGATCTAATCATGAACCGTCCCGCGAACCAATCACGAACCGTCTCGCGATGTCGTCACGATTCGTCCCGCGATCCAATCACGAACGTCCTGTGGCCTTGATCACGATCCTTCCGGTCTACTACCGAACGGACGGCACCTCCGCGTTCAGCACACGTGCAGCTTGATGACGATCTCCACCGTATTGATCCAGCAAGAGGAGGTGGAGAGGAGAAAGAGTTCACCGGCAGCGTGAACTCCGGCGATGGTGGTGGAGTGATTCTGGTAGGGCTTCGCCTAAGCACTGCGGAAAACCAATCTAGAGGAGAAACTATGCACTGGTGGAACGGGTAGCACGTGGCCGTAAAGACTGTGCAAAAACCCTCTATTCCACTAGTATATATAGGAGGGAGGGAGGAGAAGAGACAGCCAAGCCTCCAAGCCAAGGAGGCTTCGGCCGAAGCCAAGGGGGAGGAATCCTACTCCTCCTCCAATCCTTGTAGGAGTAGGATTCACCCTTTTTTGCCTTTTTTCCACCTTTTTCCTTTGGGTTTCTTTCTCCCTGGCGCCATGGGCCTTTTGTGGCTGTACCACCAGCCCACTAAGGGCTGGTTATTATTCTCCCACAGCCCATGGACCCTCTAGGGTCGAAATACCCCTCCCGGAGGTCTCCCGGTACACTACCGGCACTCCCGGTACACTACCGATGAGCCTGAAACTTTTCCGGCGACCAAACTAGGACTTCCTATATATGAATCTTTACCTCCGGACCATTCCGGAGCTCCTCGTGACGTCCGGGGATCTCATCCGGAACTCCGAACAAACTTTGGTCACCACCATACATAACTCTATACTACCGAAACGTCACCAAACCTTAAGTGTGCAGACCCTGCGGGTTCGAGAACTATGTAGACATGACCGAGACACCTCTACGGTCAATAACCAATGGAGGGACCTGGATGTCCACATTGGTTCCTACATATTCTACGAAGATCTTTATCGGTCGAACCTCTATGTCAAGGATTCAGTTAATCCCGTACGATGTTCCCTTTGTTCTTCGGTATGTTACTTGCCCGAGATTTGATCGTCGGTATCTCCATACCTAGTTCAATCTCGTTACCGGCAAGTCTCTTTACTCGTTCCGTAATCCAAGATCCCGCAACTAACAATTACTCACATTGCTTGCAAGGCTCATTGTGATGTTGTATTACCGAGTGGGCCCTGAGATACCTGTTCGTCACACGGAGTAACAAATCCCAGTCTCGATCCATGTCAACTCAATGGACACCCTCAGAGACACCTATAGAGCACCTTTACAGTCACCTAGTTACGTTGCGACGTTTGATACACACAAGGCACTCCTCCGATATCTGTGAGTTACATGATCTCATGGTCATAGGAACACATACTTGACATGCTGAAAACAGTAGCAATAAACTGACACGATCATAAGCTATGTTTGTAGTTTGGGTCTTGTCCATCACATCATGCTCCTAATGATGTGATCCCGTTATCAAATGACATCTCATGTCCATGGCTAGGAAACCTCAACCATCTTTCAATCAACGAGCTAGTTCACTAGAGGTATACTAGGGACATTGTGTTTGTCTATGTATCCACACATGTATCCATGTTTCCAATTAATACAATTATAGCATGGATAATAAATGATTATCATGAACAAGGAAATAAAATAATAAACACTTTATTTATTGCCTCTAGGGCATATTTCCAATAGTCTCCCACTTGCACTAGAGTCAATAATCTAGTTCACATCACTATGTGATTTACATTGTAATGAATCGAACACCCATGCAGTTCTGGTGTTGATCATGTTTAGCCCTCGGGAGAGGTTTAGTCAAGAGGTCTCCAACATTTAGATCGGTGTGCACTTTGCAAATATTTATGTCTTTCTCCAAGATGTAATCGCGGATGGAGTTGAAGCGTCGCTTTATGTGTCTGGTCCTCTTGTGAAACCTTGGTTCCTTGGCCGGAGCAATGGCACTAGTGTTGTCACAGAACAGGTTCATTGGATTGAGTGCACTGGGCACTACTCCAAGAGCCGTCATGAACTGCTTCATCCAGACACCTTCCTTCGCCGCCTCTGAGGCTGCGATGTATTCTGCTTCGCACGTAGAATTAGCTACCACGCTTTGCTTGGAACTGCACCAGCTTACCGCTCCCCCGTTAAGAATAAATACGCATCCGGTTTGCGACTTAGAGTCGTCCGGATCAGTGTCAAAGCTTGCATCGACGTAACCCTTTACAACGAGCTTTTCATCACCTCCATAAACGAGAAACATTTCCTTAGTCCTTTTCAGGTAATTAAGGATATTCTTGACCGCTTTCCAGTGCTCCATTCCAGGATCACTTTGAAACCTTCCGGCCATACTTATGGCAAGGCTGACATCGGGTCTTGTGCACAGCATTGCATACATTATAGAGCCTATGGCTAAAGCATAGGGGATGACACTCATCTTTTCTCTATCTTCTGCAGTTACTGGGCATTGAGTCTTACTCAACTTCACACCTTGTAATACAAGCAAGAACCCCTTCTTGGACTGATCCATTTTGAACTTCTTCAAAACTTTATCAAGGTATGTGCTTTGTGAAAGTGCTATTAAGCGTCTCGATCTATCTCTATAGATCTTAATGCCTAATATGAAAGCAGCTTCTCCTAGGTCCTTCATTGAAAAACTCTTGTTCAAATATTCCTTCACGCTTTCCAGCATTTCTATATTGTTTCCAATCAGCAATATGTCATCCACATATAATACTAGAAACGCTATAGAGCAACCACTCACTTGCTTGTAAATACAAGCTTCTCCGTAAACTTGTATAAACTCAAACACTTTGATCACCTCATCAAAGCGCTTATTCCAACTCCGAGATGCTTGCACCAGTCCATAAATGGATTGCTGGAGCTTGCAAACTTTGTAAGCATTCTCTGGATCGACAAAACCTTCGGGTTGCATCATATACAACTCTTCCTCAAGGAAACCGTTGAGAAACGCTGTTTTTACACCCATCTGCCAAATTTCATAGTCGAAATAGGCAACTATTGCTAACATGATTCTGACAGACTTAAGCATCGCTACGGGTGAGAAAGTCTCATCGTAGCCAACTCCTTGAACTTGTGAAAAACCCTTTGCCACAAGTCGAGCTTTATAGACGGTGACATTACCGTCCGCGTCTGTCTTCTTCTTAAAGATCCATTTGTTCTGAATGGACTTTCGCCCTTCAGGTAATACTTCCAAAGTCCATACTTTGTTTTCATACATGGATCCCATCTCGGATTTCATGGCCTCTAACCATTTCTCGGAATCCGGGCCCATCACTCCTCCTCCATAGCTCGTAGGTTCATTGTTGTCTAACAACATGACCTCCAAGACAGGGTTGTCGTACCACTCAGGGGTAGTACGCGGCCTTGTCGACCTACGAGGTTCAATAGCTGCTTGATCCGAAGCTTCATGATCATCATCATTAACTTCCTCTTCTATCGTCGTAGGTTCCACAGAAACATCTTTCTGCGCTGCGCTACTTTCTTGTTGAAGTAAAGGTTCAATAACCTCATCAAGCTCTATTTTCCTCCCACTCAATTCTTTCGAGAGAAACTCTTTCTCAAGAAATGTTCCGTTTTTAGCGACAAACACTTTGCCTTCGGATCTGAGATAGAAGGTATACCCGACTATCTCTTTCGGGTATCCTATGAAGACGCATTTCTCCGCTTTGGGTTCCAGCTTTTCAGGCTGAAGCTTTTTGACATAAGCATCACATCCCCAAACTTTAAGAAACGACAACTTTGGCTTCTTGCCAAACCATAGTTCACATGGCGTCGTCTCAACGGATTTTGATGGTGCTCTATTTAAAGTGAATGCAACTGTCTCTAATGCATAACCCCAAAACGATAGTGGCAAATTAGCAAGAGACATCATAGAACGCACCATATCTAATAAGGTTCGATTACGACGTTCGGACACACCATTACGCTGAGGTGTTCCGGGCGGTGTCAACTGCGAAACAATTCCACATTGTCTTAAGTGACTGCCAAACTCATAACTCAGATATTCACCTCCTCGATCAGATCGTAGGAACTTAATCTTCTTGTTACGATGATTCTCAACTTCACTCTGAAATTGCTTGAACTTTTCAAACGTTTCAGACTTGTGTTTCATTAAGTAAATATACCCATATCTACTTAAGTCATCAGTGAAGGTGAGAAAATAACGATATCCACCACGTGCTGTAACATTCATTGGACCGCACACATGAGTGTGTATGATTTCCAATAAGTCACTCGCCCGTTCCATTGTTCCAGAGAACGGCGTTTTAGTCATCTTGCCCATGAGGCATGGTTCACATGTGTCAAGTGATTCAAAATCAAGTGACTCCAAAAGTCCATCAGCATGGAGCTTCCTCATGCGTTTTACACCAATATGACCTAAACGGCAGTGCCACAAGAAAGTGGTACTATCATTATCAATTCTACATCTTTTGGCATCAATGTTATGAACATGTGTGTCATCACTATTAAGATTCAATATGAATAAACCCCTAACATTGGGTGCATGACCAGAAAAGATATTACTCAGATAAATAGAACAACCTTTATTCTCTGATTTAAATGAGTAACCGTCTCGCAATAAACAAGATCCAGATATAATGTTCATCCTTAACGCAGGCACTAAATAACAATTATTCAGGTTCATCACTAATCCCGATGGTAATCGAAGAGAGAGCGTGCCGACGGCGATCACATCAACCTTGGAACCATTTCCCACGCGCATCGTCACTTCGTCCTTTGCCAGCCTTCGTTTATTCCGTAGTTCCTTCTTTGAGTTGCAAATGTGAGCAACCGAACCGGTATCAAATACCTAGGCACTACTACAAGAGCTAGTAAGGTATACATCAATAACATGTATATCATATATACCTTGTTTGTCGTTGGCCGCCTTCTTGTCAGCCAGGTATTTGGGGCAAATCCGCTTCCAGTGACCAGTTCCTTTGCAATGAAAGCACTCAGTTTCTGGCTTGGGTCCATGCTTGGGCTTCTTTGCAGGAGTAGCAACTGCTTTGCCATCCTTCTTGGTTTTACCCTTCTTACCCTTGCCTTTGACTTTGCCATTTTTCTTGAAACTAGTGGTTTTATTGTCCATCAACACTTGATGTTCTTTCTGGATTTCAGACTCAGCGACTTTTAACATCGCAAACAGCTCGACGACTGACTTGTTCATCCCGTGCATGTTATAGTTCATCACAAAGCTCTTGTAACTAGGTGGCAGTGATTGAAGAACTCTGTCAGTGATCGCCTCTAGCGGAAGGGCAATTCCCAACTCCGCTAGACGAGTTGAATACCTAGACATTCTGAGTATATGTTCACTGATAGACCCGTTCTCCTCCATCTTGCAAGCATAGAACTTATCGGAGGTTTCATACCTCTTAATCCGAGCGTTCTTCTGAAAGATAAACTTCAACTCCTAGAACATCTCATATGCTCCATGACGTGCAAAACGTCTTTGGAGTCCCGGTTCTAAGCCATACAATATTGCACACTGAACTATTGAGTAATCTCCAGTACGTTCCTCCCAAGCGTTCTTAACGTCTTCGGAGGTCATGTCTTCTGGTTGGTCACCAAGCGGTGCATCAAGGACATATGATTTCTAGGAAGCCGTGAGGATAATCCTCAGATTACGGGCCCAGTCAACAAAGTTACTTCCATCATCTTTCAGTTTAGCTTTCTCTAGGAATGCATTAAAATTCAGGGGTGCTACTACACAAGCCATTGATCTACAACATAAATATGCAAAGTTCATTTAGACTATTGTTCAAGATAATCAGTTTAGTTAATCAAATTACTAAAGCTCCCACTCAAATTGACATCCCTCAGGTCATCTGAGTGTCACATGATCCAAATCCACCAACTCAAGTCCGATCATCACGTGAGTTGAGGTGGCTTCAATGGTGAACATCATTATGTTGATCATATCTACTATATGACTCATGTTCGACCTTTCGGTCTCTTGTGTTCCGAGGCCATGTCTGTACATGCTAGGCTCGTCAAGTTTAACCCGAGTGTTCTGCGCGTGCAACACTGGCTTGCACCCATTGTATGTGAACGTAGAGTCTATCACACCCGATCATCACGTGGTGTCTCAACACGATGAACTTTCGCAACGGTGCACACTCGGGGAGAACACAATTTTATCTTGAAATTTAAGTGAGGGATCACCTTATAATGCTACCGCCGTACTAAGCATAACAAGGTGCATAAAAGGATTAACATCACATGCAATTCATAAGTGACATGATATGGCCATGAACTTGTGCTTTAGATCTCCATCTTGAAAGCACCGGCATGATCTTCATCGTCACCGGCATGACACCATGATCTCCATCATCTTGATCTCCATCAACGTGTCACCATCGAGGTTGTCATGCCCTTCCTGCTTCTACTACTATTGCTACCGTTTAGCGATAAAGTAAAGCATTACATAGAGCTTAATGATTGACACGCAGGTCATACAATAATTAAAGACAACCCTATGGCTCCTGCCGGTTGCCGTACTCATCGACATGCAAGTCGTGAAATTCTATACATCACATGATCATCTCATACATCATATATATCACATCATGTAATTGGCCATATCACATCACAACATACCCTGCAAAAACAAGTTAGACGTCCTCTAATTGTTGTTGCATGTTTTACGTGGCTGCTACGGGTTTCTAGCAAGAACGATTCTCACCTACGCATAAACCACAACGGTGATACATAATTTGCTTTTAAACCTTCTCAAGGACCGCCTTTGTCGAATCCGATCCAACTAAAGTGAGAGAAACTGCCACCCGCAAGCCATCTAGGCAACAAGTTGCGTCGAGGGAACCGGTCTCTCGTAAGCGTACGAGTAATGTTGGTCTGGGCCACTTCATCTCACAATACCGCTGAACCAAAATCCGACCAAGGAAGGAAGCAATCTAAGCATCAACACCCACAAACCTTTTGTGTTCTACTCGAGATCTCATCGAACCATCAACCTAGCTCATGATGCCACTGTTGGGGAACGTCGCATGGGAAACAATTTTTTTCCTATGCACACGCAAACCTATCCAAGGTGATGAGCATCTACGAGAGGGAGAGTGGATCTACGTACCCTGCGGGTTCGAGAACTATGTAGACATGACCGAGACACCTCTACGGTCAATAACCAATGGCGGGACCTGGATGTCCACATTGGTTCCTACATATTCTACGAAGATCTTTATCGGTCGAACCTCTATGTCAAGGATTCAGTTAATACCGTACGATGTTCCCTTTGTTCTTCGGTACGTTACTTGCCCGAGATTCGATCGTCGGTATCTCCATACCTAGTTCAATCTCGTTACCGGCAAGTCTCTTTACTCATTCTGTAATACAAGATCCTGCAACTAAAAATTAGTCACATTGCTTGCAAGGCTCATTGTGATGTTGTATTACCGACTGGGCCCTGAGATACCTCTCCGTCACACGGAGTAACAAATCCTAGTCTCGATCCATGTCAACTCAACAGACACCCTCGGAGACACCTGTAGAGCACCTTTACAGTCACCCAGTTATGTTGCGACATTTGATACACACAAGGCACTCCTCCGATATCTGTGAGTTACACGATCTCATGGTCATAGGAACATATACTTGACATGCAGAAAACAGTAGCAATAAACTGACACGATCATAAGCTACATTTGTAGTTTGGGTCTTGTCCGTCACATCATTCTCCTAATGATGTGATCTCGTTATCAAATGACATCTCATGTGCATGGCTAGGAAACCTCAACCATCTTTCAATCAACGAGCTTGTTCACAAGAGGTATACTAGGGACATTGTGTTTGTCTATGTATCCACACATGTATCCATGTTTCCAATTAATAAAATTATAGCATGGATAATAAACGATTATCATGAACAAGGAAATACAATAATAAACACTTTAATTATTGCCTCTAGGGCATATTTCCAACAGCATGGTTCACATGTGTCAAGTGATTCAAAATCAAGTGACTCCAAAAGTCCATCAGCATGGAGCTTCCTTATGCGTTTTACAACAATATGACCCAAACGGCAGTGTCACAAGAAAGTGGTACTATCATTTTCAACTATACATCTTTTGGCATCAATGTTATGAACATGTGTATCATCACTATCAAGATTTATGAATAAACCCCTCACATTGGGTGCATGACCATAAAACATATTACTCATATAAATAGAACAACCATTATTCTATGATTTAAATGAGGAACCATCTCGCAATAAACAAGATCTAGATATAATGTTCATGCTTAACGCATGCACTAAATAACAATTATTCAGGTTCATCACTAATCCCGATGGTAATCGAAGAGAGAGCGTGCCGACGGTGATCGCATCAACCTTGGAACCATTTCCCACGCGCATCATCACTTCGTCCTTAGCCACCCTTCGTCTATTTCATAGGTCCTGCTTTGAGTTGCAAATGTGAGCAACCGAACCGGTATCAAATACCCATGCACTACAACGAGAGCTAGTAAGGTACACATCAATAACATGTATATCATATATACCTTGTTTGTTGTTGGCCGCCTTCTTGTTAGTCAGATACTTGGGGCAGTTCCGCTTCTAGTGACCAGTTACCTTGCAATGAAAGCACTCAGTTTCTAGCTTGGGTCCAGCATTGGGTTTCTTCACGGGAGGAGCAACTGCTTTGCCACCCTTCTTGGAGTTACCCTTCTTGCCCTTGCCATTCTTCTTGAAACTAGTGGTTTTATTGACCATCAACACTTGATGTTCTTTCTGGATTCCAGTCTCAGCGACTTTCAACATCGCAAACAGCTCGACGACTGACTTGCTCATCCCGTGCATGTTATAGTTCATCACGAAGCTCTTGTTGCTAGGTGGCAATGATTGAAGAACTCTGTAAGTGATCGCCTCCAGTGGAAGGGGCATCCCTAATTCCGCCAGACGGGTCGAATACCCAGACATTCTAAGTATATGTTCGCTGATAGACCCGTTCTCCTCCATCTTGCAAGCGTAGAACATATCGGAGGTCTCATACCTCTTGATCCGGGCATTCTTCTTAAAGATAAACTCCAACTCTTGGAACATCTCATATGCTCCATGATGTTCAAAACGTCTTTGAAGTCCCGGTTCTAAGCCATACAACATTGCACGTTGAACTATTGAGCAATCTCCAGAACGTACCTCCCAAGCGTTCTTAACGTCTTCGGATGACACGGGAGCGGGTGGGTCACCAAGCGGTGCATCAAGGACATAAGCCTTCTAGGAAGCCGTGAGGATAATCCTCAGATTACAGGGCCAGTCCCCGAAGTTACTTCCATCAGCTTTCAACTTAGTTTTATCTAGGAACGCATTAAAATTCAAGGGTGCTATTGCGCGAGCCATTGATCTACAACATAAATAAGCAATGGTTACTAAGATTATTATTCAAGATAATGAGTTTAGTTGATCAAATTACTAAAGCTCCCAGTCAAATTGACATCCCTCAGGTCAACTGCGTGATACATGATCCAAATTCACCAACTCAAGTCCGATCATCACATGAGTTGAGGTGGATTCAATGGTGAACATCATCATGTTGATCATATCTACTATATGAATCATGTTCGGCCTTTCGGTCTCTTGTGTTCCGAGGCCATGTCTGTACATGCTAGGCTCGTCAAGTTTCACCAGAGTGTTCCGCATCTGCAACACTGGCTTGCACCCATTGTATGTGAATGTACAGTCTATCGCACCCGATCGTCACGTGGTGTCTTGACACGACGAACATTCGCAATGGTGCACACTTGGGAAGAAAAAAATTTATCTTGAAATTGAAGTGAGGGATCACCTTATAATGCTACCGTCGTCCTAAGCAAAACAAGGTGCATAAAAGGATTAACATCACATGCAAATCATAAGTGACATGATATGGCCATAAACTTGTGCTTTTGATCTCCATCTTGAAAGCACCGGCATGATCTTCATCGTCACCGGCATAACACCATGATCTCCATCATTGTGTCGCCATCGGGGTTGTCGCGCTCGCCATGCTCATACTACTATTGCTACCGCTTAGCGATAAAGTAAAGCATTACATAGCGCTTAATGATTGACACGCAGGTCATACAATAATTAAAGACAACCCGATGGGTCCTGCCGGTTGCCGTACTCATTGACATGCAAGTCGTGATATTATATACAACACATGATCATCTCATACATCACATATATTTCATCATCTAATTGGCCAAATCACATCAGAACATAACCTGCAAAAACAAGTTAGACGACCTCTAATTGTTGTTGCAAGTTTTACGTGGCTGCTACGGGTATCTAGCAAGAACAATTCTCACCTACGCAAACCACAAGGTGATACATAAGTTTCTTTTCAACCTTCTCAAGGACTACCTTTGTTGAATCCGATCCAACTAAAGTAGGAGAAACACACACCCGCCAGCCATCTTTGTGCAGCGAAGTTACTCGTCAGTCGATGGAAGCGATCTCTCGTAAGTGTACGAGTAAGGTTGGTCCGGGCCGCTTCATTCCACAATACCGCTAAACGAAAACATGACCATGGGAGGAAGAAATCTAAGCATCAACGCCCACAAACTCCTTTGTGTTCTAATCGAGATCTCATCTACACATAGACCTAGCTCATGATGCCACTGTTGGGGAACGTTGCATGGGAAACAAAAAATTTCCTACACACACACAAGATATATCTCTGGTGATGAGAATCTACGAGAGGGAGAGTGGATCTGCATACCCTTGTAGATCGCTAAGTGGGAAGCGTTAAGAAACGCGGTTTATGTAGTTGAACATCTTCGCGATCCAAATCTCCGAGCATCCCGCGATCCAATCACGATCCGTTCCGATCTAGCACCAAATGGACAACACCTCCGCGTTCAGCACACGTACAGCTTGATGACGATCTCCTCCTTGTTGATCCAGCAAGAGGGAGCGGAGAGTTAGACGAGTTCTCCGGAAACACGACGAGTTTGCGGCGATGGTGATGGAGCTATTCCATCAGGGCTTCGCCTAAGCACTGCTGAAACCGATCTAGAGGAGAAACTACGAACTAGAGGAGAGGTAGCACAAGGTTGTTTTTCTGTGTCAACAAACCCTCAAACCTCTAGTATATATAGGAGGAGGGAGGGAGGAGACTTGGCCCTCAAGGGGCCAGCCCTTGCGTCGGCCTAAGTGGGAGGAGGAGTCCTCCTCCTCCAATCGTAGTGGGATTAGGACTCCTTCTCTCCCACTTGGAGAACTCCTTTTCCACCTTTTTCCTTTTGGACTTCCCCCCCCCAGCCGCATGGGCCTCTTGTGGGACTTAGGCAAGCCCACTAAGGGCTGGTATACCTCCTCCCATAGCCCATGTAGCCTCTTGGGTCGAAATACCCCTCCCGATGGTCCCTCGGCACCCTCCCGACACTCCCGGTACAGTACCGATGAGCCCGAAACTTTTCCGGCGACCAAAACAAGACTTCCTATATATCAATCTTTACCTCCATACCAAGATCCTCATGACGTTCGGGATCTCATCCGGGACTGTGAACAACCTTCGGTCACCACAATACATAACTCTATACTACCGATACGTCACCGAACCTTAAGTGTGTAGACCCTACGGGTTCGAGAACTATGTAGACATGATCGAGACACCTCTATAGTCAATAACCAATAGCGGGACCTGGATGCACGTATTGGTTCCTACATATTGTACGAATATCTTTATCTGTCGAACCTCTATGTCAAGGATTCAGTTAATCCCGTATGCTATTCCCTTTGTTCTTGGGTATGTTACTTGCCCAAGATTCGATCGTCGATATCTGTATACCTAGTTCAACCTCATCACCGACAAGTCTCTTTACTCGTTCCGTAATACAATATCTCGTGGCTAACACTTAGTCACATTGCTTGCAAGGCTTGTTGTGATGTCGTATTAGCGAGTGGGCCCTGAGATACCTCTCTATCACACGGAGTAACAAATCCCAGTATTGATCCATGCCAACCCAGCAGACACCCTTGGAGATACCTGTATAGCACCTTTATAGTCACCCAGTTACGTTGCGACATTTGATACACACAAGGTACTCCTCCGGTGTCAGTGAGTTGCATGATCTCATGGTCATAGGAACAAATACTTGACATGCAGAAAACTGTAGCAATAAACTGACACGATCAAATGCTACGTTTATAGTTTGGGTCTTGTCCATCTCATCATTCTCCTAATGATGTGATCATGTTATAAAATGACATCCCATGTTAATGTCTAGGAAACCTTGACCATCTTTGATCAACGAGCAAGTCTACTAGAGGCACACTAGGGACAAAGTGTTGTCTATGTATCCACACATGCAATATGTTTCCAGTTAATACAATTATAGCATGGATAATAAACAATTATCATGAACAAGGAAATATAATAATAACCACTTTATTATTGCCTCTAGGGCATATTTCCAACACTAGCGCCTCATCTTTAGAGAAAGCTCGAAGGATGGCGTCATCGGGGAAGCTGTTGATTTGCAAGACGCTAAACTTAAGGTACGTGCCGGGAGCCGGTGCTTCAGATGTCGAAGGACTTACGGCATATCCACTAGTTAGCCCCTCCACGACGAGCATGACCTCATCGGGTGCTCCTGAGATAGTAGTGTCTTTAGTTTCCTTAACTGCCTCCAGCACCATGTCCTCCGACACGGGCACCTTGGCGGTCTCCTCCGCAGCCTCGCTGACGGCTAATTCCTCCTCCGTGATTTGGCTAGCCTGTGCATCCACCTCCTTGGCAATCTCCCCAATTGTGGCATCGACGTCCACACCATCGACCGGGGGCTAATCTGAGGGATCAAGAGAAGAGATAGAAAATTGGACTTAGAATAAGTTCAAGAAGACAAATAGGAAGAAAGCAAAATCTCAGCAATAAAGAACTCACCTACGTGTGTTTGTTGGGAAGGGGCGGTTCCTTCTCTGACAACATGAGTTGTCCTCAAGTAGCTATGGATAGCACTGCCTGTCGGCATGTCCTCAACGCGTACATGCTCATAAGTATGAACTATCATCGGAGAACTCTGTTTCGGGGTAGAGCGCGTTTGAGTGGCCTCGGGGAGGTCCACTTCTGGATGTTCCACCTCTTGGCGCTCCGTCTCTATCTGGAGGGGGATAGAAGTGGCGGTGATATCCACACCAGCGCTCACCATGGGGTACTCAAAGGGAACATATTACTGGGGGCTATGTATGGGCTGCGCTAGGGGCTGATGGTGACAGTTTCTTCCTTCGACGTGGAACTTGTCATCCCCTTCACGAAAGACACCAGAGCCGTCCTCTTGGCCATGCGCCACGACAAGGTCTCCACATCCCTGCAGAGCGGCAACGATAGCAAAATTTGACAAGCACAAGTCAAGAATTCAAGATAGATAATTAATGGACAGAAATACTTACTCTTCCTCCTCCTGCTAGCGAAGAGCCAACAAGTCCCACATCTCTTTAGGGCATTCCGCAGGAGTGGGTGGTGGAGTAGGAGTCCTGGTGTGTGTTGGAGAAGCCATGATGCTCGAAGACCCTGCTACCTTGGCAGATGTCCCTGTCGGACGCTTCGCGACAGTGTGCCTCATCCACCATGGTCGAGTGACGTCAGTGGGAAGGTCCCGCCTTTCTTCCTCCTTGATTGCCTGAGAAGGGTGAACTAGCTCCCTGGTGACGGTCTTTCGGAGCATGTGAGTCCTCTTCTTCGGAATTTCGGTGGCTCGAAATTCCTCAAATTCCTGCTCCCCGACAGCTTCGATCTCCTCGACTTTGGCAGGACCCTCCGACAAATCTTTTACCAGGGTTTCCTCCACCTCTTCACTGCCGGCCACCTCCTCCTCACCACCAGCTTATTCTTCTTCATCATGTGGCGTGATAGCACCAGCAAAGTTGTCGCCCGCATCGGGCGCGGCGACACCAGAACTATTGCCAACCGCCACCAAGTCAGCCTCCGGGGCTCTCATATCGATCCACTCAATCTCTTCATCATTGCTGTCATGGATCAGGTCTTCTTCTTTCCTGACGACCACTTCCGTCGGGTTGTTCAACCACTCTAGCACCACCTACCTTGTTGGTGGCTGCCATGTGGAGTCAAGGCCTTGGGTGTTGCAGTCCGGCATCATTGCCAAGATCATGACCATGGTGGAGTTGTTGCATAGTGGAATGGTGCCTGCGGGGAGCTTGAACTGCCCGTCGGTGCGGAAGAGCTGGTGGCACATGATGGAAAGTTGCATTATCAGAAAGTAATACAATTTTTGCCGTACCGATTTACACTTACCAAGAGCACTTCACTCCCCAACAACGGCACAAGAAAAAAGTCTTGATGAACCACAAGTATAGGGGATCAATCATAGTCCTTTTGATAAGTAAGAGTGTCGAACCCAACAAGGAGCAGAAGGAAATTACAAGCAGTTTTTAGCAAGGTAATTTCTGGAAGCACTAAAATTCTTGGTAACAGGTAGTTTGATAGTAAGATAATTGGCAACGAGCAAGTAACAGTAATGGTAAATAAAGTACAACAAGGTAGCCCAATACTTTTGTGGAAAAGGACAAGCCAGTCTCTTATAATAAGAAAAGCGTTCTTGAGGGCACAAGGGAATTTCATATAGCCACTTTCATCATGTTGGTTTGATTCACGTTCGCTACTTTGGTAATTTGATATGTGGATGGACCGGTGCTTGGGTGCTGTTCTTACTTGAACAAACCTCCCACTTATGATTAACCCCCTTGCAAGCATCCGCAACTATGAGAAAAGTATTAAGATAAAATCTAACCATAGCATCAAACTTTTGGATCCAAATCGGCCCCTTACGAAATAGTGCATAAACTAGGGTTTAAGCTTCTATCACTTTAGCAAGCCATCATATAATAACTACTCCACAATGCATTCCCTTAGCCCCAAATACGGTGAAGTGCCATGTAGTCGATGTTCACATGATACCACTAAGGGAATCACAACATACATATCATCAAAATATCAAACACATATCAAATTCACATGATTACTTGCAACATGACATCTCCCGTGGGCTAAAGAACAAAGGTAACTACTCACAAATGATATTCAGGCTCAAGATCAGAGGGGTATTAAATAGCATAATTGATCTGAACATATAATATTACACCAAATAAACCATACAGTAATCAACTACAAGATGTAATCAACACTACTAGTCACCCACAGGTACCAATCTGAGGTTCCGGTACAAAGATTGAACACAAGAGATAAACTAGGGTTTGAGAGGAGATGGTATTGTTGAAGATGTTAATGAAGATTGGCCTCCCAAAGATGAGAGGCTTGTTGTTGATGATGATGGTTTCGATTTCCCCCTCCGGGAGGGAAGTTTCCCCGACGGAATCGTTCCGCCCGAGGGGAAAGGTGCTCCTGCCCAAGTTCCGGCTCGAGACGGCGGCGCTTCATCCCGAAAGTCTTCTCCTAATTTTTTTTCTAGGTAAAAAGACCTTATGTGCCATAAGATGGGCACCAGAGGTGGGCTGGGCTGTGGGCATAAACCCAATAATAATCATAACTCATGATCATTCACATTCAACTGTATATATGTGCCTAGATCTTTCCTCACCACATGATTCTTGCCAAAGAGAAAAATTAAAAGGAATAGAGAAGAATACTTTGACTCTTGCATAAAAGTAAATACATAAAAGTAAAAGATAGGCCCTTCGCAGAGGGAAGCAGAGGTTGGCATGCAATTTTTTAGTTTTGTATGCACCATTCCATAGTGCAAAAGAACGTCACATTATATTTCCCCTTGTGATAGTAACCTTTATTATGCAGTCCATCGCTTTTATTACTTTGCCATCACAAGTTCGTCCAACTTGCATGTGAATCTTCTCTTCACAAGTTCGTACAATTTTGGCATATAATAATTAATGGGGGCTCACAATCATAAAAGATGTCCAAGATATTGTATTTCCATGTGAATATTCTCTTCCCTTATTAATTCTTTCATGAGTTGCATCATTGACCAATGCTATGTTTGTCAACTTCCAATAAATTTTACTACTTATACTTTTCCTTATGTGGTGTTATTACTTACCATAAGATTAGCATATGATCTTTTTCATTATTTCTTTTTATTTCGATTGCAACATAAAAGTAAAGAAGCACAAACTCAATTACATATAGCTCTCACTCAATTACATAGATAGATAGATCACGAAACTAGCACTCGAAAATAGATCGTACTAAACTTTTATTCAACTAAATCAAAAAATAGCTAAGGATCAAAACAAAATAAGTAAAGGTAAAAAAGTGACGGTGATATAAAACCAGGGCATCTCCCCCAAGCTTGGCTCAAGCCAAGGGGAGTGACCATACCCATGTACTCAAGTCTCCTTTGGTGGGGAATATGATGAAGGTGGTGGTGACGATGTAGCCTTCTTCTTCAGCTTATACTTGAGCATAAAATTTTCCACCCTTAGATCCTCATTCTCTAACTTGAGATTTAATATCTTTATGCATAATGTCGCCTTTCTCTCCTATAGAGAATGAGATGGAATAAATTGAACCTTAGGTTTGTATCCTTTAGGGAGGCTTGACTTCTTGAATTCCACATGCATGTCTCCTGGCTGAGGTAGTTGGTCATCCTCTTCCTCAGAGCTATCATCCCTTGTTTCATTCATGTTGGCGTATTCCACCTCATCCGTGGTCCAACCATAATAATCCACCTCTCCATAGACCTTAGGGTTTGAAATATAGTCAGCAACATAGCCCCCCTCCGAATCTTGAGATGACATATTTTTAGATCTGACAGAAAAACAACACAAACAAGAACACATGATACTTCTGCGATGCGGTGGTCAAATCGTAAAAAACAACACAAAATAAGAACATATTTTATATTGGGAAACAAGCATAAGGGAGGAAAACGGAGTCGGGAAGTTGCCTGAGGGACCCACAACCCACCAAGGCGCGCCAGGAGAGGCAGGCGAGCCCTAGTGTATCGTGGCCATCTCGGTTGCCTTCCTGCTTATTTCTTATTTTTTCTATTTTTCTAATATTCCAAAACTAAAAGAAAATATTTTTTCTGATTTCTTGGAGTCCGTTTACTTAGCATATCACGTACCGCCTGTTTTTCAGGATTCTGGAGTGTTCTAGAAGGTTTCTTTTATATGTTCATCGGGTGTCATGGTTTGGATAATATTGCTTTCAACATTAATAGGCATACCTGAGATATAATGTTTAATTCTTTGTCCATTTACCACCTTCGTGTTAGTACCTTCGGCATTATTAATCTTGATAGCTCCAGAGCGATAAGCATCTTCAATAACATATGGTCCTTCCCATTTGGAAAGACGTTTTCTTGCAAAAAATCTAAAATGAGAGTTGTACAAAAGAACATATTCTCCAACTTTGGATTCCTGCTTTTGGATTCTTTTTTCATGCCATATTTTGTCTTTTTCTTTGAATAGTTTGGCATTTTCATAAGCTTGGGTTCTCCATTCATCTAGTGAGCTAATATCAAATAACCTCTTTTCGCCGGCAAGTTTCTAGTCATAGTCGAGTTCTTTAATTTCCCAATAAGCTTTATGTTCTAATTCCATAGGCAACTGACAAGCTTTTCCATAAACCATTTTATATGGAGACATAACCATAGGATTTTTATAAGCTGTCATGTAGGCCCAAAGTGCATCATCAGATTTCTTAGACCAATTCTTTCGGGACCTATTAGTAGTTTTTTGTAATATTAGTTTTATTTCTCTATTGCTAAGTTCAACTTGACCACTAGATTGAGGATGATAAGGTGATGAAATTCTATGGTTAACATCATATTTATAAACAATTTTACGGAAAGCACCATGAATAAAATGTGAACCACTGTGAGTCATTAAATATCTATGGACTCCAAACCTTGGAAAAATAACTTCTTTAAGCATTTTAATGGAGGTGTGGTGATCATCACTACTAGGTTAAATAGCTTCTACCCACTTAGTAACATAATAAATAGCAACAAAAAGATGTGTATACCCATTACAGGATGGAAAAGATAATCAAAACCCAAACATCAAATGGTTCAACAACAATTGAATAATTCATAGGCATTTCCTGACGCTTACTGATATTTCCAATTCTTTGACATTCATCACAAGACAAGATAAACTTACGCGCATCCTTGGAAAGAGCAGACCTGTAAAAAACAGATTGGAATACCTTCTGAGCAGTCCTATCTCCCGCATGATGTCCTCCATTGGCTTCAGAGTGACATTTCCTTAGGATTTGTTCCTGTTCATGCTCAGGTACACAACGTTTAATATACCATATACTCCTTCTTTATAAATATATGGGTCATCCAAAAAGTAATGTCTTAAATCATAGAAGAAATTTTTATTTTTTTGGTATGTGATACTAGGCGGTATATATTTAGCAACAATGTAATTAGCATAGTCAGCATACCAAGGAGTATTATGAGAAGCATTTTTGCAGCTAGTTGTTCATCGGGAAAGCTATCATCAATAGGTAGTGGGTCATCAAGAATATTTTCTAACCTAGACAAGTTATCAGCTATGGGGTTCTCAACTCCTTTCCTATCAATAATATGTAAGTCAAATTCTTGTAGCTGGAGAACCCACCTAATGAGTCTAGGTTTAGCATCTTTATTTTTCATAAGGTATTTTATAGGAACATGAGAGGTGTGAACAATTACTTTAAAATTGACAATGTAAGATTTGAATTTATCACAAGAAAACACAAGTGCTAATTTGTTTCTCACTAGTAGCATAATTTGTTTGGGCACTGTCTAGAGTTTTTGTAGCATAATGGATAACATTTAATTTCTTATCAACTCTTTGTCCTAGAATAGCATCAACAACATAATCACTAGCATCACACATAATTTCAAAAGGCCAGTTCCAATGAGGTGGTTAAAAATAGGTGCATAATCTATGGGTTTCTTAAGTGTTTCAAAGGCTTCTACACAATCATCACAAAAAACAAATGGAATATCCTTTTGTAAAACATTAGTAAGAGGCCTAGATATTTTAGAGAAGTTATTAATAAACCTCCTATAGAAACCAGCATGACCAAGGAAAGTAAGAATACCTTTGATATCTTTAGGGCATGGCATTTTCTCAATTGCATCAACTTTAGCTTTATGCACTTCAATTCCTTGTTCGGAAATTTTATGTCCCAATACAATACCTTCATTAACCATAAAATGGCACTTCTCCCAATCCAAGACAAGATTAGTTTGTTCACATCTCTGCAAAACTCTATCAAGGTTGCTTAAGCAATCATCAAAATAAGTTCCGTAAACGGAAAAATCATCCATGAAAACCTCAACGGTATTTTCACAGAAATCAGAGAATATAGCAGTCATACATCTTTCAAAGGTAGCAGGTGCATTGCATAAATCAAAACGCATACGTCGATAAGCATAGGTTCCACAAGGGCAAGTAAAGGTAGTTTTCTCTTGATTAAGTTGTGAAACAGGTATTTGAGAGAAACCAGAATATCCATCAAGAAAGCAAGAGTTTGTGTACTTAGATAATATTTCTAGCATTTGATCAATGCAAGGCAGAGGGTAATGATCTTTTCTAGTAGATTTATTTAGTTTTCTAAAAACAATTACCATTCTATATCTGGTAACAATTCTTTGTGGGATAAGTTCATTTTTATCATTAGGAACAATAGTAATGCCTCCCTTCTTAGAGACACAATAAACATGACTTACCCATCTACTATCAGCTATGGGATAGATTATACCTGCCTCTGGAAGCTTTAATATTTCAGTTCTTACCACTTCTTTCATCTTAGGATTCAATCGTCGTTGGTAATCAACAACGGGTTTAGCATCAGGTTCCATATTAGTTTTGTGCTGACAGAGAGTGGGACTAATGCACTTGAGATCATCAAGAGTATATCCAATAGCAGCACGATGCTTCCTCAGAATTTTTAGTAATCTCTCTTCTTCATGTTCTGAAAGGTTAGCACTAATAATAATAGGATATATCTTTTTTCATCAAGATAAGCATATTTCAAAGTATCACGCAATTGCTTTAATTCGAACACATGTTCATCTTTAGGTGGAGGAGGACCTCCTAGAGTTTCAATTGGAAAATTGTATTTTAGGAGAAGTTGTTATTCAAAGAATACTATATCTATTTCATTTCTTTCACAGAAATGCATATTATTTTCATGATCAAGCAAATATTGTTCTAGTGGATCAGTATGAGTTACAACAATAGAAGCAAGAACAATTATTTCATCCTTACTAGATAATTATTTATTACGAGGTTGTCTACGAAACTTGGAGAAATTAAATAATTAAATTCATGACACACATCACCAAAATTAACATTGACGATTTCTCTCTTGCAATCTATCTTAGCATTAACAGTGTTCAAGAAAGGTGTACCAAATATTTTGGGACAAAAATCATCTTTTGGGGAACCAAGGACTAGAATATCATTAGGGTATTTTATTTTCCCACACAAGACTTAAACATCTCTAACTATCCCAAGTGGTGTGATGGTGTCTCTATTATCAAGTTTAATAGTAACATCTATGTCTTCTTTTTCAGTGGGTGCGATGTCATTCATAATTTCTTGGTATAATGTAAAAGGAATAGCACTCACACTAGAATCAACATCACATAAACCATGATAGCAATGATCCCCTATTTTAACTGAGACAACATGCATGTCAACTACGAGTCTATGTTTATCTTTTTCATCAGGTTTGGCAATTCTAGGTGCTTCATCACAGAAGTAAATAACATGTCCATAAATGTTTTTGACCAAGATATCTTTAATCATAGCAACACTAGGTTCTACATTAATTTTTTCATAGGGTTTAGGTGCTTTTATACTACTTTTGCGAACCACTATTGATACCTTAGCATGTTCCTTTATCCTAACAGGGAAAGGTGGTTTTTCAATATAAGCATTAGGCACAACCGGATCAGCATTGTAAATGATAGTTTCATCTTTAGCTATGACTGGTTCTTTGATTTCTTCTTTAATAGGGGTATTATATTTAAACCACTTCTCCTATGGGAGATTAACATGGGTAGAAAATGATTCATAGAAATAGGCTATTATCTCAAAGTCAAGTCCATATTTAGTGTTAAACTTGTGAAAAGCATCGGTATTCATAAAAGACTTAACACAATCAAACTCAAGCTTAATACCTGACTCGTTACCTTTGTTGAGTTCCCATTCTTTAGAGTTGCGTTTGATTCTTTCTAGAGATCCCACTTGAATTCAATAGTCTTCTTCATAAAAGAACCAGTACAAGAAGTATTAAGCATGGATCGATCATTATGAGAAAGAGGATCATAATTTTTTGAATAATAATTCCTCTCAAGAGATCATGATTGGGGAATTAATATAACATTGAATTAAGCATCCCCCAAGCTAAAGTGATGCTTTCTCCTTGACGGGGCCAAAAACTATATATATAATTCTGATCACGATGAACTAGATGCATAGGATAAAACTTTTGGTGGAATTCCAATTTCAATCGATTCTAGTTCCATGATCCAATATAATCACATAGCATATACCATGTCAATGATTTTTTACTTCAAAGATAAAGGGAAAAACTTCTTCTTAACTCCGGATAAACCTGCAAGCTTAAATAATCCACAAATTTCATCCACATGTATCAAATGCATATCAGTATGTTCAGTTCCGTATCCTGCATAAGGATTAGCTAGCAGTTGTTCTATCATACCTGAAGGAATTTCATAACCAATATTTTCATTATGTGCGGTAGTTTGAGGGCCAACTAATTGTGCTTCCGGTCAAGGTGAATATACCCCAAACAAACCCATCAAAGGATTATTTTCCATCGTGACAAGTGACAATAAATTTCAGAAAGTAATACAATTTTTTCCGTACCGATTTACACTTACCAAGAGCACTTCACTCCCCAACAACGGGACCAGAAAAGAGTCTTGATGAACCACAAGTATAGGGGAATAATCGTAGTCCTTTAGATATGTAAGAGTGTCGAACCCAACAAGGAGCATAAGGAAATGACAAACAGTTTTCAACAAGGTAATTTGTAAAAGCACTCAAATTGTTGGTAACACGTAATTTGATAGTAAGATAATTGGCAATGAGCAAGTAATAGTAACGGTAAATAAAATGCAGCAAGGTAGCCCAATCCTTTTGTGGCAAAGGATAGGCCAAAACAATCTCTTATAATAAGCAAAGCATTCTTGAGGGCACACATGAATTTCATCTAGCCACGTTCATCATGTTGGTTTGATTCGTGTTCGCAACTTTGATAATTTGATATGTGGGTGGACCGGTCCTTGGGTGCTGTTCTTACTTGAACAAACCTCCCAGTTATGATTCACCCTCTCACAAGCATCCGCAACTACGAGAAAAGTATTAAGATAAAATCTAACCATAGCATTAAACATTTCGATCCAAATTGGTCCCTTACGAAATACTCCCTCCGTCCGGAAATAATTTTCCTAGAAGTTAATGTATCTAGACTTATTTTAGTTATAGATACATCCATTTTATTTATTTCTAGGACAAGTATTTCCAGACAGAGGGAGTATCACATAAACGAGGGTTTATGCTTCTGTCGCTCTAGCAACCCATCATCTAATAACTACTCCACAATGCATTCCCTTAGTCCCAAAGATGGTGAAGTGGCATCTAGTCGATGCTCACATGACACCACTAAGTGAATCACAACATACATATCATCAAAATATCGAACACATAGCAAATTCACATGATTACTTGCAACATGACTTCTCCTGTGGCCTCAAGAACAAAGGTAACTACTCACAAATGACATTTATGCTCAAGATCAGAGGGGTATTAAATAGCACAATGGATCTAAACATATAATCTTCCACCCAATAAACCATATAGTAATCAACTACAAGATGTAATCAACACTACTAGTCACCCACAGGTACCAACCTGAGGTTTCGATACAAAGATTGAACACAAGAGATGAACTAGGGTTTGAGAGGAGATGGTGACATTGAAGATATTGATGAAGATTGGAGTCTCAAAGATGAGAGGGTTGTTGGTGAGCTTCTATTTCCCCCTCAGGGAGGAAGTTCCCCTGGCGGAATTGCTCCACCCGAGGGAAAAAGTGCTCCTGTCCAAGTTCCGCCTCGAGATGACGGTGCTTTGTCCGAAAGTCGTCTCCTGATTTTTCTATGTCAAAAGACCTTATGTACCACAAGATGGGCACTGAAGGTGGGCTAGGCTGCCCACAGTCCACCAGGGTGTGCCTGGGGGACCTGGCACGCCCTGGCGTCGTGTGGGCACCAGGTGGCCCCCCTTCGATAATTATTTGCTCCAGTATTTTTTTAATATATTGCAAGATAATTCTTCGTAAAATTTGAGCTCATTTGGAGATGTGCAGAATTGGTATCTGTGACATGCTTTTTCAGGTCCATAATTCCAGCTGTCGGCATTATCCCTCTTCCTGTAAACCTTGCATATTATGAGAGAAAAGGCATTAGAATTACTCCATGAATCATTATTATGCGTAAAACATTATAAATAAAAGTAGGAAAGCATGATGCAAAATGGACATATCACAGCCCGCAGTAGAAATACGCCATGAAAAACAGGTATTTCTCCGTGTTTGGCCATGTATCACCAGGAAGCCCATGTGGCACAGGGTGTGTCGTGGTATCCTTCTCCCATGGATGGCGTACCTCGAGACTAGGTCACTCTCCGTCAGCACCGACAGGTAGAAGACGACACTGGCACTCCATGTCACCGCAAGACTTTCCTTCCTCGCCTCGACATCGGGGTCGGACGCTTTCTTGGCCTTCTACCTCTTGACCGGAACGACAGTAGGCAGCTTCCTCTTGGGCGTCATTGCGAGCTCGGAGAGGGCCAAAGATGGGGACGCGCGAAGTTGGTGGAGCAGCGAAAGGGCTCTACACAACGCGAGAATGAAGACATCAGCAACAGAGAAGGGGAGATGACGGTTTGTATAAGTAGTACCCCTATGAAACCCTTTTTATAAGGTAGAAGGCACAAGGGTTGGCTTTCCCCATATGACGTGGCCGCGCCTTTTTAGGCATGCATCCCAGGCGCCATTTTGGTCCACCTCTCCCACGTCTCGCATTTAATGTGCGTCATGCGTGGGTGGTAAAAGGCATCATTACAACCGTAGTAAAACCTGGCCATTTGTGTCTATGCACTGTTTGGGCCTAGCCCAACGGTGTCATGGACTAACGAATGGCCTAGGCCCGGGGGCTCCTGTAGGTGTATTAAGGAAAGGGTCCCTTAGTGCCCTGACTTATGCACAGAGGCAACAACCTCGTGATCGGCAAGCCTTGCCAGGAGCATAGTACATTAAAGACGGCGTCATGAGAAGATCGGTGCATCGGCAAGCAACCTTGCAAGCAAGAGAAGACCCGGCAGCCATGTGCCAGGAAGGATCCCACTCTCGATCAACCACTCCATCTCACCAAGGCCGATTGTCTCCCATTACTGGGGTTCCAGCGGGCAGGCTGGTAGGTAGGATTTTTTGGGCACGTGGCGGCTCCAGGGAGCTAGGCCAACTTTAATGACATCCGTCCAATTAGCATGGCGGAAGAATAACAATTAGCTGGATTGACAACACATAAGGAGAGGCCAAGCTTGTCAGGAGATGGCGCGACACCTCATGGTGCATTTAATGTGCATGTACTAATCCGTCAGGGTTAGGTATTTTCCACCGTAGCTCCTGTCGGTAGATTGACTACTGCTTTCTCCACCATTTACCCCATGTAATTACCCTTTTAGCCGGTGTGGTGACCCCTTGACCTATAAAAGGAGGCCCATGGTGACATGCACAAGGGTCGAAACCATGCCCATTTGCATGCGTAGCAAGCACTCTCGAGCACCTTGTCAGGTTTTTGCACTCCTTGAAACCTGGGCACACTAATAATCCAAGAACACACCTGACGTAGGGTTTTACACCTCCGGGTGGCCCGAACCTATATAAACCCTCTGCTTGCTTGAGTTGGTGTTGCTCTTTGTGTGCGTTGATCCCCACAATGAACCTCCAATGGACCTTGCTGGTCCCATAGATTGTCATACCTTGACACTGTCTCCACCCAGCATAATCATTAACATTGACTCAAGTATCCATACCATACTATGCTTAAGCATAGGTGCCCTAGAAACATACCGATGGGGATTCCGGACTCCCTGAGAACACCTTACTCCTCCGCTGTTTCATGAGACATTTAATAACAGCTCTCTATTTACTTTTATGTTATTTATTTCGAGTTTTTCTATTATTCAACTAATATTTATTATTGCGCTCACTTTCCTTTAAGTCTACAGTTATCTGTAGGTATAAGAATACACGATTCCCTACATGAGGCAAAAGTCTGATTCCTCTGCTCCCTAGGGGATCAATACTTTTACTTCGAAAAGCATACAACTAAACCTTGTGCACTTGCAGTCCATCATGAGACGATATTGAGTTGAGCGAAAGTTGTCTGCCCGAGGAGTGCGTGTAACCATGACAAAAATGAACGACATCTAAGATTAAATCCTCGCTTCGAAAGTTCTCCAGAGAGCCGAATACTACCTCTAGGGTAATGGTTCCAGACATTTGTCCCTCAACACCTGGTATGATACCCTTGAAAGTGGTGTTGTTGGTCTTAATCCTTGATGGATCTATGCCCATTTTCCTTACCGTGATAGCATACATCAGGTTGGGGATGCTACTGCAGCTTGTGAGCTGCGTTGGGATTTTCCCTGAATAGGAGAGGAGTTGAAGTAGAGTAGAGATAAGTATTCCCCTTAGTGAGAACCAATCTTATCGAACCAATATGAGAACCAATCAAACCCCTTTCAACAACACCTACACACACAAAACCAAACACTTGCACCCAACGTAGGCAAGAGGGTTGTGAAGCCCCTTGAACTCGTTAGTTGCAAGGATTAAATCTTGATAGAAATAGATGATACAAATAATAAAAGTAAAAACAATAAGTAAATTACAGCAAAGTGTTTTTGGGGTTTTAGTATTTATGATTAAGTAGACCAAGGGGCCATAGTTTTCGCTAGAGGCTTCTCTCTTGAACATAGTATACAATGGGTAAACAAATTACAATTGAGCAATTTACACAATAGGGCATAGTTATGACATGTTATTCACGACAATGATCATGTATATAGGAATCAAGTCCATAAACAAGTAGACCGAAAGGATCCTGCATCTACTTCTATTACTCCACTTCAAGAGCGCTTCTATGCTTGCCTCTCTAGGTACTAAGTTCATGACAAACAGAGTAATGCTTAGAGAAAGGTGACATGATGTAGATAGAGTAAGACAAGCAATATGTTCAAACCTCGTCGTTTTATCCTTCATGGCAACAATACAAACATGTGTCATGCCCCCTTCTGTAAGTGGGATATGGAGCATCGCAAGATTTAACCCATTACAACGCACCACTCCCATTGAAGGTAAATCAATCTAGTTTGCCAAACCAAACCGACAGATCAGACACAAATACGAACCTATAAGAATCATGCATAAAATACAGAAAAGACTCAAGTACTTTCATGGAGGCTCGCGATGAACGTTGGATAGATCACCGCGAGATCGCAATGAACATCGTATTGAATACCAAAGAGAGAGAGAGAAATCCATCTTGGTACTAGCTATGTACCCGTAGGTCTATGGTGCACTACTCACACATCATCATGGAGGTAGCAAGGTTGATGAAGATGGCCTTCGTGGTCGATTCCAACCATGACAGAGTATCAGAAAAGGACTCTAGATGGAATCATGGCGAAACAGAGACGTTGCGGTGGCGGGAAAAGTTTTTTGGGTGACTCTATGTTGGTCTCTCGATTTTAGAGAATTTATGGAGGTGGAGTTAGGTCACAGAGGCGCGAGGGGCCCATGAGGTAACAGGGCGCACCTACCCCCCTGGGCACGCCCTGTTGCCTTGCCATCTCCTTGCTTCATGTCTAGTCTCCTCCCGAAGATTCCAGGGTCTCTTTTGTCCACACAAAAATCGTTAAAAAGTTTCGTAGCATTTGGAGTTCATTTGGTACCGATTTCCTAGAAAACCAAAAACAAGCAGAAAAAACAATTGTCACTAGGCACTAGGTTAATAAGTTAGTTCCCATCAATTGATATGGATATGCCCATCAATCAATATCAACACGAGGAGTAGGGATTTCCATGCAATAGATGCACTAGAGCTACAAGTATATGAAAGCTCAACGAAAGTTAAGTGGGTATGCCTCCAACTTGCTTGCTCATGAAAAATTCAGGCATTTGAGGAAGCCCATCATCTGAATATACAAGCCAAGTTCTATAATGAAAAATTACCACTATCATATAAAAATGACAACTCAGGAAACTCTCTATATGAATAGCATGGTACCACATTGAGGCACAAGTGTGGTAAATGGATAGTAACACCGCCCCTTCTCTCTTTTCTCTCATTTTTTTCATGCGGGATTTTCTCCTTTTTTTCCTCCCCCATTTATTTTATTTTATTTTATTTTATTTATTGTCTGGAGTCTCATCCCGACTTGTGGCGGAATCATAGTCTCCATCATCCTTTCCTCATTGGGATAATGCGCTAATAATGATGATCGACACACTTTTACTTACTTACAACTTAATGAAGAACAATACATCTCTATATGAATGCCTCCGACAGTAAACCAGGATGTGCAATGATCTAGTATAACATGTAGATAACGATGAACGGTGGCTTTGCCACGAATACTATGTCAGCTATATGACCATGCAAAACAATATAAATATGAACCCACAAGTCATGTGATGGTACGGTGGAAGTTGCATGGCAATATATCTCAGAATGGCTATGGAAATGCCATAATAGGTAGGTATGGTGGCTGTTTTGAGGAATATATAAGGAGGCTTGTGTGTGATAGAGTGTATCATATCACGGGCTTTGGATGCACCGACGAAGTTTTCAACAACTCTCGAGGTGAGAATGGGCAATGCAGGGTACCGAGGAGGCTAGCAAATTACGGAAAGGTGAGAGTGCATATATCCATGGATTAAGATTCGTCATAAATAACTCATATACTTATAGCTCATTCAGCATCCAAAATTGCCTAGCCAGCCTTCTGGACGATGTGTCTAAGGTCATCAGCGATCGGGGGACGAACATAGGTGCCCTGGAAATTAGCTCAGAAGGCATCTTCCAGATCTTCCTAGCTTCCGATAGAGTTCTCAGGCATGCTATTTATCTAGTTCCTTACTAGTCCTGTAAGTTTTAATGAGATGGATTAATGGCGTGGATATCATTTCCTCGAGACATGTGGATGTGAAGGAGGAAATATTCAATCAACATAGCTGGGTCAGTTGTTCGATCATATTGTTCAATATTTGCAGGTTTATACCCTTCTGGGAACTAATGTTGCATGACCTCATCTATAAAACACATGGGGTGGGCATCTCCTCTAATCTGAGATACGTCATGTCGGACGTTCATTGTTGTGTGAGCATATGTATTATCCCGAGCCTTGCCATGCTTATCGAGCCATGCCTGGTATCAAGCTTGTCCAGCAAGCATGTGTTCTCTGGATCCATATATGGATCATGATGGGGCAGGCTATGCGGTTAATTTACCTCACAAATCATATGGCTTAGCAGGTGGGGTCGGATCCCTACGTCCACTGCGGGGTGTTGTGAGAGGAACTCGAATTCCTTCCTTTGGCATGTCTCGTCCCCGAGGAGGGCAGTCGGGATGATGTCTTCATTTATGCTTAGAGAGAACATTATTTCCTAGTTCATCATTGAATGCGGCAAGCAGACGTCGTCATGGATATGATTTATTTTAGTCCGTGAGTCTTTGCTAGAGCTCTTGCTCATCTCCGAGTACTTCAACCCACCTATCAATGAGCGCAGTTTGATTGGGTTTAGGCTACCGATGTTGTCGTTTTATACTTCGGGCAGAGCTAATTAGTCGTCGTTGGAAATTTTCCAAGTCGAGAGGTTCTTCAGGGACGTCGAACTCGTTGGGTCCAAAATGGGTGTCCTCCTCGGATTTCGGCATGTAGTTGTCATCCTCGGGATCATCACTTTTGACCCTCTCCATGGAGCCATCGATCTGACCAGACATGGTGGCAATACTATTTCCTTGGTACTTGGTGCACTCTGGAGTGGCATTAGTGTTGGTGTTTTTGTTGCTTCCCTTCCCCTTACTGTTGCACTCTGTAGATCGCTTCCGGCTCTGTAGAATCTTGAGGTTTTTTTCTTCCTCCTCCTCCTCATCCTTGGGGGTATCAACCAGGTAGACATCATAGGTGGAGGTTTCCACCCATTTGCGCGTGCTAGAGATAATAATGGGTGACACAACGCCAGACATACCATCGATATATTCATCCATATGGTCGCCTCTTTAGAGGCATAGTCCATTATCTCAGTTAAATCTTCGATACTAGTGACTAGGTGGGTGGTGGTGGGATGTAAATTTCCCTATTTCTAGATGTAGTTATGATCTAATCCTAGACCGAAGAATGCACGTCCAAAATTGCAAGGCTCTGGATTCGATCTCGTTTAAAAGTGACAGTCCTGCCCGGCCCATATCTTGATAGTTGGTGGGACCAACCTGTAGTATGCTCGGTGTGTGACGTGGGTTGAGACTGTGTCCGTATTTCCCCAAAGAGGAAGGGATGATGCAGCACAATGACGGTAAGTATTTCCCTTAGTAATGAAACCAAGGTATGAATTTGTAGAGGAAGATCTTGCACCCACATAGACATCACCTGCACACAAATAACAAATACTTGCAACCCGATGCAAAAGAGAGGTTGTCAATCTCTCTTGGGTAAGATGATAGATTGGATAATGATAGTTTTGGCAAATTCATATCGCAAGAACACAAAAAAAGAAAGTAAACAAAAAGTGCAGCAAGATATTTTTGTTTTTTGGATTTGTAGATCTTGAAAAAAGGCAAAATAGTGGATCGGAAATAAATATGTTGGAGAAGTAGACCCGGGGGCCGTAGGTTTCACTAGTGGTTCTCTCATGAGTATAGCACACGACGGGTAAACAAATTACTATTGGGCAATTGATAGAAGATCAAATAATCATGACGATATCCAGGCAATGATCATTATATAGAGATCACGTCCCAGATAAGTAGACCGAAATGATTTTGCATCTACTTCTATTACTCCACACATTGACTGCTATCCACCATGCATCTAGTGTATTAAGTTCATGGAGAAATAGAGTAATGCAATAAAAACAGCGACATGATGTAGACAAGATCTATTCATGTAGGAATAGGCCCCATCTTTTTATCCATAATGGCAACAATACATGCGTGCCTTGCTGCCCCTTCTGTCACTGTGAAACAACACCGCAAGAGCGAACCCATCACAAAGCACCTCTTCACATGGCAAGAAAAATCGATCTAGTCGGCCTAACTAAACCAAAGATTCGAAGAAGAAATATGATATTATAAGTAATCATGCAAATAAGAGATCAAAGAAGACTCAAATCAAATTAATGGATAGAAACTTATCAGGAAATCAAAATTCATTGGATCCCGCAAAAGTCATTACATCAAATAGATCTCCAAGAGACCATTGTATTGAGAATCAAAAGAGAGATAGGAAGCCACCTACCTACTGCCTATGGACCCATACGTCTATGATGGACTACTCACGCATCATCAGAGAAGCACCCATGAAGACGGTGCACCCCTCCATGATGGTGTTAGATTGGATCTCAAGGTTCTAGAACTTGCGGTGGGTCGAATTGTGTTTCTTAGACACCTTTAGGGTTTTCTATATATTTGGGAATTTATAGGGTGAATAGTTGGTTGATGGGAGTCCCAAGGTGGGCACGCTCCACCAAGCCGCACCAGGGGCCTCTAGCACACCCTGGTGGAGGGTGGCCCCCCTGGCCCCCCTCTCTTTTGTTTTTTTGGACCATCGTGGTTGTTCTGGTCCACAAAAAATCTCCAAAAATTCCCATGGCGTTTGGGCTCTGTTTGGTTGATTTTCTGCGATGTAAAAAACAAGCAAAAACAGCAACTCGCAGTTTGGCACTATGTCAATAGGTTAGTCCCAAAAAATGATATAAAGTTGCTATAAAATGATTGTAAAACATCCAAGATTGATAATATAACAGCATGGAACAAGCAAAAATTATCGATACCTTAGAGGCATATCAGCATCCCCAAGATTAATTCCTACTCGTCCTCGAGTAGGTAAATGATAAAAACAGAATTGTTGATGTGGAATGTTGCCTAACATGTTCATCATGTATTTTTTCTTTGTATCATGGACATTTGGAATTTTAGATGGTTCAAAGAAATAGTCTGGTTTTGACATGAAAACTTTAATACTCAAGCATATCAAAAAGTAATTATGTCTTTCAAAATATCAACACTAAAGCAAGTTATCCCTAGACCATCATGCTCAATCATTGATCCATTCATGATACACACTCCAATATTAGCTAGACCTAATGCTCAAGTATTATCATAGTGCCTCATAGTTGGCGCTTTATAAGAGAATATGGAGACTCAAATCAAAAATAAAAATTGCAAAAAGTAAATAAATAGGCCCTTCGCAGAGGGAAGTATGGATTTGTAGAGGTGCCAGAGCTCAAGTGTTTAAATTGATAGAGAAAAATATTTTGGGTGGCATGCCTTTCATGTTAGTGAAAACGACCAAGAGATTTCAATACATTTCCATCTTAGATACATCATAAGCGGTTCCCAAATACAAAATAAAATTTATTCCTTTTTCCACCATACTTTCACTTTTCATGTCTATTCGAATCCACGGTTGCCTTCCATACCAACACTTGCAAAGGAATTTATTATTTGAAAACATAAAGTGTTTTTTTCTTTTTCATTTCGGGATTGGGCGTCCCTATTACTGCAGTACTCTTGTGCACTGACAAGTGAATAAACACTCATCTTGAGAATAACACAAGTAGCATGGACAAATATCGGTCACCCCTACCGTTTCATGTGCGGTATGAGCACACAAAAAGGAAAATTTATTTTGAAAATTAGAGATGGCTCATACAAATTTGCTTGGAACGACATGGAAATACCGTATATAGGTAGGCATGGTGGACTCATACAGCCAAACTGGTTTAAGGATTTTAGATGTACAAGTAGTATTTCTACTTAGTACAAGTGAAGGATAGCAAATAGATTGAGAAGCATCCAACCAAGAAACAAAAAATCACATAAGCGAGCATTAAGCATAACTAAAACCGCATAAGGCACCATAAGTAGGGTGTAATTTCGTAGCACAACTATTGACTTTCGTGCTTGCATAGGGAATCACACACCTTAACATCAATATTCTTACTAAGCATAATTACTCACCAACATAACTCACATATTACTATCATCATGTCTCAAAACTATTACAAAGAATCAAGTTTAATTTGCCCAATGATCTATCAGTTTGGGACTAGTTTCATATATTGCTATTGCTTTTGATAAGCTCACATAGATATAAGTGAAGAACATGAGCATACAAGTTTCATCTCTAAAAATAGTATAAGTGAAGCATGAGATGATTTATTCAATATTACTAACTCTCAAATTAATCTAAGTGAAGCATGAGAGTATTTCTTCAAACATGTAAAAGCACGCCGTGCTCAAAAAGATATAAGTGAAGCACTAGAGCCAATCCTTTGCTCAATATATTAAGTGAAGCATAAAGGGAAATTCTAGAAAATCATAGCATAATTTTGGATCTCTCACATAGGTGTGTTAAGCAAGGATAAAATGCAAATAATGCAAAGATACAAGACGCTCCAAAAAAACTCAAGATATGTGATGAATAAAAATATAGTTCCAGGTGAAATACCGATGGTTGTTAGAAGAAAGAGGGGATGCCACTCGGGGCATACCCAAGCTTAGTTGCTTGTTACTCTTTGGATTACATTGGGGTGCTTTAGCATCCGCAAGCTTAGGCTCTTCTTACTCCTTATTCCTTCATCCATTGTGATCTCACCCAAAACATGAACTTCAATCGAACAAAACTTGACAAAATTCTTGTGAGGTCCGTTAGTATAATAAAGCAAATCACAACTCCAGGTATTGTTTTAATACCATTCATATTTTATTATTGTATTTTACCTACTGTATTTTAAATTTCCCATGACTTATATCCCCCAATACAATCCATAGATTCATCAAAACAAGTACACAATGCAACGAAAACAGAATCTGTCTCAAATAGAATGGTCTGTAGTAATCTGTACTCTAGTCATACTTCCAGAACTGTAACAATTCTGAAAAATTATGAAAACGTAAAGCATTTGCATAGAAATATTGTGTTAAATTTTTATCATAATACCATATTCTAGTAAAAAATAAAAATTCGTGCACTGGGAACAAAGTTTCTGTTTCAGATTCAGCATTGTTTCTACTCATCTTACGGATCATCCTAAAGGCTTTACTTGGCACAAGCACTAAATAAAATGTAAAAAACACAATAATAACATAAGAATAGTTGTGCAAACACTCAAAAACATAAAGTAAAATATAAAAATATTTTATTCATTGGGTTGCCTCCCAATAAGCGCTAGCGTTTTACGCCCTAGCTAGGAATAACACATAGATTTAAGTATTGTCATCCTTAGTTTTCACTCCATAGAAGGACCTCATGATTTATTCATATGTTGGATTAATTCTTGTTCTAGGGAAGTGTTCCATACCTTTTTTAATAGGAAATTGAAATTTAATATTGCTATCTTTCATATCAATCATGACACCTATAGTGCGTAAAAACAACCTACCAAGTATGATAGGACAAGACTAATTGCAATCAATTTCAAGAACAATAAAATCAATGGGAACATAATTCCTATTTGAAATAATAATAACATCATTAATTATTCCCAAAGGATTTTTAATAGTGGAATCATCCAAGTGCAAATTAAGATAACATTCTTTAATATTGGTAAGACCAAGCACATCACATAGAGTTTTTGGAATTGCGGAACACTAGCACCAAAATCACACAAAGCAAAGCATTAATAATTTTTAATATTGACTTTAATGGTAGGTTCCCACTCATCATGAAATTTTCTAGGGAACAAAATCTCTAATTCCAACTTCTCTTCTAAGGATTTCATCATGGCATCAACGATATGTTTAGTAAAGCTTTATTTTGTTCATAGGCATGTGGTGAATTTATCATGGATTGCATCAAAGAAATACAATCAACCAAGGATAAACTCTCATAATTAAAGTCTTTGTAATCAAAAATAGTGTGCACATCACTAGTTAAGGTTTTGACCTCTCCAAACCCACTTTTATCGAAATTTTCATCAAGATTTTTACCGTCCAAATCATTGGGACGCCCTCTAGCTAAAGTCCACTCTTATTCAGTACCTTTATCATCAATTTTAATATTACTATACCAGGAATAAATAGAGGAAACACCAATCATTTTAAGATCTGCATCATTGTTGTGAAAATAATCGCTAGAAAACGCCTTTTCTAAAATTTCTCTTTTAGCTCTAAGCATTGCAGTTCTTTTATTACTTTCATCCATATAAACACATAAAGCTTCAATTGATTCCTTAATCTTAGGTGGAAAATCATGCAACTTGAGATTTCTACATCATTGGAAATTCTATCAATGCTTTTAGACAGATCATCAATCTTATTCAACTTTTCTTCTATCGTACTCCCTCCGTTCCAGAATATAAGGTGTATTGTTTTTCGTGCAAGTCAACCATTTGAATGTTTGACCAAGATTATAGAATAAAACAATAACATCTCTAAGACCTAATAGATAAAATATGAAACTAATTTTCATGATGGATCAGATGATACAAATTTCGTATTGTGGATATTGATATACTTTTCTAAAACTTGGTCAAACATACGCTCGTTTGACTTCTGAAAAAACAAATACACCTTATATGAAACAACGGAGGGAGTAGTATTTAAAGACTTTTGAGAATTGATAAATTCTTTAAAAATATTCTCAAGATTAGAGGTGTTCCTATTATTATTATTATCATTATAAGAATTACCATAGTTAATAGAGGAATTTCCAGGAAAAGGCCTATGATTAAAATTACCTCTATAAGCATTGTTATTGAAGTTGTTTCGCGAGATGAAATTCACATATATGGAATTACTATTAGTTCAATCAAAGTAGACAAAGGCACACCATTAAGATCAATAGGAGCATTTTTACTATGAACCAACTTCATAAGAGCATCAACTTTTTCACTCAAAGTACTAATTTCTTCCACCGAATTAACCTTTTTGCTAGTAGGTGCTCTTTCACTATGCCATTATGAATAATTTTCCATAATATTACCTAGACATTAGGTAGCTTCACCCAAAGTAATTTCCATAAAAGTACCACCTACTAAAAGAATTCTAGAGACAAAATTCAGTCTCGCTTAAAAAAATTGTATGAGCATCCAAAGATTTAAACCATGAGTAGGACAATTTTGTAACTTCAATTTAATTCTTTCCAAAGATTGCGCAACATGTTCATGCTCAATTTTCTTAAAATTCATGATTTGAGTTCTAAGGGAAATAATTTTCACGGGCAGAAAATACTTAGTAATAAAAGCGTCCTTGTACTTATCCCAAGAATCGATACTATTCCACGAAGGTGTTTAGATGGGACGCGACATCCCCATTAGGAGTACCGGAAAATTGATCTTTCATGACAAGATTCAACAAAGCGACATTAATATCACAAGACTCTGCGCTAGTGGTGACAGGAGCAATAGGAGTGCTAATAAAATCATTATTATTGGTATTGGAAAAATCACACAACTTGGTGTTTCTTGAGTCATCGTGAGTACACAAACAAGATTGCAAGCAAACAAGAGATCTGAGGAGAAAAAGGCAAACAAAAAATAGAGGGCGAATAAAATTGCAAATTTGTGAAGTGGGGGAGAGGAAAACGAGAGGCAAATGGAAAATACTGTAAATTGCAAGGAGATGAGATTTGTTATTAGGGACCTGGTAGATGAGATCGCTTCCTCCCCGGCAACGGGCCGGAAATTCCTTCAATGTGGCTTGAGACTTCGTCGGTATTTGCCCAAAGAGGAAGGGATGATGCAACACAGAGACGGGAACTATTTCCCTCAGTTATGAAACCAAGGTATCAATCCGTAGTGGAAGATCACGCACCCATGTAGAGAGCACCTACACACAAATAAAAATAATACTTGCAACCCGACGCAAAAGAGAGGTTGTCAATCTCTGTAGGGTAAAATGATAGATTGGATAATGATAGTTTTCACTAATAGATCTCGAAAGAACACAAAATAAAATAAGTAAAAAGTACATCAAGGTATTTTTGGGTTTTTGGATTTGTAGATCTAAAACAAAAATTCAAAATAGTAGACCCGAAAGCCATATGTTGGAATAGTAGACCCGGGGGCCGTATTTTTGATACATCTCCAACGTATCTACTTTTCCTATCACTTTTGCTATTATTATGGACTCTAATTTGCATGATTTGAATGAAACTAATCCAGACTGATGTTGTTTTCAGCAGAACTACCATGACGTTGTCTTTTGTGCAGAAATAAAAGTTCTCGGAATGGAACGAAATTTTTTGGAGAATTATTTTGGAATATATGAGTAATATTGGAGCCATGAGCCATCACAAAGGAGCCCCAAGGAGGCCACCTCTACCAGGGCGCGCCAGACCCCCTCGTGTGTCCTGGTGGGTGATAACCCACAAGTGTAGAAGATCAGTTGTAGCCTCCTTTGATAAATAAGAGTGTCGAATCCAATGAGGAGCTAATGGTAGACCAAATATTCCCTCAAGTTCTATTGACCACAGATACAACTCTATGCACGCTTAATGTTCACTTTACCTACAACAAGTATGAAACCAGAAGTACTTTGTAGGTGTGATGGGATAGGTTTGCAAGATAATAAAGAGCACACAAATAAAAACTAGGGGCTGATTAGATAAAGTAACAATTAAGTTAGTTTAACGAGTGTGGAAAAGTGGTGGTACGAGTTGCAAAATTGTCCCTAGGCAATCTATAACTAGACCAGTCATCATTATTGCAAATTTATATGAGGGAGAGGCATATGCTAACATGCTTTCTCTACTTGGATCATATGCACTTATGATTGCAAATCTACCAAGCATCCGCAACTACTAAAGATCATTAAGGTAAAACCTAACCATAGCATTATAAGGTATCACGTCCTCTTTACTCCCATATGCAATAACCCACCTACTCGAGTTTATGCTTTTGTCACTCACGCAACCCACCATAGGCAAATCATGAACACATTGCTACACCCTACAGCGAGGATCCCTCATGCTTGCGCGACACGGAGAGAAGCATAGGACAGCACCCATAATAAAACATGCAACTCAAACCAATCATGATCATCAATCAACCCATAGGATAAAACGGATCTACTCAAAGATCATAGGATGGCAACACATCATTGGATAATAATATGAAGCATAAAGCACCACGTTCAAGTAGCGGGTACAGCGGGTTGCGGGAGAGTGGACCGCTATAGATAGATGGGGGAAGGTGATGGAGGTGTTGGTGAAGATGAAAGAGTTGTTGGAGTAGATCGCCGTCGGGATGATGGCCCCGACGGTGTTCCGGCGCCATCGAGAGAGAGGGGGAGAGATACCCCCTCCTTATTCTTCTTCCTTAACCTTCCCCCAGATGGGAGAAGGGTTTCCCCGCTGGTCCATGGGCTCCATGGCAATGGAGGGGCGAGAGCCCCTCTGAGATTGGATCTCTCTCTCTCTCTCTCTCTGTTTCCTTCTGTTTCTACGCTCTCCGATTCTGGCCTTTCACCATTTCTTAAATATCCAGAGATCCGCAACTCCGACCGGGCTGAAATTTTGAGGGGATTTTTATTATAAAAACATCTCCCGTGAGGCCAAAGTACAGATCCAACAAACCTAAATGGTGGCCACAAGCCTGCCAGGCACGACTAGGGGGTTGGGCCGCACCTAGCCGGCTTTCCACCTCCTCGGGCATCGTCTCGCGTTGATTCTTTTTCCCAAAAATCACATATATTCCAAAAAACTCTCCGTAAGTTTTTATATAGTTTGGACTTCATTTGGTATGGATATTCTGCGAAACAAAAAACATGCAACAAATAGGAACTGGCACTAGGCACTGGATCAATATGTTAGTCCCAAAAATACTATAATAAGTTGGCAATAGTATATGAAAGTTATAGAATGTTGGCATGAAACAATCAAAAATTATAGATACAACGGTTCACCATACGTGCATGCTACGGGCATCACAAACCTTTACAAAAGTATTTCTACCAATCCACAATTACTCACTAGCATGACTCTAATATCACCATCTTTATATCGCAAAACTATTGCAAGGAATCAAACACATCATATTCAGTGATCTACAAGTTTTATGTAGGATTTTATGACTAACCATGTGAATGACCAACTCATGTTAACTCTCTAAATAGATATAAGTGAAGCATCAGAGTTTAATTCTTTCTATAAAAGATATGCCCACGCTCTAAGAAATATAAGTGAAGCAAAAGAGCATTCTACAAATGGCGGTTTTCTATGTGTAGAGAAACAGACAATCCAAACTTCAAATGATATAAGTGAAGCACATGAAGCATTCTATAAAGCCATACTCAAAAGATATAAGTGAGGTGCAAAGGGCCTTATATAAATGAACCAAGGACTTTCTTATACCAGCATGGTGCATTATTAAAAGAAAAATAAAAAGCACACAACGCTCCAAGATTTACTCATATCATGTGACGAATAAAAATATAGCTCCGAGTAAAATTACCGATGGTTGTTAGAAGAAAGAGGGGATGCCTTCCGGGGCATCCCCACGCTTAATTTCTTGGGAGTACTTGAATATTACCTTGGGGTGCCTCGTGCATCCCCAAGCTTAGTCTCTTTCCACTCCTTATTCCTTCATCCATCGTGATCTCACCCAAAACTTGAAAACTTCAATCACACAAAACTCAACAAAACCCTCGTGAGATCTGTTAGTATAATAAAGCAAATTACCACTTTCAGTACTGTTGCAAACCAATTAATATTTTATTATTGCATTGTAGATACTTTATTATAACTTATTTATGGCTTATACCACCGGTAAAATCGATAGTTTCATCAAAACTAGCAAAACAATGCATCAAAAAACAGAATCTGTCTTAAACAGGACAGTCTATAGCAATCTGAACATTTACTATAATTATGTAACTCTAAAAATTCTGAAACATTAGGAAAAAAATTTCATATAAATTCTTTGTATAAATTTCAGAAACTTTTGACATTCCAGTAAAAAATGAAAATTCACGCACTACAGCCAAAGTTTCTGTTTTTGCACTGCACACACCAAACAAGCAATCTAATCATTCTAAAGGCAAATCTTCGCACATTATTTTTATAATACAATGGATTTATAAAAGGGGATAATTATTTTTGTTGAAAAGTTTCTTTAATTAAGATTCACAAAGTTTCCATGGGCATGAACAAAGTTCAAGGAGCTCCCCCACTTCAACGGTGCTCGTCCTTCTTACTTTCACTTCTCTTTATGAAAAAGTTGTAGGTTCCCCTCTTTATTTTGTTTTTGCTTTTGAACTATGTAAAAGCAGACAATAGAGTAAAGTGACTCTCTAAAACTTCTAGGTTGTTTCCCTGGCAGCGCTTTCTTTAAAGCCATTAAGCTAGGCATAAAGTGCTCAAGTAGTGGATCCACCCGGATCCCAAGGTATATCAAAGCCAATGTTAATTGACAATGATTTGTAATTTAGTAGTGAGCACAAAGTGATCTAAATCATGCAAAAACGAAGTCTAACTCTCGTCTATGCATCGGCATGTCATAAAAGAACAATTCATGCACACAAAGTAAAGGCCAATGCATAGTATAAACAGTTTCTTGCAATTTTATCGTATTTGAAACATAGAGAGGCAGAGATGTAGTTCCTATCTCATAATAATTGCAAGTAGGAGCATCAAGCACATGCATATTATATTTATCAAAATCATCATATGAAATAGTAGAACACAACCCATCAATATAATCCTTAATAAGTGCAAGCTTCTCCGATATAGTGTAGTTGGGAGAATTCAAAAAGATAACAGGACTATCATGTGTGGGTGCAATAGCAAAAATTTCATGCTTAACATAAGGAACTATAGCAAGTTCATCTTCATAAGCATAATTCATATTGGCATCATCGTCACAAGAATAGCAAGCATCAAGTTCATCAAAAAGGGATATTTCAAAAGAATCCAAGGGATCACAGCAATCAACATAGCATTCATCCTTCGATAAGAACAAAGGGAAATTAAACAATATATGGGTTGAAGAGTTACTCTCATTAGAAGGTGGGCATGGGTAGCTAATCTGCTCTTCCTCCTTTTATTCTTTGTTCTCCTCCTCATCTTTTTCATCTAATTAGCTTACAATTTCAGCAACTTCCTCTTCCATAGGTTCCTGCAAAATATTAGTCTCTTCCAAGGCAGCGGTCATTCTTTCAATAAACTCTTTAAGATAAGCATTAGAAGCATAGTTTTCGTAGCAATATTTAAGTATGGCAAAAAAATTGGAATTGTAAAGAGTAGCATCATACTTTTCAATGAAAGAATCAATTTCATAGGCACCCTTAAAAGCAACAAATTCTTCAATTTGTTCAACATCATTATATCAATAGGCCTCCTTGGCATAACAGGATAATATTTTATTATCATTAAACACACATTGGTTGGGAAGGTGTTTTTTAGCTTCTTTAGAACAACAAGTAAAATCATAAATTTCACATAGATTCCAAGAACAGAAACACAAAGTATTAATTTGATGTCACAAGATTTTCCCTTTTTGAGATATGCGGTGTCGCACATAATGAGCATGCTCATTTAATGATTTTCCCTCAACTAAGCTAGTTAGGTTTTCAGCACGAGCACAAGTGGATTGAAGATGACCAAAGTAATATACTTTGGTGGTACGAAACACTAGTGGTTCCTCAAGTTTTGGAGCAGCAAGTACAACTAAACTTTATGGTATTTTATGTTACCTACCCATATCTAAAGATAGAAAAAAACTTAGAACAGAAAATAAAAATTAATTAGTGATAAAGCAAACAAGCACACACAATAATATTCACCCCACGCTATTGCTCTCGGCAACGGCGCCAGAAAAAGGTCTTGATAACCCACAAGTGTAGGGGATCAGTTGTAGCCTCCTTCTATAAATAAGAGTGTCGAACCCAATGAGGAGCTAAAGGTAGACCAAATATTCCCTCAAGTTCTATGGACCACCGATACAACTCTATGCACGCTTAACGTTCGCTTTACCTACAACAAGTATGAAACTAGAAGTACTTTGTAGGTCTGACGGGATAGGTTTGCAAGATAATAAAGAGCACGTAAACAAAAACTAGGGGCTGATTAGATAAAGTAACAATTAAGTTAGTTTAACGATTGTGGAAAGGTGGTGGTATGAGTTGCGGAATTGTCCCTAGGCAATCGATAACTAGACCGGTCATCATTATTGCAATTTTATATGAGCGAGAGGCATAAGCTAACATAATTTCTCTACTTGGATCATATGTACTTATGATTGAAACTCTAGCAAGAATCCGCAACTACTAAAGATCATTAAGGTAAAACCCAACCATAGCATTATAAGGTATCAAGTCCACTTTACTCCCATATCCAACAACTCAACAACTCAGATTTATGCTTTTGTCACTCACTCAGCCCACCATAGGCAAATCATGAACACATTGCTAAACCCTACAGAGAGGATCCATCACGCTTGCACGACACGGAGAGCACCATAGGACAACACCAATAATAAAACATGCAACTCAAACCGGTCATGATCATCAATCAACCCATAGCACAAAACGGATCTACTCAGACATCATAGGATGGCAACACATTATTGGATAATAATATGAAGCATAAAGCACCATGTTCAAGTAGAGGGTACAGAGGGTTGCGGGAGAGTGGACCGCTATAGATAGATGGGGTAAGGTAAAGGAGGTGTTGGTGAAGATGACGGAGTTGATCGTCGTCACGGTGATGGCCCGGCGGCATTCCGGCACCGCCGGGAGAGAGGGGAGAGCGCCCCCTCCTTCTTCTTCTTCCTTGACCTTCCCCCTAGATGGGATAAGGGTTTCCCCTCTGGTCCATGTCCTCCATGGCGGCGGAGGGGCGAGAGTCCCTTCGATATTGGATCTCTCTCTCTCTCTCTCTGTTTCCTTCTATTTCTGCGCTCTCCAATTCTGGCCTTTCACCATTTCTTAAATATCAGGAGATCCGTAACACCGATTGGGCTGAAATTTTGAGGGGTTTTTTATTATAAAAAATATCTTCCTTATGGCCAAAGGACAGATCCAACGTACCTAAGGGCTGGCCACAAGCCTTCCAGGCATGGCCAGGGGGTGGGTCGCGCCTAGCAGGCTTTCCACCTCCTCGGGCATAGTCTCGCGTTGATTCTTTTTCCCAAAAATCACATATATTCCAAAGAAAATCTACGTAACCTATTATCGTGTTTGGACTTCGTTTGGTATGGATATTCTGCGAAACAAAAACATGCAACAAATAGGAACTAGCACTGGTCACTAGATCAATATGTTAGTCCCAAAAATAGTATAAAAAGTTGCCAAAAGTATATGAAAGTTGTAGAATATTGGCATGAAACAATCAAAAATTATAGATATGACGGAAACGTATCCATGGAGCGTGCCCACCTTGTGGGCCCTCTGACCCTAATTCCAGCGCTATAAATTCTAAATTTTGAGAGAAAAATCAGAGAGAAAGTTTCATCACGTCTCCCAATACGGAGCCGCCTCCACCCCATGTTCTTCATCGGGAGGCCAGATCTGGAGCCCATTTGGGGCTCCGGAGAGGGGAATCTTTTGTCTTCGTCATCATCAACCCTTCTCCATTGCCAATTCCATGATGCTCCCCATCGGGAGTGAGTAATTACTTTGTAGGCTTGCTGGTCGGTGAGAAGTTGGATGAGATTCATCATGTAATCGAGATAGTTTTGTTAGGGCTTGATCGCTAGTATCCACTTTTTTCTAAGATTGATGTTGCTATGACTTTTCCATGCTTAATGCTTGTCGCTAGGGCCCGAGTGCCATGATTTTAGATCTGAATCATTTATGTTAACATCATTATATCTATGTTCTTGATCTGATCTCGCCTAGTCATATGCACCTATTACGTGTTATGATCCGTCAACCCCGCGGTGATAGAAATCGAGATACTTCACGGTGATGACCGTAGTTTGAGGAGTTCATGTATTCACTATGTGTTAATGCTTTGTTTTGGTTCTCTATTAAAAGGAGGCCTTAATATCCCTTAGTTTCCGTATGGACCCACTGCCACGGGAGGGTAGGATAAAATATGTCATGCAAGTTCTTTTCCATAAGCATGTATGAGTATATAATGAATACATGCCTACATTACATTGACGAACTGGAGCTAGTTCTATGTCGCTCTAGGTTATGACTGTTATATGCTGAATATCATCCAACGAATACATCGATCTAGTGCCTACGAGCTTTTCGCTTTTTGTTCATGCTAAGTTACTATTGTTGCAGCTACTGTTAGACTTGCTATAAAATCACTTCTGCTATTGTTACCACTACTATTACTGTTACTACTGCTATCAAACTATCATATTACTATGCTACTGATCACTTTGCCGCAGATATTTGTCTCTAGGTGTGGTTGAATTGACAACTCAACTACTAATACTCTCAAATATTCTTTGGCTCCCCTTGTGTCGAATCTATAAATTTGGGTTAAATACTCTACGCTCGAAAACTGTTGCGATCCCCTATAATTGTGGGTTATCAAGACATTTTCAGGAGCACTTGCCGGGGAGCATAGCTATGTTTGTTGATTCACTTGGGATTTATATCAACTGATCACTATGAAGAATCTGAAGGATACCAAAACCAAGATTTTTCCCTCTACTATGAGGGGAGGTAAGGAACCGCCATCTAGCTCTACACTTGATTCACCTTCTGTTATGAGTAAGTTTGCCACAACACCACATGCTAGTAATCCTAATATTGATGATGTTACTTCTGCTATGAATGATGCTTATGATGATACTATTAACATGCTTGATGATAATGTGCCATTAGGTTAATTTCTTGATGAACAAATTGCTAGAGCTAGAGAGAATGAAATCATTGAAACTGATGAGATCCTTGAAACTGATGATTATGAAACACTTATTGGGCCTAGATCTCCTAGATTTGAAATGCCTAAGATACCTGAAGGTTATGCTTTGGACGGAGAAATGATCTTAAGAAACTACTATGCAAGTATAACGAAAAGACTTTGAATGCTAAAATGAAATGTGATACTAAGTTTGCTACTTCACCTATCTTTGTTACCGATAAGGATTATGAATTTTCTGTCAACCCAGACTTAATCACTTTGGTTGAATCTGATCCTTTTCATGGCTATGAAACTGAAACTGTGGTAGCACATCTTACTAAGATGAATGATATAGCCACCCTATTTTCTCATGATGAGAATATTTGCCACTACTATATTCTCAAATTATTTCTGTTCTCATAAAAGGGTGATGCTAAGCTATGGTACAATACTCTTACTCCTAGTTGTGTGCGTAGTCCCGAGGATATGATTTACTACTTGTCTAAAAAACATTTTCCTGTTCATAAGAAACAAGCTGCCTTACAGGAAATATTTAACTTTGTGCAAATTGAAGAAGAGATTCTCCCACAAGCTTGGGGGAGGCTTCTACAATTTCTTAATGATTTGCACGATTATCCACTTAAGAAAAATGAAATACTTGATATCTTCTATAATTGACTACCTGATGCTTCTAGGGACTTGCTAGATAGTTGTGTTGGTTGTGTTTTTAGGGAACGAACTGTTGAACAAGCTAGGAACTATTGAATAATATAATTATGATGATTGGAATCTTCCTAAACCACCACTTGAACCCATTCCGAAGAAGAGGGGCATCTTATTTCTCAGTCCTGAAGATATACAAGAGGCCAAGAAATGTATGAAGGAAAAAGGTATTAAAGCTGAGGATGTTAAGAATGTACCACCTATTGAAGAAATACATGGAATTAACACACCACCACCTCCACAGGTGGTAGAGGTAAATTCTTTATTAAAGTTTGATGAAGGTGATATCCCTTACAATAAACATCCTAGTCAATGCTTGTATGAGTTTGATAACTACATTGTGAAACAAGAGCACTTCAATCCAAATGTTTTGAAACACTTGAAATATAATTCGGATATGATTGCTCGCTTGAGTGTCTTACTATTTAGAATCAGTAATGATGTTAGAGGTGTAGGAAAACATGCCTCTATGGTTCAAACTCAATTAGAACAAGTTGCCAAATCTCAATGAGAATTGCTTGATGAAATGAATAATAATATGAATGATCATGATAATAGAGTAGTAACTAGAGGAGGTAGAATGACCCAAGAACCTCTTTATCCTGAAGGTCATCCTAAAATAATTGAACAAGACTCCCAAGGAATTAATTCTGATACACATAGTCCTTCTAAGAAGAAAAAGAAAAAGAAAAATGATACGACTTTGCATGCTTCTAATGAATCTAAGATAGAAAACCTCCCGATGATACTAATGATGTCTCTATTTCTGATGCTGAAACTCAATCTGGTAATGAACACCCACCTAGCGATAATGATAATGATAGTGATGTTCATGATAATGATGTAGAAATAGAACCTGCTGTTGATCTTGATAACCCATAACCTAAAAATAAACGATATGATAAGAAAGACTTTGTGGCTAGAAAGCATGGTAAAGAGAGAGAGCTATGGGTGCACAAACCCAAACCTTTTCCAACTAAACCATCTAAGAAAAAGGATGATGAAGAATTTGAACGCTTTGCTGTAATGATTAGGCCAGTCTTTTTGTGTACCGGTTAACTGATATATTAAAGATGCCTCCTTAGACTAAGTACATGAAAGATACCTGAAATTCAAATCTCCACCATGCTTGCTAATTATTATTTTAGGGATGAAGTACCTAAGAAACTTGGAGATCCTAGAATACCAACTATACCTTGCTCCATGAAAATAAATTATGTCAAAACTGCTTTATGTAATTTGGGAGCTGGTGTTAGTGTTATGCCTTTCTCTTTATATAAAAGACTTGATTTGAATAAACTCACACCTATTGAAATATAATTGCAAACGCCTGACAAATCAATGGCCATAACTATCGATATTTGTGAGGATATGCCCAGTGTTGTTGCAAATGTTACTATCTTAGCGAACTTTCTTATTCTTGAGATGCCCAAGGACGACAACATGTCGATTATCCTTGGTAGACCCTTTATGAATACTACAGGGGATGTTATTGATTGCAATAAAGGCAAGGTCACTTTCCATATCAATGGTAATGATCATACGGTGCACTTTCCGAAGAAACAATTCCAAGTGAATGGTGTGAATGTTATTGAAAATTCTTCAACACTCATTATTGGAACTTTTCAATTACCTCTTCTTACTATAAAAAAGAAATATGATATTATTATGGTTGGGGATATGCCTATCCCCATTGAGGTAACCTAGTGTTTTACGAAAAGTTCTTCGGTTTCATGCTAATTGAAAGTGGTTGTTAATAAGACTTGATCAACCTTATTAATGAATAATTTTCGAGAGGTATGAAGTTGATGGATTTAGTAGGAACAACTCTGCGTATCCACTTTTAGTTTTCTGTTTTTCTTAGTTAAATAAAATAAAAGGCCATGTTTATCATGTTTTCTGTTTTTCCCGTGCAATAAAAAATGACCCAAAAATAAAAGTTATCAGAATGTCCTGAAAGTTTAACATGATTTTTTCTGATTATTTATGAATTTATGGAACAAATAACACTAGAGGGGTGCACCTGGTGGCCACCCTCCACCAAGGCGTGCCAGACCCCCCTAGCGCGGCCTGGTAGAGGGTGGGTCCCCTCACTTATCCCTTAAGTCCATGTCATCTCTTACCTCCAGAAAAAATTCACCATTGCTCTATCCCTCATGTTCTTGCTCAAGAACCCGTGGATTTCAATCTCTTTGCTCGAAGCTCTATTTTCGAAACTGTTTTAGGGGATTGCTTCTTTGTATGTAGCTCCCTCATTCCTCCAATTAGTTTTTAATTTAGTGGTTTATTTTTAGAATAATTATCTACTCTCGGTGTTGTTGTAGATGAGCTTGCATGTTGAATTCTTAGAGTTCTAAGTAGTTTGAATGCTTGATATGGCCCCTATGCATCCCTAGGAGTAGTTGCTATCAATCCTATTTAGTTTTGATAGAAAAATTTTGTGGGCTAATTTTTTTCAGATATTTATTTGTAGGAAATAAGATGAATTTCTATAGAAAGTATTCCTACAAGAAGAATGCTAAGGGAGTTATTGGGGAGTCGTCTGAAACTGACCTCAACATTCCGAGGAAGGAGGAAGTGTGGCCGTGCGAATGGCCACATACTCCCTTTATGGCGGAAGCCGGTTTCCATCAAGAAATTGCTCAATTCATTGAAAATACTGGGCTAACCAACTTCCTTGCAGATAAGTGTGACCAGTACCACATCCTCACAAATTCCTTTGCGCAAAGTTTTCATTTCCTGAGTAGGAATAACCCTCCTGAGGTGCAGTTTATTCTATATGCTGAAAACTAGAAGATACCATTCACTGACTTCTACGACATATATGTAATTCCTTCTAATGGTGAATTAAGAGATCCTAGACCAGCAGAGTTTGAGGACTTTCTCCTCACTTTAATAGTGGGTTATAACAGAGGCGTGACAAAAGCCACTGTTACCAATTTACAGTTTCCTTCTGTGCGCCCTTTGCTATATTCATCGCTAAATATTTAACTGCTAGGGAAAAGGTCGGTGCACTCAATGCTCCTGACCTCGCAATTTTACGACGTGCACTACACAATGGTTATACTTTTAGCTTAGGAGCTATTGTTGCACGACGCCTACACCTTAACAACGGTGAGGGCCAGATACATGGTGGCATTTATGTTACTCTCTTAGTGAGTCATTTTGAAGTTCAGATACGCCCACATAATTATCTTTTTCCCAAGGTTTACCTAGATCACCAGTCGTTGCTGGAACACCACTATATTGATAAAGCTGATCTCTTTCATAATATTCGCTACAACTTAGTATTTAGCATCATAACCCGTGATGTTATCCCGTTGCCTGCACCTGCCTTGTTTGATTCTGTTGCGAGGAAAGGATACAGAATTCCCGTAGCGTTTGGTCTCCTTTTGGTACTGATTTTCTGCAAAGTAAAAAACAAGCAAAAACAGTAACTGGCACTTTGGCTCTATGTGAATAGGTTAGTCTCAAAAAATGATATAAAGTTACTATAAAATGATTGTTAAACATCCAAGTTTGATAATATAACAGCATGGAACTAGCAAAAATTGTAGATACATTGGAGACGTAACAGCATCCCCAAGCTTAATTCCTACTCATCCTCGAGTAGGTAAATGATAAAAACATAATTTTTGATGTGGAATGCTGCCTAACATGTTCATGATGTATTGTTTCTTTGTAGCATGGACATTTGGACTTTTAGATGGTTCAAATCAATAGTCTAGTTTTGACATGAAAACTTTAATACTCAAACATATCAACAAGTAACCATGTCTTTTCAAAATATCAACACTAAATCAAGTTATCCCTAGCCCATCATGCTCAATCATTGATCCATTCATGATACACACTCAAATATTAGCTACACCTAATTCTCAAGTACAATCATAGTACCTCCTAGTTGGTGCTTTATAAGAGAAGATGGATACTCAAATTGAAAATAAAAAATTTCATAAAGTAAATATATAGGCCCTTCGTAGAGGGAAGTAGGGATTTGTAGAGGTGTCAGACCTCAAGTGTTTAAATTGATAGAGAAAAATATTTTGGGTGGCATGCCTTTCCTATGAGATTTCAGTACCTTTCCATGCTAGATACATCATAACCGGTTCCCAAACAGAAAATAAAGTTCATTCCTTTTTCCACCATACTTTCACTTTCCATGGATAGCCGAATCCACGGTTTCCTTCCATACCAACACTTTACAAGGAATTTATTATTTGAGAACATAAAGTGAAAATGTTGACTGGCTCTCATATGCATTATTGTTAATCTAACAAAGAGCCAATATTACTTTGCCTTCTCCTCTTGAATAAAATGTTTGCAGATTCCATCTTAGTCCATGGCACTCTTGCACTATTATTATTTCCATGTCATTCAATTGTGCAAGTGCAAGGCAATAATGATGATATTTGATGAATTGGATGTGGCAGAGAGAAGTGAGTATGAACTCAACTTGTTCTTGTTTTTGTAAATATGTTTAACCTAGTATCGATGATTCAACATATTATGATTGAACATGTTTGCAATGACAATTAGATATTATACTTTCTAATGCCATGCTCAAGTAGCTAGGAGTGTATAATGGTTTAACTTAGATGTCAACATGAGTTAAAATGGTTGTGATGTGGTATGATGATATGGTCTCCTCCTCTGAATGTTTCAAGTGGCTTGACTTGGCACATGTTCACACATGTAGTTGAATCAATGCCAACATAGCCTTCATGATATTTATGTTCATGGTGTCCATATCCTACTCATGATAGCATTCAATGTTTCTTATTCGTAATGCATGTTTATGACCGCATTTGCTCTCTAGCTGGCCGCTTCTCAATCTACTTGCTAGCATTCACCCGTACTAAGCGGGAATTATACTTGTGCATGAAAAACCCTTAACCCAAAGTTATTCCATATGAGTCATCTACCTATATGTGGTATTACCCTGCCGTTCCAAGCAAATTTGCATGTGCCACCTCTAAAAATTTGAAATGAACATCTTTCTTGTGTGCCTGGACCGCCCATGGAGCGATAGGGGTGGTCAGTATCTTCCATGTTAACCGGGTTACTCTCATGATGTGTGTTTATTCACTCGTACTTGCACGAGAAGGGCGGTAATAGGGATTCACAGTCCCGAAATCAAAATAAATGTAAATAATTAAGAAAAACTTCCCCAGGAATGTTGTTGGTTTGGACGGTACCCATGGATTCAGATCGTCGTGGAGTGTGTTTGTTGGTGGAGGGGGAGTAAACCTTTACTTTTACCGCTTGGGAACCGCTGCTAATTTGTTTAACACGGAAGATATTGATAGCTCTTGGTCGTAACGTTGACAGGAAGGGTGTACCTCTCAAAAACATACTTATCTCCTATTTAATCCTTGAGCTCTGGCACCTCTACAATTCCCCGCTTCCCTCTATGAAGGGACCATCTATTTATTTAAATGTTGAGTCATCACCTTGTAAAATAAGTGCCAAATCTCAGAGCACTATTGTCATCCTCATGCATTGTGTAGTGAATGTTGGATGCATCATGACTTGATCTTTTCTACCATGAATTACAATGTTTAGTCGCTGCTTGAACTTTGGAGGTGCTCTACATTTATGTTTTGCAGTTTCAGAAAGGGCTAGCGAGATACTACTATTGTCATATTATATCATGATTGTTTTGATAGATGTTTGCACTTGAGATATCTTATTATTTCTCGCTAGTTGCTTGCGTCATAGATATGAGTTAATATAATCTTTCAGAGTTATTGTACACATGGTTAGTCATAATCTTTGCTGAAAACCTGGGTGCTACTAAATCATATGTATGTAAACAAGAACAAAAGAGTTCAGTCAAGTTTTTGTTTCTCACTTCCAGTTTGTCAACTGAATTGCTTGAGGACAAGTAAGGGTTTAAGATTGGGGGAGTTGATACATATCCAACATATCTACTTTTCCTAACACTTTTTCTCTTGTTTTGGACTCTAATTTGCATGAATTGAATGAAACTAACCCGGGCTGACGTTGTTTTTAGCAGAACTACCATGGTGTTGTTTTTTGTTCGGAAATAAAACTTCTCGGAATGGAACAAATTTTTTTGCTGGATTATTTTAGAATATATGAGGAATATTGGACCCATGACCCACCATAGAGGGGCCCCAGGGTGACCACCCTCCACCAGGGCGCGCCCGACCCCCCTAGCGTGGCCCGGTGGAGCGTGCCCACCTCGTGGGCTCTCTGACCCTAATTCCAAACCTATAAAATCCTAAATTTTGAGAAACAAATTAGAGAGAAAGTTTCATCGTGTTTCACAATACAGAGCTGCCGCCACCTCATGGTCTTTATCGAGAGGCCAGATCTGGAGCCCGTTTGGGGCTCCGGAGAGGGGAATCTTCGGTCTTCGTCATCATCAACCCTTCTCTATTGCCAATAACATGATGCTCCCCACCGGGAGTGAGTAATTACTTCGTAGGCTTGCTGGTCGACGAGGAGTTGGATGAGATTCATCATGTAATCGAGTTAGTTTTGTTAGGGCTTCATCCTTGGTATCCACTATGTTCTAAGATTGATGTTGCTATGACTTTGCCATGCTTAATGCTTGTCACTAGGGCCCGAGTGTCATAATTCCATATTTGAACCATTTATGTTATCATCATTATATCTTTGTTCTTGATCCAAAATTGCCTAGTCATATGCACCTATTACGTGTTATGATCCGTCAACCCCGGGGTGTCAAAAATCTAGATACGTCATGGTGATGACCGTAGTTTGAGGAGATCCTGCATTCACTATGTGTTAATGTTTTGTTCCGATTCTCTATTAAAAGGAGGCCTTAATATCCCTTAGTTTCCTTATGGACCCCCCCGCCACAGGAGTGTAGGACAAAATATGTCATGTATGTTATTTTCCATAAGCACATATGACTATATATGGAATACAAGCCAACATTACATTGACGAACTAGAGCTAGTTCTGTGTCGCTCTAGGTTATGAGTGTTATATGATGAATATCATCCAACGAATACACCGATCCAGTGCCTATGAGCTTTCCACTTATTGTTCTTGCTCAGTTACTACGGTTGTTGCTACTATTACACTTGCTACAAAATCAGTGCTGCTATTTTTACCGCTACTGTTACTGGTACTACTGCTATCAAACTATCACATTACTGTGCTACTGATCACTTTGTTGCAGATATTTATCTCTTGGTGTGGTTGAATTAACAACTCCACTTCTAATACTCTCAAATATTCTTTGGCTCCCCTTGTGTCGAATCTATAAATTTGGGTTGAATACTCTACCCTCGCAAACTGTTGCGATCCCCTATACTAGTGGGTTATCATGTTTCACTGGTGGCTTCTCTCATGAGTATAGCACACAGTGGGTAAAAAAATTATTGTTGGGCAATTGATAGAAGATCAAATAATCATTATGATATCCTGGCAATGATAATTATATAGGCATCACGTCCAAGATAAGTAGACTGAACTGCTTCTACATCCACTTCTATTACTCCACACATCGACCGTTATCCAGCATGATGCATCTAGTGTATTAAGTTCATGGAGAAACGGAGTAATGCAATAAGAACGGTGACATGATGTAGACAACATCTATTCTTGTAGGAATGGACCCCATCTTGTTATCCTTAATGGCAACAATACATGTGTGCATTGTTGCCCCATCTATCACTGGGATTTGGCCCATCCTGGTTCTTCTGGTCCACAAAAAATCTCCAAAAATTCCCGTAGCGTTTGGTCTCCTTTTGGTACTGATTTTCTGCAAAGTAAAAAAAAGCAAAAACAGTAACTGGCACTTTGGCTCTATGTGAATAGGTTAGTCTCAAAAAATGATATAAAGTTACTATAAAATGATTGTAAAACATCCAAGTTTGATAATATAACAGCATGGAACTAGCAAAAATTGTAGATACGTTGGAGACGTAACAGCATCCCCAAGCTTAATTCCTACTCATCCTCGAGTAGGTAAATGATAAAAACATATTTTTTGATGTGGAATGCTGCCTAACATGTTCATGATGTATTGTTTCTTTGTAGCATGGACATTTGGACTTTTAGATGGTTCAAATCAATAGTCTAGTTTTGACATGAAAACTTTAATACTCAAACATATCAACAAGTAACCATGTCTTTCAAAATATCAACACTAAATCAAGTTATCCCTAGCCCATCATGCTCAATCATTGATCCATTCATGATACACACTCAAATATTAGCTACACCTAATTCTCAAGTACGATCATAGTACCTCCTAGTTGGTGCTTTATAAGAGAAGATGGATACTCAAATTGAAAATAAAAAATTTCATAAAGTAAATAGATAGGCCCTTCGTAGAGGGAAGTAGGTATTTGTAGAGGTGTCAGACCTCAAGTGTTTAAATTGATAGAGAAAAATATTTTGGGTGGCATGCCTTTCCTATGAGATTTCAGTACCTTTCCATGCTAGATACATCATAAGCGGTTCCCAAACAGAAAATAAAGTTCATTCCTTTTTCCACCATACTTTCACTTTCCATGGATAGCCGAATCCACGGTTTCCTTCCATACCAACACTTTACAAGGAATTTATTATTTGAGAACATAAAGTGAAAACAATTCTCTCGTGCAATGACAAGTGAATAAACACTCATCTTGAGAATAACACATCTAGCATGGAAAAATATCGGTCACCCCCTGCCGTTTCATGAGCGATACGAGCACACAAAAAGGAAAATTTATTTTGAAAATTAGAGATGGCACATACAAATTTGCTTGGAACGGCATGGAAATACCGTATATAGGTAGGTATGGTGGACTCATATGGCAAAACTGGTTTAAGGATTTTGGACGCACAAGTAGTATTTCTACTTTGTACAAATGAAGGCTAGCAAATAGATTGAGAAGCATCCAACCAAGAAATGAAAAATCACATAAGAGAGCATTAAGCATAACTAACACCGAATAATGCACCATAAGTAGGATGTAATTCCGTAGCACAAGTATTGACTTTCATGCTTGCATAGGGAATCACAAACCTTAACATCAATATTCTTACTAAGCATAATTACTCACCAACATAACTCACATATTACTATCTACATGTCTCAAAACTATTACAAAGAATCAAGTTTAATTTTTCAAAGGATCTTCATGAAAGTTTTAATTATATCCTTCTTGAATATCTATCACTTTGGGACTAGTTTCATATATTGCAATTGCTTTTGATAAGCTCACATAGATATAAGTGAAGAACATGAGCATACAAGTTTCATCTCTCAAAATAGTATAAGTGAAGTGTGAGAGGATTTATTAAAAACTACAAACTCTCAAATTAATCTAAGTTAAGCATTAGAGCATTTATTCAAACATTTAAAAGCATGTCGTGCTCAAAAATATGTAAGTGAAGCACTAGAGCAATTCCTTTGCTCAGTAGATTTAAGTGAGGCATAAAGAGCAATTCTAGAAAATCATAGCATAATTTTGTATATATATCAAATAGGTGTGTGTATCAAGGATAAAAATCAAATAAACTAAAGATACAAGACGCTCCAAGCAAAACTCATGATATGGTAAGTGAAGCACTACAGCAATTCCTTTGCTCAATAGATTTAAGTGAAGCATAAAGAGAAATTCTAGAAAATCATAGCATAATTTTGGATATCTATAAAATAGGTGTGTGCATGAAGGATAAAAAGAAAATAAACTAAAGATACAAGATGCTCCAAGCAAAACTCATGATATGGGACGAATAAAAATATACTTCCAAGTAAAATACCGATGATTGTTACAAGAAAGAGGGGATGCCACTCGGGGCATCCCAAACTTAGTTGCTTGTCAATATTTGTATATTACCTTGGGGTGATGTAGCATCCCCCAAATTAGGTTCTTATTACTCCTTGTTCCTTCATCCATCATGATCTCAGCCAAAACTTGAAAACTTCAATCACGCAAAACTTGACAAAATCCTCGTGAGATCTGTTAGTATAATAAAGCAAATCACCACTCTACGTACTATTGTAAACCCATTCATATTTTATTATTGCATTATACCTATTGTATTTTAACTTAACCATGACTTATACCCCCGCAATACAAGCCATAGATTCATCAAAACAAGCACACAATGCAACGAAAACAGAATCTGTCTCAAACAGAACAGTCTGTAGTAATCTGTACTCTAGACATACTTATAGAACTCTAAAAATTTAGAAAAATCAATAAAACGTAACTAATTTTTATATAAATACTGTGTTAAAATTTGAGCTCAATATCATGTTCCAGTAAAAAATAAAAATTTGTGCACTGGGAACAAAGTTTCGGTTCCAGATTCAGCATTGTTCCTACTCATATTATGGATCATCCTAAAGGCTTTACTTGGCACAAACACTAAATAAAACATAAAAAACACAATCATAACAGAAGCATAATTGTGTAATACTCCAAAACAGAAAGGAAAACATAAAAATATTTTATTCATTGGGTTGCCTCCCAACAAGCGCTATCGTTTTACGCCCCTAGCTAGGCATAATGTATAGATTTAAGTATTGTCATCCTCAGTTTTCACTCCATGGAAGTCCCTCGTCGTAGATTCATATGGTGGATTAATTATGGTTCTAGGGAAGTGTTCCATACGATTTCTAAGAGGGGGAGTAATATAAGTGCTAATAAAATCATTATTATTGGTATTGGAAAAATCACACAATTTGGTGTTTTCTTGAGTCGTCGTGACTACACAAACAATATTGCAAGAAAACAAGAGATCTGACGAGAAAAAGGCAAACGAAAAAGAGAGGGCAAATAAAATGGGAAATTTGTGAAGTGGGGGAGAGGAAAACGAGAGGCAAATGGCAAATAATATAAATTGCAAGGAGATGAGATTTGTGATTAGGAACCAGGTAGAAGAGATCGCTTCCTCCCCGGCAACGGCGCCAGGAATTCCTTTGATGTGGCTTGAGACTGCTTTGGTATTTCCCCAAAGAGGAAGGGACGATGCAGCACAATGACGGTAAGTATTTCCATCAGTTATGAAATCAAGGTATCAATTTGTAGAGGAAGTTTACGCATCCACATAGACATCACATGCACACAAATAACAAATACTTGCAACCCAACGCAAAAGAGAGGTTGTCAATCTCTCTAGGGTAAGATGATAACTTGGATAATGATAGTTTTGGAAAATAGATCTCGCAAGAACACAAAATAAAATAAGTAAACAAAAAGTGCAGCAAGGTATTTTTGGGTTTTTGGATTTGTAGATCTGAAAACAAAAAGGCAAAATAGTAGATCGGAAAGCAATATGTTCGAAAAGTAGACCTGGGGCCGTAGGTTTCACTAGTGGTTTCTCTCATGAGTATAGCACATGGTGGGTAAAAAAATTACTGTTGGGCAATTGATATAAGATCAAATAATCATGACGATATCCAGGCAATGATCATTATATAGGCATCATGTCCAAGATAAGTAGACCGAACTGATTCTGCATCTACTTCTATTACTCCACACATCGGCCGCTATCCAGCATGAATCTAGTGTATTAAGTTCATGGAGAAACGGAGTAATGCAATGAGAACGGTGACATGATGTAGACAAGATCTATTCATGTAGGAATATACCCCATCTTGTTATCCTTAATGGCAACGATACATGCGTGACTTGCTGCCCCTTCGATCATTGGGAAAGAACAACGCAAGATCGAACCCATCACAAAGCACCTCTTCCCATGGCAAGAAAAATCAATCTAGTCAGCCTAACTAGACCCAAGTCGAAGAAGAAATACGAGGCTATAACTAATCGTGCAAATAAGGATCAAAGAAGACTCAAATCATATTCATCGATATAAACTGATCATGAACCTAAAATTCATCGGATCCCAACAAACACACCGCAAAAGACATTACATCAAATAGATCTCCAAGAAACCATTGTATTGATAATAAAAAGAGAGAGAGGAAGCCATCTAGCTACTGCCAATGGACCCGTATGTCTATGGTGGAATACTCACATATCATTAGAGAAGCAGCCGTGAAGATGGTGCACCCCTCCGTGATGGTGTTAGATTGGATCTCGAGGTTCTGGAACTTGTGGTGGCTGGAATTGTGTTTTGTAGACTCCTTTAAGGTTTTCTGAATATTTAGGAATTTATAGGGTGAATACTCGGTTGAGGGGAGTCTCGAGGTGGGCACGCTCCACCATGCCGCGACAGGGGCCTCTGGTGCGCCTGGTGGAGGGTGGCCCCCTCTCTTGCGGTTGTTTGTCCCATCCTGGTTCTTTTGGTTCACAAAAAATCTCCAAATATTCCCGTGGCATTTGAGCTCCATTTGGTAGTGATTTTCTGCGAAGTAAAAAACAAGCAACATCAACTGGCACTTTGGCACTATGTCAATAGGTTAGTCCCAAAAACTAATATAAAAGTGCTACAAAATGATTGTAAAACATCCAAGATTGATAATATAACATCATGGAACAAGCAAAAATTATAGATATGTTGGAGAAGTATCAACGTGCCATGTGATGTAGTCTCGGGGCGTTGGTCAGCCAGGGCTGACGCCTAGTATGGCGATAGGATGATCAGATCCGAACTCAAAGTCGATTCTGAAGTAAGACTTGATTCGATGTTCGTGTCCGAGGTTGAATCTGAGGTTAAGACCGTGGTGTGTGTGGAATTATCAGGTTGTTCTGACATCCAACCCGAGATAGCAAGATCACCATGGGAATCGGCATCATATTCCAAACTCCCAAATCTAATTGTCTGATGGGGGTGAAGTTCTCGACTCGACCGAGGTGGCTACCCAAATCGACGTGAAGGACGATGTTGCCAAACACGAAAAGCTGGTCAAGGAGGAAGGTACCCCCTGTAGGTGATGTCATTTCTGATATGGTGACATGCCATTGATCCTTCGTGACCACACGGCGGGACTTGTATGGGCCACCAATGTCGGTGCTAAAACTGACGGATCTCAGGTAAGGGGTCCCGAGTTGTGGATCTAGGAACAATGGTAATAGTAGACAAGGGAGACAATCTTTTACCCCGGTTTGGCCCTCTCGAAGAGGTAAAACCCTACATCCTGCTTTGATTGTATTGATGTGATGGGGTACATAGTACAAGATTATCTAGCTCGACATCGGATGATTGTGTTCTAAATGCTAAGACCGGTAATCATTTTTGTAAATACTAAATCCCTTGGCTTATATATGCGCTGGGGATACCTCGATAACACATATGGTCGGTTGGCAACTAGGAATAAACACGCCGACTACTAGAACTTTCCTTGAAGTACACCAAATCTTCGGCAGTTTCCATCTTGATCATGCCGAGGGCCACAACATCGATAGTCCTTCCTCTATTGGTTAGCAGGTCAGCGGCCCGTCCCATGGACGACATGCCATACAGGTTAATACCCCCTAAACCAAGACACTGCCAGTGCTACATAATTCTCCTTCTTTTAATTCGCCGAACATGGATACCTAAGACCCGAGAGGAGGTCTCCCGATTGGAGGAGAGATTGTCGGCGGTGACGCCATTGACGAGAGCGCCACGTGTAGCGACGCAGCGACTACATCTGGTGATGGCCGACCGCCGCCGGATGCTATGAGGAAGATGTTCTAGCAACAAATCTAGTGATGGCAGGCCCCTGGCGTGTGTTGCTGCTCGACACATGAATGTTGTGTCCGACGCTTCTACGAAGGAGATGAGGGGCTATGAGCGAGAAAAAACTCGAGAAGGGGTTGTTTAACAGACATGGGTGGGTGTAATCGGTCTTGTGCAGCCCTGTTGTTTGTTTGCGCGGTACTTAATTTCGTCGCATCTCAACCCAACACAAGTAACGGGATCAGATACCGGTGTAATCAGATACCAATCGAGAACACATGAAACAAACATGTCCTAGTGTTTTCTCGAGTGATAGGCCCTCATGTTTGGGAAACACTTGCATGTCGTGAGGCTCTCTTTTTGGCACAAGATATTTTACTTCAACACATTACTATTGTGTCAAATTGTCATCAAGCAATCATAGACATAAACAGCGACAGTGATGGTATAACCAGTTGAGTGGTGAGAGAGATCCAAGGGACTATGAATGACTTTGGTTCAGTATCTTTTGTGTATGAAGGGCGTCTGTCCAACATGGAGGCGCATTACTTGGATAAACATGTTTTACAACTTGTAGTTGGTCGCTATTTGTCATTTATAAACCCTCATTATCCTATAATAATTCTTGTAAATTTAAGTGTTAAATAAAGTAAAGCATGTTTACCCCTAAAAGCAACTTGATGAAATACTTTCATACTTCAGTAGCATATGTTGAAATATGAGATGGACCTAGGGCCCATTAACAATTTTAGAAAATCGACATGGGCACATGTGGGTTATATGGCATTAGGGATAGTGATGTCTACTATGCAACTTTATTCTTGTAGACTCGTGTTGCGCCTCCAAGCGCTGAGTTTTGTAGGATAGTAGATATTTTCCCTCAAGTGGATGACCTAAGGTTTATCAATCCCTGGGAGGTGTAGGATGAAGATGGCCTCTCTCAAACAACCCTGCAATCAAATACAAGAAATCTCTTGTGTCGCCAACACACCCAATACAATGGCAAATTGTATAGGTGCACTAGTTCGACGAAGAGATGGTGATACAAGTGTAATAATGATAGTAGATACTGATTTTTGTAATAGTAACAATAAAAAACAGCAAAGTAGCAAGTAAAAAAAGTGATCACAAATGGTATTGCAATGCTTGAGAACAAGGCCTAGGGTCCATACTTATGCTAGTGAAATCTCTCAACAATGCTAATATAATTGGATCACATAACCATCCCTTCACGTGCAACGAATAATCACTCCAAAGTTCTTATCTAGCGGAGAGCATAAGAAGAAATTCTTTGTAGGGTACGAAACCACCTTAAAGTTATCCTTTCCGGTCGATCTATCCAAGAGTTCATACTAAAATAACCAAGTTATCCTTTCTGATCGATCTATCTAAGAGTTCATACTAGAATAACACCATATGATACGCATCAACCAACTCTAATGTCACCTAGATACTCCAATGTCACCACAACTATCCATGAGTTAATTATATGATACGCATCAAACAATTTCACATTCATAATACTCAATCCAACACAAAGAACCTCAAAGAGTGCCCCGAGATTTCTATCGGAGAACATGGTATGAAAATGTGCAATCAAACCCTATGCATAGATCCCCAAGGTCACGGAATCCGCAAGTTGACACCATAACATATAGCAAGTGAATCACTTGAATACCCCAATGTAACTACGGGTATTGCTACCTCTTGAGCGTGCGTTGGTTTTCCCTTGAAGAGGAAAGGGTGATGCAACGAAGTAGATAAGTATTTCCCTCAATTGTTGAGAACCGAGGTATCAATCCAGTAGGAGGAACAAGCAAGTCACCAATGGTTGCACCTACACAAACAATCAAACTCTTGCACCCAATGCTATAAAGAGGTTCTCAGTCCCTTCATGGTTATTTGCAAGGATTAGATCCAATATATATAGATGTAAACAAGAACGAAAATTAAAAGGTAAATAAATTGCAGCAAAGTATTTTTGGTATTTTTGGTTTATAGATCTGAAAGTATATTATGGAAAGTAGACCCAGGGGCCATAGGTTTCACTAGAGGCTTCTCTCTTGAAGGCAAATATCATGGTGGGTAAACAAATTACTATCAAGCAATTGATAGAAAAGCGAATAATCATGTAGTTATCCAAGGCAATGATCACGCATATAGGCATCACGTCCATGTCAAGTAGACCGAAACGATTCTGCAACTACTACTATTACTCCACACATCGACCGACTCTTGCCTGCATCTAGAGTATTAAGTTCATGAAGAACGGAGTAATGCATTAAGAAAGATGACATGATGTAGAGGGATAAACTCAAGCAATATGATAAAAAAACATCTTGTTACACTTGATGGAAACAATACAATGCATGCCTTGCTAGCCCTACTATGTCACTGGGTGAGGACACCGCAAGATTGAACCCAAAACCAAGCACTTCTCCCATTGCAAGAATTACCAATGCAGTTGGCCAAACCAAACCGATAACTAGAAGTGACTTGCAAGGATATGAAATCATGCAAATAAGAATTCAGAGGAGATTCAAATAAGATTCATGGATAATCTGAACATAAAATCACAATTTATCGGGTCTTGACAAACACACCACAAAAGAGGATTACATCAGATAGATCTCCATGAAGATCATGAAGAACATGGTATTAAAGATCAAAGAGAGAGAAGAAGCCATCTAGCTACTAGCTATGGGCTCGTAGGTCTGTGGTGGACTACTCATGCATCATCAAAGGGGCAATGGAGTTTATGTAGATGCCCTCCGTGATCGAAACCCCCTCCGGCAGATTACTGGAAAAGGCTCCAAGATTGGATCTCTCGGGAACGGAGGCTTCCGGTGGCGAAAAAGTATTTGTATGGCTCTTTTTGATGTTGGGGGAATATTTGAGAATTTATAGGCCATAGAATAGGGTTAGGAGACATTCTAGGAGGCCACAAGCCTGCTAGGCGCAGCCAAGGGGCCCGCGCCTAGCAGGCTTGTGGTGCCCTGGCACCTCCCCTGACGTGCACTCCAAGCTTGGATGATTTGTTTCCTTCCACAAAAATTCCTTCCGAAGGTTTTATTCCGTTTGGACTCCGTTTAATACTCCATATCTTCAAAACTCAAAAACAAGGGAAAACAGAAACTCGCACTAGACTCTAGATTAATAGGTTAGTCCCAAAAATAATATAAAATAGCATATTAATGCATATAAAACATCCAAAACAGATAATATAATAGCATGCCCTCATAAAAAATTATAGATACGTTGGAGACGTATCAGGTATCCGCACGCAAGACACACATCAAGGGCTCAAATCCATAAAAGTGTTCAATCCAACATAACGAAATCTCAAAGGGAAAACTCAACTCATCACAACAAGATAGAGAGGGGAGAACACCATGTGATCCATCTATATTAACAAAGTCCATGGTACATCAAGATTGGGCCATCTCAAGAACACAAGAGAGAGAGAGAGAGTGATTGAACACATAGCTACTGGTACAAACCATAAGCCCCGAGGGTGGACTACTCCCTCCTCATCATGGCCTCCGCCGGGATGATGAAGATGGCCATCGGAGATGATCTACCCTCTCCGGCAGGGTACTGTTTTCTACCCAGATTGGTTTTTGGTCAATACAGAGACCTTGCAGCGGCGAAACGAGGAGCCTAGGGTTATTTCTGATGGTTTCTATATTTATAGGATTTTTTAGCGGCGAATTCATGCGAAGATGGGCCAACATGTGATCACCCTCCACCAGGGCACGGTTTGGGGGACTAGCATGCCCTGGTGGAGGGTGGCCACCTAGTGACTCTTTTCGCCCTCCCACGAAGTGTCTAGTGCCTCTTTTGTTCTAAAAAATCGAAAAAAAGTTTTGGGTCATTCCGAGAACTTTTATTTTCTGCACAAAAACAACACCACGATAGTTCTACTAAAAACAACGCCGGCCCGGGTTAGTTCTAAATAAATCATATAAAGTGCATCAAAACGTAATAAAACTATTGTAAACATAGGTGAATATGGCATGAATACTTCATAAAGTAGTGATACGTTGGATACGTACCAGCATCCTCAAGCTTAATTCCTACTTGTCCTCGAGTAGGTAAATGATAAAAGAGATAATTTATGAAGTGTGAATGCTAGCATAGTGCATAAGTTTGATCGATGATAATTTCAACCACTTTTACTAGCATCATGAGAGCAACTCTTTCTCATAAAACTCATCATGATAAACTAGCAAACAATTCATGTGTTATGGTTCAAACAATTAATTCTTGAAACATAACAACCTATGTTCTTAGTTACCAAACAATTGCAATTCAACTTATTCTCGACAAAGTCTAAGTAAGAGCTCCACATACTCAATCATCATATAGTCTTCTATGATTGCTAGTACTCAAAGCATATTTTTAGAACAAATTGCATCCATCGAACACATAGAAAGATAGGGGCTTAATGTTTCGCCGCCCAACTGATTTATCATAGAGATAATTGTGAACAATAATAAGTCATGATCAAATATATTTGACTGGCCATATGTGCCTAGATCTTTCCCACCCACATGATGCTTGCCAACTAATAGATTGAGGTTGGAATAAGAAGTTGACTCAACATGAAAAGTAAATAACATGAAAGTAAATAGATTGTCCCATCGCAGAGGGAAGAGGGGATTTGCCTATGTGCCAGAGCTCATTGTTTAAAACAGACATGAATATAATTTTGGGAGGTGCACCCTTCCTTTCAATGTTACAACCAAGCGTTATCAATATCTTCCATCTTAAACACATTACGGCTATTCGCAAGCGGTAAAAGTAAAGGTTTACTCCCCCTCCAAAAACAAACAAACTCCACGGCTAGCCGAATCCACGGGTACTATCCATACCAACAACATTCCTAGGGGAGTTTGTTTAATCATTTGCATCTTTTTTTAGGTCGGGACTGAGAATCCCTGTTATTGCCACTCTCATGAAAGGACGAGTGAATAAACACTCATCGTGAGAATAACCCGCTTAACATGGAAGATACTAACCACCCCATGTCGCTCCATGAGCGGTCCAGGCACACAAAACAGATGCTCATTTGAAATTTTAGAGGTGGCACATGAAAATTTACTTGGAACGGCATGGTAATACCGCATATAGGTAGATATAGTGGAATATCATGGCAAGAAGCTGGGTTTAAGGGGTTTTGTATGCACAAGTAGTATATCTACTTAGTACAAATTTTTGGCTAGCAAAAGATTCTAAGCAAGCACCACATGTTAGAGGATCCGTAACAATATAACTTCTATGCAAATATACCCAACCATAACTCGTTACTTTGTCTTCCTTGTCCAACTTCAACTAATTTGCTCAAGTTTGAAAATAATTAATGGGTATTCACAATCATAGAAGATGTCCAAGATAATATATTTGTATGTGAAAGTTCTCTTCCTTATACTAATCATTCAAGAATTGCTTGTATGACCAATATTGTCATTGTCAAACTTCAATAGATTTTACTTTCTAAACCAGATGTGAAGCTACTACTAAGCATAGAGGAAATTTATAATTTCATGTTTATGATATTTCATTGATTCGCAATTTACTCTTAAGATATAAGTGAAGCACAAGAGTTAACATCAAATTACTCTCAAAAGATATAAGTGAAGATCAATGAGTAGTCAAACAATAAAGTAGCTATGTGAGGGCTCTCTCTCAATAAAGATTCTCAGATCTGAGTATTTTATTTATATAGAAATCAAAAGAAAAATAGCACTCCAAGAATAACACATATCATGTGGACAAATAAAAATTTAGGCTCAACATGGGCTAACAGATAGTTGGCGAAAAGAGGTGGGATGCGTAGCATCCCCAAGCTTAGATACTTGATACTTATTGTGATATTTTGTATCTCTTTCAATCCTCTCATATCCCGTTTTCACCTATTCTCAAAAACTTCATCCACAAAAACTCGAAAAGAACTCATGAGATCGGTTAGTACACATAAAAACCAATCAACACTTCATGTATTGCAAAGAAAAGTTGCACAATAACTTTCAAACATCATCTACTTTTTACTATTGTTTCCACAATTTATATCTACCAATATAGGCTATCAAAACTCTAGGATAAGTAGATAACAAAACTATGAGAGCAATCTGTCCAAACAGAACAGTCTGTAGCAATTTATCAAAACAGTGTACTTATGTAACTCAAAAAATTATGAAAATTTAGGACATACTAAAGAATTTATATGAAAAATCTGTGTAAAAATTTCAGAAACTTTCCACGCTTCAGTAAAATATGAAAAATTCAAATACTACAGCAAAAGTTTATGTTTTTATACAACACACGTCAAACATGTAATTAAAGCATCTTAAATGGAAATTCTTGGAACTTTTTATTGAAAAACAAGATTATAAATAACATCTAACAGAGAGAGAAAAATTAAAATTATGCTCCAAGATAAAACACATATCATGTGACAAATAAAAATATAGCTCCAAGTAAGATATATCGATAATGTTGGAGACGAAAGAGGGGATGCCTTTCGGGGCATCCCCGAGCTTAGAAGCTTGAGTCTTCTTTGCATATTACCTTGGGGTTTCCTTGGGAATCCCCAAGATTAGGTCCTTGCTGCTCCTTATTCAACTCATATCGGTATCTCAACCGAAACTTGAAAACTACAATCACACAAAACTTAACGAAACATCGTGAGATAGGTTAGTATAGTAAATACAGATCATTCACTTAGGTACTGTCAAGACAAGATTCATCATTGTTCTCACAGAATACCTATTGTATTCCATCATTCCCACAATTTATATCGCCATATATAAGCTATGGAAACACTTGAAACAAGCAAACTATGCATGCAAAACAGAATTTGTCAAAAATAGAATAGGCTGTGAAGATCTTCACCATACTTCCCCGACTCTAATTTTTTTTGAAAAATTAGGGAAACGTACAGAATTTACATAGAAATTTTGTGTAAAAATTGTAGAATTTTTTGACGCTCCAGCAAAATCAGATAATTCATATACTGGACGCAAAACTTTTTGTTTTTGCACAATATCAAACAAACAAGTTTCCACACTATCCCAAAGGATTTACTTGGCAATTTATTGAAATAAAAGACACAAAACATGATTAATACAGTAGCTTAATAATGTAAACACACAAAAACAGAAAGTAAAAGTGTTGGGTTGTCTCCCAACAAGCGCTTTTCTTTAATGCCTTTTAGCTAGGCATGATGATTTCAATGATGCTCGTATAGGAATAATAGTTGAAACATGCAAGAGGGCATCATGAATCATATGGAAATCAAGTATAACCCAATTCCTATGCATAGTGATTTTGTGAGCAAATAATTTATGGGAGCAAGAATTAACTAGCATAGGAAGGCAAAACAAGTGCAACTTCAAAAATTTGAACACATACGGAGGAAACTTGATATTATTGCAATCCCTACAAGCATATGTTCCTCCCTCATAATAATTTTCAGTAGCATCATGAAGGAATTCAACAATATAACCATCACATACATCATTCTTTTCATGATGCACAAGCATAGAATTTTCATTACTACCCACACAAGCAAAATTCTTCTCATTCATAGTGGTGGGATCAAACTCAACAAAATAACTATCATGAGACACTTGATTAACATAACCACTCTGAATATTAAAATAATGATGACAAGTTTCATGGTTGTCATTACTCTTTATAGCATACATATCATCACAATAATAATCATATATAGGAGGCATGCCATCATCACAATAGTTTTGCTCATCAAAACTTGGGGCACTAAATATATCATCTTCATCAAACATAGCATCCCCAAGCTTGTGGCTTTGCATAACATTAGTATTGTGGATATTCCGAAAATTCATACTAACAACATTGCTATCATGCTAATCATTCAAGGAGTTCTCTTTAAGTATTTTTCATAAATTCTTCCTCTACCAATTGAGCACAATTTTCCGAACCATCACTTTCACGAAAGACATTAAAGAGACGAAACAATTGATGCAACCAAAACTCCATTTTTTGTATTTTTCTTTTAGAAAACCAAACTAGTGAAAAACAAGAAACAAAAATATTTAATTGCAAGAACTAAAGATACAACTTCAAGCACTCACTTCCCCGGCAACGACGCCAGAAAAGAGCTTGATGTCTACTACACAACTTTATTCTTGTAGAATCGTGTTGGTCTTCCAGAGTTTTGTAGGACAGTAGCAATTTTCCCTCAAGTTTATCAATCCCTGGGAGGTGTAGGATGAAGATGGTCTCTCTCAAACAACCCTGCAATCAAATACAAGAAGTCTCTTGTGTCCCCAACACACCCAATACAATGGCAAATTGTCTAGGTGCACTAGATCTGTGAAGAGATGGTGATACAAGTGTAGTAATGATAGTAGATATTGATTTTGTAATAGTAACAATAAAAAACAGCAAGGTAGCAAGTAACAAAAGTGAGCACAAATGGTATTGCAATGCTTGAAAACAAGGCCTAGGGTCTGCACTTTCGCTAGTGCAATCCGTCAACAATGCTAATGTAATTGGATCACATAACCATCCCTCAACGTGCAACGAATAATCACTCAAAATATCTTATCTAGCGGACATCATAAGAAGAAATTTTCTGTAGGGTACGTAACCACCTTAAAGTTATCCTTTCCGATCGATCTATCCAAGAGTTCGTACTAAAATAACCAAGTTGTCCTTTTCGATCAATCTATCTAAGAGTTCATACTAGAATAACACCATATGATAAACATCAACCAACTCTAATGTCACCTACATACTCCAATGTCACCACAAGTATCCATGAGTTAATTATATGATACGCATCGAACAATTATAGATTCATAATACCCAATCCAACACAAAGAACCTCAAAGAGTGCCCCAAGATTTCTATCGGATAACATGGTATGAAAATGTGCAATCAACCCCTATGCATAGATCCCCAAGGTCACAGAATTCACAAGTTGACGCCATAACATATATCAAGTGAATCACTTAAATACCCCAATGTCACTATTGGTATCCGCGTGCAAGACACACATCAAGTGCTCTCAAATCCATAAAAGTGTTCAATCCAACATAACAAAATCTCAAAGGGAAAACTCAAGTCATCACAACACGATAGAGACGGGAAAACACCATGTGATCCATCTATATTAACAAAGCTCGTGATACATTAAGATAGTTCCATATAAGGAACATGAGAGAGAGAGAGAGATTGAGCACATTGCTACTGGGACAAACCGTCTGCCCCGAGGGTGGACTACTCCCTCCTCATCATGGCCTCCGCTAGGATGATGAAGATGGCCACCGAAGATGATCTACCCTCTCCAGTAGGGTATTGTTTCCTCTTTAGATTGGTTTTTCATAGATATAGAGGCCTTGCGGTACAGGAACAAGGAGTCTAGGGTTATTTCTGACAGTTTCTATATTTATAGGATTTTTGAGCGTTGGTTTCACGCGAAGATGGGCCACGGGTGAGCACCCTCCACCAGGGCACGGTTTGGGGGCCTGGTGCGCCCTGGTGGAGGGTGGCCACCTCGTGACTCTTCTGGCCCTCCCACGAAGCGTATAGTGCCTCTTTTGTTCAAAAAAATTGTCAAAAAGTTTTGGGTGATTCCGAGAACTTCCATTTTCTGCACAAAAACAACACCACATTAGTTCAGCTGAAAACAATGTCAGCCCTGGTTAGTTCTAAATAAATCATATAAAGTGCATCGAGACCATATAAAATTAATGTAAACACAGGTGAATATGTCATGAATACTTCATGAATTATCGATACATGGAGACATATGAGGTAGTGGGAAAGTTTAGTACCACCCCAGAAGTTGGAGAGGAGTTGGACCTCCTTATAAGGGATTGTCTTCCACATGATATTGGAGCTTGAGTAGAGAAGAGTCCCCCATAGACTCCTCCTCCTCTGCCGCACGCCTCACCTTGCCTCGTCACGTCATGATGTGGATCGTGGGCCCTTACTGACTCGTGCGTGGCTACTACCCACATCTCTCTACCTCGACACGCATATATATGCGAGGTATCGGCCAACCCAATCCGCCACGAGATGAGATCACATATGATCCATTGGAGGGTGTAACTCGCTTATCTGGCTCCTACTTATTGTTGTGTTAGGCGTACTAACCATTTGCGTAGATATCTCTACTATTTTTCTAGTACGCGATAATATGATCAAATATCAGTATGTGTTTAGCACTGTCATGTCATGCTCATGATTTATTTTTTGATTAATTTAATTAATAAATTGCTTATTTACTGAACAATCCAAAAACCTAATTTGTGTACGAATTTTTTGAGTAATGGTTCTGCTGCAGCATTGAAACGGGATAAGTTTATCGATACATATTTTAAGCGTTGGCATACCAAAAACCACCATATGGCTCATGGCTACGAACGTGTTCTAGCTAGCTGGTGTTACTTCCACCTCAATGATCACTCGTGAAAAGGAGAAGAGATTCAAGGTGGTCACAGTCTATTTTCTCGGATCAGTTCTTAGCATGATCAGAGATAGGCTAGTTGATGCATATTTACATATGCAGGTTGCCAACGACCCGTGGGAGGCGCTCAGATCTAAATTCAGCGCAACCGATGTTGGTAGCGAGATGTATGCCATCGAGCAGTTCCACAGTTACAAAATGGCCGAGAACTATTCTGTATTGGAACAGGCTAAGATACAATGCATAGTCAAGGAGCCTGGGCTTCTTAAGTGCATTTTACCAGGAAAATTTGTCATGGCTTGCATCATTGCTAAGCTCCCAAATTCCCGGTGGAACTTTGCTACAACTCTAAAACATAAGAGATGAGCATTCTCTGTTGAGGATGTCTTCGGTCATCTGAGTGTTGAGCAAAACTTGAGAGCAAAGGACTCAGATGAAAAAGGGACATAGATTAATTATGCTACCAATATGGTACAAAGGAGTTCCAACTCCCACAAGTTCAAGGGGGAAAATAGTGTTCAACGGAATGCCGACTATAAGAAGAAGTGAAACAAGACCTTCAAGAAAAACAACAAGGGAGATGGTTGCTTCACTTGTGGTTCAGATGAACATTGGGCCAACAAGTGCCCAAGCAAGTACAAGAAGCCAGGGATGGACTCCAAGTCTGCCAATATGATTGTGTGCAACAATGAAAGTGGTGCATTTGGGTACGGTAATTTATTTACTGTATTTTTAGTTTTTCAGACCACCGATTGATCGGTGGACACAGGTGCAAATATTCATGTGTGTGCTAACATCCCATTGTTCTATTCTTGCCAGGTCATAGGACACGAGTCCATATTGATGGGGAATGGCGTGAGTGCTTCTGTTCTTGCTGTTGGCATGGCCGATCTTAAGTTCACTTCAGGAAGATGTGCGGCTAAACAACATGCAACATGTCCCCGTCATCAAGAAGAACCTCGTTAGTGGCTCCCTTTTGTGTAGAGAAGGGTTTAAGTTGGTCGTCGAGTCTAATAAAGTAGTTGTTACAAAATATGGACTTTTGTTGGAAAAGGTTATGAATGCGAAGGTTCGTTCCGCCTTTCCCTTGCATATTTTTGCAATAAAGTCGTGAACAATATTCATTCGAGTTTTAATCAATCTGAAGTTTGGCATTCATGTCTTTGTTACATTAGTTTCGGTGTTATGTCGCGGCTAATAAAACTGAATTTAATACCGAGTTTAACTTTAGCCAAAGGTTCAAAGTGCCATTTGCATGTGCAAGCAAATCAAACTCGCAAGCCCGACAAGGCCGCGGAGGAGAGGCACCTAGCACCATTAGAACTCATACATTCTGGTCTCCGTGAGATGAATGGTGTGTTGACTAAAGCTGGAAAGAAATATTTCTTGACATTGATAGATAATTCCTCTTGATATTGCTATGTGTATCTGTTAAATACTAAAGACGAGGCTCTACACTACCTTAAAATCTATAAGGCAGAAGTTGAGAACCAACTTGAAAAGAAAAATAAACGAGTCCGGTCTGATCATGGTGGAGAGTACTTCTCTAATGAGTTTGATTCTTTCTGTGTGAAACATGGCCTTATTCATTAGAGGACGCCTCCCTATTCACCCCAGCCAACGGGGTTGCCGAGTGGAAAAATCCTAGTCTAACTGTTTTGGTTAATGCCATGTTAGATAGATCGGGTTTATCCAAGGCATGGTGAGGAGACTATATTGACTTCATGTCATGTCTTGAATAAGGTTACGACAAAAGATAATGAGGTCACTCCCTATGAGTAGTGGTCAAAGAGAAGGACAACACTCTCCTACTTATGTACTTAGGGTTGTTTGGCAAAAGTCAATGTGTTGATTCCCAAAACGCATAAGCTTGGACCAAAGACCATGGACTGCGTTAATTTGGGCTATGCTAAGAATAGCATTGGTTATAGATTTCTAGTAGTGAAATCTAAGGTACCTCACATGAAGGTTGGGACAATTATGGAGTCTAAGGATGCTAAATTCTTTGAGGATATTATCCCCATGATAGATGTGCAAAGCACTTCTAGACGGGAATCTAAGGAGACTCATGAGCCTGCCATTCCTATGGAATATTATGAACAAACACATGATGAAAATCCTGAGGAGGATGACGAGGAAACCCTTGGTAGGGGCAAGAGACAAAGGACTGCAAAGACCTTTGGTGATGATTTTCTCGTGTACCTTGTGGATGATAATCCCACTTCTATTTCAAAAGCTTATGCATCTCCACATGCTGACTACTGGGAAGATGCGGTCCATAGCAAGATGGATTCCATCATGGCTAATGGGACATTGGAAATTACTGAGCATCCCTATGATTGCAAACAATTGGGATGTCAGTGGCTGTTCAAAAATAAGCTCAGGCCCGATGGTACAATTGAAAAGTACAAGGATAGGTTGTGGCCAAGGGTTATGCCAAGAAAGAAGAATAAGAATTCTTCCACACTTATTCACATGTGGCCAGACTGACCACCACTTGAGTACTACTCTTGTTGGCGGCCTCGCATGGTCTTCTTGTCCATCAAATGGACGTTAAGACTTGTTTAGTGAATGGAGAGTTGGACGAGGAAATTTATATGCAACAACTAGATGGCTTTGTGATAGATGGTCAAGAAGAAAAGGTGTGAAAGTTGTTGAAGTCTTTATATGGCCTGAGACAAGCACCTAAGAAATGACATAAGAAATTTAGTACAACTCTGACATCTGTTGGCTTTGTTGTTAATGAAGCTGACAAATGTGTATACTATTGCCATGGTGGTGGTGAAGGAGTTATATTGTGCTTTTATGTTGATGACATACTAATATTTGGAACCAACCTCAAAGTGATTGAGGAGTGTAAGTATTTTCTGTCTCAAAACTTTGAGATGAAGGACCTTGGGGTGGCTAATGTTATCTTGAACAGCAAGCTATTCAGATATAATGAGGGAGGGATTACACTTCTGCAATCCCATTACGTTGAGAAGATTTTGAGTCGCTTTGGATATTCGTGTCGGCGTTCTGGGAATGGGGGTACCGAGACCTGCCTGCCTGCGGCCCAGGGCATGGCCCACCTCATCAACCAAATGCGGCAAAGTGTGGCCCCACTCAGGACAAGGCCATCGCGAGGGGAAAAGCCTTGCGAGGATGAGAAGCATCAAGACAGGCAGAGGATGGGCTGCTCCAGGCCCACTCTAGAGCGGCGGAGATCTCTATGCAAGGCCCAGCCTCAGGAGTCAAAGATGACGCAAGGAAGGACAGGTGAGCGCTAGTGCGAGAGGCGGCACAGTTTCCCCTTTGGTGCAAAGGGAGCAAGGACGTACGTGGGTTCCCAAAGCACCCCTCAAAGGTTTCCATATCGGTGCAACAAGACCGCAACCACCAGCTCTGCAGGACGGGCGTCATCACTGAGCCAGCCCCTGCGGTGTCGACAACTACTTTGCAAGCGAAGACCGCCTTTGGGCAGGGCGAGCACGAACCCCGGTCCCCCTTATGAATTGGCCGTTGTGGGATCCCTTCCCGCCATTGCGATAAGGGAAGAGGACCCGGGCCACCGCTATATATATAGGGTAGGTTGCTTCGTAGAGGGGGATCCGACCCGATCCGAACCCAATCGACAAACTCCACCACTCACAACCACAAGGAGCCTCGAACACCACTGAGATCCCTCAAGAGGCCCCAAAACACTATACTTGTTCATCCACCTCACCTCCTCGAGAGGCAATCCACCAAAGCAGGAGTAGGTTATTATGCTTCGCAGCGGCCCGAACCTAGGTAAACTACCGTGTTCATCTTCTTCCTCGTCATCATGTGAGTTCTTTGTTGTGTTCATCGAGTAGCGAGCTAGGTCGGGCGAGGCCGCATGGGATCTTTGCACACACCCCTGTGTTCGAATCTTAAGGGTTTTGTGGAGCCCGAAATCCGACATTTGGCATGGCAGGTAGGAGCATGTCGGAGTCTCCTTCAAGCCAAGACCTCCTCCCACCTTGCCGCTATGATGTCTGACACTCGCCGAGCCCGCGCCGAGCGCCCTACCACCCTTGTTGCCCAGACGGTGTCGGTGGGCCGTGCCGGTGCATGCAGGTCACCTTCGCCTGTGGCGAACGCCACCACGGGCCCCGACGCCCACGAGCAACAAGACTCCTCCCAGTCAACCACCGCGCAGCGCGACGGCCACATCACCACTCCATCGATCGTCCCAGCCTCCGGTTTGTCCTCTCATGATCGACCAGGGCCAGTGCGTGGCTAGGGCGTGCTCGCCACGGCTAACGAACTGCTTTGCTACTGCCCCACTCCCGACCATTACGACGACTGGCTTCGACACATCATGGAGCTTGTCAGCGTTGTCGGTGACATTTTGGCGCTCTCCTACTCGCTTCGATCCCAAGCGTCCTAGGCTCACGACGTGGTACAAGACGCGCATCCTCCGCCTCCATGACGCGACGCTGACCCTGAGCCCAGGCGAGATGCATGCCCCCATGACCGGCCTCTCGAACTGAAGATGAGGCCGGGAGAGTAAGTAAGCTGCCAAGTGGTTCCCTAGCCACGCACCAACGTGTGTGCACTCCTTGTGCTACCTACCCAACGCCACGGTCGGATATGGTGTGAGGCGGCCCCACAGGAGCATCAAGACCTAGTCGCCCTCGCGCATGCAGCGCCCGTTGAGCCGGTGGGGTGCCTTGCCATCGCCCCGGAGCTCTAACCGACTGCGTGGCTCTGCAAGTTCAAGCCTGCCCTGCCCCAAGTTACGACGACACCCAGACCTAGCTGAGTTCCTATAGCTCTACTCGTTGAGTATCCGGGCGACTGGAGGAGACGACAAGGTCATGGCATGTTGGTTCCCCATGGCACTCAAGGGCGACGCACTCTCCTGGCTCTTCAACCTCTGGAAGGCATGCATCACCTACTGGGAGGGTCTGCGCAAACGCTTCATCGTGAACTTCCAAGGGCACCCAGTAGGAGGCTCCCAAGCGACACCTAACCAATCTAGGAGGCACCACCCTCCAAAAGGTAATAGGCTTGTTAATGACGATGAACTCCTTGCTCTTGTGCTTCAAGATGATAGACTCCTCAACACACAATCTCTCTCACATAGATTTGGGTTGGTAGAAGAGATGGGACTGGTGGAAAGCAACTTGGGGAGGCTAGAAATCAAGATCCATATGGTTGGAGTGGAAGATCTTGACCTCAACACGGGGGTAGGTGGTTCTCTAATAAAACTAAGTAGGATAGGTATGGAATAGTTCTGAGTGCTTCTCTTTCGAGTGGGTGGTGGTGAAGGGGTACATATAGGCATCCCCAAAAATCCGACATTTACACACAATAAGTCATACTTGGTGATACCAAAGTGTAAAACTCGGTGATACCAAAGTGAAAAAAAGTGGCAACTTTTGAATCTCAGATGGACCGATATAGAACTCTCGGTTGCACCGACAAGGTGACCAACAGTCAGAATTACCAAACTCGGTGACGCCAATTCACCATTCTCGGTCGGACCAAAAATGAGAACTTGTGTAACAGAATGTTGGCAACCCAACTCGATGGCACCAAGTGTTGTGTCGGCTGCACCGAAGTGTTAGGGTTTGGCTGAGTCTGTCTAGGGTTTGGAACTTGGTGGCATCGGGATAGTAAAGTTGGTTGCACCGGTTTGGTATATCTGGCTTAGGATAGACTTTTGTGGGAGAGTATGTGGATGTTTTGGTGACTTTGACTTGTGAACGTTTGAGCATATTGTTCACCATCATAACTATACCCCCTTTTAATAGTATTGGCTTTCCTATAGACTCAAAGTGATTTCTCACAAATATAAAATTTAGAGTCCTCTTGCTTGAAGCTTAGCCAACCTATTTCCTTACATCTTGTGGTAAGTCCAAAATCCTTGTGCCATTCCCATCATTGAACTTTTCCTGAAATATACTTGGTGAAGAAATTAGTTCAATGACATATATGTTGTTATTAATTACCAAAACCACCAAGGGAGCAAATGTGCTTTCAGTCTCCCCCTTTTTGGTAATTGATGACAACATATATATCAAAGCTTAGACAAAGATATAATAAATGAATATAGTCATCGCTTTGAGAAGTATGTGATAAGTAAGAGATCCCCCTAATTTTGTGCATTATTTTAAATTTGCATTTGAATGCAAATGCACAATCGATTAGGTACATGGGTCACTTCTCACATGTCACATACCACTTGGTGGTGTGTGAAAATAATTGGAATGAATAGCATAGCACAACACAATCAACTAAAGATGAATGATCATCACATGAGCATTTAAGATGATAGGAAATAGTCGCATCACACATCAAAGCATATGATCAAACATCATCGATCGTGTATCACAAACAAAACAAAAGAGTATCACGGCAACCAAAAGCAATTGTTTTTGAAAAAAGCAGAAAACACCAAATGCTCTCTCTCTCGAAGCCTAATGATCTATATACACTTCTCCCCCTTTGGCAACAAGTTACCAAAAAGTTCAAAGGTATCTATCTAAGACTTCTTGGGTTGATCTCCTCTAGTTGTCGATGAAGGAGTCGAGAGCATGGCGTCGGCGAAGATCTCTATAGATGTTGTCGAAGGAGCTGGAGTGGACACTGGTGGAGCAGGAGCTGATGGAGAAGGAGTTGTACTGACTGTAGAAGGAGCTGAAGAAGAGGGCCTAGACTCTGGAGCAGGCACTATGGCTGATCTCATCCGACTGGTGAACTGGGTGCCTGGCCCAAAAGGTGATCCTTCCTCATCAACATCATCATCAGAAGAAGAAGAAGAAGAGGTAGAAGAGACCCGAGGAATGTGCATAGAGTCAACTTCCTTTTGGAGCTCTATCACTGTCTTGGACAACTTGTCCACTTTATCTCCAAGCACCTCGATCCTCGTCTCGAAGATCCTCACAAGGCTGTTCTAGTTATCCAGAATCCCTTTGATATCCTTCTGCCTGCCTTGGACAGCTGTGATCAGAAGATCCATTTGCTCGTTCCTGGATCTGGGGACTTGAGCACTAGCGGCTCGAACAGCTCCTGCCTCTGCTTGTGTTGTAGCAGATGTGAGATGATCTTGGTCCATCACCACAATGTTATCCTCGAACTTTGGCTGTAGGGGTAGATGTGGGCGATCAAGAGAAAAAATGTGCTTTTCCAACCATGAGTTGATAAGCAACTGGATGTAGGGTGCATAGCAGCATGAGCGCTTTTGGTCAGCAGAAACCCTCTTGATTGTCTCAACAATCAGATCCATGACTCTAATCCTGGTGTTCGTATCAAGGTGGAGCAGCATATTAATGGAGTAGCCTCAGATCATCTTGTCATCTCCAGACTTGGGCATCAAGGTATGCCTGAGTATAGTGTTCATAGTCCAGAGGCCTGCTTGAAGATAATAGATAGATCCTAGCTTGTGTGATTGCACCTTGTCAGCGGGGATAGGAGTATACATGTCTTTCATGGCATTGTGACTAGCCTTGGGTTCAGAGTATACATCTAAATCTCCTTCCTGAGCTTCAGGAACTTCCAGTAGAGCAACCCATTCCTCAACAGTGGATTCGTACCTAGCACCTTCAGTCATCCATACAATTCTACCATCTCCATAGAAGTGAGCGATGGAGTAGAATTGCATGATCATCTCGCTGTTCCATGTTGTGAGTTCTCTGCCAATGAACTTATCCAGACCAATGCAATGAAAGTTATCTTGGACACTTGGGAAAGAGTTCACATTGTCTTTGATGAACTTACAATCAACATATCTCATGTCGCTAACAGCAGGGCTCTTATCAAGTTGCTCTTTGGTATAGAACCTATAGTCAATAATAGTCTTCCTCCTCTGAGCATATGGATCTATGGCTCTCCAAGCTCTAAAGCCTGAGTCTTTCTGCTTCTTCATGTCCTCAGCTACTAAGTGGTTGGCATCGTGCACTAGAAGATGTGGTCTGAGCTTCATCAAATTGGTTAGGTCATCATCATCTTCCACTCTAGAGGTAGTCCATTTGTTCTTCTCTGAAGTAGGAATGTCTCTGGTGGTCCCCTTGGACTTTTGCACTGCAGTCTTCTTAGATGCAGGCTTGGTTCTCTTGGAGGTGCCAGTCTTTGGCATAGCATCAACCATGAGATTCTTGGCTTTCTTCTTGGGAGGCACTATCTCAGCATGCTCTTCCTCCTCCTCCTCAATAGCAGCACCAGCAGCCTCCTCTGGATCCTCAAACATAGAGGTAGGCATGCCCATAACACAAACAATCCTCTTCCTGGAATTTTTCTCCCCTGCCTTCTTAGGCATAGCTTTCTTGGGGACCTCAACTAAAATAGTTGCTCTGGTAGACTCATATGCTTTGAATGTCGAAGCAGGAGCATAGACCTTGCTGACAACTTTACGAGATGAAGTAGCTTCAGTTGCTCACTTCTTGGCAGCCTTTTCTTGATTCTTAGCAAGAATCTCCTCGAGAATGAAATCTGAGTCTTCTTCATCTGAGTTGAGCTTCTTCCTGGTTCTGGTGGCAGCCTTGGGCAACCCATGAGAGCTGGGGGTGCCTGGATCTGAGAAAGAACTGGCTTCTAGGCTTGTTCCAAAACTCATATCAATTCCCTTCTCTGGCAAATTCTGACTGTCTTCTGAGCCTGACATACTAACCCTGTGAATAGAGTATAGGAGATCAAAACAAGATGAGTCATCACAAAATGAGGCTGGTTTTTGAAATTCGAGCAATGAATTTTCAAAAGTTTTGCAATCTGTCAAATAGATATCGGTGCAGCCGAAAAGAAATTTTCGGTGGGGCCGAGACAAACTAACTCTTTAACAGGAACTTGGCAGCCTTTTCGGTCGGACCAAAAAGAGCTACCCGGTTCCACCGAGTCAGTTCTCAACCTCACTGAAAAGCATATCGGTGAGACCGATATTTTCGTTTCGGTTCCACCGAGATTTATCGGGTGGACGGCAAAACCCTAGAAAATCCATCTAACGTGAGATTTTGGAGTTTTAAGTGGATGGATATATGTGCAAAGGGTACAAAGATGATTAACAAGTATCTAATGCGCAAGAATCGGATGGGGAGCGCACTAGAGATCGAATCCGTACTCTAGCTTGGCACGGATCCTCTATGGCGGCGACGAGGGAGTAGATTTCGTCGGCGATGACGATTCCCAATGGCGGAGGAGCGCGGGGAGACAAGGGCGATGACCAAGGGTCCTTGGAGGGGCAGCTTAGGGTTTTGGAGCGCGACATATGAGATAGAAATTTCAAAGCGTCGGGGTCCAGCTTTATATACCCGGCACTGTCGGTGACACCGATTCTAAGTTTTCGGTGTCACCGAGTGCCTCAACTGTCAGTTGACAGGGACACTCGGTGTAACCGGGAAATTGGAATCGGTGGTACCGAGATTGAAAAACCAGATCAACCCTAGGCATTCGGTGAGACCGAGATTTTGGTGTTGGTTCCACCGAGATGCACTTGGGAGGTTTTAATGGTCAGTCCTTGCCGATACGGAACTCCGAGTGCTCCACACACAGAGGGATCGAAAAGCACTTGTCCAAATTTTGTGATGCAGCATGAATAGAGTATGAGGTGAGAAAGTGTAGATAGCTAAATAAGTGGTCCTAGGCATTCTTGAATATCCAATTATCAAAAGATAAATCAAAAGCCAAATAGCAACAATTGGATATCCTCGAATGAGAAAATAAATGCAGACCAACATGCTCACACAATAAGATGTCAAATGAAATCATGGCAAACATGCACAAATAGTCTAGCATCTAACAAGCACTTGGGCGATGACGAAGTCATCTATATATGAGTATTTGACTTAGGATCCAAGTAAGAGTACTTGATCATAGGTCATACTCATCATTTAAGCACAAGTGGGGTTACCACTTTTACATAAAGCATTTAATGTTTGTCACATACTATGAGATGCTTTGACTCAAGTCTTAGAGTAAAGCTCCCCCTTGATGTGACATCCCCCCATAAGAGGGATAAACTAACCTTCGGTTTTGTCGATGAAGAATTCATGTTGGTGAGGTAGTGGTGGATGCTCAAGGTTGATGAAGATCACCAAGAGTTGGGAGCATCCTTGTTGTTTCCTTACTCTTCTCACCTACATGGGTTAGTCCCAACACACAAGAGACAAATAGAAGGATATATATGGACATGGAGTGCAAAGCATGTGCAATGATTTCCATTGATTTGTTGATAACCTTGTCCCTTGCTTACCTTTGAGGGAATGTGTGACTCCTTGATCTATTTCATAGGGTTGATGTTGATTGCAAATAGATCTTGCTAATAATGAATGTGAGTGAATTTCATTGGCGGAGTCACCCCTCAAGAACTCTTTAGTCCTTTTTCTTGGTAATCCACATCAAGTTGATGGGGATCCCTTGTGTTGAAGTAGCACTTGTAGAAGTTGAGCTTGTAATAGCCTTGGGAACCCACTTCACCAAAGCTTGGGATTGATCTTCAAAGTCCTCTTGGAGCTTGTTCTTGCCCTTGAGCTTGGTGTCTTGTGGCGGAAGGTCATATTGAGTGTTTGTTACCTTGGGAAGAGTATTTTCATACTTCTCCTTTTGAGGAACAAACTTGGGGTTGGGAAATTGACCTTCTTACAACTCAACTCCATTAGCGTTGAAGTGGCCAACACCACGATTCTTCCGGTATCCTCCGTTCCTGCGTACAATCCCATAAAATTGTTTGTACCCTTCAAGACTCTTGTAGATACCTTTCTCTATAATTCCTTTCAATAAAGCATTTTGTTGCTCAAGTGTAACTTGGCTAAGAGAATCATCATTAGTGGAATCAATAGAACTACTAGGAGCAACATCATTTGGTTTAGCATTTTTATTGTTGCTACTAGATGAAGAACATTTCTTTCCTTTGTTACTAGTTTTCTTAGATTTGACTTGTGGCATGAATATAGACAAGAGTAGTCTTTTGGCAATATAATATGAAGTCTTGTTTTGGAGATCGTCATTGATAGCTTTAAGAAATTCATGTTCTTGCTCCAAATTGAGCTTCTCGAAGCGTAGCTTCTCATGAGTTCTTACAAGCTCTCTATGATCTTCAAGAGTAGATTCATGAGCTAACTTAAGAGTGTTGAGTTCTTTAGTTAGTTCTTCTATTTTCATCTTATCATCATCAATTGAATTATCTTGACTAGCATGAGTAATATCAAGTTCATTATGATTAACATCACTAGTTTTATCACATAGCAAGTCATCATCGTAAAGCAAATCATCTTAATCACTATCGAAATCAAGATATTAGGGGTGTGATGCCTTGGGGCCTTTAGCCATGAAGCAACCTCCACCTCCTTCATTTGGTGAATCAAATATTTCATAGGAGTTGGTTGTCACTAGTGCAATTCTGGCAACACCATCATCTTGACTATAGTTGGAGTTGGAGTGATAGCTTCTCTCGGAGTGGTTGTCGGAGTCAGAGCCGGAAACCCATTCACCAACATGAGCTTGATGCTTCCTTCTTGAGTAGCTCCGGGTGTGCTTGTCCTTCTTCTTTGAGTCCCTACTTCTCCTTGAGGGTCTTCGTTCATAACGATCAGCTCTACTCCTTCTCTCTCTTCGAGGTGATTCATCTCTTGAGCTTCGTCTTCTTGGTGACTCTTCTCTTCGCTTGTAGGGGGCCGAGCACTCATTGGAGTAGTGTCCGGGCTTCCCACAATTGTAGCAGTTTCGGTCACGAATTAGCAAAAACGCTTCTCTTCATATCTTGAGTTGGAGATGCAATCTTTGCTTATATTCTTGTATAACTTGTTGAATTTCTTGACCATGAGTCTTATCTCTTCATTTGTGACAAGGTTGTCGCTTGAGTTAGCGGGAGCATCACTTGTGGCTTTGTAAGCACCGCTCGACTTGTGATGCAGGTCTTCATTGTCTTTGAGTGTCATCTCATGAGCAACAATTCTACCAATCACTTCTGTTGGTTTGAGATCTTTGTAGTTGGGCATCATTAGGATCAATGTGCACACGGTGTCATATCTCTCATCCATAGCTCGAAGTATCTTCTTGATGATGAACTTGTCAGTCATTTATTCGCTTCCTAAGCCGGCAATCTCATTGGTGATGAGAGCTAGCCTAGAGTACATCTCAGCGACTCCTTCACCATCCTTCATCTTGAACTTATCAAGTTGACCTTGAAGAACATCTAACTTGGATTCTCTCACGGACTCAGTTCCTTCGTGCATATCAACCAAAGTATCCCATATCTCTTTTGCATGTTCAAGACGGCTGATTTTGTTGAATTCTTTAGGACATAGGCAGTTGATGTTGGAAATATGCCCTCGAGGCAATAATAAAGTGGTTATTATTATATTTCCTTGTTCATGATAATTGTCTATTGTTCGTGCTATAATTGTATTAACCGGAAACCGTAATACATGTATGAATACATAGACCACAACATGTCCCTAGTGAGCCTCTAGTTGGCTAGCTCGTTGATCAATAGATGGTCACGGTTTTATGACCATGGACATTGGATGTCGTTGATAACGGGATCACATCATTTGGAGAATGATGTGATGGACAAGACCCTTTCCTAAGCATAGCACAAGATCGTGTAGTTCGTTTGCTAAAGCTTTTCTAATGTCAAGTATCGTTTCCTTAGACCATGAGATTGTGCAACTCCCGAATACCGTAGGAATACTTTGGGTGTGCCAAACGTCACAATGTAAATGTGTGGCTATAAAGGTACACTATGGTTATCCCCGAAAGTATCTGTTGGGTTGGCATGAATCGAGACTAGGATTTGTCACTCCATGTGACGGAGAGGTATCTCTGGGCCCACTCGGTAAGACATCATCATAATGAGCTCAATGTGACTAAGGAGTTAGCCATGGTATGATGTGTTACATAACGAGTAAAGAGACTTGCCGGTAACGAGATTGAACAAGGTATAGGGATACCGACGATCGAATCTCGTGCAAGTGTCATACCAGTAGACAAAGGGAATTGTATACGGGATTGATTGAATCCCCAACATCGTGGTTCATCCGATGAGATCATCGTGGAGCATGTGGGAGCCAACATGGGTATCTAGATCCCTCTGTTGGTTATTGACCGGAGAGGTGTCTCGGTCATGTCTACGTGCCTCCCGAACCCGTAGGGTATACACACTTAAGGTTCAATGACGCTAAGGTTGTAGGGGAATTGTGTATGTGGTAAACGAAGGATGTAAAGTCCAGGATGAGATCCCGTACGTCAAGAGGAGTTCCGGAATGGTCCAGAGGTAAAGATTAATATATAGGAAGTGAGGTATTAGTCACCGGAAGTGTTCCGGGCATCACCGTTAACGTACCGGGAGCACCGAAAGGGTTCCGGGGGTCCATCGTGTGGGGCCACCGGCACCAGAGGGCTTTGTGGGCCAAAGGTGGGAGGGAACCAGCCCCTAGGCGGGCTGGTGCGCCTCCCACAAGGGCCCAAGGCGCAGTAAAGGAGGAAGGGGGCTAACCCTAGTGCAGATGGGCCCTAGGCCCACCCTAGGGCGCCTCCCCCCTCTCCCTCTCTTGGTCGTCGCCCAAGACCCATCTAGGGTTGGCCTCCAGCCCTAGGGTGGGAACCCTAGGGGTGTGCACCCCCTCCTCCTCCTATAAATAGTGGAGCCCTCGAGGGTGCCGAGAACATTCATCTCTCTCTCTCTACGCAGCCCTACCACTCCACCTCCTCGTCCTCCATGGTGCTTGGCGAAGCCCTGCCGGAGTACCACGTAGCTCCACTATCACCACGCCGTCGTGCTGCCAGAGCTCTCCCTCAACCTCTCCTTCCTCCTTGCTGGATCAAGGCGTAGGAGACGTCACCGGGCTGCACATGTGTTGAACACGGAGGCGCCGTTGTTTGGTGCTTAGATCGGAATCGACCGCGACCTGAATTGCTGCGAGTACGACTCCACCAACCGCGTTCTAGTAACGCTTCCGCTTTGAGATCTTCAAAGGTATGAAGATGCACTCCCACCACTCATTGCTGGTTTCTCCATAGATTGATCTTGGTGACACGTAGGAAATTTTTTGATTTACTACTACATTACCCAACAATGGCATCATCAGCTAGGTCTATGCGTAGAATTTATGCATGAGTAGAACACAAGTTGTTATGGGCGTCGATTTTTTTCAATTTTCTTGCCGTTACTAGTCTTATCTTGATTCGGCGGCATTGTGGGATAAAGCGGCCCGGACCGACTTTACACGTACACTTACGTGAGACTGGTTCCACCGCCTGACATGCACTTGTTGCATAAGGTGGCTAGCGGGTGTCTGTCTCTCCCACTCTAGTCGGATCGGATTCGATGAAGAGGGTCCTTATGAAGGGTAAATAGCAATTGGGATACCACGTTGTGGTTTTTGCGTAGCTAAGAAACGTTCTTGCTAGAAACCTATAGCATCCACGTAAAAACTTGCAACAACAATTAGAGAACATCTAACGTGTTCTTGTAGCATATGATGTGTGATGTGATATGGCCAAAGAATGTGATGTGATATATGTGATGTATGAGATTGATCATGTTCTTGTAATAGGATTCATGACTTGCATGTCGATGAATATGACAACCAGCAGGAGCCATAGGAGTTTTCTTAATTTATTGTATGACCTACGTGTCAATCAAAAACGCCACGTAATTACTTTACTCTATTGCTAACCGTTAGCCATAGTAGTAGAATTAATAGTTGGCGAGACAACTTCATGAAGACACGATGATGGAGATCATGGTGTCGTGCCGGTGACAATGATGATCATGGTGCCCCGAAGATGGAGATCAAAGGAGCAAGATGATATTGGCCATATCATGTAACTATATTGATTGCATGTGATGTTTATCATGTTTTACATCTTATTTGCTTAGAACGACGGTAGCTTAAATAAGATGATCTCTCACAAAAATTTCAAGAAATGTGTTCCCCCTAACTATGCACCGTTGCTAAGGTTCGTTGTTCCGAAGCACCATGTGATGACCGGGTGTGATAGGTTCTAACGTTCGCATACAACGGGTGTAAGCCAGATTTATACACGCAATACACTTAGGTTAACTTGACGAGCCTAGCATGTACAGACATGGCCTCGGAACACGGGAGACCGAAAGGTCGAACATGAGTCGTATAGAAGATACAATCAACATGGAGATGTTCACCATTGATGACTAGTCCGTCTCACGTGATGATCGGACACGGGCTAGTTGACGTGGATCATGTGTCACTTGGATGACTAGAGAGATGTCTATCTAAGTGGGAATTCATTAAATAATTTGATTATGTGAACTTAATTATCATGAACTTAGTCTAAAATTGTCTTTACAATCTATATTGCAGATCCAATGGCCCACGCTAATGTTGCCCTCAACTTCAACGCGTTCCTAGAGAAAACCAAGCTGAAAGATGATGGAAGCAACTATACGGATTGGGTCCGTAGCTTGAGGATCATCCTCATAGCTTCCAAGAAATTATATCTCCTTGATGAATCGCTAGGTGACGCACCCATTTTCCCAGCAATTCAAGACGTTATGAATGCCTGGCAGTCACGCAATGATGATTACTCCCTGGTTCAGTGCGGCATGCTTTACAGCTTAGAACCGGGGCTCCAAAAGCACTTTGAGCAACACGAAGCATATGAGATGTTCCAAGAGCTGAGAATGGTTTTCCAAGCTCATGCCCGGGTCGATAGATATGATGTCTCTGACAAGTTCTTCAGTTGTAAGATGGAGGAAAATAGTTCTGTCAGCAAGCACATACTCAAAATGTCTAGGTTGCACAACCGCTTGTCTCAACTGGGAGTTAATCTTCTGGATGACTCGGTTATTGACAGAATCCTCCAATCGCTTCCACCTAGCTACAAGAGCTTTGTGATGAACTACAATATGCAAGGGATGGAGAAGTCCATTCCTGAGTTGTATTCGATGTTGAAATCAGCGAAGGTGCAAATCAAAAAGGAACATCAAGTGTTGATGGTTAATAAGACCACTAGTTTCAAGAAAGGCAAGGGTAAGAAGAACTTCAAGAAGGACGGAAAAGCAGTTGCCGTGCCCGGTAAGCAAGTTGCCGGGAAGAAGAAAAGGAATGGACCCAAGCCTGAGACTGAGTGCTTTTACTGCAAGGGTACCGGTCACTAGAAGCGGAACTGCCCCAAGTACTTAGCGGATAAGAAGGCCGGCAACGTTAAAGGTATATGCGATATACTTGTTATTGCTGTGTACCTTACCAGCGCTCGTAGTAGCTCCTGGGTATTTGATACCGGTGCAGTTGCTCACATTTGTAACTCCAAGAAGGAGTTGCAGAATAAGCGAAGACTCGCAAAGGACGAGGTGACGATGCGCGTCGGGAATGGTTCCAAGGTCGATGTGATCACCGTCGGCACGCTACCTCTACATCTACCTTCGGGATTAGTTTTAAACCTTAATAATTGTTATTTAGTACGAGCTTTGAGCATGAACATTGTATCTGGATCTCGCTTGATGCGAGATGGCTACTCATTTAAATCTGAGAATAATGGTTGTTCTATTTATATGAGAGAAATGTTTTATGGTCATGCCTCGCTGGTCAATGGTTTATTTTTGAAGAATCTCAAACGTGATATTACACATGTTCATAGTGTGAGTACCAAAAGATGTAAGGTTCATAATGATAGTCCCACTTACATGTGGCACTGCCGCCTTGGCCACATTGGTGTCAAACGCATGAAGAAACTCCATGCTGATGGACTTTTGGAGTCTCTTGATTTTGAATCATTTGACACGTGTGAACCACGCTTCAGGGGAAAGATGACCAAGACTCCGTTCTCCGAAACAATGGAGCGAGCAACTGACTTGTTGGAGATAATACATACCGATGTATGCGGTCCAATGAGCATTGAGGCTCGTGGTGGCTACCGTTATGTTCTCACCCTCACTGATGACTTAAGCAGATATGGGTATGTCTACTTAATGAAACAAAAGTCTGAAACCTTTGAAAAGTTCAAGGAAATTTTAGAGTGAGGTAGAGAATTAATGTGATACGAAAATAAAGTGCTTACGATCTGATCATGGTGGAGAATATTTGAGTCATGAGTTTGGCATGCACCTAAGGAAATGTGGAATTGTTTCACAACTCACGCCGCCTGGCACACCTCAGCGAAATGGTGTGTCTGAACGTCATAATCGCACTCTATTGGATATGGTGCGATCTATGATGTCTCTTACCGACATATCGCTATCATTTTGGGGATATGCATTAGAGATTGCCGCATTCACTTTAAATAGGGCATCGTCTAAGTCCGTTGAGACGACACCATATGAATTATGGTTTGGAAATAAACCTAAGCTGTCATTTCTGAAAGTTTGGGGATGCGATGCTTATGTGAAGAAACTTCAACCTGAGAAGCTCGAACCCAAAGCGGAAAAGAGTGTCTTCATAGGATACCCCAAAGAAATTGTTGGGTATACCTTCTACCTCAGATCCGAAGGCAAAGTCTTTGTTTCCAAGAATGGATCCTTTCTGGAGAAAGAGTTTCTCTCAAAAGAAGTAAGTGGGAGGAAAATAAAACTTGATGAGGTAATTGTACCTCCACTCGAACCGGAGAGTAGCGCAGCACAGGAAGTTGTTTCTGTGGAGCCTGCACCGGCTAGAGAGGAAGTTAATGATGATGATCATGAAACTTCAGATCAAGTTGCTATTGAACCTCGAAGTTCTACAAGGACACGTTCTGCACCAGAGTGGTATGGCAACCCTGTCCTGGAGATCATGTTGTTGGACAACAGTGAACCTTCGAACTATGAAGAAGCGATGGCAGGCCCGATTCAAACAAATGGCTTGAAGCCATGAAATCCGAGATAGGATCCATGTATGAGAACAAAGTATGGACTTTGGTGGACTTGCCCGATGATCGGTGAGCCATAGAAAATAAATGGATCTTTAAGAAGAAGACTGACGTGGATGGTAATGTGACCGTCTATAAGGCTCGGCTTGTCGCTAAGGGTTATCAACAAGTTCAAGGAGTTGACTATGATGAGACTTTCTCACCCGTAGCGATGCTAAAGTCCGTCCGAATCATGTTAGCAATTGCCGCATTTTATGATTATGAGATCTGGCAAATGGACGTCAAAAAGGCATTCCTTAATGGTTTCCTTAAGGAAGAACTGTATATGATGTAGCCGGAAGGTTTTGTCGATCCTAAAGATGCTAACCAAGTATGCAAGCTTCAGCGCTCCATCTATGGGCTGGTGCAAGCATCTCGGAGTTGGAACATTCGCTTTAATGAGGTGATTAAAGCGTTTGGATTTATAAAGGTTTATGGAGAACCCTGTATTTACAAGAAATTGAGTGGAAGCTCTGTAGCATTTCTCATATTATACGTGGATGACATATTGCTGATGGGAAATGATATAGAACTTTTGGAAAGCATAAAGGCCTACTTGAATAAGTATTTTTCAATGAAGGACCTTGGAGAAGCTGCTTACATATTAGGCATCAAGATCTATAGAGATAGATCGAGGCGCCTCATAGGTCTTTCACAAAGCACATACCTTGACAAGATATTGAAGAAGTTCAATATCGATCAGTCCAAGAAGGGGTTCTTGCCTGTGTTACAGGGTGTGAGATTAAGTACGACTCAATGCCCGACCACGGCAGAGGATAGAAAAAAGATGAGTGCCATACCCTATGCTTCAGCCATAGGCTCTATTATGTATGCCATGCTGTGTACCAGAGCTGATGTGAACCTTGCCATACGTTTGGTAGGGAGGTACCAAAGTGATCCCGGAGTGGAACACTAGACAGCTGTCAACAATATCCTGAAGTACCTGAAAAGGACCAAGGACATGTTTCTCATATATGGAGGTGCCGAAGAGCTCATCATAAAGGGTTACGTTGATGCTAGCTTCGACACAGATCCGGATGACTCCAACTCACAAACCGGATACGTGTATATTTTCAATGGAGGGGCAATCAGCTGGTGCAGCAGCAAGCAAAGCGTCGTGGCAGCATCTACATGTGAAGCAGAGTACATAGCTGCTTTGGAAGTAGCAAAGGAAGGAATCTGGATGAAGGAGTTCATCGCCGACCTAGGAGTGATTCCCAATGCATCGGGCCCGACGACTCTATTCTATGACAACACTAGAGATATTGCCCTTGCCAAGGAGCCTAGGTTTCACAAGAAGACAAGACACATCAAGCGCCGCTTAACTCCATTCGTGATTACATGCAGGAAGGAGATATAGATATTTGTAAAGTACATATGGATTTGAATGTCACAGATCCGTCAACTAAACCTCTCTCACGAGCAAAACATGATCAACACCAGAACTCTATGGGTGTTAGATACACCACAATGTAACTAGATTATTGACTCTAGTACAAGTGGGAGACTGTTGGAAATATGCCCTAGAGGCAATAATAAAGTGGTTATTATTATATTTCCTTGTTCATGATAATTTTTTATTGTCCGTGCTACAATTGTATTAATGGGAAACCATAATACATGTTTGAATACATAGACCACAACATGTCCCTAGTGAGCCTCTAGTTGGCTAGCTCGTTGATCAATAGATGGTCACGGTTTCATGACCATGGACATTGGATGTCATTGATAACGGCATCACATCATTAGGAGAATGATGTGATGGACAACACCCAATCCTAAGCATAGCGCAAGATCGTGTAGTTTGTCTGCTAAAGCTTTTCTAATGTCAAGTATCGTTTCCTTAGACCATGAGATTGTGCAACTCCCGGATACCGTAGGAATACATTGGGTGTGCCAAACGTCACAACATAACTGAGTGGCTATAAGGGTACACTACGGGTATCCCCAGTAGTATTTGTTGGGTTGGCACGAATCAAGACTGGGATTTGTCGCTCCATGTGACGGAGAGGTATCTCTGGGCCCACTCGATAACACGTCATCATAATGAGCTCAATGTGACTAAGGAGTTAGCCACGGGATGATGTGTTATGGAACAAGTAAATAGACTTGCCGGTAACGAGATTGAACAAGGTATAGGGATACCGATGATCGAATCTCGCGCAAGTGTCATACGGGTAGACAAAGGGAATTGTATACGGGATTGATCTAATCCCCGACATCATGGTTCATCCGATGAGATCATCGTGGATCATGTGGGAGCCAACATGGGTATCCAGATACCGTTGTTGGTTATTAACCGGAGAGGTGTCTCGGTCATGTCTACGTGCCTCCCGAACACGTAGGGTCTACACACTTAAGGTTCGATGATGCTAGGGTTATAGGGTAATTGTGTACGCGGTTACCGAAGGATGTTCGGAGTCCCGGATGAGATCCCGGACGTTATGAGGAGTTCCGGAATGGTCTGGAGGTAAAGATTAATATATAGGAAGTGAGGTATTGGTCACCGGAAGTGTTCCGGGCATCACCGGTAACGTACGGGGACCACCGGAAGGGTTCTGGGTTCCACCGTGTGGGGCCACCGACACCAGAGGGCTGCGTGGACCAAAGGTGGGAGGGAACCAGCCCCTAGGTGGGCTGGTGCACCTCCCACAAGGGCCCAAGGTGCAACAAAGGAGGAAGGGGGGCTAACCCGAGCGCAGATGGGCCCTAGGCCCACCCTAGGGCACCTTCCCCCTCTCCCTCTCTTGGTCGCCGCCCAAGACCCATCTAGGGTTGGCCGCCGGCCCTAGGGTGGGAACCCTAGGGGTGTGCACCCCCTCCTCCTCCTCCTATAAATAGTGGAGCCCTCGGGGCTGCCGAGAACATGCATCTTTCTCTTTCTCGGCATAGCCCTACCTCTCCACCTCCTCGTCCTCCGTAGTACTTGGTGAAGCCCTGCCGAAGTACCACGCAGCTCCACCGTAACCATGTTGTCGTGCTGCCGGAACTCTCCCTCAACCACTCCTTCCTCCTTGCTGGATCAAAGCGTAGGAGACATCACCGGCCTGCACGTGTGTTGAATGCGGAGGCGCCGTTGTTCGGCGCTTAGATCGAAATCGACCACGATCTGAATTGCTGCGAGTATGACTCCACCAACCGCGTTCTAGTAACACTTCCGCTTTGTGATCTTCAAAGGTATGAAGATGCACTCCCCCCACTTGTTTTTGGCTTCTCCATAGATTGATCTTGGTGACACATAGGAATTTTTTTGATTTACTACTACGTTACCCAACAGTTGAAGAGTATGTCACATGCTTGAGCATTGAGTTGCAACATCTTCAATTCATCTGCAGATGCTTCATGATACGGTTTCGTTCCATCCGCAAAGAATTTGCCTTGCAAGCCAACATGAACAACAACCCAAATGGCAGGATTATGACCAAGCAAATGCATTTTCATTTTATGCTTCCAACTATCAAAATTAGTGCCATCAAAGTACTGACCTCTACGATGATAATTTCCCTCACTAGATGCCATACTTCTCCTAGGTTGTGAAACCAATGCAATGGAGACCAACGCTCTAATACCACTTGTAGGATCGAAAGTAGGTCTAGAGGGGGGTGATTAGACTACTTGACCAAATAAAAGTTTTTCCTTTCTCCCAATTTTAATTCTTGGCAAGTTTTAGCATTCATAGCATATCAAGTAACACCCTACACATGCATGTCTAAGAGTATAGCAGTGGAAAATAAAGACATTGCACATATAAGTAAAGAGAGGGTTAGGAATGCAGACACAAGTGATGACACGATGGTTTTTCCCGTAGTTCCGATTGGTGGTGCTATCGTATGTCCACGTTCATGGATTCTTCAACCCATGGAGGGTAACGGTCGCGAGAGTCCACGGAGGGTTCCATGAAGAAGCAACCTTGACTATTCCATGCGGCTTCCGTCCATGAAGGACTAGCCTCACTATGGGTAGATCTTCACAAAGTAGGCGATCTCCTTGCCCTTACAAACTTCTTGGTTCACTCCACAAGACAAAGTAGGAGGCTCCCAAGCGACACCTAACCAATCTAGGAGGCACCACCCTCCAAAAGGTAATAGACTCGGTAATGACGATGAACTCCTTGCTCTTGTGCTTCAAGATGATAGACTCCTCAACACACAATCTCTCTCACATAGATTTGGCTTGGTAGAAGAGATGGGACTGGTGGAAAGCAACTTGGGGAGGCTAGAAATCAAGATCCATATGGTTGGAGTCGAAGATCTTGACCTCAACATGAGGGTAGGTGGTTCTCTCTCAGAAAACTGAGTAGGATATGTATGGAATAGTTCTGAGTGCTTCTCTTTCTAGTGGGTGGTGCTGAAGGCATATATATAGGCGTCCCCAAAAATCCAACCGTTACACACGATAAGTCAGACTCGGTGACACCGAAGTGCAAAACTCGGTGGTACCGAAGTGACATAAAGTGGCAACTTTTGAATCTCGGATGGACCGATATATAACTCTCGGTTGCACTGACAAGGTGACCAACGGTCAGAATTACCAAACTCGGTGACGCCAATTCACCATTCTCGGTCGGACCAAAAATGAGAACTTGCATAACAGAAAGTTGGCAACCCAACTCGGTGGTACCAAGTGTTGTGTCGGCTGCACCGAAGTGTTAGGGTTTGGCTGAGTCTGTCTAGGGTTTGGATCTCGGTGGCACCGGGATAGTAAAGTTGGTTGGACCGGTTTGGTATATCTGGCTTAGGACAGACTTTGGTGGGAGAGTATGTGGATGTTTTGGTGACTGTCACTTGTGCACGTTTGAGCATATTGTTCACCATCAAAACTTTACCCCCTTTTAATAGTATTGGCTTTCCTATAGACTCAAAGTGATTTCTCACAAATATAAAATGTAGAGTCCTCTTACTTGAAGCTTGGCCAACCTATTTCCTTGCATCTTGGGGTAATTCCACAATCCTTGTGCCATTCCCATCATTGAACTTTTCCTGAAATATACTTGGTGAAGACAATAGTTCAATGACTTATATGTTGTTATTAATTACCAAAACCACCAAGGGAGCTAATGTGCTTTCACTGCCTTGGCACCCCCGGTGGTAGTACCGCTCCCTAAGTGGTAGTACCACTGGTGTGCGGGCTGAGTGGGAGGTAACGGTTGGAATTGTCCCACCACTATAGAAAGGGGGTCTTCTTCCCCAATAAGACCACCTCTTCTCACCCTAAGCTCCATTGTTGCTCCAAGCTCCATTTTCGCCCGATCTCTCTCCCTAGCCAACAAAACTTGTTGATACTCTAGGGTTTGGTTGAGAGGGCCCCGATCTACACCTCCACCAAGAGAAATTTGATTCCCCCCACTAATCCCTTGCGGATCTTGTTACTCCTGGGTGTTTGAGAACCCTAGACGGTTGATATCACCTCGTAGCCACAATCCATTATGGTGAAGCTCTGTGGCGTTGTTGGGAGCCTCTTTGTCAAGGTTCGATCGCCGCCTTCAAGTACACCACTAGTGGAATCACGACATCTCGCATTATGTGAGGGCCTGAGGAGAATACGGTGGCCCTAGTGGCTTATTAGGGAGCATTGGGCCTCCACACCACTCCAACGGAGATGTACTTCCCCTCAAAAGGAAGGAACTTTGGTAACACATCCTTGTCTCCAACAGTTCCACTTGTGCTTATTTCTTACCTTCACTTTGTGCTTGCTTATAACTTGTAGTTGTTGTTGGTAGCATCATATAGGTTGCTCACCTAGTTGCATATCTAGTCAACCTTTTGTTGCTAAACCTAGTTTGTTAAGAAAAGCTTAAAAATTGGTAGTTTCCTAATGACCTCCCCCTCTAGTCAACCATATCAATCCTTTCAATTGGTACTACCCTCATGATCCAAGCAACCTCACTCCAAGATAAGAGGCTAAAAATCAACTCAATCACTCTGCCCTGTTCATTCTCAAGCAGCTATCCCCATTGAAGATCTTCCTCACTTGTGTCCCTTCACTCATTCTAAGGATTGTTGGGAACACATTGTCACCATGTACAAGGGCAGTTCGAGCATTCAACGGCCCAACTTTGAAGTGGTAATTGATGAGTGTGATGCATTTGTGATGCTTGATGATGAGGAATCTGATGAGCTCTATCTGATAGTGACAACTCTTGCTCTGTCTCTTAAAGATCATCAAAGAAAAGATGTGGATGACAATTGGATCAAGCGGAAGTTCCTCAAGGCCATCATGCCATTCAACAAGTCCATGTCATCCGTCATTCGTCAAAGGCTGCATTTCCACTCCTTGTGCTCGGGCGATGTGTTGGATGAATTCATTGCTATGAACATTTTGAATAAGACCCCTCACAATGCTCTAGATCGTGTTCAACGGTCAAAGAAGACTTCACCCAACCTTTCCTTGAAGACCAAGGTCACTCAAAAGGACGAAGAAGAGTGTTGCCTCGAAGACACCAAATATGCTTACCACGAGCACATGGCTCTTGCTTCTAGGCAGTTTTGGGGCAACAAGAGGAACTCGAAGCACAACTTCTCCAAGAGTAACTCAAGTGGATTGATGTCTACTATGCAACTTTATTCATGTAGACTTTGTTCGGCCTCCAAGCGTAGAGTTTTTTAGGATAGTAGCAATTTTCCCTCAAGTGGATGACCTAAGGTTTATCAATCCGTGGGAGGTGTAGGATGAAGATGGTCTCTCTCAAACAACACTGCAATTAAATACAAGAAATATCTTGTGTCCCCAACACACCCAACAGAATGGGAAATTGTATAGGTGCACTAGTTCGGCGAAGAGATGGTGGTACAAGTGCAATATAGATGGTAGATATAAGTTTTTGTAATCTGAAAATATAAAAACAGCAAGGTAGAAACTAACAAAAGTGAGCAAAAACGATATTACAATGCTTGAAAACAAGGCCTAGGGTTCATACTTTCACTAGTGCAAGTTCTCTCAACAATACGGACATAGTTGAATCATATGTAAATCCCTCACGTGCGACAAAGAGTTCACTCCAAAGTCACAAATAGCAGAGAACAAACAAAGAAATTATTGTAGGGTACGAAACCACCTCAAAGTTATCTTTTCTGATCAATCTTATGAGCTATTCCTATAAGTGTCACGAACAGCCCTAAAGTTCGTACTAAAATAACACCTTAAGATACACATCAACCAAAAACCTAATGACACCTAGATACTCCAATGTCACCACGAGTACCCATGGGCTTGATTATACGATATGCATCACACAATTTCAGATTCATCATGTTCAATCCAACACAAAGAACTTCAAGGAGTGCCCCAAAGTTTCTATCGAAGAGTCAAGACGAAAACATGTGCCAACCCCTATGCATAGATTCCCAAGGTCACGGAACCCGCAAGTTGATCACCAAAACATACGTCAAGTGGATCAATAGAACATCCCATTGTCACCACGGAAATCCCATCGCAAGACATACATCAAGTGTTCTCAAATCCTTTAAAGACTCAATCCGATAAGTAAACTTCAAAGGGAAAACTCAATTCATCACAAGAAGATAGAGAGGGGGAAACTCCTTATGATTCATCTATATTAATAAAGCTCGTGGTACATCAAGATCATGTCATCTCAATAACACAAGAGAGAGAGGGAGAGAGAGAGATAAAACACATAGCTACTGGTACATACCCTCAACCCCAAGGGTGAACTACTCCCTCCTCGTCATGGAGATCGCCGAGATGATGAAGATGGCCTCCGGTGATGGTTTCCCCCTCCGGTAGGGTGCCGAAATGGGATCCTGGTTGTTTTTTCGTGGATACAGAGGCTAGCGACAACGAAACTCCTGATCTAGGTTTCTTTCTAGGGGTTACAGGATTTATAGGAGTACTTGGCATTGGAATCAAGTCAGGGGGACTCCCGAGGGGGCCACAAGCCAGGGGCGCGCCCTAGGGGGAAGCGCCCCCTAGGCTTCTGACTGCCTTGGGACTCTTCTTCGGCATATTTTTGCTCCAGTATTTTCTATATTTTCCAAAAAGAATCTTCGTAAATTTTCAACCCATTTCGAGAACTTCTATTTCTGCACAAAAAACGACACCATGGTAGTTCTGCTAAAAACATCGTCAGTCCGGGTTAGTTCTAATAAAATCATACCAAAATCATATAAAATTATTGTAAACATGGCATGAATACTTCATAAATTATAGATACATTGGAGAAGTATCAACATCCCCAAGCTTAATTCTTGCACATCCTCGAGTAGGTAAATGATAAAAGAAATAATTTATGGAGTGTGAATGCTAGCAAGTGCACAAGTTTGATCAATGATAATTCCAATCACTTTTTCTAGCATCAATATAAACCATAAACAGTAGCTCATCTCATAAAACTTCTCATGATCAAGTAACAAGCTATTCACATGTTAAAGTATAGACTAGAAAGTTTCTTGAAAACTAACAAACCATATTTCTAGTCATCGAACAATTGCAATTCAGCTTATTTTAAGGAAGGTTCTATGTAAGAGATTTGATTTAGAAAATTACACATACTCAACTATAATATAGTCTTCCATGATTATTAACACTCGAAGCATATTTTTAGAACAAATAGCATCCATCAAACATAGAGAAAGATAGGGGCTTAATGTTTCGCCTCCCATATATTTATCATATAGATAATTGCCAACAATAATAATTGATGGTCAGATATATTTTTTTTGGATAGATATGTCTAGATCATTCCCCAACACAAGACGCTTGCCAAGAGAAAAGGGCAAAATATAGGAAGTGGTGAAGATCACCATGACTCTTGCATAAAGGTAAGTACTAGAAAGTAAAAGATAGACCCTTCGCAGAGGGAAGCAGAGGTTGTCATGCGCTTTTTGTTTTTGGATGTGCAGACCCTTAATGCAAAGGAACGTCACGTTGTATTGCCCTTTGTGATAGCAACCTTTATTATGCAGTCGGTCACTTTTATTTCTTTACCATCACAAGTTCGTACAACGCTTATTTTCCCTTACAATAAAAGATCATACATATTTAGGAGCAATTTTTATTGCTTTTTGCACCGATGAAAACTTACTTGAAGGATCTTACTCAATCCATATGTAGGTATAGTGGACTCTCATGGCAAAACTAGTTTAAGGGTGTTTGGATGCACAAGTAGTATTTCTACTTGGTGCAGAAGGTTTGGATAGTATGAGGTGGAAGCAACCACCACATGTTGGAGGATCCATAACAATATAACTTCTATAGAAATATACCCAAACATAACTCATAAATTTTGAAAATAATTAATGAGCTCACAATCATAGAAGATGTCCAAGATATTATATTTATACGTGGAATCTCTCTTCCTTCAATATTCTTTCATGAATTGTTCAAGTGACCAATGCGGTGTTTGCTAACTTTCAATAAATTTTACCACCTATACTTATTATGTGTGAAGTCATTACTCCCCATGGGTAAGTATATGAATCATATTTAATTTCATATTTATGATATTCAATTCATTCAAACATTTACTCATAGGATATAAGTGAAGCACGAGAGTGAATGACAAACGTACTACTCAAAAAGATATAATTGAAGATCAATGCATAGTCAATTAGTTAAATGTCCATGTGAGGACTCTCTCTCTTATTCAAAATTTTAGATCCAATGCTTTTATTCAAACAACAAAACAAAATAAAGTGATATTCTAAGGACAGCACATATCATTTCAACGAATAAAAATTTAGGCTCAACATAGGCTAACCGATAATTTTGGATGAAGAGAGGTGGGATGCGTAGCATCCCCAAGGTTAGATACTTGAGACTTCTTGAAATATTTACTTGGGATGCCTTGGGCATCCCCAAGCTTGAGCTCTTGTGTCTCCTTAATTCCTCTCATATCATGGTTTCCCTAATTCTTATAAACTTCATCCACATAAAACTCAACAAGAACTCGTGAGATAGGTTAGTACAGATAAGAATAAATCAACACTTTATGTACTGCCAAGAAAAGTTGCACATCATCTAATGTTTAATATCATTTTCAAAATTTATATCTACCAATATAGGCTATGGAAACTATAGGATAAGTAGATAACAAAACTATGACAGCAATCTGTCCAAACAAATCAGTCTGTAGCAATCTATTAAACCAGTGTACTTCTGTAACTCAAAAATATTATAAAACTTTAGGACATGATAAAACATTTGTATGAAAACACTGTGTACAGATTTCAGAAAGTTACCATGTTCCAGTAAAATAGGAAAATTCAAACACTACAGCAAAAGTTTCTGTTTTTACACAACACAGATCAAACAGGCAATTCAAGCATCCTAAAGGCAATTCTTTGAACTTTTTTTTGAAAAACAAGATTATAAATAACACCTAACAGAAAATAACAAAATATAGTGACGATCCAAGCAAATCACATATTATGTGATGAATAAAAATATAGCTCTAAGTAAGATATACCGATAATGATGAAGATGAAAGAGGGGATGCTTTCCGAGGCATTCCCAAGCTTAGGCGCTTGAGTATTCCTTGGATATTACCTTGGGGTGCCTTGGGAATCCCCAATCTTATGTTATTGTCACTCCTTGTTCTCCTCATATCGGTGTCTCACCCAAACCTTGAAAACTTCAATCACACAAAACTTAACGGAACTTCGTGAGAAGGGTTAGTGTCATGGATTTGTCATGACAAGATGTTCGGGTTAACGGACTTAGGTGTGAGGCCATCGCAACTATGTGACGGCTTGAGAGGGGTTGGTCAGAATCGAGAGATTTGGGTTTACCCAGGTCCGACCCCTCAAATCGAGGTAAAAGCCTACGTCCTGCTTTGTGTATATTGATGATGTGGATGATCTTGATTACAAGGGTGCAGGATCACTACCTCTAATCTCGAGAGCTTCTAATCTGTCTATCTCTAATGACTTGAAGTTGTGAACCTGTCCCTCTAGGGGTGCTCTACCCCTCCTTATATAAGTGAAAGGGGTAGGTTTACTTGTAGAGTCCTACTAGGAGTAGGATTAGGACTAGTCTATCATTACCATAATTTATATCACTGAATATAAGCTATGGGAACACAAAAACAAGCAAACTATGCATGTAAAACAGAATCTGTCAAAAACATAATAGTCTGTGAAGATGTGTAGTATAACCATACTTCTGTGTCTATAAAAATTCTGAAAAATTAGGACAACCTGAAGAATTTGCATATAAATTTTTTGTCAAAATTGAAGCATTTTTTGACGCTCCAGTAAATCAGATAATTCATATACTCGACGCAAAACTTTCTCTTTTTGCACAGAATCAAACAAGCAAGTATCCACACTATCCCAAAGGCTTTACATGGCAATTATTGAAATAAAAGACACAAAACATGATTACTACAATAGCTTAATCATGTGAACATATAAAAACAAAAAGTAAAAGTGTTGGGTTGTCTCCCAACAAGCGCTTTTCTTTAATGCCTTTTAGCTAGGCATGATGATTTCAATGATGCTTACATAAAAAGTAGTAACTGAAACATACAAGAGAGAATCATGAACCACATGGCAAGAAAATTAAAGCCTAACCCACTTCATATGCATAGGTATTTTGTGATAAAACAATTTATGGGAACAAGAACCAATTAGCATTGGAAGGGAAAATAAGTGCAACTTCGAAACTTTGAACACATGGAGACGAAACTTGATATTATTGCAATTTCTACAAGCATATGTTCCTACCTCATAATAATTTTTAGTAGCATCATGAAGGAATTCAACAATATAACTATCACATACATCATTCTTTTCATGATCTACAAGCATATACAATTTATCACTCTCCACATAAGCAAACTTCTTCTCATTCATAATAGTGGGAGAAAACTCAACAAAATAACTATCATGTGACACTTGATTGACATAACCACATTCAATATTAAAATCATGATAACAAGTTTCATGGTTGTCATTAATTTTTATAGCATACATGTCATCACAATAATCATCATAGATATGAGGCATGTCATCATCATAATAGTTTTGTTCATCAAAACTTGGGGGACTAAAAATATCATATTCATCAAACATAGCATCCCCAAGCTTGTGGCTTTGCATATCATTAGCATCATGAATATTTAGAGAATTCATACTAACAATATTGAAATCATGTTCAGCATTCAAGGAATTCTCATTATACATTTTCATAAATTCTTCCTCTACCAATTGAGCACAATTTTCCTTTCCATCATTTTCACGAAACACAATAAAAAGACAAAACGATTGATGCAACCTAAACTCCATTTTTTGTAGTTTTCTTTTATAAAACCAAACTAGTGCAAAACAAGAAACTAAAAGATTTGATTGCAATATCTAAAGATATACCTTAAAGAACTCACCTCCCCGGCAACGGCGCCAGAAAAGAGCTTGATGTCTACTACGGAACTTTATTCTTGTAGACTTTGTTGGGCCTCCAAGCGCAGAGTTTTGTAGCATAGTAGCAATTTTCCCCCAAATGGATGACCTAAGATTTATCAATCTGTGGGAGGTGTAGTATGAAGATAGTCTCTCTCAAACAACCCTGCAATCAAATACAAGAAATCTCTTGTGTCCCCAACACACCCAACACAATGGCAAATTGTATAGGTGCACTAATTCGGCGAACAAATGGTGATACAATGCAATATGGATGGTAGATATAAGTCTTTGTAATCTGAAAATATAAAAACAGCAAGTTAGCAAGTAACAAAAGTGGGCAAAAACGGTATTGCAATGCTTGAAAACAAGGCCTATGGTTCATACTTTCACTAGTGCAAGTTCTCTCAACAATACTGACATAGTTGAATCATATGTAAATCCCTCACGTGCGACAAAGAGTTTACTCCAAAATCACAAATAGCGGAGAACAAACGAATAAATTATTGTAGGGTACAAAACCACCTCAAAGTTATCTTTTCCGATCAATATTATGAGCTATCCCTATAAGTGTCACGAACATCCCTAGAGTACGTACTAAAATAACACCTTAAGATACACATCAACCAAAACCCTAATGTCACCTAGATACTCCAATGTCACCAGGAGTACCCATGGACTTGATTATACGATATGCATCACACAATTTAAGATTCATCATGTTCAATCCAACACAAAGAACTTCAAAGAATGACCCAAAGTTTCCACCGGAGAGTCAAGACGAAAACATGTGCCAACCCCTATGCATAGAGTCCCAAGGTCACGGAACCCGCAAGTTGATCACCAAAACATACATCAAGTGGATCAATAGAGCATCCCATTGTCACCACGGATAGCCCATCACAAGACATACATCAAGTGTTTTAGAATCCTTTAAAGACTCAATCTGATAAGAAAACTTCAAAGGGAAAACTCAATTCATCACAAGAAGATAGAGAGGGGAAAACTACATATGATTCATCTATGTTAATCAAGATCGCGGTACATCAAGATCGTGTCATCTCATAAAACAAGAGAGAGAGAGAGAGATCAAACACATAGCTACCGGTACATACCCTCAGCCCTGAGGGTGAACTACTCCATCCTCGTCATGAAGACCGCCGTGATGATGAAGATGTCCTCTGGTGATGGTTTCCCCCTCCCGTAGGGTGCCGAAATGGGCTCCCAATTGGTTTTTCATGGCTGCCTCGGGACTCTTCTCGGGCATCTTTTTGCTCTAGTATTTTTTATATTTTCCAAAAATATTCTCCATAAATTTTCAGCCCATTCCGAGAACTTTTATTTCTGCACAGAAAACAACACCATGGTAGTTCGGCTGAAAACAGTGTCGGTCCGGGTTAGTTCTAATAAAATCATACCAAAATCATATAAAATTGTTGTAAACATGGCATGAATACTTCATAAATTATAGATACGTTGGAGATGTATCATGGATCCAAAGGCAAGCAACGTGTGAGGACGTGCTACAATTGTGGCAATATGAGTCACTTTGTGGTGGATTGTCCGTATGAGAAGAGGGAAGACAATGGTGATGAGCTCATTCGGAAAGACAAAGCCAAGTATTTCCGAAACAATAACAACTTCCCCAAGAAAGTGCCTCAAAAAGTTTTGGTGGTTCAAGAAGAGTATCCTCCGATGATGACATCGACACCAGAGAGTCAAGTGGTGATGGGATGGCAATGGCTTCTATGGCAATTGCGTCCTCAACTCCAACTAAGGTGTAACTCTTCGACGCCCCAATGAGAAACATGTTTCTAGGTTCCTTATGGCCAAAGATATCACCAACATAACCTCCAACGTCAAAACCTCTAACATTAAAACTTATATTTCTACCAATCCTTCTTTCTTGGATTGTGTGGATGAACATGAGGTGGCGAAATAGGATGAGAATGAGTTTGACAAATTCTCGTGTAAACTCAAAGGTGATTCCAAGAAGAAATTTTTTGCTCTCTTGGAACAACTTGGTGAGGCCAATGATATCAATGAGTCTCATGAGGTATCTCTCGAGGAGTTGAGGGGGTATAGTCGTGACTATGCCGATGAGATAGCAGATCTTTCCATTTCTCTTGAGGAAGAGCAAAGTCTTCATTTGAATCTTGAGGAGTCGCAAAATGTTGAATTAGACAAATAATGTAAAGATTATGATCATGCTATGGTTCTTAATCATGTGCTTAAATCTAAGAAGGATACACTTAGGGTTGATCATGGTAGACTCAAGGAAGAGTTTGACACTCTTGACAATGCTCACAAGGCTTTGAAGAGTGATCTTGTGTGGGGACCCCAACTCATAAGTCGAGATCACCGAATGCACGTGTACAGTGATCCCAGAGATCAATACTCACTGAACACTCAGAAGCTGAATAACAAGAGTCTTACATCCATTCTTAACGTCTTACACAAATAGTGACCACAGAGGTCTTAGTCTTACATAGATAAGGCCACACGGGCCAAACACTTAAACTAGAACAAGCAGCGGAAATCTTGGTCGAAAGCGTGAACCCATGCCATCTGCATTAACCTATAGGCATTCTGACTGGGAAGCGTCCTAGTTCGCATGTTTGTCTCCAACGAACTCTTCAACATACTCCTGTTCTTCCATGCCTGGCCAATTAAATAACCAGTGGCAAGCTAATGAGTACTTTGAATGTACTCGCAAGCAACCCAAGTGTGGAACAAGGTAACAATGATGCATGATATAGCACTAAGTAGGTAAATTTGCGGAAAGCTAAATTTGTATGCAAATGACATGGTCAAGTAATTAGTGTGCATGCATCAACTACTGGTAAGTATCCATGTGAACAAATTGCAGAGACCATCATAAGTATCGGTTGAACATCTCAGGTTCACGCTAAGTCATCAGACTTAGTTCATTCCACACGCTAAGTCATCGGTCTTAGCTCATGTGACCTCTTGTCACCATCACAACCATACTCACGCCAAGTTTCACGAAAACATCCGGACATGGCCTAAGCAGCACCACCCAACTATCCTTGACCGTGGACACGGCTATTTGAATAGTTTTACACTCTGTAGAGGTTGCACACTTTACCCACGAGATTCGGGGAACTTCCGTGTCATCCACGATTCGCGGTATATATCATGCCCGAGGTAAGTACCCAAACAATGCCTTTCCCCTAGCGATACTAAACAAAGAGTCCACTCGATTGGTACCCATCCCTCACGATGTACATCACACGAGCCCTGCTCTAATCGTACCATCCATGAGGCGACCAACGGTGTGCCCGGTGTCTGTGAGGACAGCGCAGGATCGTACATACCGGTACGACCCCGTATCGAGAGTGACCATGCCACTCCCACCACTAGTAATGTGGGATCCTTGCCAGTACCCACCAAGGTAATCAACAAAGCCCCGTCCCATAAGGGGTATCGTGGTTGCGCATGTAAGGTCGGGACGGTCGACAAATCTTAAACCCTCCGTTTTCGAAAACACATATACTCACTTGCTCTGGTACACCACTTCTTGATCAAGTGGTCACCCATTTCATCATCATCTCCCTTGGGCATTAGTGGCACCCGACGGGGTTTTCATAAAGTATTTGAAATCACCTCTTTCTTGTCATCACTATGCATAAGTCCCATCCCATTTGCGTAGCATCTTTTAGCAACCTAACTATTCCCACCCGCACAACCTCATAAGGTGCTAGGGTCATGCATGATGCAAGTGTCAACGGAGAAGTACCAGAGGCATCCCACCGAAAGGGGAACACCACAACTCATGATCAAATACAATGAAAGTAAAGTGCTATATGACATGCAATAAAATGGTTTCTTATCAAGGTCAAAGGGTTGCTTGCCTGTCTCAACAAAGTCTCTGGGGTCTTCGAAGTCTTCGGGTCCAACTTCTTCGTCAACAGCGCAATCTATCGTCGCGAAATATAACGATAAAAATAAGTAATCACACAAAACAGAGCACTCAAACTAGTACCAAAAATGTTAACCTACTCTGATAAATACTAAAAGTCATCCTAAAAATATTCTCTTAGGGTTTTGTTGTGAGAAAGATTTTGGAATTAAAATAACAGAGGCAAAAAGGTGCCTTTATATAGGTTTTAAAATAAATCAGTACTAAAAACATATTCAAAATTTTTTTACAAATGGCACTATTAAATTCTAAGGATTATTTTATGAATTTAGGTGGAAAAAAATTGGCCACAGAAAAAGAAAAGGCCACTAGGACCTGCGCCAGGGGCGGCCAGAGGCTAGGCCGGCCCAGCTCACCAGCCAGCCGGCCTCGCGCGCGGTCAGGTTTAAACCTGACGCGTGGGGCCCGGTCCTCAACGGCACAAGGGGAAGGAGAGAGAGGGCGGGAGAGGGGAAGAGGGGCCGATAGGTGGGCCCCACCTATCGGGTCCTTCTCCCATCTCGGGACAGAGAGGAGGGAGGGCTCACCAGCAGCGAGGGGAGGCATGGCGAGGGGAGTTGGAGGCGGTAACGGGCTCGGCGTCGACCCGCCAATCCTCTGGAGGTGGAGAGGATGCCGGAGGTGGCCGGAGTTGCCGGCGGCGAGCACCCGCGGCGGAGATGGCTTCGGGAGGAGGTCGTCGGGCCGCTCCAGGCTGCAAAGAAGACGGGGATGAGGGGGATCGAGTCAGAAGAGCAAGAGAGGAATAATGGGAGAAGAATGCGGGCTGGAGGTGGCCGGTACCAGGAGATCGACGATGGCGACGCCGCGGTGATCTCCGGTCGATTCCGAGCGCCTCGAGCACGGGGAGGAGCGGGGGCCTTGCAGGCGGTCAATGGAGGAGGAGAGGGGGCTAGAGAGGAGGGAAGAGCTCGGGGGAGGCCCTTTTATAGGGGGGAGCGAGTCCACCGAGGGTCTGGTGCGCCGACGAGACCGTGGCGTGCGTTGGAGGGCTCGAGGGAGAGTGGGAATGGGTCAGGGGCATTCCTGGGCATCACCCATGACCAGAGGGAGAGGAGAGAGGGGGCAGGGGTGCGTGCGTGTGCGAGCCCCGCGGTTGGCTGGTTCGGGTGGCCGTGGTGCACGCGACAGGAGGTCGGAGGTGAGAGGAGAGAGGGAGAGAGGGGCGGCAGCTTGGCGTGTCACGGATGCCGAGGCGCATCGACTGGTGCAAGGGGGAGGCCCGAGGTGGTCGGATATGGGCAGGAGAGGGAGGTCAACCCTCTAGAGCACGGCTGCGTGCTCTAGAGCGCGACTTTGGCCGGCATGATGAGGTTTTGGTGCGCTCTGAAGCATCCACTGATGTCCCGTGGCTGCGGGAGGGAGTAAACAATGGAAAAAGGGGCATGGGATGCCCTGGGTGGCCAGGAGTGAGAGAGAGAAGAGAGAAAGGAGATAAAGATGTTGTCCAAGGGGTGCAAGTGGGGTTTTGCCCCTCAATCATGGATCTAACCGTTGGTGTTCCTCCTGGAGGTGCTGGGGGTCCAGGTGGAGCTGTGGTAAAAATTTGAGACCATGGGGAAAAGTAGAAGGGGTGGAAATAGTAGCTTTTAGAAATGGCCAGAAGGTATTTGTGTTGTGTTTGGGCTAGAAGATGGAGTTTCCTTGCCATGATGTTTAACAGGGTCACATGGTTATTAGAGTTAGGTTTGGTAACCAAGTTTGAGCTTGATTGAAGAAAGTTGACAATGTAACTTTGTGAAACCCTAGAAATCAACAAAATCTAGTTTCTATAGATCCATTGATGCTAGGCCTTTACCCTTGATGCACCATTTAGTTTATCATCACTATTTGGCCATTAGAGCATGCCCACAAAGTTTGAGGCCAAGGGGAGACACTTCACAATGTAAAGTTGCTCAAATTTGATTCTGGATAGGAATGGTTTTGTGATGATTTGATGCACCAAACCATCTTGGATTGGGATGAAACTTTGCAAGATTATCACCCATGATAGTGTTGACTTGCTAGATTTTTCCTGGAATTTATTGTGAATATTTCTTATAGAAATATTTCAAAAGTTTGATCTGAACAGAAAGGGTTTTGAGGGGTTTTGCCCATGATCTGATCATGCCCTTGTTTTGAAACTCATATATATGGAAAATATATGTCCACTAAGTTTCTCTAAATTTTCTCAAATATTTTTAAAGCATTTAAATAATTTTCCCTTAGGAAAAACCACTTCTGTCCTTAAGAAAAAGCCTTTAGATAAAATATGAAACTAATCTTTAAAAATAATATTTGGGGTTTTTAAGAAGTCATATATATAGTAGGTTTGAAATAAAGCCTTTGGGAAAGCAGGGTCCACCTGATTTGAGGACTTGCAGTGCAAACCTCATTTTAGGGGGGTTTGGAAACTTAAATTAAACAAATCATTTTTGGTTAAAGCGAAATTTGATAAAACATAGTTTTGGGCACTATTCACATGGCATGATCATTGGGCAAGGGGTTGGATCAAGTAAGATGATTATGAAGTGGAATAGAACCTAGTATTGCCATAAAATTCAATCATCAACCAAGCAACATAGCAAGCAGGCACAAACACATAGAAAAAGTTTTAGTTGGCTCCAGTTTTTTTATAAACCCAATCATAACAATGTGCTACAAACACAGGGTGTGACAGACCTTCCCCCCTTACAAGAATCTCGTCCCCGAGATTCCTAGGCTAAGCGCTAAAAAGATAAGGGAACTCTGATCTAAGATAATCTTCACGCCCCCAGGTTGCTTCTGCTTCAGTGTGGTTGCTCCACTAGACCTTGAAGTACTTGATGGTGCGGCTTCGGGTGCAGCGCTCGGCTTCATCCAGAATGCAGACTGGCCTCTCACGATAAATGAGATCTGGCTGAAGATCGATGTCTTGATGGTCTATGTCCTCATAGAGGTCGGGGCGGTTGGGAACTTGCAGACACTTCCGCAGTTGTGACACATGAAAGACGTTGTGCACATCCGACAGCTCGGGAGGTAGTTCCAACTGGTAGGCAACTTCTCCTCGCATTCGATGATCTTGTAGGGGTCGATGTATCTAGTTGCGAGCTTCCCTTTGACGTGGAAACGCTTGGTTCCTTTGAGAGGCATGACCCGGAGGTAGACATGGTCACCGACACACAAGTTCACTTCTCGGCGGTGAGAGTCGGCGTGGCTCTTCTGTCTTGACTTGGCGGCCTCCAGACGTTCTCGGACGAGTTGAACTTGCTCTTCGGCTTCGCGGAGGATATCTGGTCCAAAAATTAATCCTTCTCCGGTCTCTGACCAGTTGAGGGGAGTACGACACTTGCGCCCATACAACACCTCAAATGGTGCCATCTGAAGACTCGACTGATAGTTGTTGTTGTAGGAGAACTCGGTGAATGGTAGGCAATCTTCCCACTTGGCTCCATATGCTAGAACACAAGCTCGGAGCATGTCTTCGAGTATCTGATTTACTCGTTCCGTTTGCCCACCGGTCTGGGGTGAAAAGCAGTGCTGAAGGAGAGCTTGGTTCCCATAGCTCCTTGAAACTTCTTCCAAAATCTTTAGGTGAACTGGGTTCCTCAATCTGACACGATCTCCTTTGGAACTCCATGAAGACTCACAATGCGGTTGATGTAGAGATTCGCGAGTTGGCTCCCATCGTCGGTGGTCCTGACGGGGATGAAGTGGGCTACCTTGGTCAGGTGGTCAACAATGACCCAAATGGAGTCATGTCCCTTGCTTGACCTCGGTAAACCGGTGATAAAATCCATCCCAACTTTATCCCACTTCCATTCGGGCACTTTGAGAGGTTGCAATAGCCCAGCGGGTCCCTGATGCTCAGCCTTGACCCTCTGGCATATGTCACACTTAGCCACGAATGTGCCTATTTCCCGCTTCATGCCATGCCACAAGAATCTTGCCTTGAGGTCTTGATACATCTTGGTTCCTCCAGGATGGATGGAGTATGGAGTGTCATGAGCTTCTTGCAACATCAGATCCTTGAGCTCTTCTTTGTTGGGTATACAGATGCGATTCCCGAACCATACCACTCCTTGTTCATCCTCTGAGAATCCTGGGGCCTTGCGTGCCTTGATCTTCCTCTTGATGCCTTCAATGCTCTCGTGTCCCTTCTGGGCTTCTTTGATGTCATCCATCAAGGTAGGCTTTGCTTCAAGGTTGGCAAGGAATCCTGGTGCGACCAGTTCCAAGCCGAAGCTTTCAAGTTCTTCATACAAGGCGAGTAGCCTTTCCTTAATCATAGCATTCAAGGAGCAAGCCTTTCTTCTTAAGGCGTCTGCTACCACGTTGGCCTTTCCGGGGTGGTATTGAACACTAAGGTCGTAATCCTTGATCAATTCCAACCATCTCCGTTGCCTCATGTTCAACTCCCTATGAGTGAAGATATACTTCAAACCCTTGTGGTCTGTGAATATCTCACATCGCTTCCCCAGAATGTAATGTCGCCATGTCTTCAAGGCATGAACCACGGCTGCCAACTCGAGATCATGAGTTGTGTAGTTCTCTTCATAAGGACGTAGCTGTCTGGATAGATATGCTACGACTCCGCCTTCTTGCATCAGAACACCTCCCAGTCCGGTTCTTGATGCATCACAATAAATCACAAACTCCTTGTGAATATCAGGGGTGGCCAAAACAGGGGTTGTGGTCAATCTCTTCTTGAGCTCCTGGAAGCTTTCCTTGCACTTAGCTAGCCATTCGAACTTCTTGTCCTTCTTCAAAATCTGGGTCATGGGTCCGGCAATGCTTGAGAACCCTTCCACGAACTTGCGGTAATATCCTGCGAGTCCGAGGAAGCTCTTGACTTCCTTCACGATGGTTGGGGTTTGCCATTCAGTCACGGCTTCAATCTTGGTAGGATCCACTGATAATCCTTCTGCACTTAGCACATGACCCAAGAATCCAACTTCATGCAGCCAGAATTCACACTTACTGAACTTGGCATAAAGTTGGTGCTCTCGAAGCTTCTCTAGGACCAATCTCAGGTGTTCCTCATGTTCTTCTTCAGACTTGGAGAAGACGAGTATGTCATCAATGAAGACAACAACGAACTTGTCCAAGTACTCCATGAAGACTTTATTCATGAGGTACATGAAGTAGGCAGGGGCATTGGTTAACCCGAATGACATGATCGTGTATTCGTACAGGCCATACCGGGTTACAAATGCCGTCTTCGGAATGTCTTGGGGTCTGATCTTCAGCTGATAGTACCCAGACCTGAGTTCGATCTTGGAGAATACCTTGGCTCCGTTCAACTGCTCAAACAGGTCTTTAATCTTGGGGAGTGGGTACTTGTTCTTTATCGTGACCTCATTGAGAGAACGGTAATCGACACAAAGTCTGATAGTTCCGTCCCTCTTTGACACAAATAGAATAGGCGATCCCCAAGGATAGGCACTAGGGCGAATAAATCCTTTTCTGAGCTGCTCTGCTAGTTGCTTCTTTAACTCAGCCAACTCCTCGGATCCCATCATGTAGGCCTTCTTATAGATGGGCCTTAATCCGGGCATAAGTTCAGTGATGAACTCAATGTCACGATCAGGAGGCATTCCGGACAGCTCATCAGGTAACACATCCGGGTATTCACATACCACTGGCACTTGATCCAACTCAGCTCCCGATAGGCAGTTAACCTGAGGGGCTTGAGTGGAGGCAGGGTTGGGGACATACTTGACTTCCACTCCTTGGCTATTGGTCATGGTGACAATCCTCTTGGCACAATCTAACAAGCCCTGGTGCTTGGTTAACCAATCCATGCCTAGGATCATGTCCAAGCCTTCGGACTTTAGGATGATAAGGTCGACTAGGAATTCTACCCCGTCGATGTTAATCTCAACTCCCTAACAACCTATCCCAGACTTCATAACTGATCCGGGGGTTTGTATCAACATACGGCTACTAGGGGTGTAGGCTTCATGCCACTTTGTAGTGCAAACTTTTGGGTGACAAAAGAATGCGAAGCTCCACAAACAAACAATACTGTTCCTGGGGTTGAGTTGACTAGGAACATACCCAGTATGACGTCCGGGTCTTCCTGGGCTTCCTCTGCGGTGACGTGATTCACACGACCCTTGCCGTTGTTGGGCTGGTTGCGGGGAGTTGGGTTCCTTGGCGGTGCCCCATGGGCTTGACCTCGAGCTGGCGCATTGGGGCACGGTGCATCTGGCTTCTTGTTGGGACACAACCTAGAGATGTGTCCTGGCTGCCCACATCCAAAGCAAGCGACTTGCCTAGGGTTGTTGTTGAAGTTTCTGCCACCGTTGTTGTTATTGGGGTTGTTGTTGTAGGCTGGCCTGGGATTGGCATACTGCTGAGGCTGGTAGCTCGGACGAGGTGCAGGAGGTCTAGCCTATTACGGCTGATAGGTCGGCTTGGCTAGGGCTAGCTGCCATGGGCGAGGCTTCTGGTTGCTTGAGCTCCCCTTACTGACCATCTTGCGCTTCCGAGTGTCGTCAATGGCACGACGCTTGTCCTCCAGCATGAGGGCCTTGTTCACCAGGTCGAAGAAGGTACGACAGTCGCAGATGATGAGTTGGTATTGCAAGACCTGTTGGAGTCCTTCCATGAAGTGTTCCTTCTTGGCAGCCTTCGTGCTGACATCTTCAGGTGCATATCTTGATAGCAGGTTGAACTTCTGCAGGTACTCCTTGACAGAGCCACTTCCTTGCCTCAGCGCTTGGAATTCTCTCTTCTTGATAGCCATGATCCCAGAAGGAATATGGGCAGTGCGGAATCCTTCCTTGAAGTCATTCCACGTGATCACATGTTCTCCTTGCATGACCTTGAATCCATCCCACCAAGCTCGGGCGGTACCTCCGAGGCAGTGAGAGGCATAAAGCACCTTCTCATGATCCTCATTGTAGTTGACCAATGCAAGGAGGTCCTCGATGGTGCGGATCCAGTCATCACCATCCAATGGTTCAGCAGTCTCGGTGAAGGTTGGGGGCGAGTTCCTTATTAATTCAGACAACGTGGAGCGGCCATTACCATTCCTGCCTTGCTCCTGGTTGTTCACGAGAGCCTGAGCCATCTGCTGGATAGCAGCATTCTTGGCTTGGCGCTCCTCCATGAGAACTTGGAGAAACTGAGCTATGGTCATGTTCTCCGGTGGAGGTGGTGGCGGGGGAATGTCGCCTTGCGGCTTCTCCTGGTGTCCTCCGGCGTGAGCAGCCCCACCAGCTCCCTGTTGCTGGCTCGAGTTGCCGACTTCAGGGTTGGTGAAGGAGTTGTTGCGGGTAGCAGTCACCATCCTGTTTGGAGCAGCCAAGTCAAACAACCGGGGTCAACAAGAGGATAAGCAATAACGGAAAAGCACGCCTAAGGGGGTCGGTCAAGTGCAAGTGTGTTGAAACAAAGGTCGGAAGACCAACATATATTAAGATTGACGATGGAGTCGCTTACATGTTGCCTAATGCAAAAGCGCGACTTGCATCGAAACACAAACAACAAAACAGACAACAAGCACACAGGGTTTCATATGAACCATTACAAGGACTCGAATTCGCATGAGGGATACATGACTGATCCTACCCTAGGGGTTCTCGGACTCAGGTGGTGGAGTGCTCGGTCTCGTATTCACGCTCCTCTGGGTTTTCGTCCTGTTCATCATCTGAACGGGCATTGTCCCCGGTCGAAGGGGTCGGGGAACGAGGTGGTCCATCTCGACGATGCTTTGTTGGCGTGTCGGTGAAGAGCTCACGGTACTCCTCGCACTCATGCGACAACGACATGTGGGTGTATCACTAGCTGGGGGTACTCCTCCTCGATAGATGACAGTTGGTCGTCCCTCGGGGGCTCCATCCTTCTTGATCTTGTCTGGCTTCATCTTGGCTTGTCGGAGTAGCTCTCGGGTGCGGTGGAGTTCCTCGTGGAGCTTCACAGACTCCTTTATCAAGTTGTGAACCAGACTATCGGCGGAGAGGCTGAAATAGGTCTGGAACCTGAGTGGTGCGCCAACTTCTTTGGTTGGAATCAGCATCCAACTCTCGCCAAAGTCATCCTTCCTGAAGGGAAGGTAGCGAGTACCTGGCTCGTCATCCATTCTTAACGTCTTACACAAATAGTGACCACGGAGGTCTTAGTCTTACATAGATAGGGCCACACGGGCCAAACACTTAAACTAGAACAAGCAGCGGAAATCTTGGTCGAAAGCGTGAACCCATACCATCTGCCTTAACCTACAGGCATTCTGACTGGGAAGCGTCCTAGTTCGCATGTTCGTCTCCAACAAACTCTTCAACATACTCCTGTTCTTCCATGCCTGGCCAATTAAATAACCAGTGGCAAGCCAATGAGTACTTTGAATGTACTTGCAAGCAACCCAAGTGTGGAACGAGGTAACAATGATGCATGATATAGCACTAAGTAGGTAAATTTGCGGAAAGCTAATTTTGTATGCAAATGACATGGTCAAGTAATTAGTGTGCATGCATCAACTACTGGTAAGTATCCATGTGAACAAATTGCAGATACCATCATAAGTATCGGTTGAACATCTCATGTTCACGCTAAGTCATCAGACTTAGTTCATTCCTCATGCTAAGTCATCGGTCTTAGCTCCTGTGACCTCTTGTCACCATCACAACCATACTCACGCCAAGTTTCACGAAAACATCCGGACGTGGCCTAAGCAGCACCGGCCAACTGTCCTTGACCGTGGACACGGCTATTCCAATACTTTTACACTCTGCAGAGGTTGCACACTTTACGCACGAGATTCGGGGAACTTCCGTGTCATCCACGATTCGCGGTATATATCATACCCGAGGTAAGTACCCCGAACAATGCCTTTTCCCTAGCGATACTAAACAAAGAGTCCACTCGATTGGTACCCATCCCTCACGATGTACATCGCACAAGCCCTGCTTTAATCGTACCATCCATGAGGGGACCAACGGTGTGCCCGGTGCCTATGAAGACAGCGCATGATCGTACATACCGGTATGACCCCGTATGGAGAGTGACCACGCCACTCAAACCACTAGTAATGTGGGATCCTTGCCAGTACCCACCAAGGTAATCAACAAAGCCCTGTCCCATAAGGGCTATCGTGGTTGCGCATGTAAGGTTGGGACGGTCGACAAATCTTAAACCCTCCGTTTTCGAAAACACACATACTCACTTGCTCCGGTACACCACTTCTTTCTCAAGTGGTCACCCATTTCATCATCCTCTCCCTTGGGCATTAGTGGCACCCGACGGGGTTTTCGAAAAGTATTTGAAATCACCTATTTCTTGTCATCACTATGCATAAGTCCCATCCCATTTGCGTAGCATCTTTTAGCAACCTAACTACTCCCACCCGCACAACCCTCATAAGGTGGTAGGGTCATGCACGATGCAAGTGTCAACGGGGAAGTACCGGAGGCATCCCACCGAAAGGGGAACACCACAACTCATGATCAAATACATGAAAGTAAAGTGCTATATGACATGCAATAAAATGGTTTCTTATCATGGTCAAAGGCCTGCTTGCCTGGCTCAACAAAGTCTCCGGGGTCTTCGAAGTCTTCGGGTCCAACTTCTTCGTCAACAGCGCAATCTATCGTTGTGAAATATAACGATAAAAATTAGTAATCACACAAAACAGAGCACTCAAACTAGTAGCAAAAATGTTAACCTACTCTGATAAATACTAAAAGTCATCTTAAAAATATTCTCTTAGGGTTTTGTTGTGAGAAAGATTTTGGAATTAAAATAACAGAGGCAAAAAGGTGCCTTTATATAGGTTTTAAATAAATCAGTACTAAAAACATATTCAAACATTTTTACAAATGGCACTATTAAATTCTAGGGATTATTTTATGAATTTAGGTGGAAGAAAAATTCGCATTGGGTGAATATTTCACCCTGTGGGATTTTTGGAAATCCACGGAAAAAGAAAAGGAAAAGAAAAGGCCACTGGGACCTGGGCCAGGGGCGGCCAGAGGCTGGGCCGGCCCAGCTGGCCAGCCAGCCGGCCTCGCACGCGGTCAGGTTTAAACCTGACATGCGGGGCCCAGTCATCAGCGACACAAGGGGAAGGAGAGAGAGCATGGGAGAGGGGAAGAGGGGCCGATAGGTGGCCCCCACCTATCGGGTCCTTCTCCCACCTCGGGACAGAGAGGAGGGAGGGCCCACCGGCAGCGAGAGGAGGCGCGGCGAGGGGAGCTGGAGGCGGGAATGGGCTCAGCGTCGACCCGCCGGTCCTCTGGAGGTGGAGAGGAGGCCGTAGGTGGCCGGAGTTGCCGACGGCGAGCACCCGCGGCGGAGATGGCTTTGGGAGGAGGTCACCGGGGCCGCTCCAGGCTGCAAAGAAGACGGGGATGAGGGGGGTTTGAGTCAGAAGAGCAAGAGAGGAGCAATGGGAGAAGAATGGGGGCTGGAGGTGCCGGTACCAGGAGATCCACGGTGGCGATGCCGCGGCGATCTCCGGTCGATTCCAAGCACCTCGAGCACGGGGAGGAGCGGGGGCCTTGCGGGCGGTCAATGGAGGAGGAGAGGGGGCCAGAGAGGAGGGAAGGGCTTGGGGGAGGCCCTTTTTATAGGGGGACGCGAGTCCACCGAGGGTCTGGTGCGCCGGCGAGGCCG